>JAWWEU010000081.1:132417305-132543028 GCA_035583155.1 Acropternis orthonyx | reverse complement strand
CCCCCCCCCCCCCGCGGTGAGATATTACAAATTTTCTTTATTAAATTTTTTACCTGATGCTACTGCATCAGTGCCTGAGGAATCTTGACTGACTCCTCATGGGTGACTTTAACTCAGGTTTACAGGAGCCTCACAGCCTCGGTGTGGAGGTGCTGTGGCACCCCATGTGCAGCCTTCCCATGGGCAGTGGGGCTCTCGGTGTCCTCGCCTGGGTGACCCGCCTGGGCTGAGCTGGGCATGGCTGCTCCTCAGCCGACGCAGGGAGCTGTGTCTCAGCTGATGGCAGTCCGTCCCCTTTCCACCCACCTGCAAGTGAGTTCCCCCGGACTCCGGGCAGCGGGGTAGGAGGGAAGGGCAGGAAGAGGCAGTCGATGCTACCCGCTGCCCTCTGAGGTCTGCTTGTTCACCGTCTTATACTGGTGGGGCAAGTCCAGTGAGAGACTGGGGCATGGAGTATGGGCAGAGATTTGAGCTGAGTGGCACCTGCCATTCAAGAGAAGTCATTCACCCTCATGTTTGAAGAGTTTGAATCCACGCATAGCTGCAGTCGCCTGCCAGGTTTGACTTGAGTCCTCAGTGCGGCAATGATGCTCTGTCTGCTGGGGCTTATCCTCAATCATTTAGTCTTGAATACAGTGTCCTGTAGCATTCGATGCCTTGAAAACACCTGCAAGAGGAAAAATAATTGATGCAACTTTTGCTCAAGAGCTACTCGTTAGAAATATTTTTAAAATAGAATCCTCATCTGCAATAGAATGGACATATCTTGCTTTAGTGATACTGAGCAAGTCTTCAAAAGATTCTAGTTTGACCTGACAGAGGAGGATGTTACACTGCTTCACATTTTAGCAGAAGGGTCCCAGACATGTGTCAAGAGATCTGAGAGACAGTGTTACAGGGGAAGCTGGTGAGTGCCACTGAGGTTGCACAGGGATGTGCCCTGCTGTGCACACAGAGTCCTTGCACCCTGTGTGCTCCCCAGGATTTCTGCCCCTCTCGTAAAGCACACAGCACTCTTGACTGTATAGTACTTACAGAAGAAAGGATCAAGAGCTTCTTGAAAAATTACCTGAAATATGCCAAGAGATCAGCCGTGCTGTAACACAGGCTTTTACCCTTTTTCTTGCATGCATACAAAGTGACACTTCTGTCCCCTCTTGATGAATCTTTGGGGACTTTGGGCATGCTGTCAGTCCAGGAGATGGGGATGGATGAGCTGCAGGCAGGCAGGCAGCTCTCAGGCAGCACCACAGTCTGCACCTGGAGAAGGCACAGGTCCCTGCTCAGGAGAAGGGCAGGGAAGAGTATGTGAGAGTCATCCTGGAGCTGCATGCCTCTTCTTCATGTTTGCATGCTCTCATTTTTACTGGTCAGTGAAAACCTTTCTACCAAACCTTTTGACAAGCAGATTTTACCTTGGGAGTGTGTGAATTTGCCAGGCAGTGTAATGCTACGCATCCCGCCTTCTGTGCCCTGCTGTAGTTTCACCCACCATGAGAAAAGAACAAACAGCCTGTAGGTTCCTTCCCACCAGTGAGAGAGGGGAAGGTGGCAGCAACCCATCCCTCACCTTCTGCCCAACACAACCATGACACTGCCAGATTACTTGGACTCAAAAGCCTCTGACATAAAGAGGAAAAACATGAGATGCACACGGGCTTGGCAACATTCCACCTTCTCCTAGGGGGGCTAGTTTGACCTTCATAGCTCCCATCATCCTTCATGTCATTTGGAAATGCCACCCCATTTACACACACACAAGGAGTAGATAATTTCTGACAGTCTCCTTGTCCATGGTGAAGGGCAAGCAGACCAGCAATTCCTGAGGAATTGAGCAATTCACCTTAGGAGAGACCTTGGCAAAAAGTAGGACCCAGATCTCAAGTCGCTTCTCACACAACTGGATACAGCAGGGAAATGAAAAACACATGGGAGCTGTTGATGCCTCTTGCCTCATAATAACACCACACTCAAACCTTTAGTGTGCTCTACCTTGATCTAGTTGAGTTGATAGGCAATGGCAATCTAAATTTAGGCTAGGATCACAGTAAAGCCTAAAAAAACCTTGCGATGCAGGACACTTTTCCTTGAATTTTTTCAAACAGAATGCAATTTTTGCTGTCTTTTTAAAGGTTCTAGCTACTACCTAGGTGATATTCATGGGAGGGATAAAATTCACCGGAAAAGGGGCAACTGGTCAGACAGTGGGAACTAATGTTTCAATATGGAATTTTAGGATATTAAATTACTTACTGGTTGGTTACAATTACTGAAGTTGGTTCCCATTCTGCTAAAAATCATTACATTGTGCTAATTTATTGCATCAACATTAGCAACAACTAGTTTAAATGGTAGCTGAGCTGCAGTAGATATTTCGCATTTTAACCAACACTTGCTTTTCCACTTAAACAATGATACCATGTGTAGGGTAATCTGAATGCAAAAAAGAAGTTGACCTGGCTGTTGGTTCCAGGCTAAAGAAACAAAAATCCTAACTCTGGAATGTTTCTGGTAGTCATATTTTAGAAATAATCTTCCATAGTGAGCCAAAATCTATGCAGACAGTTATAGTCAGATAACAGTTTAAAAAATAGACAATTTTTTGGCTGTACTTTTGCTGCTGTTAAATTTATCTTCCTAAATAGCAGGGAGTATGAGTTGAGGTTTGAGAAACAGTAATTTTGTAATTATTTTATATGGATCGAATTATTCTGTCATCAAATTTGCATTTCAGACAGCATTACAGTATGAAAATATAATTAGAAACTGTAATTCAGGAATTGCTGAATGTGATATTTCCCAGAGGGAGCACTGTGAAGAAGCTGCCCTCACTACAACTTTAGCAAATGTTGAAATCCTATAGGTGGAAAATGTGAAGGCTGAGTTGTAAAGTTCCTCTCCCTTCTGTGGTCTCCACACACTGTCAACTTTCTGCTGAACTTCATTTTTTCGTAAGATTCATTTCCACAGAAACATCTAATCATTAAGAGCTGAAGGGCTCAGATCCTGTTCTGCTGAATTTCAGTCTGGCTGTGCTGATAGCTGCTGAATTGCTTTCAGCCACAAAATGACACTGAGATAATGTAAGGATCTGATTTACATGCAGAAAAGCCAAGAAGCTTGTTGTTTGGTCTGAAATGCTGGTTTTAATTTGCTCAGCACCCGGAATTCCCAACAGTGCCTGCTTTAACAGAAGAGAGCTGAGCATGGGTCTCAGTTTATCTGTTTCTCTTCTTTTGTAATTCAAGATTTTTCATTGTACATGATCACAGTGTTGTGCAAAGTTTTAGCTGTATAAATCTCACTGATGTGAGTCCTTATGTTTTTTACTATTCTTGTTACAATCTTGGGCTTATCATAGACATACTAGCTGGAAACAAACACATCATGCCTTTTTGAGTTGGGCTTGTGTTGATAAATCCCGTCCACTTTTGTCTGACATGGACAAGTCTTAGGAGAGCATCATCCTCGGTCAATTTTTCACTCCACCTTGTTCAGGCATTGGGCAGTTCCCTAGGTGGAACAAAGCCTGTGAGGCACAAAGCAAAGCTAGCACTGGGAGGAGGCAGAAGCTGAGCGTGGGGCATACTTGATGCTTTGATATTCCCATGCATCTGTCACAATCCTGCTGAGGGATGGTCACACTGCTACTCCAGAGAAAATGTCAGGACAGGAAAAGGAGAAGTTTGCACCTGTGAACCCAGGACTGCATGGATAAATGGGCTGGCTGGTGACATGGTTCCTGGTGACTCAGGGACACTGTCACCCACAGTGTTCCCTGAGGATAAAGACCATTTTCCTGTGCCTGTCCAGGGTCACCTTCCTGCATCCACTTGCACCCAGGCCTATTATTTTTCCTGGGTGCTGGGGAGAACATCTGTCCCGTTGCTCACATTTGCACATCCTGCAAACCATGTCTGGTATTTGCAACATGAACACAGAGCAAGAGCTGCAGGGCATCCCTGCAGATGACCACTGCTGCTAGGGATGGTGCAGTAAGCTAGCTTGGCTCTTCAGGGACAAGTGGCCTCACCTGGGGTGCAGGTGCTGGTTGGCAGGGGGGCATGAACAGTTCCTGAACATCACACCGGCATTTTTGCACATTTACTTAAAAACTGCAGAGGAGCAGGAGGCAACATTTCAACCAGCTTTTTCTGTACGTGGGAGCTGAAAGGCTTTGAGACAGGTTTCTACCTGCCACATTTGTCACAAAGCTTCTTAGCCCTGTGCTGAATTTCATTGTCAGGAGAACAGGGCTTAGAGAGCAGCCCAGAGCCAGGCTGTCCAGCCACAGGAGCATGGTGGACCAGGAGGGATGGGACAAAGTGGGAAAGAGAGCCCTTGGCAGGACTAACTGACCAGCTCCTTGTGGGATGTGGCCAGGGCAGGCTGCTGTCATTGTTTCTGCACTGCTCTGTCTGCCCATGCAGGGACCTCTGTCAGCACTGCCCCATGTCCCTGGGCACCTACAGAACAGGCCATACAAGACTTGTGTGAAACAGATGTGTGAAGGAGTAGGAAGAGCGAAATACGCTTCCTACCTGGTGGTGCCCTGTTGTTAGCTGCTGTGTGATGTAACATTGATTTGCAGGGCTTCTCACTCTGCTGGGTGCTGGTTCAAACTAGGGCTGGAGGAACACTGCACAGTCAGCCCTTGTGCAGTACCTGCTACTGGAGGAGAGAGACTTTGTCTTTAATAGTTTCATGCTTGTTCTCATATCGTAGAAGAGATCAGATTTTGGAGACACACAAGATTGTATGTATGAAGGTTTTGTTAGACAAGCAGATCAGGTAGTTTAGAGGCTATCACTCAAGAGGACAAGTTACAGCTCAAGAGGGTCAAAGTTAGTTTCTTTCCTTACCAAACTCCCTTGCTCTTAGAACAGTCAGATTCCCGGATTATGCTTCACACGACATTTCTGTGTTTCCTCCAGGACTGCAAACACACAGTGGATTCAGCTCATTTGAAGTGTCTAACTTTAGCTGAATAACACTCAAAGAGACTTCATGAAGCAATTCAGCCCCAAGAACCTTTAAGTCTAAAGAAAATATTCTGCTTGTGTTATGTGCATGTTCGTAGTTGCAAATCCAAGAAACCAGGGGGAAGCGAGCACAAAGCCATTGATTATTTCCACAACTGCTATGTGCTTCCTATCACAACAGTATTCTTTTGTACAGAATGGCAGCGTGATTGCAAAGTCCTCTTTAGCCTTACCATCTTAGCAAGCCCAGGTCCAATTAGAGCAATTATATCTCGGCAGAAGCACTGTCTGTTGTCCTATGGACCTGTCTGTCAAGTGTCCTATTCATTGCTGTTTATCTTGTGTGAGGCTTTTCACATAAAGTCGTTCTGGCCCGACTGAAACCGTCCCATCGGAAGGGTAGCCTGCAGTTTTGTAGGCTTATTTCACAGGCTGATTTGAAAAAGAAGAGTGCAAAATTACAGCTGGTGAAGGACACATCTCTGAGTCTAGCCACGTTCGCCTCTTGCTTGAGCATTATTGCTGATTTGACACAGCATGCAGCTTTCACTTTCAATTATTTCACTTCACCCTTCATTTTCAATTACTTTACTGCTAAAAATTGAGAACATTATCAGAATTCAAAGCTCTTCCTTGCCACGTTGGAGGGTTTTCTTAATCAAAATCCCCAATATGAGTTGCAAGACATGTAATGTTTGATGGCACATGATACTAAACCACTTACAGCTCTGAGGTCTGTGTGGGATTCCCTGGTCCTTGTGTTATTGAAGAGCTGCTGGGTAGTGGGAACTTCGGTTTTGCTTTACTTCTGCTGTCAGAGACTGATAAAGGAACTGAGTGACTCCTGCCAAGGAAGTCCCCCTTGTCACTGCTAAGGCAAAAGCTGAGAAGCAGAGCTTGGTGAAAGGCAGAAGTGCTGGGACTTGGGAAGGTCAAGGACAATGCAAAGAGGAATTCTTCTCCTTCTGAACAAAAAATATTTTTATTTTGTCATACTTCTGTTGGAAAGGAAAATCCAGGGGGCAGGAGTCTTCTTTCTGAAACAAAATGAACTCTTTTCTGACAATTCAGAAATGAGATTGCCTGTAAAAGAGCAGCCCTTGTCCCTGCTGCTGGCTGTGTGGCATCAGTGGGAGTTCTGGTCAACATGGGCAGCAGCCCTCAGGCAGAATAAGATCACTTCAGGAACTGAAAACATGAGCTCACACCTCGGTCGTTCCTCCAGCCTCATCAGGGCAGTGGCTTCACCACATTTGTTTCCCACTTTGCTTCTCTTCTGTTAGGTTTTAGCCCACAAGGGAAGGCGTCCAGTTGCTTTTGTCAGGAGGAACTGCAGAGCTGCCTGCAGTGGTGGTCCAGATCTCACCTGTGCCTTCCTTTGGCACAGGATGCTGCAGGCAGGAGAGTTGTGCCAGCACTGACCAGGGCTGCAAAGAGACCTTGCAGATCTCATCACACTTGTGGCAAGAATAAATGAAAGCTGAGGAAATAACAATATAATATGCTCCACACCAGCTCCATGGAGGTCTTGGTGAATTCATTTAAAATAAATTTATACTGTTTACCTCGATCTGCAGCCTTGGCAGATTCTTGCAACGATGGCCTTTTTTTCTGCGAACCAGGGGCAGTGAGCTGCAGTGCAGGGTCAGACCCCTCCAGTCACCATGAACACATAAAATGCTTGTGATTGTTCAGTTAGAAAAATACAATTCTTTCAGTGGGTGACAAAAGGTGACAGAAGCAGGGTGACTGCTTGTCTGACTTTTGCTCGTTTTGCTAGAGCCTGGGACACTTGCAGAAACCCCCACCTCAATTCAAAGTGTCTGATTAGAAATTGAAGTGTATTTCACTATTAGTTCACCACATGCCCGTTATTAGCAGGCTGTGGCATTGCTCCTGTACTGAGAGACTGTAGGACACACCTTTCCTGTGTGCTGCTCCCACTGTGCTTGTGGATGGCACACCAAGCAGGGTGGTGGAGAGGCAACTGGGAGATAAAGGGTTAAAACAAACCACGGTTACCAATTTGAGCCATTTTCAAAAATAGCAGCTTTTCTTTTGTTTGCTGAATTCCCCATGCTTTTACAGTGCTGTTCCCATTATTCATCTCTTTCCCAAAATAACATTTTTCAGCAGAGGAATGGCTTGAGTGGGGAGAGGAGGAGATCTGCAGCCCAACTGGAACAGCTGCATGGTCCTGTGTCTGCAAAGAGGGGTATTTCAGTCTTTCAGGCAGTTTTGCTTCCTCAGTGATGAGCCTGGTAATTCCTTCCTGATAGCCCCCAGCGATGCTTCTTGGGGGCAAGCTTCAGGCTCACACAGCTTGAAGCTGCTCTTGCAGAGAAACGTTTATTATTTTTCTTTCAAACGGGAAGCCTGAACATGTCTGAGTGGATTCCAGCTACAAGGGGATGTGCTCATGGCCAGTGAGGTGAGAAGGTTCCTTTCAGACAGCACGCTCACGCTGTCCAGCATTTTTGTAGCTCAGCTTGACCAGAAGCATCTCTTGCTAGTGAATGCTCCTTTGAAAAAGAAGGAACAGGTTCTTTTGGGAAAATAAATCCAAAGCAGTCTAGCTCCAGCACCAGTGATACAGGAAATCCCATGAAGCTCAGATGTAGCTCCAGCCCTGGAAGCACCTTGTTTGTCCCGTTCTTGAATGCTGTCCCACAAAAGCAGAAGCTCTGCAGGGTCTCCCTGACAGCACCCACCAGGGCTGGCCAGGGACACCCCTCCCTCATCCCTCACAGCCAAGCATGCAGCCAAACACAAACACCATGAGCTCCAGAAATGGGTGCCAGCAGCCTTCCCCTGGGACTATAGGGAGGGATGGTAGAAAAGAAGTTCTGAGAGGCCTTAAAAATTAAATGCTCCTGACAGCAGCTTGCTGTCACCATGTTCCAGCAGTTCACCTTCACTGTGGCTAACCAGATGCCCAAGCAATGAGCAGGAGCAGAGGAGCATCCCATTCTCACTGCCCTCACTGGAGATCAGCCAGCTCTCCTGTGGCCCTTATGGGTGGATGGGGATGAGCTGCCCCTGGCTGCATGTACACAGGACCCACCAGAACCAGCAGCAGGTGCCTGTTTGTGGAAATCCCCAGAGCCATAGTGAGTCACATGGCTATTGGACAGATGCTGATGTCCAAGTATGGGGTGCTGGAGAGTTGGACCACAACCCTCTCTCTGGTCTGAGGTCAGGAATAATCCCAGCACCAGGATTGCTTAGTGAGGGTAGAGGTTGAGTTCGCCGGGATTGGCATTTGGGGTGCAAGGGTCAAGCGTTGGTATGTGAAGGTACAAGGACTTAACCCCCACAGAGACACTGGGTCCTCCTTGGCATCCAGTCCAGCTCCTTGGTGTGCAAATGCCCTGAAACCTCTTCAGAGTGCCATCATGCCCATCACTGAGCGCAAGGCCACTCGCAGACCATGTCCCAGATGATTGGACCTTAGGTCTGCTTCATAATTCCCTCAATATCCCCCACTGGGTAAGAGTTTGCTTCCCCAAAGGCTTGGTATTTCTTGTTTTGGCATTAACATTCAAGCAGGTGACAAGCTATCCAGTTTCCTGCAGTAATGGTTGTTTCTGTACTATGACTGCTGTCAGTGTCCATACTACATGAAAAAGGGAGCAACCCCAGCACCAGAGCTCCGTACTGAAAACTGATCTCTCTCTACCTCAGTTTAGCTCTAGCCAATTCATACCCTCCAGGCCTGTGCCACTGGGCCTGTTCCATGGGGCAAATGGCACACAGTCACTCTTGAGGAGGGTGCAGAGTTCCATAGCATAGGTGAAGAACTTCTGTTCCAGCTGGCCCCCATGCTGAGGAATGCACCCAAATTCATTTACTTTGGAGTCACAGGTGATGTAGTAGATGTTGTCATGCATAACCAGGTGGGAATCGTTAGGAGGGGGGAAAAAGAGCCTTAAGAATAAAGGTGTTTTTTCTGAAGCCCAGGTCTAGGTAATGCTCACGAGCATCAAGCTCTCACTGCGGCCACCAGCAGGAAATTAGTCCAGTGGAGCATGACAAAAAGACTGACAGCTCTAGTCTGTCAAAAAAAGCACTGGGGCTCTAATAGGACCAAAGTGAAGGAAGTAAGGAACATGGCTGGAAGGAAGGATAAAGAAAAACCTTTGTTCTGCAGAGAAACAGGCTCCTTACTCCTCTGCCTGTACAGAGGGACAATATCAGGTACACTGCTGACCTGACTCTTTAAAGAGTGTAGGTTTAATGCTGATTTCATGTCGTTCCCTGGTACACACACTTCCCCCCTGTGTAGTTCAGTTTTAATCCTTTTCGAGTTTACAATGCAGTTATTTTTAAGATGTGAAAATTGCAGGAGGTCAGTATCCAGTACTACACCCCTTCTGCTCTGCAGTTTCTCCAGAATAAGTAAATTGCTGTTATCTGTATTAATGTTCTCAGGGAGAGGCCAACACGATCCACTTTTCTAATGCTGTGCCATGCCTAATACCTGTCTTCCAAACCCTTCCTTGCCTGAAGTGAGCACTGTGCACTCCACAGTGTCCCCCTTCCCAGCTCCCCTGAGGGCTGCCCAGCCCCATGCACAGCACTGCCTCTGCCACACAGCACTTCCAGGTATTTCATGTTTCGCTCTGCAAAGAGGGAAGTGATGTCAAGGTGCTCCCTTCATAAAACTTCAGGGTTGAAAGAGGTCAAAAGCAAAGGAGTTTTCTGACTGCAGTTTTCTCCCAGTATTTTTAGTTTTGTTGAATTCAACCTTTGTGGTTTTGACCTTGGACCATAATGTCATTAGGGTTTGAGAGACAGGGGAGCATTTACCTATCTCCTTACCTGCACCTTTTGAGGTAGGTTTGATTGTTTTAATTACTTCCTCAGTTAGACATCCACTTTCCTTGGATTTCCCAGTCAGGTCTGGCTGCCCATGCCTCTGTTTTGGTGCAGCAGCCTTCTGTCTTTGGAGGCATCACTGGTCATGCGGCAGTGGGATGGGACTTGCCTTCCACCTTCCTACATGCTGGAAATGCAGGTCGTTTATCAGATGCCAAGTGGAGATAGGCTATGTCACTTGGCAGATGGGAAAATGTGTCACTTGGGACTGTTTAGGTGGAGGGCCTCATTTAAAACCCCTCCACAGACTCACTTGTAACCACAGGCAGATCACTTAGTGTCAGTGGCCGCCCTGGTAGGATGAATGTGACCACAACTATGGTGTCTTGGCAGGTGCTTTCACTGAAACCATCACATGAAACTCTGATACTATTTGCAGATTTACATCAAAGTCCTGCAGAGCATGAGGATATTGGGTGGAAACTTTTGAACAGTGGGGTTTAGCAAGGCAGGATCCCAGCTTGTAGTAAAGCAGGACTTGGGCGTGACTGTGTGAAAGCATAAAGTTTTCCCCTTTCACTTGTGAACAGGGACGGCTCATATTGCTCTAAATAATACAGGGGATTTAGGAAGACTAGGATTAAGACATTTTTTTCAGAGTCATTGAATATGTTTTAATCATTATTAGCCTTGAGCAATTGGCTCCCAGTGAACTCATGGAAGGATAGGTATAATTAAAGATCTGTCTTGCACAGCCTGCTGTGCATTTATAGCTCCACAACTGCTCTCAGTAGTGAAACAGAAATATGTCTTTCAAAGGGAGCTCAACAACAGGAAATATTTCTTTCACAAATACGAACACAAGTGGTTTTTTTCCAAGAAGCATCAGATAAAAGCAAAAGGTTTTTTAATTTCTAGTTCCACTAAGCACCTGATTCTAATCTACAATTCCTTGACTTTGTTCATTTTTTAGCTCAAATGTGATCCTATTTTAAGGCACTGTTGTTTCATCTGATAATAAAAGTCTATTCACCCATCTGTGTCTTTCATCAGTGTTTGCATTTCTTGTTCTATGTCATATTTTGCATTTTTCTTCAATCTTTCCACTGAAGAATCAGAGTTGTCCAAATTGCTGCTGCTCAATTGAACATAACTCCCTACTCCTGCTATTTAATGTTGGGTATCTAATTCTGCTGGTGGGTAATTTTGATTAAGATTTCACACAGTGCTAACTTTGTCTGCGTAGACAATACAGTTACAGGTTTTTCTCCCACCCATTGCTGAGATTCCCGCCCGACATCCATTGCAGAGGTTTATGATCACTGCCTCTCAGGTGTCTGGCACAAATGGGAGTGTGGGACATGCTCGTTACTTCAGGCATTAGCCTTGAGTAGTGCTGGGTGATTGCATAGTTTGTCATGTCTGTTTAAGTGCATTATTCCTGAAACTGCTCCTCCTCCAATCAATAAAAAACTCCATAAAATTGTATAAACGTATTAAGAAAAATGTGATTTACTCAAAGAATCTTTATTGCATTTCATTATAAACCACTGAATCTAATATACAAAGAAGTTCGCTTTAATTATAAGTGAACAAAAGAAAGATCTACTCTGTGTTCCCACTAGGCAACTATCAGCAACATGCACCTTCTCCATCTAATGTGGCTACATAAAGTAATTAGGTTTGGTAGCTCTAATGGAAACAGCAGTTAACTATATTATGCCCAAGAGAAATTGACATCAGATGGATTTGTGAAGTTCTGTGGTATGTGTTCTCAGCAGTTTTTTCTTGCACTGAGGCAACTCATGAGACAGCCAAAAGTGGGCACAGAGTTCAGATTATGGGCTGTTGATCTCCCCATCTCATCTCTAACCAGTTTCACTGCACTCAGTGCTGCCCTCTGGAAGATAGCAGAGAACTGTGGTGGTCCCCTTCCCTTGCAGACCCAGGCGTGGCTAGTTTTTGTTTTACAAAGTGGAACGCCTGTTGTTTTGCACTTGACTAGTATTTCAAATCTTGGGCAAACAATTTTCAGGGAAGGAAAAGGAAAACCTCAGTCAAAGGTGGTGTCCTAGAGCAAGAGCTCCCAGCCACCATGTTTTTCCCTGTTGTTTGATAAGCAGAGGGATTCCTCCGTGTCTGTCATGGTGTGGCTTGGGAGAGAGCATGAGTCAACATGGTGCCTTCCCCCTGTCACAGCCAAGACAGTCCTGGGCATGCCCTGGGGCAGAAGGGTGGCTGGCTGGAGGTTTAAGTGCCTACAGCCTCTGTGCCCCAGTAGGGTCAAGAAGTGCCTGATGAGAGTCTGTTCTGTTCCATCCCCCTGTGAGTCTCTGCCAACCAGGAACCTTGAAAACTGACCCCAACTGGTCCAGGAGTTCAGGACCAGCTGATACAGAAAGCTATACAGATGAAAAAAATCCTTTCCTCTCTCTCCCTGTGCATCAGTTCAATCAACAATGAAATTCAGCTGTCGACCAGTAATCTTTGTGGTCAGAAGTCTTCAGATGAAAAAAAATATATAGCTTTAATAAGTTACTGTGTTCCCTAGAGGAAACAAAGGGATCACAATAAAGAAGTAAGACTTTATAGAAAGCGTGAATTATTCCATCATTACTGAATAGAGACCAGGCACATAATTCACTTCCAGAGAAAATGAAAAATTTACTGTTTCATGATTTGGACAACATAGTTTGCTAATCCTCTTGACTCCAAGGTTAAGCCCAAAGAGCTGTGAATTTTACTGAGATTACTAGTAAATCTTAATTTCAATTAAATTTTTTGCAGTAATCTCAGTGCTGTCTGATGCTTGAACTGACAGAGCTGGCCAGTTTTCCTGACCTGTCTGCTGCTGTGTCCTGGCACTCGTTCCTCTGCTTCCATAAACCTCTGCTCACATTCCTGCCCTATCCCCATCACTCATGTGCAGTGGTGGGTGATTACATTCTGCACAGGAAGACAGAGATATTGCAAATTTGTTTACTTAATGTCACTGCCTTTGACTCTCCTCTTGGTGATCCTCTGTGCCCAAAAGACTCTGCCCATTGTAAGAAGCATGCTTGTTCTTTTGTTTGCTGTTTCTCTTCCAGAAGGCTGCAGAACAGTAGGGAACTGCCTGACCCCTCCAGTCCACAACAAGTATCTGTGTCATATAGACCCTATTTGTGGATTTTTCAAATAGCATTTTCACATAGGCTAGGCTGTTTTTCTTGTGATCTTTGAAGAAGGCTGTTCCACAGTCTTTGCTGCTTCAGTGGTTTGAGATTTGCTTCTCATTCCCAGCCAAAAATTTATTATGGCTACTTTACACCCATTTGTTCTTACGCCAGCATTGTCCTTCAGTTTAAACAGTTTTTCTCCTTCCCTAGTGTTTACCCCCTCTGATGTATTTATAGACTACAACCATATCCCCTCTTGGCCTTTCTTTAGCTAGGCTAAACAGCTGAGTGCCTCTGGTCTCCTCTGAGAGCACAGCCTTTCCGTTCCCTTATTTGGCTTAATAGCCCTGCTCTGCAGCCACTGAGGCCCCAAATCCCTTTTTCTCAGCCTGCTTTCCTGACCATGTACTACAATAATCCAGGTGAGCCCTCGTATTTCCCAAACCTGCTGTGTTTTCATTAATAGTATTGGTACTTCACCCTCCCTGGACTCACCACATCAGTCTCAGCAGGTTCACTAGAAAGCATCACTTGTCTCCTGCAGGACACGTCACATCAGTGCTTTGCTGTTATGACTATATAAGATCTCCATCTCTTCCTCCTGCTTCATGATTTCTAGTTAAAAGCATCAGTTCTTCCTATTCATCCCTCATATACTGCATTTTGCAATATGGAATTTTATCCCTTTGCACTATTCCGGTGCTAAAATTATTGCACTCTTCTTGTGAGGTAGTCTGGCTGTCCAGCTGATGGTGCCTCTCACCTTGGTGTCGTTGGTAGCTGCAGTGCTTTGAGATTATGCATCATGGTTATTCATGAAAATGTGCAACTGCATCCATTCCAAGATTCATCTTGGAAGAGCTCGATTGTAACCATCTTTCACCCAAAATTTCCACTTTCAATTCAACCCATGATCCTGAAAGAGGAAACATCTGCCTGACTCTGTCCAGCACATCCCCTAGAGGAATAGTTTGCTTTGATTTTAACCAAGTGCTCTTGAATTAACCTTTCTATATACATCTATATATCTATTAAAAATGAGCACTTATGTGCTGGTTTGAAAGCCAGTGCAGGCAGACTTTCTACAGGATTTCCACATAAGGTCGGTTCTGCTAAGAAAACTTCAGTTCTAACCTCTAACATTTCTACAACTTTAGTCTGAGGTCTCTCTTCAGCAGCACTTGCCAATTGTGGTGCTCAAGTCGGGGTGTTAGCAGATGTGTTTTGCTCTGCTTCAGTGTCCCAGTGGGTTATGAAGCCAAATTCAAGATTCAAATGACTACACTTATTTTCAGTCTTAGTACACATTTTTTAATGGGAATTTGGAATGGGGCAAAAGTTCTTTTGTGTTCTGGCCTGTGTCCCTCAGATCTTGGCCTGCAGAAGAATAGCAAAAATTATATTTGTACCCTTTACATTCAAAATGTGTGAGACTATAAATATCTTATAGTCCTAAAACATTCCTTTTAGTTCTCCAATTAAGACTGTGAGACTTCATCATCTCCCTGTGATTCCTGACAAAGACTGACTGTTTTCTCTTCTTCTTTGTGCCAGAGGGTTTAGAGACTTTTGAAGGAGGTAGTGACATACCACAAACCAAAGAACAGAGCTACTTCTCTTAGACTCAAATAGAGCAGCAGAGAAGAAATTACTGAATATTTAGCTGCCCTTTTGATGACAGGAAAAGCAGTCTTTGTTCTCCTTTCCATGAACAGTTCAGGTTTTGGATATCTCTCAATATTATCAGCTAGTTCTTCTGAGCAAGCTGTATAGATGACAACTGAAAGAACTGAATGAGAAAAAGTTCCTTTAAAAAGAAGAGGGTAAAGAAGAGGAAAAGGCCTTCAGAAATATCAACTCAGTCTAGTTAAGCTTGCTTCCTGTGTTATAACTTAGCTTTTTTTAATGAACCGCAGAGCATTATCTGATGTTAAGAATTAACTTTCGCCTTTGCATATTGAGGGCTGGCTGAAAAGCCTTCATGTAGTACCTACATCTGAGATGTTGTAAAGCCAAGGACCAATTACTCCTATGACACTCCAGACTTCTTCATACTTGCTTGGTGGAGTTGATTATCCTGGATGCAGTTATAAGAATAATTGATTTGAGGACTTGTCCGCTGAGCAATCAGGTAGAAAAGGCTTTATTTTGACATGAGATTGCATTTTCCAGCTATTTTTGCTAAACTGAAGGAACTCCACATTAAGAAGAAACTATATAACTTAATCTGACATTGGATGTTGAGCAAACTGAGAATGTGTTCTCCTTAAGCAGTTTTATGAAACTAGCCTCCAATATTTTTGTTTCTGCCTGACACCAGCCCATGAATTTGCAGTTTGCTCAGTCACTCTCTAGACTCCAAAGATGGTATTGACTAGATTTCCATAGCTTGTATAGGCACAGTGAAATTTAGGTTTCTGAATCTGAAGTTTTCTGTAGGTAAGTAATATGGAGTTTCATATTAAAATGATCCTCTCCTGAGTTGTTGTCAAAGGATGTAACTTGTTAAAGGTTGATTCTAGATTCAAAGCATTCAGTGTGTACCTGCACACATGCTCTGACCCAGTCTAGCCCCCTTGCTCTGTTCAGGCAAAACTGGGGACTGTGGCTATGAATACCCAGGGGCAGATCCCTTCCACCAAGGAAGTTCCCTCATGATCCGAACCCAGAAGAGGGAACAGTTCTGCTGGTCTCTGCCTCTCCTGTCAGCACAAGACACAGGCTGTAGAGCGGAGCCAGGCAGCTGGGTCTGCAGTGCATACAGAACTCATGGTATCAGTCAGAGATGTCCCTGGGAGCCTGCAGCCCACAAGCCAACCCTCTGGCTAGTGCACAGTCACAGTGTGCAGCCAGGTGCCTGGAGCCAAGTTTCTCCCCCTTTACTCCCTTCCCAGGGCATCATCTGTTGGATGTAGGAAGCATCCAAACCAAACATGTAGGGGCAGGACTGTACCAGACTGCAGCTGCTTAGCATCTCAAAGGGAAGACTGAATTCCTTGTATCTGACAATTGAGATGCAGGCAGCCACTTTATTGACAGAATTAGTTCATATTCCAGTCCATCATGTGTACAGATAATGCACTCTGAGATTAAGCTACTGTAGCAATAAATTTCCTAACCTAATTTTAAAAGATAAAAGCTCCAGTGAAATGAGGCTTCGTGGCCCACTCCACTCCTTTCAATTTCCAATGCTTCAGAGGAGCAGGCAAGAAAGCCCTCCCTCAGGTTGCTGCTCCGCACCTCTGACCTCCTCCTCTGAAAGCAAATCTTCTAGGGAAGGAAATAGAGCAGCACAAAATCTCCCTTCCCTCTGGGTACCAGCATCTGTTGTCACTCTTTGCAGCTCACGTGAAAGGTCATACGGAGCAGGGCTGATTGCAGCCCGTAAGGAAACTCCAGGAGCTCAGTGTTTTTAGGCTGCATGGCAGCTTGCACCTCAGCAATGGAACTGCAGAACTCATCCATCTCTGCAGCCTCAGAGACGGGAATGGCTCTACCACAGTATGGTCAAGTCCCAGGGAACGAGGTGACTGCATGTGCATGGTGCAGCTGTTCACAGAGGCAGTCAGGTGTTCTGTGCTCCCCACCCTCTCAAGGCATCACAAGTCATAGAATCAGAAAATAGGTTGGGTTGGAAGGGACCTTTATAGGTCATCTAGTTCAACCCCCTAGTCTTAACAGGTCACTGATTTTCATTCATGATTGAGCTGCCTTGCATTGCTAGTGAGACCAGAGTTTCTTGTGCAACTTCACTGAATTAAATTTTTCATCTGCAAGGATGGCATTGTTAGAAACCACAGGCATGAAGCCCATGTAATGCTGATGGCAGTAGCTTTGTTTCTTTTGGCCATGATAGGGGGGGAGTTCAAAAACCTCCCTGAGCAATTGGTTGTCTTCACATTTGAAAAGGCAGCATTTACATTGCAGGCTCCAGCAATGAGCTTGGTACATGCTAGTTTAATTTAATTTTAAATCATTGATCAGGATGAAAAGAAATTTGTGTGTTAGTGTGCTGTCTTCCTGTATGAAGTCCAAAATGTACAATGCTCTGAACAGTGTGCTAAAAGCATCTGTATTAAGGAGACAGTGGCATCTTGTTAGCTTGGAAACCCATAGGAAAAATATACACAGCTTCTATATTACCAAAATCCAAATAAATTAGTACTGTTCATGCTGTTTGAGTGCTTACAGTGCAGTTCAAAGGGAAATCACACAAAAAGAGGTAACATTTTCAGGCACTCCTGGCCTGCCCATATAATTGTTGCCTGAACAGAAATCTGCAACAACCTATTTACTTGCACCAGCTTCACAGTTGGCCTCCAGCCAGCAGCTGAGGTTCACCCCAGTTCTAGATGTGAACTTCAGACAAGGTTTACAAAAAGCCTTCAAAATTGCTAGTCTGTGGTTTCAGTAGGGTTCGGGAGCACCAGCACCCTGGGCCTTCCTTTGACTGCTTATTTTCATATCTTCATTTCACCATGCATATTTCAAAGAGGAGTGTTTGCAGCCTTTTTATGAACTGAGATTGATATTGGGCAGTTAATTGGACAATTGCTTTCTGCCTTGATTCTTTGGCTGATACGCACATGGCTTACAAGGTCCATTTGAAATAGTTGTCACACAGGTGTTTAAAACACTCAGAGAAGCCCTTTCCTTCAGTGCTGGGTCTTGGCACAAGCAGTTCCAGTCATTTTGCACAGCTCCAGGATCTGGTTATCAGCTCTGTGCACAACACATCCATGTTATCCCCCTCCACCTGTCTCAGCTTATCTTGCCCCTCTCTGCTGTGATTTTTATTTTCTTGGGCTTTCTTTGATTAATGGCCTTCTTCTTTTCCACTTGTATGTGTCTGGGGAGATGCAATGCCTGGTGGGATCAAAGGTAGAGTGGACTATCCAAGTGATCGCCACAGGCAGGAGAGTGTTAGAGGAGACACTGGAGGGAGTAGGTCAGTGAATAGGGTATGATAAGGGCAGATATTCTTGAGGAATCTCATCAGTTTCTGTCAATTCTCCCTCAGCCAAGCCAAGGAGGTATCCACGCTCAGTTCTTCAGGATCCTCCAGAAATGCTGCTTTTTTCGCAGCTGGGTTTCACTCTGGTGTAAGCATCTATCACTTCACTGATCTAAGGGAGGGAAACAGCTGCATGTCGGGGGAAGATCTGGCCCACTTCCATCATGCTGCATTGTCATTTTCCACAAAGGCATTTACCAGGAATTGTTCCAATCCCTAGCCAAAAAAGAGCAGCTTTACTTCCTTCAAATAAGAGTCAATGTAGAATTTCAACTGCATATATATATTCTTATACATATGGTAGTTTCTCACAATAAATGTACCACATGGCATAGGATGAAACTATATTAGAGGGACCAGCACACACGTCAAAGCTTTGATTGTAAACTTCCAGCTCAGAGAAGGAGATGAGCAATCTTTATGTTCAATTATAACTGCAGATATTTCTTTTTTCCTAAGCTAGTGTCTGTTACCATGGCCACAACCTTCAGAATTTTCTGGCTATTTTAAAGTCATTACTGGGAGTGAAAGAGCAGATGTTTAATTACATTATTCTTATTCCATTCACTAGGTACAGCTGACATTTTAGGAGTTCTTGGTTAAAAAAAAATCCTTTTTTTATTGTTTATTATTTTCTTAGGGAAAAATAGCAAGAAGTTAATGCATGTGTGCCAGTATGCATTTCTAAGAGGAGGTGAGGAAACGAGTTTCTTGACATTGTAAAGACTGAGTATTGGACTGGTATTAGCAGCAGTCAGAGGTAGGTGAAAACCATACTGTGGAAAATAGACCAGGAGCTGCCAGTTGTTGTCCCGGCCACTGACAGTCCCAAAGGACTGAGCATTTGAACACTCTGGTTTCCACCCAAAGAAACACTGTTGAGTCAGAACCCCTCTCTCCATGTATTTGCACATCACCAGCCGTCTTGCACGGGCCCTGCTGCTCAGGTGTTGTGGCTGTAGGTACACTCTCAGTGTCCCCACTGTGTGCACAGTTTCTGGGATGTATCAAAACACAAGACCTCACAGGAAACTTCATCTCCACCACACTGTGGTATTTCATGGTTTGTGAAGAGAGACAGTAATTACTCAGGAGGTAACTCACCCAAACAGGACTGCAATGTGTGTGGTCCCAGAGATCTCTCATGGACTGCTCATGGTATGGTCCTGTGTCACAGTATAGAATATCAGTTCGTTAAAGCTTTCTGGACTTAGGGTGGCCTGAGTTTAACATTTTGTTTCTAATGGTAGTGACCCCAGTATGTGATGAAAGCCGAGGTATCTTCCTGTGCACACTTCCCCACTAGACTCTTGTCAGGCCAAAGGAACAACTTGATCACAAGAAAGATCAAGTATGAGGTAGGTTCTAAATCCTTCTGAGACTGGTATGTAACTTGGTTTATACTGAGAAATGTGACAAGAAGGCAACCTCTGATGTCTGCATACTTCCAGGGACAAATGGCTGCTGAGCAGGGACTTTTGGATGTTTGGCTTGAGCATGTTTGGATGGAGGGACCCTGCTTCTCATCCCACTCTTAATTTCAGTGTCTAAACTTACTTGGATGTATGTCTTGTAGCTCTGTGCCTGAGCTCTTCACCAAAGACTTCCTTGGTGGAGAAGAGTGTTGGGAAGGTGAATTCCCTGGAGAAGTGCACCATGAGATGTGAATTCAGGCCTCCATATTCAGGCTGCTTTCCCATTCCCTTCTACAGACAGTTGCTCTAGACCAATGCTGTTCAACTCCCTCTTTAGTATTTTCTTGACTTGGAGCTGCTAGGTATCAGCTTTCTGATGAGTTTCACTGTTCTGCTGTTGTTGCTCAGCTCCTCTTGATAGTGGAATTTGCTCTACTGACTTGAAGCTATTTGTGTACTAAGCTGACCATAATCTCATCAACAATGATGCTGATGAACGCTGATTTAAATATTTTGCAAACCGAAACAAAGGACAGTGCTATCTTTCCCTCAAAAGCAGAACTCAGGTTATGAAGGGAGATCCAGAATGGGATTCTCACTGAAACCCCAGATGGAAACAGAGATGCCAAAAGAGGGAATTTAGGTCAGGGCCAGTGGCTGCAGAAAGTCCCATGATGAGAAATGTGGTCAGTGTCCATCAGCCTCTCGCCATTCCTGCTGCTATGTAATGCTTATGGGATCTCACCACACAGCTGCTGCTGAGCAGGCAGAGGAGCTGAGCAGCGATGGTCGTGCCTCTCAGCCATGGGGAGCAGGCTGGCTGCCCAACAGACCCTTCTCCTCTGACCATGGTTGGCTGTCATGTTGCCTTTATTTTTGATTATGCAATTATTTTGCTTAGTTGCAATTCCTTGTGTTGCTGTAAAAGCTACTTTCGTCTATGCAGGCTCTGTAATTAAATATGTCCCCTCTCATTATAGCATGCCTACAGTGCACTATCCACTATCCAAAACTCTAATTTTCTTACACTTTTCCCCATTTGCCTGTTTATCACAGATGTCAATGTCTTTCGCTGGTGGCAGTGAGTCCAGCTGATAGAGAGCTTGAGCTTTGGACCTCAGAAACTGATTCTACAACAGTAGTATAATGCTACAGACTTACCCTAAATAATTTGGTGACTTATCGTAAATAGCTCAGCCACTTAGCCTGGCTGAATCAGTGTAGGACAGAAACAATTTGCTACCTGCACAGAGCAGAAACACAGTCACCCTGAAGCAGGAAAGGAGGCAGGAGAAGGTCCATTAAGTGGGCAATGCATTTTTAGGCAATCCATTACTTAAGGCACATTTTTATTTTGTGGTGATGGAAGAGAAAATGCCTTGCTTCCAACATCTGCTTCACGCTCCATGCATGACTGGTCACATCTCTCACTGCAGCAGCTCAAGAGAGCTGCAGCCCCAAGGTCATGTGAAGGTGCAATTGCTTCTATGCAAAGCATCTCTGACAGCTGACCTGGGATCTGTCCCATCTAGCAGTTCTGAAGGACCCATTTGGTTCTTTTCTCAGGGCATTCACAGTTCAGTCTGCCATCCCACCTCTGCAGCCTGCTTCCCACTCTGGGTTGTACTAACCTACCTGGCAACCTAACCAAGGGGTGCCTTGTTTTTTCCTGTGGAAAGTGTGTCCATCTTTCTATATTATTTAAGTTAATGCTATGTATCTTCACATATGTTGTATACATGTACATATACATGCATAACCCGAAGAGACAAAGGTGAATTTTCAAAGTCAAATAGTGGAAAAGTTGAAATTTGGGTGATCTGTGCTTTTATCTCTCAGGTCTTCTGGTTTGCATCAATTTTCATATAACAAGAGCATATATATTAATGCAATCAGATGTGCCTTTCCATTGTGCCTCATTTTTATCACACCCCTTGGGAAGTACTTGCAGAAATCCAAGAGTGACTAATCTTGTGAATAAAGAAGATTGTTTCAGAGAGGGAGAATTCACTTAAAATTCAAAAGCTGTACATGTCTGAGTCTTTAATTCAGTGCTTCCTCAGATACAGAGAGGGTCTTGCAAGTTGGTGAAATATCCCCTGCATCACACATCAACTCTGCCCCCCATATAGTTTGAGTGTACAAGAGGCTTACATGCATTACTGTCCCATAAAGTATAACTTTGCCCTTCACTTGAGTATGGTCGTGTGACTATCTGCAGAACTATCTGGAGAGCTTCCTATTTTGAACAATTCAAGCTATGTGTCTTTCTCAGAAAGAAGAAGATGCATCCTTGTTCCATAGTGATTACAATGCACCTTTCAGTAGGGTCTGTGTGTTTCTAGAAGATCATTTCATTGAGGAGCCATAGTTCCCTCTGTGGATGAGCTATTTTAGACATTTTTCAGTCAAATTTTAGTTAAATATGCTTCTGTTATCAGCTAGCTTTGTAAATGTACGGTTTGGAATATATAAGAGCTGCAGAGCTCCCAGATGAAAAACTTGATGTCTCAAATGGCCATTCAATGGATACAAGAGTGGTAATCTGCTGAGATAGACTTCTGCAGAAGAAAATCAACAGAATAATGCTTTTTTATTTGAGATTACTTTCAAAGTTCACATAGAGAGGCTCCTTTCTTTGAACATCTCACGTATACTCTGAAGAACAAATGCTTTAAAGACAAACCTGAGCTGTCTTATCTTCCCTGAGCACCCTTGTTTGCTTTGGGAAAGCTGTGTGTAAAAGGACTGGTATTTATTTAATAAAGGGTAAAATTAGATTCTAGGTGAAATGTGTAAAATAGTGGGATGTCCATGCTTGTGATTGTCCAGGGGAAGCTGGACAGCACATGCTGTGCTCCATGTAAGGCCCCACGTGCTGCCTGGTGCAGAGGTATGTCCTCACACAGTTGGTACATATTTGGAAGTTCTGCCTTCTGCCCTGGGGCAGAAGGAATTAAATCCCCTGCATGTGTGCATAGATGAACAACTCAGACCTTCTAGTTGATAAGATGATGGCAAAACTGAACATCTGCTTGTCTGTGAGGTGTGTGTGTTAAGCCTTGTTACAGCATTCAGGGTTGCCATATTCATATTTCTTCATATTTTCTTTTTGTTACAATAGCTTATATGCTGTGAGAAAGCAGAATGTACCTTTGGCATACACTGTTGAGTGTTACAGGCTGACATTTTCATGGTGAAATCATTAAAGAATTTCTGCCAAGGCCAGTCACACCTGGAAATAAATTTTTTCCTGAGGTCTCCCACTTGGTTTTAAGTAGCCTCCATTCTTGCCCAGTTCATCATCTGAATTCAATTGTCCCAAGAACCAAGAAGCATCAGGTGAAATCAGACCTTGCCAAAGCCTGCAGCAGTCTTCAAAACCACTGGGTTTTAATGAAGATGAAACTGCTCCACAGAGGTTAGTGACAACCTCCTTCTTCACTAATATCCTTCTTTGCTCCAAATGTGCTAACTACCCTTTTCTGTCATGTTTATAGTGCACTAACAATGATCAATTTACAGGCCACCTGTTTCTCTCTTGTGTTTAGCTCAGAGCTGACTGGTTTGTCTGATCCACTAAGGCACCTATGAGGGTCCATTTATTTTTACCTCATCAGATGATCAAAGAAAAGATTTGTGAAGACCCTCCTTCATAACACAACTTATTACCAGTGGTATTTAACCTTTCTCACCCAGTTCTGCAGTATTTAGCCTTTTCTGTCCATATCACATGCAAAAGTTGGTAAGGACACCCAAGCTTTGTGACATTGAGAATTACCTGCTGGTACCCTCCTGAAGGGCAGCATGAGGGGCCTCTTGGGAGTGCTAATATAGACCTCCAGTCAGAAAGCAAGCCCATTTTTGGATTTCCAAAATTGCTTGCCTAATAGGATTGCTTGCCTAAGCAGTGGATGGAGAAAGGTACGTGAAACTTGTTTAGAAAGACCTTTCTTTTTTTTTTTTCCTGCATAAGCAACAGAGAAAATCTAAGTGATGAGACATGCGTTATTTCACAGCAGCTCCACAGCTTTCTACTTCATGCTTGAGGTGGCGACAACTTTTGTGCCATCAGACCATGTCACTGCCAGCATGTATCCTCACCTCTTTGCCCATACAGGTTTGTTACCGCTTGCAAGCCACATGGAAAACTTCATTAGGGCTAGCCAGGATGATGGGGCATGGCTTGTCCTCCATGTACTCATGTTCCTGGTGGCTGGTAGTCCCTGCTGGCAGTCCTAGAATGTCCATGTCCTCAACTCCTTTGGAAGGTTCTATGGATCCATGGGCAAGAAGACTGCTTCCAGGTCTCTGTGAGATAAATCAGGGTTTATTCAGGGACTAGGAATTGAGGGCTCGGCATAGGATACCCCCCCCCCCCCCTGCCACATAGCACTTGTTTCTGTGCACATATAAAACTCAGAGTAGAGAGATCCCATCATTTAAGTGAAATCCATGTAGCTGAACTTTGGCCTCTACTGCTTTGACTACAGAAGAAAACAAGGGTCTAAAAATAAGGAAATGTTTGCCTCTTGGAAATTTTCTAAGCAATTAATCTAAGAATTATTGATGTTTCTAATTTTGTCAGCAGAGGGAGGACCATCAGTCACACTCAAAAATGCCAGCTCTTTGCTGATAAATCATAAAGTGGAATGGCTTTTTAATGAAGTTGCCAGAAGAAAGGTTTGCTGCCAAAATCAAGGATATTGCTCTATCCCACTCCTACTCCTTCATCAAGGAAACTTCCAAGAAAATTCTGGCTTTCTCCCAAAGATGTGTGGGATTTTTCCTTTTTTTTCTTTTTTTTTTTCATTTGAGTGCCTGAAAACCAAAGTCAGCTCTACTGACAACCTTTTAAAAATCAGAGTAATGACAATATATGCTAATAGGAAGTTTCACAAATCACTATGAGATCACTAAAACCAGTTCCCATCTGATCACACATGAATGAACGATTTGTGGGTTTGAATTGTGTTCATGATATGATGATAGCTGCATCTTTCATTTAGATTGGGATCAAATGAATCTTACTAAGTGCTGGGTGGTAAACTGTTTATAAGTGACTGTTTTATCATCTTTTGGAGACTAATGTGAAAACATCCCTATTTTAATTTAACCAAAATTTTACAGCACCTTGCAATGAAATATATACTGATTCTTTGTGAATGGCTCCCTTTCCTAGAACATTCATTAAAAAGCAGTGAGGCTTGTGGGGTACATCCTTCTTCTAATAAGGAAAAAACAAGTAGAAAATCAGAAGCTTTTTATATATATTTACATAGTTATCAATTTCTTAATCTTTCTTGGAGGATTCTTTCAGCAATTCACAGGAGGATCCCCATGTTACTCCCTGTGATTTTCCAGTAAATTCATTAGAACATCAAGATATGGGACATATTTGGTGGAACAGGATGTGCTTTTATTATTGAATAAGTGATTTGTATGGTGATTTTATATGGTGCTTTACAAACAGTGGGCTGATTCTTCAGTGTTCTTGTTTCTAAGCAGTGGAGCTTCACTGGTTTTCATAACATTGGTAGCAGAGAAGAGAATTAGGAAATATTTGATGCATGAAGTGAGAGGAAGCATGGAATGTCTGGGGAGTGGGTTGGGGCAGAATTTATTGGTAAAGATGTGGAAGGGAGAGTTGTCAGCTGAAGATATTTTAAGGACATATTAAAAGCTATATGTAGCAAGCAAGGAGAGGGAGACATTTAAAATAGAATTTATTTTGTATTTTAATTTATATATATATTTCTAATACATTTTTATAAGGCATGATACTGAGAATGCCAGAAGTTAAGTTTAAGGTTACTGTAGAAAGAATGGGTCATACGGGGCATACAGAGCAAGAAAAGATACTGGAACAAACAATGCCAGAGACAGAAGTCTCTGTCTGTGAGATTCTGATTACATAAGAGCACACAGCATTGAAGGGATCTGAAATATTGGCCATCACATAACTGGTGAATCTCCCACTAGCTACAGGCCAAATATTCTCGTTAGAGTCAGCATCTCTCACACTTGCATGCATTTCCACTCCTCTCCATGTCTGAAAAGTAACACTTCCCAGGAAAAGAATCAGCCCTCTACCATGAAGGCAAAAGCAGCAAGGCAAATCATGGTAGATGAAATGGTAACCATTTTCTATTAATGAGATACCAAATACACCTTCCTTATGTATTTTGTTTGGATTGTTTCATTAGAGAGAGACACAGAGATTAAGCCATAGATGGTATCCTTCCAAGGTTTCTAAACCCTGCTGCTTTGGACTTGATATATTTCATTGGATACTATTTTGACACAGTGTATGGTGTGAAAAATGCCAATATTTTCAAATGGTAATAGTAGGAACAGACATACATAGGAAATAGAGAAAAATTTAAGAGAAATTTTATGACATGGACTTTTTCAAAGGTAATAGAAAAAGTAAGAAAGATTGTGTTTGTTTTAGGAAGCTAAGAAATAGTAGTAAAAAGTAAGAGGTAAGGGAAAAAGATAAAATATCAAAGAATGGACAAATTTTTATACGCAAACTATTAAAGTCCTATGAAATAAAAAATGGGGAGAGGCACTAAAAGTCACATACAAGAAATCTCAGAGAGGCTAACATCCTGAGAACAGCAAAGAAGCTGTAAAAGTAAACCAGCCTAAAAATGTAATAGGATCAGCATTTCTGTTTATTTGCAGTCACTAGGAAGTTGTGAATAGTGACATTTTATTCCATGTTGGATAAAATATGTTTTTTCCTAAAGTTAAACTTTGGAAAAAAGTTTTCTAGTTCTGCCACCACTACTTTTCTACAACAATAATACAAATTGTTGTTCACATGAGAAAAAACAGTTCGTTTGTTTGAAAACAGTTATCTGGTAGACTTTGTTTACTTCCTCGGAGGATGTTTTAGTAGCAAAGGCAGAAGTGCTGTTTAACCCATTCTTTTGTGGAGGAGTTCATCTTAGTTGAATTGACAGAAAATTTTCAGTGGTGACAGAGAAGTTTTCAATTGATATTTCATATTTTTCCATCTAGATTCAGTCCTGGATTTTATACATTATTTCTCATTGCAGTTTGTGTAATGCTGGGAACATGTAAATAATTATTGTTGAATTCTTGTGAACAATTTTTTTATGACTCTCTGATTATGACTGTATGGTACGTGCCATTTCAAAGGTTCCTTTGTAGAACAGTATTATTTATACGAGTGGCTACTACCTACACTTAATGTTGAGAACTGCCAGAGGTTTGTTTACAGATAGCAAGTAATAATAGGAACATCAAGATTATACAAGCATTTGTTTACATGTGTGTGAGAGACAGACAGAGGAGCATGGCAAATTATTTTTGCCCTTAATTTGTCAAATGTTTTTCTATGCCTCTTAAGGGATTTTGCTTACCGACCTTTACCATGTTGTTCAAACTCCCAAATTCATTCCTGTTGAGTAATTTCTAAACCCAGGCAGCACACTGTGTTATGCATGAAGTAGCAGTTGGGTAAGACACGGGTCTGTGTTTGTCACGGCAGACTGGCAGGACTAGATGTCATTCTGACTTTCATGGTGAATACAAATCAAAATCTTCTGCTGGTAACCTTAGAGATTATATCCAAGCTAAGTTTCCCAAGCTAAGCTTTTTCAGGTTTGTATACAAATGGTGCTTAGATGGAATAGAAAGTCGCATCTCCACGTTAAATGCCTACTGTACAGCCCCAGATCCAGCACTCCCAGGCCAGCTGTCTGTGTTGAGAGAGGAGAAGCAGGTACTGTGAGGTGGCATGAGTGACCGTCAGTTTGTTAGGAAGAAGAGACAGCGTCATCACCAAAACCACATAACCTGTCCACAGGAAACTTTTCAGAGGGCACAGCAAAGCATCTGAACTGGGGTTTGTGACCAAGTTTGGCAAGCTGACTGTATTGCTGAGCCAGTTTGGGGGCAGTTATGTGGTTTTCCTCTACCTTATCTGCAGCATGAAGCTTATATATGTGAAGACAAAGAGATTTTAGGGGAAAAAAGCAAAGACATTGTCTTAAACCAAAATTAAAATGCTACTTTGTTTGTGCTAAAGTCCTTCATGTCAACAAAACTTCTCAAATAGAATTCATATTATGATTCATTTGGGCAAAGATATCTTTGAAATCAAAGAGATTTATTTTACTGTTAATGTTCAAAATTAGGCATTTATCAATTTAAAACCTTTGTAAAATGGAAGTAGCTTACTGCACTGCAGTTTCGGAATTACAGGTTCCTTTCAGATGTAGAAGCTGTAGGCTGTGCCATATGTCACTGGGAGGATGTTTTCTCATACATTCACAGGAAAATCTTGGATTTGAATGATGAATTCCATGAACTTGGCAATAGAGCATGAAGAATAAAATATAAGTGGCTAGCCTCAAACCCCTCTAGACAACTGGAAGATAGAAACTTGCCATATGTCATTGACTGCCATGAGCAATGCTGAGCATTAGAGTATCACCCTATTTTGCAGCATTACATACTGCCCTCAGTCATTAGTACAAGCAGATGGCTTTGTTGTTGATTAGAGCTGGTTAGAATCTGAAATTCCCATTCCAAAGGAAATTTTGACATTTATATTTATTTTCACTTCAAATTGGAACAAAACATCAAAATTTCCCAGTGGGATGGAAGTTAAAACAGATCTGGAAGCACCAAGTTATTTCTCTTCGTTGGCAATGAATTTTGTTCTCCATAATATCACACTACTGTAATTCTAAAATTAATATCTAATATAAATGCCAAAACAAAATTAATAAAGTCACACTGAAACTTTTTTGCCTTGTTAAAAGGAAAAGATTAAGTCGAAATTATAAAGTCTGGCATTTTCCCAGAATTTGTTTTCTTGAATGTGACAAAACATTTTGATTTCAGCTAAGCTGCATTACCTGATGGAAATGGGTTCTACTGAAAAAATGTTCACCCAGTGCTGTTCATCCAGGGCCAGTAATTCACAGGATCATCTTGCAAGTTCAAGAATGTGAAAATTCTGAGTAATAAGACATGCATGAAGAGAAAATTAATGCAATATCTTCAGTTTAGAAACTTCCTTGAAGACTGCTTTAAAAATTCCTACAACTCCTTCAAAACTCTTTTAGTTATCCTGGTCCCTCTGACATTAAGTCACTCGTGTTCAGGCACACTCGACAGTGCTAAGTGCTGGACAAATCATCCCTGATGTGGACCTTCATATTTATGAACTTGCAAACCGTGACATTATCTCTGTGCATCTTATTTCCATCTCCTTAGCAAAATTCTGGTCCTGGCTGCCAGAACCTCCCACTCTCACTCTCCTGTTGCCTGCTTTCCTGGAGAAAGTTCCACTAACTCCCTTCAGTATGGAACAAAAATTCACAGTTAGTCTCCAGGTAGGAACCTCCACAATCATTCCTGTCCCTATCATAAGAACATCTTTAAAAATATCTAGTTTGCCAGCTAATGGGTCCATTTCTTCCAGTATCATGCTTTAATTTTTTTTCCTGTCAACACCAAGCCTCTGCTGTGGGATAGGAGACCATCTGTTAACAATTTTTTTAAGGGTAGACTAAGCACAAATGTCACTCTTTGGGAGTCACATGCTATTTATTTACAAAGATAAAAAAAATCAAGATCATGAATTCACATCAGCTTCTCATCTTACTTTGTGCAACAGTAGCTTTCTGCTTTAGTTTCCACTACCCTCCACCGAGGTATTGCGTATATGGTTACATAAAAGGACTAAACAAGATGTAGGACAGATTAGAAACCTGATGAAGTTGCTGCTAGATGAGTTCAATGACTGGTGTGCTCAGGTGCTTTGGGGAAGATTATGTTACTACTGGTGAGTGCCCTGCACAAAGGAGAGCAGCCCTACAGAAGAAAGGAGAATAAACTGAGTTGGACATGGCTGGACATGTGAGTATCAGCATAAAGACAAGCAGCAGTGATGCAGGTGTGTAGGAAGAATGGCTGTTCTGAATCGCTCAGGCCCTCATTAGGCACCAAAATCAGTGGTGCTGTTCTCTGGCAGGTCTCAGTTTACTGGATACAGCTGCTTGTTGAGAAACTGCAAATTACAGAGGTGCCCACATAGAAGATATTTTTCGTTTGAGAAGCCCAAGTTGAATTGTACGCACTGGGCATTTGGAAAGATGTGACCTTGAGCATTTTAAGAAATGTGGTCCAGGAAGGAACTGTTAACCTAAGAGACTTTAGGCTCATAAGTTGCTTAATAGGAGAAACACTAACTCCAGAAAATGTCCATCATTTGGATCTTGATATATGACCTTCTTTTGAAAGAATGTCAATAGATCCCATAGAGAGAATATTCTGAGTTGGAAGTGACCCACAAGGATCATTGAATCCAACTCTTAAGTGAATCAAATCAGGGATCAAACCTGTGACCTTGGCATTATTAGCATCATGCTCTAACCCACTGAGCTAATCTCAGGGTAAAATCACATCCACCTGGAACAGGTGAGAGATTTTTTTTTTTTTTCCCCAGCTCCCCTGCTGTCAGCTTAACACCCATGTTTATAAATACTGCAAAATACAGCTGAATGCAGTAAAATCTGGAAAAGACGCCTCCTGGGGGTGGATGTCCTAATCTACTGTTAGCAAAGTCTCTCTTTCCCTTTGCCATACAAAATTAAGCAAAGGCAAACATACTTTTACAAAAATACTATTTCCATAGAGTTTTAAGAAATCAAATACTTAAATATATATCTAATTCCCAAAAAGAGTCATCTGAAGTCTGCCAAGACAAAGAGTTAGTTATTTTAAATACCTTAGGTGGCTCTACCCAGGGTTAATGAACAAAATGTTGGGGTTTTTTCTTACACAGCATATGGTAAACTGTTGTTTCTCAACTTCACAAATTTCTGAACCAAAAAAGTGCATGAATATTGGCATGGTTTTTATTTTTGTGAGTTCTAAAAGAGTTAGCAAAAAATGAATTTAAATAGTGAGTGTGAGAAGAGGGCTTAAACAAATCTGTATGAGTTCTCCGTCTTTTGTCTAGTTTCTCTTTTTAATTTTCCCATTTCTCATGAAGGAAGAAACAGTTACTGTCAAGCTGTTCTGGGTGGATGAAGCCTTTGCCAGCCCTGGGAAATGACTGTCCAGCACTTACTGCATCATATTTCACACTGCTCGTAGGGTGATGGTATCACTTCTCAAAGCACTCCAGACAAAGCCCAGGACAGTGAGGAAGGTTGGATTGCCAGATTCCCCACCATGTGCACAGGGGAGCACACATTTACACTCACACCTTGGAGGGTCACTGTAGGATTTGGGAACACTGGTTGCTTTGCATGGAACTCCAGCAGTCCCTTTTTCATGTGTCTTCATTGCTTGCCTACCCCTGCCTGAGGTTACAACTTAACTGAGCTGAAAACCTTCCTAAAGATGCTTAGCAGCAGAAATATTGTGCTAAAGCAAGTGAGCTCCATCTCCCCTGTGTTTGGGGACAGCCAGACTGTTGATGCAGCCGCAGCAAGTACCTGATTGCCAGTAGGTTAAGGGCAGACTTGATTGCCACATGCAATCAAAATCTGATGGGTGGAGGTGGAATGAACAGACTCCATGACATGAGCAAATGCACTCCTCTTTGTTGGATACATGTCCACCAAATTCCTTCAGGGGCAGCTTCACAATCTCCGAATCCTGAAGGCAGGGCTTTAAGATGGAAAGAGTTACCAGCCATGAATGCGAGAGGAGTCACTGCACAATGTGCCACACTGTACAAATGCATGTAACGTGCTCTTTTCCCCACCTTCCAATACTAGAAATACTCATGCCTAGTCATTCTTTTCGTAGCTCACACTCAGCCTTACAGAAAATGCTTTGGAAATGGAGATCTTTTCTAGAAGCCCCAATGACATTGAAGGCAATGCAGAGGTGAGGGCATGTGAAGGCATCAACCCTTTCACTGCTCCAGACTGAAACACTGCTTTATTGGTTTCAAAATAGTTCCAGCTGAGACCATGGGCATTGCTGAGAGTAAGGTGATAAGCACTAGGCTGTTATCTAGTTAACTCACTGATGCTGAAGACCCCAGTAGTAATGGGCTAGCATTTATTGGTGGGGCAGTGCCTTTCTGCTGCTTCTCCCTCACCCCTGCATCAGCCCTCATTGCTAAAATGCACAAAGGAATTATGGTAAAGAGGAATAGGAGACAATGTGGAGCAGCTGTAGCATTTCTCTGCCAGAGCAAATCTGAAGGGACAAGAGCCTCAGCTTTTGATGTTCAATATGCTTAAGCACCTCCTGGTTTAAAACACATGAACTCTGTGCAGCTGCTCCTGCTTCTCCTGCTTGGACTGTGCACCTCAACTGAAACACAGAGCTGTAGAGGTTTTGCTTTTGTTTCTTGTCTTGAGTTTCTCCAGGGGTAGCAGGAAAGCACAGAACAAATACTGTCAAAGGAGTGATTAGGGGCACCTTTGATAGAGGAAGGATCCCCAATAACGGGGCTGGAGGAGCAGAAAAGTGGCACTAAACAAATGATAACAGCAGTGAAAACATCAGGATCCTAGAATCAGACTAAGATCCTAATACAAAATGAGTGACATTTATTGTGACGAGCAGGTAATGAAGTTCCAGTGGGCAGCTGGATGATACATGTGTTCCTTGTTCTTTCTGTTGATAAAGGATAGATACTGAACGATGTTCCCATCCATACCTTTTCCTTATGCTTTTTCATCTTAATTTCTTCAGTAGTCTTCATTCTTGTTCTTTGATGTCAGCTATAGTTTTAAGCAGAAGTATTTGGATACTTGTTATACTGCACTGTGAATCTCTACTGCAGTTCCTTCTGAATATTAATAAGAGAATGTCAGATTTTTTTAATGAATCCTGCTCATGAATTTTATCCGGTGTTTGCTGTTTGCCAATATAAACAGATAAATGGAGGGTGGCAAGGCTCAAAATTTTATTCTGCATGTATTTATTTTTTTGCTAAGTCCCTCTGTGATTTTTAATAAATTTGGTTTTCTTTCAAAAATATGTTCCAAGGTGCTGTTAAAAAAAAAAAAATTAAGCAAAAGCCTTCCTTGGCAAGCATCTCCACACTGGTTACTCAGATGAACATGTGAAAACAAACTAGAAATGGCCAGAAGGAAACAAAGTGGCTGCTTCCAAGAGCCTGTGGGGTAGTTTTCTGTGGAATGGAGAAGAAAAAAATCTCTTGATCAGGTAGCACTTACCTTTCATGGCAGAAGGCAAAAACTGGAGAAGTTATTCTTCCCAGCACTGCTGCTGTAACTAAAAGCACTGTGTTCTACTAGTGGGATCCTGCACTGGCACTGGAATTTCCAGTGGAACAGTGGAGAGCAGTGCTGGAGGTGGCTCTGAGGTTGTGAACATCAGAAGGGCCAAGTGAGAGCAATGCAAAAGAAGAGCTCTCTGCCAGCGTGCTCATCAGGAGCTCGTGGAATGATCACAGTGCTTCCTGGTGCTGGAGCACATCAGAGATCACCAACACATGCTCCTGCCTTGTCACCTGAGTCTTGCTGAGGAGCTCAATGACAACAGACAGTGCTTTGCCCACATTTACTGTTGGGTTTGCATTCATGATCAGGCCATGGCAACATCGGTGTTCCAGCCACAGGGAATCAGCATATGCAGATGGGAAGAGAATGTATCATTTGAGATAGCTATTCCTTTGAACTAACTCATTACATCATATACATTGCTTGTATAGCAGTTAGCAGTATTACAGCCCAAAGGAATAACTGACCTTATGAAAGAAACTTGGCTTTTATACCAGAATGTGTTCACCAAGGCCTTGACTTTTGTAAGTGCATATAACTTCTCCTATTCTGTAAGGGCATGGACATAGATGAAACAGAGCTGCATTTCAAGAGTGTGTACACTGGATCACAAATAACAACAGAATTTGCAGACTGCCACATGCATTGGTGAACTGGTATTTGGTATCTGAGGGTTTACCAAGCAATGATAGCAGCAGACAGAGGAGAAGGAAGAGCATGGTTCTGATGCTGTGAATTCTTGATAATAGGGCAACATTTTGGCCTGGAAGCCCTGGGGACACATCCCCAAGCAAAGTTCCATGCTCTGAGGTGCACTACAGTCTGCCCCTGACATCCTCCCCTTTATTGCAGGGTAAGGGTCAACCCAAGGTTTGGTCAACCAGGACAGAGCAGCATCCCTTCTCTGAGCTTATGACAGGGTGGAGTTGCACAGTGACAGGCAGAGAAAGAACGTGTAGCATTGGCAGAAAGTGATAGCAGGAGAATTTAGCTTGCTGTGCTGTGAGGCTGGTATGCAGTGACAGTGACTGCTGGTGGGTAGGACATGAAAGAAGGTGACATCCCTGCAGCGTGCAGATGTGTAGACAGCCTGAGAGGTAGGTGGTGTATCTGAGACCACTTGTCCCACATCCAAGTTTTCAGTAACAGCCAACCATTACTCTGGAGAAAAGACCACAGTGGTGATGGGGAGTGGAGAATCAAACTCATACCATAGACATTAGGCATTGCCACGAGGGACTGACTCATGCTGGAATGGTGCTCTCTTGCCACTGTCAGGTAGCACAGCTGGCTCAGAGTGATGCTGTTGTCCTGCTTGGCCTTTAGTTCATTCCAACAGTCATCAGGAACTTGTACAGCTGCTTGGCAAAGATTAAAATCCCACGATTGCTAGTCTCAGGAAAATTCTCAAATTATGTGTTAGAAATATTAAAGACAGCATCGCACCCATAAGCAGATTATTTCTTGGAAACAGGTCAAACTGTGTGTGTTAGAAACCAAGAAACAGCAGTTCCTGAAAACAGAAATCACAAAATGGAAGTTTCATTGCTTCTTTCTGAAAAGTTTTCTGCTTTGATTTTTACAGAGTTGGTGTCTGTAGCCAAGCCTATGGTGTGATTCACCTTGCCATTATCACTGGAAATAGATCAGGGAGGACTTTCTTCAAACTAAGTATTTACACCTTTCAGGTGCTTTGTACTCTGTTAGCTATGACGTACCAAATGGCCTAAATTTTGCATTTCTAGAGCAAGAGTTCCCTGAACAAGTGCCCTTTTCTCATTATGCTTTTTCTCAGCAGTGGACTTCCCCTCGGATTTAAGCCTAAATGAAAATTAAGATGTCTTGCTGTCTTTTGCAGACTGAGCTCAATCAAAAAAAACCCTGTAGTATTTTCTTTTTATGATGGGTGTCAGGTTTGAAGGGCAAAAGCACTGTTACAAATATGTTGCCAGAACTTGCTTATTATAGCCAACTTTCAACAGAAAAAAAATATTACTTTTAAGGAAATAAGTTTAGATGCTTGCATTGCATTCATGCAGCAATTCAAGAGCTGCATGCTCTTAGCTGTTGCAGCTCCCCAGCTCCTGCAAGGCTGTTGCTTAACCAAGCAATATGTTTGTCTTACCCTGGGATTTCAGACTGAGGTAACAACTGTGTGTGAGCAGCAGCAAGCTCCTGACAAAGAGACACATGATGGAATAGGTGTTCATTGCCTTTCTGTCCAGTCAGTCCTCCCTGTTTGAGGAGAAGGTTCTAACAACATCACTGTCCTGTCTGCACACAACACGCTGCGCTGCAGGGAAAGCCAGTTGGTGCAGTGTCAGTGGGTACTCCTGCTGAACTGACACCAGCCTGTTGTCTGTCAAACAGCTCTGTCTTCAGTCTCATCTTAAAAACGCTGCACCTAGACCTGAGTAGAAGTATCTCCAAATACGTCCTTTAAGGAGCATGGCCTATGACATTTCCTACAACAGTGAACAGGGACCCTTTCCATAGCAACTGCACAGCAGTGATGCTTTAGTTCCTGATCTTATGTAGTTGTTGGCTGAAGTGGTATCAACCCTTCAAGCCAGAAACATATTACATTCTTTTACCAAACAATATTGCCTAAAGAATTAGGACCTTAATATCTTAATATGTTGTTATATCTAGCAAGTCATTCGTAATATATCTAAAACCATTGTAGGAAGAAATTGTAGAAATGCAATTAAACATAATCATTAAATATTTAATTTGCCTTTTTTTATACTTACAACATCCATTTCTCAGTATTATCAATATTTTACTTTGTCATTGTGATTGCTGTTCACTACTTACTTGCTGTATTTTTAACATTCAGACATATATTAGAAATTTGAAAGATCTACAGACATGATAAAGTATGAAAAAAAATGCCTAAAATCAGCTTCAATTTTATTTCATTCTGTGCATTTATTGCTGTTATTGTTAGCTGACATTCTTTTAGCTCACTGCACTCTGCCCATAATCTAATCTATCCTGAAGAGTCAGGCAGCAGTCTGTGAAGTGATTATAAGGCTCTTCAAGTGTCTGCAAGGATTTTCTGTACTTGGACTGCAAAAGCATTTTGATCTGTTGATGATAGAATGAGCACAATAAATCCCATTTTGATGGTTCCTAGAATACCTCCTATTAATAAGGAACAATCTAGAGGGCAAAGAACATGATACAAATTCATCACAAGTGGACTCAGAAATAATGCTACTGGTTTTGACTGTGTCACCTGACATCACAGCAGCTGTGGATTTCAACCCTCTGTGGCAAGTCATGTGTGGTTAGCTCTCCTTTTCTGCCTGGAGAACACAAATTTTTCTTGTTGTCATGTTCTGCAAGGCATTGCATTCTGCTCTGCTCTATTTTTTATTATTTGGTAAAAATATGCTGCACCTACAACCTTGTGCAGCTATAAAGCATTAGTTTTTGGACTTAAACACAATCTTATTGGCCACCTCTTGAAGGACACTGCATCTTACCTCACTATTTTATTTTTCACAAGACTGGACTGGAAATGTACAAGTAGAGTTTTCCATTTTCAAATGTTTGAGTCATTAAAAAGCAGAAGGGAATTATATGGCTAATGCCAGCTCACTCCTACTGCAGCTGGCCTACACCTTTGTCAGGAATTTTCCCTCCCTGTTCTAATGGCCTGGAAATTGTGCCACCCTTGGGGCTGCAGAAGAGCTGCCAACCAGGGCTGTGGGCAGCTGCCACCTACTCTGGGGATTATACTGGGGTTTTCTGTGTTAAACTGGTGCCACTCTAAACTAAGCCTGGCCACTTCACTTGTCCAGTTGCTTTTCCATCCCACTGGCAGACCCTGATCGAGTTGTTTTCCCTGACATAAAGCCCTCTGGCTGCCCTAATGCAGTCTGTTCGCTCAGCTAATTCCCAGGTTGTTTATGATGGGCTCCGTCCAACACCTGCAGAAGGCCACGCAACCTTCAGCTGCCTCAGCACCTGTTGGACTGGGCCTGTAAAACGGGGGCTTTTTTGCTATTTTCAGGACATTAAGAGCTTGGATTACTTAAAAACTCTGCATATGTTTTGATCAGGGTAAGAGGAAAGGCAGTAGAAAAAATTACCTTTGAGGTGGCATCTTCCACTTTTCAAGTGTTTTGGAGACACTTTGGAGGAAAAGATACTGTTTGGGTCAAGGAAGTCGCCCAGGTCATTTACTTACCTGAAATGGTCAGACGATTAAGGAGCTCCCATCAGGCAGGACTCTTTGCTCCTTCCAGCCTCCTCGCTGTGAACAGGGGGGTTATTCTCCATGACCTGTGTAGGCAACAAGTTTAGACAGGACATCTAGTTCCCAGACGAGACATCTAGTTACCAGACAGCCATCAGTGGGTCCTGTGGAGACACAGATGGATCTAGGATGGATCCCATAGTTTTCCCCTTGAGAAATAAAGCTTTTTGAACATTCTGGTCCAAGACCACAGAAAATTAAGGAGTCAGCCTTCTAGCTGCTGTGGGGAGTTCAGATTCCTCTAGGAGAAGGGGAACTTCTCACCACAGGAAAAAAAGTATCATCAGCCTGGGGGAGCCTCGATTTCTTCTTTCCAGTGACAAACAGAAAAGACAGTAGATTAGCTTCAAATGGTGGTACGTTTCTCAGTAGCTGCTTCTGACTTGTATCAATACTGTATTCTTCTTCATTTTTTAAAAGTGATACCTTAGTTTAGAAAGGATATTTTATTGCATGCTCATTAACCATTCCAGTCATCATTCATAAACTCATCTCTGGCCCAGAGACTCCATTCTGACAACAGTGTGAAAGTCCTGTTTAAATGATTTTACAATTCTAGTTAAGTTATCAATACATCAGATCTTAGTTGTGACTGTCATTCGCATGACAAATTCTCAGGCAGGTTTCTGTCAGGAGAGAATGGCTTCCTACAAATCAGGTATAATGGTAAACTTCCAGTAAAACTGATGTTGCCTTTTGGAACCAACACACTCAGGCTCCAAAACTTAAAACCCAAAAGCATTAATAAATCTGGTATACAGTGCAATATGTAGCAACTTGCCTTAAATGAAATACAATTAAGATGACTTAACAGAGGCTGTATCCAATAAATACTTCTTAATGGTGAATTTAAGGGAAATGAATTTACAATTTTGTTGTCTGGGTACTTTTTTCCTCCCCCCTCCTTCTTTGTTTTTTTTTTAAACAGTCTTTTTCAAAGGGGTATGACCACCTGGGTTACTGTTACTTAGTAGAAGATCTGGTTTTTTTGCTACGGGGAAAATTAAAAAACACAGTAATGGTTTGAGGTACGGGAATCCACTGTTGATAAAAATCTCTTCAGGTTTTATCTTCATTTTGAAGTAAAATTGGAATTGGTTCATGCCAAACAACAGAGGCAATTTCTGGGTTGCTCTGTTTGATTCTGGCTATAAAGATATATCTAGAAGGGCTTTGGAGCTCCTGGTTTCAGCATACACTGCAGTTGCATCCTGATCCCATTTTAGAGCAAGGCAAGGGAATATAGCCCTTTTACCTGCCTGGTTTCCACCACAGGTACAAAAAATGTGTCTCATTAGGCCAGCTCCTTGAGACAATTGGGTGACTGGGATGGAGGGTGTGGTGCAACAGCCAGCTGCTAGTCAGCTGTACCTTGCAATATCCATTGCTTACGTTGTGCTTTCAAAGTCAAAGTAGGATGGCAAAAATTCAGTGTAATTGCACTTCTCCAGGCTGTCAAGACAATGTAAACAACATGTAGGTTTGGTTTGTTAATTTTTTTCAGAGTATACGTGTAGTAGTGGATGTTGTCCAGAGTTTCAGTTGATTCCCAAGAATGAACTGTCATGAGAAAACTTAGAATACTGGTCTTCTACAGCCTCCAAACTAGTCACTATTAATAATAACTCATATGCATTTGGTTTTGCTCTGCAGGTAATATTTTAACTCCAATATGGGAAAGCAAAACAGCAAACTACGCCCTGAAGTCATGCAAGATTTGCTGGAAAGTACAGACTTTACAGAACATGAGATCCAGGAGTGGTACAAAGGCTTCTTGAGAGACTGTCCAAGTGGACATTTATCTATGGAGGAGTTTAAAAAGATATATGGAAACTTTTTCCCTTACGGGGACGCTTCTAAGTTTGCGGAACATGTATTCCGCACTTTTGATGCCAATGGAGATGGAACAATAGATTTCAGAGAATTCATCATTGCCTTGAGTGTAACGTCAAGAGGTAAACTGGAGCAAAAGCTGAAGTGGGCATTCAGTATGTATGACCTCGATGGCAACGGCTACATCAGTAAGTCAGAGATGCTGGAAATCGTGCAGGTATGTGCTGCCCAGAGGCACCCCTTGGCCTCCCTCCTTCCGAGCAAATTGGGAAGCAATCGTGCAATGAGGCACTGAATGAAAAGCTGGTGGCACTGATTTATGATCTTGTATAACTGCTTGGATATAAAATGCTATTTCACTAGTCAGAGATCGTGTCACAATTCAAACTACAGCATTTGATATCCACTGCAGGTTTTTCCTGAGCAACAAGCTGCATGGGCATTTCTCCCTTGGGAGGTCTGTTGAGTTGGAGCACAGCAACTAACCTGCTGATAAATGTGATTCTCTCCTCTGGGAAATCACTGACAATTAATTATGATTAATTACAGTTGAACCAAGTAGGTATATTACAACAACCAGGCAGTGTACTTTTAAGGAAGGCGGGCTCCCTCTACAATAAGAAACAAATCTACTTTGCTATTTTAATGATGTTTACTTTGTGTTATTGTGAAGAACCAGCTCACATATTTTAAAAGTGTCTGTCTGCTTAATTCCAGTGAGGTCTGTGTACTTAGAATCATACTAGCTGCCTTCATATTAAGTTGCCAGTATAGATAAATCTTATCTAGGTAGATGATGATTCCACACACAGCCCCTTGGTTGTGTTTTCTTACGCTGTTAGGAGTCCAACCTCATTTTGGCTTTCTCTAACATGTTTTTGCCCTTGAGGCACATCACTCTACTGAAACTTTTTAAACATTTTTTATGCAATAGTGTTTTTACACAGCTTGAATCTGGGCAATGTTTTAAACAAAAAAAAAAAAAATCCTGTTATCAAGATCCTTTCCTTTCCCTGGAAATTCTGAAGTGCTAACAATGTACTGTATTACTCAGACTTATATTTGTGCAGGAAAACAAGGCAAAGGAATGTGCACAAATTACAGGCTGTGATGGCAGGCTGTGTGCAGGGAGTCAGCCCAGCGCATGGTGCCCCTGTGTGTCTACCAGGGCTCTTCTCATGTCCTCCAAACAGTGGCCAATACCAGCACTTGTGCTGCTTCAGCAAGACCAGATACAAAGCTCAGCTGCAAATCTAGGGTTGCTATGTCGTCTTTCACTTAGTCTGAGTTGAGGAGCAGGACTGCTTTCAGACCCAGAGACCTCCCTGTCTCTGTGCCGTGACAAACCCCATGGAATATTTGCATTAGAAGATACTCTGTTCCTTATAAATCTTCCTCTCCCCCAAGCAGGATAAACAACCTGTCAATTATTGTTTTTCTAGCTGTATTTCTCCTCATGAGAAAACAAAAAGAATCCCAAAAGAACTAACATAGTACATAGCAAACACAAGGAGCCAAACCCGAGTGGCCGCCCGCTCCTCAGGAGGAGGAGACACCCCGGGGGCTGCAGGACCCCTCGCTGCTGTCAAGGAGCCCAGGAAGGCGCCGAGCAGAGAGGCAGCACAAACCCCCCAGGCCAGGAGATTTACGGACAAGGAGAACAAGGCCACAAATTTGTTCACGTTGAATTTAATGAAAACATCAGTGGCTGGATTTTCTGTAGTGAGCCAAACAAGGATGGGCAAAGCCAGCAGCTTTTCCCAGTTATCCCAGATCTGCTGGCCAGCATGTTCAGAGCCTGAAATGTTCTGCCTCCTTTTTATTTTCTTGTGGGTACCAAACCATATCACTGTCCTTTACAGCCATAATGCCATCATTGAACAAAATTGCAGCTTAGGGATCTGTGGAGTGACATTCTGTCAGTGTGTATATCCAACCCTGAGCAGCACTTCGGCTGCACACAGCCCTCAGCCTGGCACTCCAGCCCTTCCACTGCAGTTCTTGGGAGGTTTGGCTCTCTCTTTCAAATTGAACCTGAAACTCAGCTGCATGAAGCTTTCTCATATAATCTCACCTCATTTTGGGGGACTCAATTTTGAGGGACTACACAAAAAGCAATTATGGAAGAAGTGAACAGCCTAATAAGCCTGAGCAACAGTTATTTCTGTACCATGGACTATGAGAAGTTTTCTAATCAGGAAAGCAACCTTATCTGTGATGGAGCTTCCCATGAGGCAGGGTGCTTATGGATCTTATTCTGTTCTCCCAGGTTTTTTTGGGGTGCAGTGACTTCCCTATATTGCACTGATCAGTCACAGCTCCTCCCGCTGGGATGGGATTTGTTGTGTAGTCCCTGGGACTGTGTTCAGCTGATATCTGAAACTGAAGTAGATGAGCATATTTTCTTGCTTTGTTGAGAGGTTCCTTTGATGTAGAGTGATTAGATACAAAAAGCCAGCAAACAACTATCACTTTCATTTATGAAATATGATTATTTTTTAATATGGGATGACAGGATTCTGTATCACATGTCTTCCTGGGGGCGCTCAGCCGTCACATTCTTTCTGATCGTGAAAACCAGAAGTCTGTTATATCTCTGATATGTGTCTCAAGGGAACCTATTACAAGTCCCTTATCTAGCATAATTTTGCATATCGATAGAGCTGGATTCTGTTTTCATTGGATTTTTGCATAAGACAGTACATCAAAATGAATGCTAAAAGAAACACCATCAGTCTAGAAGTCTTAGTTTCACTGAATAATACTCTCTCCGTTACTGTGGGATTACTGTATCTTAAATAACATTGGGGCAAGGAACACTTTTCTTCTCTTTTGGTCTGCTGTTTCTTTGTGCTTTGAAAGCCCTCTCTCAGTGATTTTCACTGTTATGCTGATGGTGCTTTGCATTTCCCTTCCATTGCTCTGGTCTAATGTGATGCCAGTGCAGGCAATGCAGGCATTGCACTCTTGCTCAGCATTGCAATAAGGAGCTCAAGGTAACAGTAGTAGCAGCAGCACTGAAACAGCAGAACTACAGGTTAAGATGTCCCAGAGGACCCCCAGTGACTGGCCAGTTGTCAAGGAGATGAACGTGCATGGTCCATAACAGCTTTTTGAAGCCCATTTTCTTGGCAAAGTGGTGTGCTAGATGGCAAAGCACCTGCATTCCTTTAAGCTCCATATACCATAGTGCTGTTAACCACGTAGGCATAGCCCAGCACAGACTCACCACACCTGCCCATGAGCACCCTCAGGACCAGGACCAGCCTCCAAAAATCCCTGCCTAGAGATCCACATGGAGCCAACTGCACAGTTTGGAGGTTCATATAACTTGAAAGACTTCAGTGGTGGGCTGAGGGTTGTAGAGCCTAAAGAAATAAGGTCCATGGGATAGTTACACTTACCAGGCACAGCACATCTGCAAAGTACTGTGGGAAGATGCTTTATAGCCTGCCCTCCTGACAGACCTTGCCACAGTTCTTCTCAGATTCGTGTCTCAGGCTTTTCATGTCTCCCATATGTTTACCTATAATCTAAATAGTCCAGTCTACTCAAAAATAGCTGCAAACCAGCTAGAAGATTTGTGTTTGTTCCCCTTGCTGGAACAGGACATATTTGGCTACAGTCTCTTAAAATAAGAGTTCAAATAAGAGATGGAAACCTTGTTCTAAGGATACATTTTTTCACCGTATGGAGTCATAAGGCATCTTAAGAATACTGAGTAGAGAGACAAAAATAACAATTTCAGTTTAATAAAAACAGAGCACACACGTTTCACTTGCTGGGCTAGCTTATTTGCAAGCCATGAAGAAACAGAAGCTGGTATGGGAAGAAGCAGAGGCTGATATGGCTCTGTAAAGACAGTGTCAAAAATCCCCATGAGATTGAGAGGAAAGCGATTTTTTTCAGGCTGATTATTCACCTCATGAGACTTTGAGCTGTCAAAATTTATTTCAACAGAGTAAAAAGGATCGACTGAAAATCTGTACTGCCCTTGCTGCCATCACTGTAAGGAACTTTTTGACAGTTTGCCAAGTATACCAGGAAAATGCAGCCCTCGCCAGGGTTTCTGGCCTGAGTGCAGCAGTGGCACTCAGCAGTTGGGAGCAAAACCTGAGTGAATAGGCAAAGGGATGAGATTTGCACTAAATCACCCACTGCTGCTCATCCACATGCAGCTGGAAAAGCAAAGGGGAGAGTTCAGCAGAGCAGCAGTTGAAGCTGGAGCCTGTGCTTGCTTCAGTGATGTACACAGGGCTCAGGTGGCACAACTTCTTGGGGGCATTCTGGGGTGCCAGGGAGCTGTAAGGAGCTGAAAGCTGCCCTGACTCAGGAGGCTTCTGATACATGGCAACCTCCAAACTTTCTCCTGCTGAGTGCCACTGATGATTTTCAGCATAGGTGCTGGGAGGCCTCCATGTGGAGTGGAGTCCGTGTACCCCTTCAGTCCCAGGTCCCAGACCAGGGTTAGTACAGCCCAACTCTATGTAATTACTGCATGAAACCAAATTCTTTTCAGAACCTGCTCTTTCAAACATACAATAAAGAGCTCTGTATAGCTGCATTGTATTAATATGGGACAAGTCCCAAGATTCTAAATCAGCTTTAACTGGCTTTTATTTTGGGAAAACTTCCCACTAAACTTCTGAGTAAGAACATAAGAATTTGTCCAGAGTAACCATTTTCAGCATGAAAGGAACGCTTACTATGTTATTCCCATCTGGCTTTCCTAGAATATCTCATCTGTTATTCCCTTCACACGCCTCTGTGAAAAGGCCCCTGTAGGATGAAGTCATCCTGAAGTGCTTTTTTTTGTCCTAAAAATCTGCATATTCTTACTATGGTTACTTTGATCAGGGTAAACACCCCTGCACTCCCGGGCTGGTGAATTCCTGCCACACTTTCAATACAAATTCTCTGCTTTGCCATCCTCTCACACAGAGTGAGGCAATGACCCCTCCACCTCTCTTCCTACCCCAGACAAAAGCCAGACAGCTTCAGATGTTTAAACACTGGCAGATTTATAAGCCTCATCTCTGCTCTGACCCTTGTGGGCCTTGCATGCTGATGAGGATGAGGAAGGTGTAAACTCTCAATGTCCACCCTCTCCTTTTTTTCTTCCCCTGTTGCCTCCTTCCCCCAGCTCCCTCATGCCTATGTTTATGTGCTTGCTCTTTCATAGTTTCTTCTGTTATCCTGGTATCAGAGGATCCCATTTGTGTGGACAGCATCCCTGACTGCTCTGCCCAGTACTCTGGAACTCTAATTCTCTTGGGAGCCTTTGGGCATTCCTGCCATGCGAATCATGATGGTGATGATGATTAAAAGGTGGCTGTCTACCTTTCCACTCAGCTGTTCATGGTGAAATGTTCACCTGTATTTCCCTGCTCAAGTTCTGTGTTACAGACTTACCAGAGGGCAGACCTGAAAATCCATGATCACAGTCTTAGTGGCATAACTGGGGGGAGCAGATGTTTGATTATGCTGAGCATAAGCAAGGGATAATTAATTAAAAAGACAAATGCTTTTCCTGAAGTTATTTAAAGGTCAGCAGATGTGAAAGGTGAGCTGTTGGCAGAGCAGAAGCCAACAAGACGGCTGAGGAAGTGAGTGCTACCTACTCTGAGTGTAAAATGTCTGTGCTGCTTAGCAGCATCTCTGCTATTACACTCCTGGAGCCAGTCCTTGGGCATCCTGGGCCAGATGACTTGAGCTGCTAGGCAGTAGGGGAATAGGGGAGAGGGGTGACCCTGTGAGCAATCTGGGGCTTGTGCCAAGGACCCCACTTTGAGAGCAGGAGGAAGGGCACAACAAATAACTAAAGTAATCACATATGCACTAAGTTATTAACTGTTTTGGGGGAAAACAAGAATTTGAATCTGTGGGAGAAAGTGATCCACAACTACAGGGCTGCAGGGCAAAGTGGTGCCTGGTGCAGTGCCCAACAACCAACAAGCTTCAGTGGGAGACAGAAGGAGCTGGTTAAACCAGGGCCTGCCTTGGACAGGGATCTGCTGCCTCTCCAAATGACTGAGAAGCTTCCAAGGCCACCACCCTGAAGCTGTCTGAGTGTTGCTGTTCTCTCAACTGCAGCAAAGATACCTAACACAAAACCCACTCGTTTATTGGTGCTGCGTGCTCATGTTTGCAGGCAAGCAGTTCAGAGACAAATTTTCATCCTTGTTTTAAAATTAACATTACCTCTCTTTCAGGGGAGCTAGCACGAAATGTGACTAACAAATTTGTCTGTGCAGAGAATAGCTGTGGATGGTACTGGTGCTCCGTGGGACCAGAACATCTGGTTTCTGTGGAACGAATTGTGAATGGGATTTTGAGTTGTGCACGTACACCAACCCTCAAGGAAAAGGCTGGGTCCATGGTGATCCAGTCTTTGTGAGACAAAGCAAACACGGGGAGCAAGTCACTGCCCTCCCTGCCACAGGACAGGATACTGACCAGGGAGGGAGAGAAAGGAGATGGGGGAAGAGCGGAGGCAGGGTGAGGAGACAGGTGTAATGAGGATGGAACCTGGGAGGACAAAGCATGGAGACACACCACAGCATGGAACATTGCCCCAGGCTCTGGGAGCTGCCAATGCCTAACATGCTGCACAAATGATAAATTCATCCAAAGACTGTTTTAATAAGGAAAAATGTAACCTTAGTCCAAATCCAGATGGCATTCAACCGTGACTAAATGAAGAAACACAGCATTTCATAAATGAGTGCCCCACTGAAGAGGGAAGCTGAGTGCATTAGTGCCACCCAACACCCTTCAACATCCCAGAGCAGGTACCAGCTGTTGTTCCCAGGGTATTTTCTGTCTGTGTCTGTCACCAGGAGGTAATCATACCCTTGCATTAAGATAATGTGTTTCTTACCAGCTCTTTGCTCCTGTCTATCACACAGGCAATCTATAAGATGGTTTCATCTGTAATGAAGATGCCGGAAGATGAGTCAACACCAGAGAAGAGGACAGAGAAGATCTTCCGCCAGATGGACACCAACCGTGATGGTAGGCACCCTTGAGGTGGGGTGGCTGGGGTGTCCTGCCCACATGGGATGACCCTGCAAAGCCACCACCATACAAAGCCAGCAGGGTGCAGTCAGGCAGGACTTTGCCTTGCAGGGTTGTTTTCCCAGGGATTTTCCTTGGGCTCCCCCAGCTTCCATGTCTGTCCAGAGGCTTGGCAGATGTGCTGCAACGCACTTCGTGCGCTAAGTTAACATGTTTCCTTTCTAGGAAAGCTCTCTCTGGAAGAGTTCATTCGAGGCGCCAAGAGTGATCCATCCATAGTCCGTCTCCTGCAGTGTGATCCCAGCAGCGCCGGCCAGTTCTGAACCTGTTCTTTGGATGAATTATGTATCTGCTTTTTTTTTTTCCTTGCCAAACAACATTCATGGTAGTGTTGCCTCTGTATGGCCAATTATGCCTTCATTTGTGGCATCTTATAGCTTCTTTTGTTGTGGATTAATTATAAGAATGCTGAATTGCTCTTAACAATTTGTCCAGAGCATGGGCAGTACTGTTTTAAACAGATATTGTGGTGTTATCATTGTTTTAAAAATTTCATTTTGTTTTTTTTTTTGTTTTGTTTTGTTTTGTTTGTTTGTTTTAATGTGTCTGTTTTGGAAAGTATGCCTTGAGGAGGAGTAAACCAACAACAAAACCTTTGGCAGCAAGGCACGCTGACAGATTTTAGATTGCTGCTTTAGTTGTTAAGTATTCACCTGCTGGACCTGAAAGTGTCATAGAGGCTGAATCAAAGGGGTTGTGACAAAGTGGATAGTATTCACCTGGAACCTCCTCTCCTGTCCAGGTGGCACCAGTTAAGGTCAAAGACAGGGCTGGGGAAAAGTATGAAGGTGCAAAATGTGTGGGGTATATCGTCCACTCCTATGCCTCATTGTTTCAATGCTGTGAACATTTTCCAGGTTGTGAAGAAGGGACAAAACGAAGGTTCACATTTTTTTACTAGGTTTACAGTGGTTGAATTCACATGGCTTTATCTGAAAATTCAGCAATTTGCAATCCTGATCTCCAAATCCACAACTGACAATACCTCTTGCCATTTGGGATCAGTAAAGGTAGACACAGATATGAAAAACTGGGTCTTGACAATGAATTTAAAGGAGGCACATGTTGAATGTGAAACTTTCAGGTTAGTAATAAAGCAGTTGCTACTAAGGAGAGTGGGCATTCACATGAGGAACTCACGGACACCTGCAGGCATCTCCAGCTGAGGCACATCTGCTATTGGGAATGCTCTTGCATAGAAGGAAATTTGTGGGGGTGTTTTTGTCTCTCTCCATGTAGCTAACAGAGTTTCTGGGGCTGCTCTTAGGGCAAGGCTGTCATCAAAACTTGTTTTAAACATAAAATTGTAGCATTTATATTTCATTTATTTTAGTAAAGTTCAAAAAAATCTGTACTGAAATGAGGAAATGGTACGCTTTATGATATATTTATATATATAAAAATTAAAACAAAAAAAGATCAGCTCTTGAGAGAAATGTTGAATGTTTATCTTTTCACCTAGATGCAGGAGGTCTGAAATTTGCTGCTGCAAATCTTTATCCTTTGGTCAAAGTTGCCGTATGCAAAGCTAGTACACATATGTGGGATGTCTCAGAGACTTTACAAGCACTGTTGCAACGGAAAAGCTTTAGCAACAGGCATTATGCTGACTAAATTGGCATTAATCAATGATTAGCTAAAGTCTGCTCTGTGATCCTGTTGGAGAGGTACCGATGCAGGCAGCACACAGTGTTGGGAATTCATGAGCTCATTAGAGTAACCTTTGTCTGACAGGCAAGGTTGGCATTTTGTCAAGTGACCTTGTAGATGTTAATCCCCAGTAGCCTTAATTTAAAATAAACCAAGTAAAATAAGTCTACTTAGCAGATGATGATTAGCTAAGTACTAATTAGAAGTCATGAATAAGTAGTTGAGTATGAATAATTTTCTGTGGAACACTAGCTAGCCTGTACAATGACTGACAGAAACAGTCTTGATTTTTCCATACCATTTGCTTTGCCAGGTGTGAAGTGCAAAGCATGTTAAAAGACAATAAAAGTAAATTGAAAATAACATTGTTAATTGGTTGTACTAAAATTATTATGAGTGGCTAATTACACTCAAGAAATGTCTTCAAGCACACATCTTTGTCTCGAACAATCACAGAAATCCAGTTGATAATATATTCCCCTTACATTAATCAAAATACTGAGCAGAGATGAGTGTGGGAAAATGAGAAAACAAAACAGGCCCAAACACAGACACAAACAGATTTCAATACGCAGTGCTTTCAGCTGTTACGAGCATCACTGGCAAGTTTTGCACCAATTCTTATGGCTTATGGAAATGTTCCCTGTCTTTCTCTGAAATCTTCATTAGACATCCGTGCACAAATCTAACCCTTCAAAGGAGAGCCTGTGCCTACTTTCTTCAAGGTGATTTTCTGCTTTATCTGGAGAGGCACTGTCTCCTAAATCCATGACCTCATGGATATTGAAAGTCATGTTCCCTCTTGAGTGCTTTAAGGGTTGTTTTTCAGCAGGAGGAGCCTGGCCTGACTGCTGAGGATTGCCGTAGGAAGGTCAGTGGGCATGCACTGATCAACACACCCCCTCCTCCAGACGGGAATGACGAGTCCTGCCATCCCAGCTGCTCCTGGGGTGCTCCATCATCACCCCAGCATGGGCAGCAGGACAAGGTGACACCAAAGAACCCTTGCTGAACTTCTAACCTCCCGGCTCAGTGCAGGCACCAACATCCAAAGCAGCCCAGACCTATGGAAGCTGGCATTTATTGAAGGTGAACTTGGATACCTTCTAGGGTTCCATCTTCTTCTTAATGCTGTGAAAGCAATTGCATGTGACTGAAACTTTTAAAATACTGCCGTTTATTTAAGTGATTGCATTCCACCTCTTCTTTGTTTTACAAGATATTTCTGGCCCAGAACCTGATCTCTCAGTGTGGTTTTGCTCAGAGGTTTTGGAGCTCTGGGGCCAGGCTCATTTCATGTTGCTACCATACAACATGTGTTTGAAAACATAACCTGTGCTATGACGCCAGGCCAGTGGAGATGTCATTCTCCCACAGTTCACAAAATTTCAAATAATAAGAATTAGTCTACAGCTGCAGAGGACATAGATGGAGGTAAGAGTATTGTATAAATATTTACAGGGTGAACTAACGTTATTCTTTTACCTGACTACCACTGATTGGTATAATTTTCAGTTATTAACTATTCCTTTCTTTCTCCTCCTCTGCACGTACTTAAGAGTGATCCTTAGCTGGAATTGTGATAGGAGCATCCGCAGACCTCAGATCAGCAGGACAGCAGTGGTATGCTGTGCCTCAGATTGGAATTTTCTGCTTTGCTCTCATTTGCAATCATGACTGCCTTCATAAAGCTTTTGAAGGCAAAGTGACATATCCTGCATAAAATAGCACAGCAAGTCAGGGACTTTTAAGTGATCCTTCAGCAATATTTTCATATAGGAAGGATGGCAGACAGCACGTACTGTTTCATATCAGCTCTCAATTTTGTGGATGCGTTCTCCACATTTAGTTGCATGTGCAAGAGGCAACCTTCACTCACGTGTTGTCTAAAGGAATTAATGAGTACATCCCACATGTAGGCTGAATCCATGGAAAATGCCAGTCCCATTTATCCAGCATTCCCAGTCAGCTTGCCAAACTATGTGCCAGAAGATAGGAAGTGAGGGCTATGGCTTGTGAATTTTGCAGCAGACTGTCTCTGTTTTAGTATGCTTTGGGAAGGGAAAAGGAAACACAACCCTTGTAAAACAAGCATGCATGTGGTTTTGTGAGTGCTTACCGTTTGAGAAGGACTGAAAAAATACTTTGGTTTCAACATTATTTGAAGTCCTATCAGTCCACAGCAGTGGATGTTCCTATCCAAAGCTGTGCTGTTCCTCTTACTGTTCTTAAGAGCTTGTAGCATTTTTATTTTATTGCTGGGGCATTTTGTCCTTTTTCTGTTCTGTGTTATAAGGCATGACCTTCGCATTTTATACTGCTTAAAACAGTAAGCCAGAAGTGTGTAATCTCTGTAGCTGGATGAGGTCTGTGTGCAGAAGTATTGCACACCAGCACAAGAAGTGATCACACAAGGTTTGAACACTGCCCCTGGGAGCTGAGCCCCAGGACTTTGCGGCATGTTCTCTCTTTACTGAGGGCAAAAGCGCAGTAATGCGGCTTAGCTTAATTTTCTTTCACTTCAGACCAGGTTAAGTGGAATTACTTTTCAGTTGCTGTGGGCAGAACCTTATCTCAGCTGACTCATGGAAACTTGGTGAACTGTGGTAACTTGATGTTGAGCTCTAATCTGCAGACTAAGCCGAGATGAGAAGATGGCCTTGGCCGTACGTCTCAGTACATGTGAACAAGAAGAACATGGTGACAACCGGCAGGTCCCTGGGGACACGTGACAGTGAGAAGGGAATTTCCTGCCTCTGAACAAATGCCCTGATCTGAGCCGCCTCCTTCTATTAAAATTCTCTTTTTTTTCCTTAGCACCACTGGTGAAGATGCAACATGATAGCAATATAGCACGTCAGGATCAAGGAGGCATCCTTCAAAAGAGTTTTCATTTGAAGCTTAGTGTACAAGTGCCAAGTGAAATGATCAGAGGGGAGAGCTGGACAAGTCTTCCTGAACACCCACTACACCAGCATCTCCTTTTGTCTTTCTCATGGTGCTCCCTGTTTCCTTGCAAGGCAGTGTTTGGGCTCAGGAGTTAGATGTCAGGTACTTGGTGCCAGACTGGTGGAGAATATTTACCTGCCCTTCGCACAAGCATTCAGATACGTTCTTTGGTCTGTGTCTTACTGAGCAGGATCTCACAGATGAGTCTTAAAGTGGGGGAAGTTGGTTTCCTTGTTGTCCCCGGCAGAACTTGTGCTTAGAATTGCAGAGAAACTTGGCAAGTGTCAGACAGCTGAGCAGTGCTCAGGACTGCATGCAGAGTTTTCTACTGACTGTGAAGCAGGCAGATAAGGTACAAAGCAGCAATGCATCAGACTCATGGTGTGATGTGCTCTGAGATAGGGCTAGACCAGAAATGGCACCTTCTGAGCAGCTCCATTGCTGCATATTCCATCAGAGGCATTGACAAAGCACTCTCTAAAATACTTCCAACATGAACATGCAGCTGCAGGAGTAGTATAACTGCTCTTCTTTACATACAAGCAGCAGAGCTGTTCATCATGCCCTGGCAGGAGCAGAATAAACAGCTCCCAGGAGGAACATAGGGCTTTCCCTAAATGTAACTGAGGGCAAAACATTTCCTGCAGGAGCTTCCTTCCTGGTCATGATAGAAAAGAATGGAAAGCTCTGGTTGACTCTCGAAGCCCAGGTGTCATTTTGCAGTCTGGGGAAGGTGGGAAGAACAGCTACATTTCAAGCACATGAGGGGAAAAGTGGCAGGGATTGTAAATTGTCATGGAAAGCAGTGACACTAGAATCCAGGACCAGCACTGAGGGTCTGCAGAACGCATTATGTGCCTCTGGCCTTCAGAGAAGTAGAACAAATCAGTTGGATGCAAAGTCAATCTCCTTGCCCCTTGCAGGAAAAAAACCCCTGTCTACTGTGGGAATCTGAATCAGCAGCACCCCTTATTCCAGCTTGGGTTTTGCTGCTGTTTCTTCCAAATCATCCATACTGAGAAGTTGTTTCAGGGGTGAGGATTTTCACAGGAGAAGGTACAAAGCTTTTCAGATATACCATCCATATCTTAACAAGTAACAGCTGGAAAGGCCAGATACAAAGATACAAGGGGCTTCTTGCAATGTACAGGTTTGATTTCCTCGTTGGTCCCACAGGTCATGTTATTTTAATGTCTAGTTCAGATTAAGCTATCACATGTAAAATGCTAATTAATGCACAATAAGCAAGGAAAAAAAAGAAAAAAGAAAAGCTTGGGTTATAGTGAACAATGCAAAAAGACTACATAAATGAAAAACTGTAAAAGACATCACTGCTGTTAGCCCTGGATCTGAATTGGCATGGTGAAATCGTCTTGGCAGTTGTCAGCACAGAATAGCTCCTCTGTGCCAGCCCAGTCCATGGGACATCCTGGGCTGTTTCATCCACATGTAACCATGTGCTGAAGGTGGGGGCTCTGGGTCCTGTCACAGAGATGGTCATCTGAGCTCACTAGGCCTGCTGAGGGCTTCCTAGATCTCGAGGCACGCACCAGCCACACTCTCTCTAGTGTTCACCTAGTGTGCAGCTGAGACATGTTTTAGATCTTCCCCTCTTGCCCTGACCTTATACCAAAGATTTTCTCACCTTCCCAGGGTATGCACTCACTGTTGAGCTCTCCAAGTCTTCGCACCCACCCCTCAGTTGCCATACCTAGACCCCGTGTAAACAAATAGCAAACACCAGCCCCTGACATCTGGAGCAGCCAAGTTTGATGTACTTAGAACAGCTTCTGGTTTGGTTTCCAGCCTTTGCCCCACCTGTGTGTGTCTTGCCAACCACAGTATTTATTTCCCATTATTAAGAAATAGCAGTATTAAAGCTTCCAACCTTCCAAAGGCACACTGAACTTCTAGAACAACATGATTTTCATCAGCATGTATTTTTGTTGAGGCACAGCAGACTGAACCTGACAAGTGCTCGCTCTCCGCTCCCATGGTTTGCTCCAGAAAGACCTGATTTCTTCCAGGCTGGACCAGCATTTTCCAGCACATCACCATTCAGCGTGCAGTGCCCTGATCCTGCCTGGGGCACTCAGATGCTGTGGACCAAGAGATAATTTTGGCATGGTAATGTCAGCCAGAAACTCTTCCTGCCATCTGTCAAACACACGTGTTGAAGGTGTGGCCTCTGGTTTCCTCCTCCCTGGGGACAGGGGTTTCAGTGTTTTTCAGGGTTGGCCTCATGTTTCCCTACCAAATGGGATGACAGGATGATGGTGATTAGTAAACCCACCTGAGAAAATCCTCTTAGATTCTACACTTCGTTTGTGCTGCTCATTGGCTGCACTCAGAGGGAGGATTAATGGGTCCAATGTGGTTGTTTGAGGGAGAACTCACAGTTCCTTGCCACAATCACTTTTTTATTTTCTGTTGTTATCTTGTTCCCATTTCCAGGGCAACCAAATAGTTTTTTATTAGTATCTGGAAGAAAAATTAATAACAAAACCAGGGTTTCAATCTGATAAGGATCTAAGGAAGATTACTAAAGACATCGTGCTCCATGTTAGTCATACAAATGCTCTACAAGATCATGTTTCTTTGATATTTTGTGTTTCATTTTCTTATTCATGTTTTAGGTGTGTTTGTGATTTATTTCCCCACTGGTCCTTCAGCTCTCTTTCAAAAATCCCAGTGATTCCAGGAGCAGAGCTGTCTGAGCAATTACTACCAAGGTGGGCTCACCATGCCTGGTAAAAATTAAGTGCTTAATTACATTAGGGATTACTTTTCTCTGCACGCTTGCTGCAAGGAAACAGATAGAACTGCATTTCAATATGTTATCTTTTCCAATTGTTCACTTCAATTCCATCCAAGAAGTCTTGTAGTTAATATTTGTGTATTCAGCTCTATTTCTCATTTGAAGCTGAAGTGACCAATATTTTCCTCTTCTGACAGAAGTACTTAATACCTTTTGATTTTTTAATATTGCCGAGTGAATGAGGTGATGGATGCAAAAGTAAGTAGTTATACATTTGTGTTCTGGCTTTGGCTGTGGCAGAGTTAATTTTCCTCTTGTTAGCTAGAATGGGGCTAAGTTTGGGATTTGTGCAGGTAATAGTCTTGGTAACAGGGGTGTTTTCATTTCTGCTGAGCAGTGCTCACAGGTGTCAAGGGCTTCTCTGCTTCTCACCTCACTCCATCAGCAAAGGGGGCTGGGGGTGCACAAAGAGATGGGAGAGAATACAGGCAGGGCAGCTGACCCCAGGGACATCCCAGATATATGGTGTCTTGGTCAGTAAGCAAATATGTGGGGGGGAAGAAGGAGGAAGAGGGTGATGTTCAGAGTGATGCCATTTGTCTTCCCAAGTCACTGTTATGCATCATGGAGCCCTGCTTTCCTGGGGATGGCTGAATGCCTGCCTGCCCATGGGAACTGGGGAATGAATGTCTTGTTTTGCTTAGCTTGTGCATGGGGCTTTTGCTTTCCCTATTGAACTGTCCTCATCTCAACTCATGAGTTTTCTCGCTTTTACCCTTCCAGTTCTCTCCCCCATCCCACTGGGAGGGAGGGAATGAGTGGCTGTGTGGGACTTGGTTGCTGGCTGGGGTTAAACCATGACAATTTGTTTAAATTTGGGCAGATACTTTTGATGCTGTAGAAACTAATAAATTGAGATAAACCGTGGCCAAAAGCTGAATGGATCGAAGTGTCCAGTTCCTATCTAAATCCATGACCATTCCACAGGGAGAGCTTTCTCATCTCTGTTCCCTCAGGCTGTTGCCTCATTGCAGCATAGAGCAGAGGTACCAAATTGAACTTTATATCTACCATGGACAGACTAAGTGCAGCAGCATGGAGTTCAGCATGTCCTGTGTCTTGGCAAAATTAGATACCTCTCTAGATGAATGCTTTGTAAGCAAACCTACATATCCTAAGGAAGACTTTTACCACTCAGAAAGGAGAGGGATAATTATGAATTAAATTAATTTGGTCCGTCTATTTTTCTTCTGGCTGTTTAGAATTGTGAGTGTCTTGTGTGTAGTCACCTATAGCTATCGTGATGTGTTAATTGCCCCCCTGGTTCTGTTATAAGCTCATCTGGTGGTATTCCAAGTCTCCAACTAGTTCTCTGCCAGGCAAAGCCCATGGAAAGGACACGCAGAGGCAAGCAGCCTTCAGACATACAAGGGGCAGTTTCTGGGGACATGGCCCTGTGCTGCTGTATGCTTTGGGAGTCTGTACCCCGCAGAGCAACATACTAAACCTACCTGGTAAAATGGAAGTAGATGATCAGGCCACCGAAGGAGATGCAGAATTTGGTGGAGGGTTGTGTGTGTTTTGTGCCCCCTAGCACGTGCACGGTTCCCCTGCTATTAACTTCCAGTTAGGACCTTTCTTGAACTCTTAGTGTTACAGTAAAGTTTTCTTATGCTGATAATGTGATTGTATTATGCAACACACTCAGAAACCAGAAGATTATCTCTCTATGACTGTCCTCTCCTCTCGAGAAGCTGTTATCTTCTGTACATATGATATGCAGAATGTATGGGAGTCTTACCAGCGTTGGTTTGCATTTTTAAGACTGTACTAATTAATATGTGATACTGTTGTGTTTTTGTAGTGGCATCTTTGATGTAAGATGTAAAAACTATTTAAAATTTTTGTTTGTTTGTTTACTGTTCAGCTTTTAGAGATAGCACCAAGGACTGCATGTTCACTAGAATCAGCCTTTTTCAAGGGTCATCATAGCTGCACGCAGGCACCGGTGTTTCACCCGGTGCACAGCACCTGCGTTCTCCTTTTAGTAGGGGTCAGTTTGGAGTGGAAATGAATTCTTCCTGAAAAGTCTACTTTTCTGTCTTACACTGTCTCAGATTCAACCTTCCCCTCCCATGCTGTGTGCCAGCCCTGGCCCCAGGAGGAGATCTGGGAGGATCATCTCCTGACCCGGGGCTCCCCTCTGGCATCAGGCTCCCTTACTCCTCAGCTCATGCACATGCACACTCGGTTTTCCTTGGAATTGCTGGCTACACCAGGACAAAACCGATGGGCTCACATTATAAGACAATTTGTGCAAGTGACTTTAAAATTAATTAACTAAAATTTGGGGGAATTCAGCAATTGAGGAAAAGAAGAGTCTGGGCAGCAATTTTAGGGTCAGAACCTTATTGGGCTGCTTATTATAGCAAGACTGTGGGGTCAGTCCCTAAAAGACAGGACCACTTAGGGGCTTAGGTCTACATTTCTTTTCAGGTTTGGAGAGGGAAGTGGAGCTTGAATCCAGCCTTTCAGGCAGGGCTGATTTACTAGATGGATTGAGTCTAAGAGACACTTGTCCAGATTGTGTCCTGGGCCAAAAGACAAGACATGCTGCAGCTTAGGAGTTATTTTTCTTTTAGTTTTCCTTTTTTTCTTTTTAATAGAGAAAGCAGTTCAAACTGCACCTGGCAAAATGACTGACTTCAAAAGCATGTTTTTCCTTGTTATACAGACATTCACAAAACAGCATTGTGTGGTTAAAAAGATGCACTTGTGATAGTTTCTTTTTCAGTGCCAAAATATATAAGCAGTATTGTTTGAGGGGAAATAAGAATTTTTTTACTGTATTGTTATTACTGTTGAACAAATATATTGTTTTTAAATGTTAGATTTTGAAGACTTTTGTATTGTAAACTGTTTTGTGACACGGTGCTTTTTCATACTGGAATTACTGATTGCACCTAAATATTAATTATTGTTTTCTTATATAAATATGTAACCTGGAACAATCTTGATGAAAACCAATGTACGGTGGATACGAACGGTTCAAACAAATTCACCTACTGAAATCCCCTAAATGTTCTTTCCTACTAATAAACATTCTGCTGCAGCTACCTATGGTGTGCCATGCACTGTTACTCCCGTCACGCTGGAGCCTTAAAGCCTCACGTAGCCCTGTGGTCTGCTGAGAAAACCTCAGAGAAGCCTTTGCCTGCTGTCTTCACAGCTAGTGTCCCACTCACTGCCATGGGCAAAGAGTCAGCAGCTGTGAAAGCCAATTTGGAGGTCTTAGCCAGGGCTTAAGCTGTGCATGGGCGCTGTGCCGGCACGTTGCAGCTGGCTGGGCTCTCCGCTGCTAACACAGCTTTTCCTCCAGCAGCTGGGCACGGAGCAGGATAACATGGAGTGGTTTATAAAAGTAAAGGAAAAACAGCACAAGGCTGAGAGCCCTGGTCCTCTGGAGCTGGAAAGACCAGTTTAGCTGACTGACGGCAACTTTCCCTGCCACAGATAAATCCCTGTCCTGGTTTAGGGTGGGTTTTTTCCCTTTAATGACTAGCACACCATCCGAGGGTCTGGCAGGGTGGTAGCTGTGGTTAGTCACTCTGAGATGTGGCTCATGAGGCAGCAGCTGAGCTTGTCACAGCAGGGACTCCTGCCAGCCTCAAACTGGCTCTGGAGGGGGCTGGCTCATGCTCCTGTGCATGCTCCTTAAACTCCTCAGACTTTTACCTAGGTTACATTTGTAGCCGGGATTAGCACCAGAGTGCTAAAAGTAGTTTAAATCTCATGGGAAGGTAACAAGAATCAGTGCCTATTTCCTATTGAGATTAAACAAACAAAACAAAAAAACAAACAAACAAACAAACAAACAAAAAGCCTATATGTGAAACTGCACATTAATATGAGCTTGAGACAGGCTGGAGTCTGGATGGAGCATCAGTTACAGTATCCAGGTACCCGCTGTGCTCAGTGAAACTTCAAACCACTTTTACTGCATGAACTTCCAGTGTGCCAAGCTCCCTGTGATATATGTTCTCCTCACCCTCCCATTAGGGCCATAATACAATTTGGCATAAAAAAGGGTGTATGGAGGTGTTTATTTGCACAGGGGTGCTGAAATCCTCCACTTTACCACCTTTGCTGGCCCACACATCTCACTGTGCAAAGCCCAAGGCTTCTGTCCCAGGACAGAGTCTGGCCCCAGGTGACGGCCACCACAGGCACCGGAGCACACATGTTGCACCCCCACAGTCCAGGACTGCACCTCCTGCTGCATCAGGGAGGAGGGAGTCTGAGATCCTGTGGCTCATTGGCTTGTTAACCCTGGATCTGGCCCCCTCTGGGAAACAGCATGCTCCAGAAGCTAATCACTGTTTCCAGCGGCAAGAATTGAGCCAAGAGATAGGGAAGGTACCGAAAATCAGAGTTTTGCTGCTCCAGTGAGTACCCTGAAGTTTCAGTCAGGAGCTGGAGGAGGGGTGTTTTGCTACCCACTCCTAGGAGAGGGTCAGTTCTTCTCAAAGATCTTGTGAGACAGCTTGCTAAAGCCAGGCTCAGCCATGCCAGAAACAGTCCAACCTTTTGAGCATGCAGTGGGGTGCAGCAGTTCCTGTCAGCCGACACAGTTCTCCTCACTCCTCCATGGCCCCGAAGACAGAGTACTGCCAACCACTCAGCTTCAAAGTATTCGCATTTTAAGAGCCACTCAGTAAAATTACTTCCTATAAAACATAATTAAGCATCTATCATAAGCAGTGTCCAGGAAATGTAATTACCTTAAAGAGCTCTATGGGAGCTGGTCCTGGCTCACCCTGAGCCATCCAGAGCACTGACCTCCTCCACCCCACCGTAAGACAGGGCTGTCCTGCTACTGCATGGGGGGCCTCCCTTTGCCAAGGCAAATGCTTTCCCAAGCAACGTTCCACTTACTTAGGTGTTCTCACCTCCTGGATTCTTGTTTGAAAACCAAAGTCAACTGGTGAAGAATAAAATGGTTGATGAAGATGTTTTACTGCAAGATGCATGGCCAAGTATGATTCAGTGTTTTGGGTACCCAGAGCAGAGCAGGAGCAGATGCAGGTAATGAGCTCATTCCAGGTGTCTTGCAGCCACAGGGATGTTAGTACCAGAGCTTTCAGCCAGGTTCCCAGGACACTCCAAAAAGTCACAGAATCATGGAACAGTTGCGGTTGGAAGGGACCTCTGTAGTTCATCTGGTCCAACCTCCCTGTTCAAGCAGGGCAAGTGAGGGTTTGTTGTCCAGGACCACGTCAAGGCAGCTTTTAAATATCTCCAGGGACAGAGACTCCAGAACCATTTTGGGCAACCTGTTCAAGTGCTTGGTCACACTCACAGTAAAAAAGTGTTTCCTGATTTCAGAGGGAACCTCCTGTGTTTCAGTGTGTGCCCAGTGCCTCTGGTCCTGTCACTGGGCACCACTGAGAAGACCCTGACTCCAATCCTCTCTGCACTTCAGGTATTTGTACATACTCATACTACCTCTCCCGAAGACATGTACTAATACACACCACAGCGACAGAAACATTATCTCATACATAGGAATATTTATTTTTTCCTGCTTAAAAATGTACAAAAAAATAAAATACCTGTATTTACAGTTTATCAAACCCCTCTCCCAGTTGCAACACTATTAAGTTACATGAGCTATATTCTTAATATATAAAAGCACACTATTTATACATAAAGTTTCCTTGTTTGCCAGAAAGACGGCTTGTCACAACCTTTGGCACAAACATTCTTGTTTGTATCTTGCCTCAATTAATAGGAAATGGAAGAGCATATAAACATAATTAATTAATAAGCTTTACATTTTAAAAGTGACAAGATACTTCTTTCCAGTTCCATTTCAATCAATATACAGCATCTCTGACAGCTACAGAGTTTAGATTTTACTAATTGTTCGAATTAATTTACAAATTTAAACAATGAAAGAGGAAAATACATGACAGACATTTGATCTCTAAATTCCATTGACCAAAAACTTCATGAGAGAGGGCACAGAGGAAGAAAACAGTCTTTTCTTTGTAGTTTACATTCAGTGTTAAAAATCCTCCAAAATGTCTTGATGGGGTTATCACTGTACATCCAAAAATCTTCAATGAAAGGATGCTCTTTATTTTGGGGGTATCAGCACCTGACTGTGAGAAAGAACTAAAATTTGAGAATTTAAATGGGGTTTTGTAATAAAATATCAAATGGACGGACAAAGTGCCAGATCTGTAGCAGGAACCAAAATTTGAACTTAGAAGAATTCTCCTTTTGTACCTCTCTATCAGAGTCTTTCAAGACACAACATCTACAGACACTGCACTGCTCTAACTCTTCACAGGGAAAATGCACTGAGTAGCAAGCCACTATTTAAGACTCAAGACTGCTGTCTTGAAAAAGGAAAGGAAATGAGAATTTTGTTCCTTTAAATAAACAACCCCAGCAGGGCTACAAAGAGATGAAAGGAGGCAAGGCAAATATTCCTGTCCCCTGCTGAACAGTAGCCAAATCTTTTTTCCATTTAACTCATAATATTTGGAAGATCCAGCATTAATCAATATTTTTCATTGTTTAATGAAAGCAACATGTATGTTTTAACAAATTACATGCAAGCACTATGTACTCCTCAAGACATTTGAATCAGGCAGGGCACTGCTTCAGAAGTTTGCATTACTTGTACTGTCCCTTTCCTCTCAGGTGAACCCTGAGAGTTTGTAGCTTGCCACAACCAGCATTCAAGGTTCAGTGCTCCTCCAGCAGCTGATGTTGTAACTACAACGGAAGAGGTACAGGGTGATATATTCTTTGTAATGTCTTAGTGCTTGTGATGCACCTGCATCTGGCAGATAGAGAGGTCATCCTTACCTGGCTCCAGTTTTTGTTTTAAAATAATCTTACCACCAATCTACTTCTCTTCCTCAATGATACTAACTTCACTGGGACTGTAAGAAGAAACTAAAGGCAGGAGTATCAGCTTTCTACTACCAGAAATTCACACACTTTAAGATGTATTAGAATAGCTTTCAGTTAATCTTGGAAGCAACTTTCCTTCTCTGGACAGTGGTTCACTGAAAGCTCCTAAAACGGTAATGGAAAGGTAGCTTCTTAAGCCCTAGTATTTCTGGACAATGAACGTCTCACTGATCCTATGCTGCTGCTTGGCACAGGATGCTGCAGCACTCAACAGATCCCAGCTCATCTCCACCCAGGTATAAGACAATGTCCCATTAACCTGAGTGCTGATGCTCCTAGGACAGCCTGTCCTTCTCTGGGAACCCTAAATTCTCACTGTCCTTTCTTAATGCAGCACATTGCAACCTGGGCCAGCCCCAAGTGCCACAGGCACTCCCTGTAAGAGAGCTTGGATGGCAGGTTTGCTGGGGGCAGAAGCAGGGCCCAACTCCTGCATACATTTATGCCTGTGCTTCACCTGCAGCTTCTGCCCACACATCATGGCCAACTGAGAGATCCCAGCTAACATCCTGAGGGTTCCAAACACCAACAGAGAAATACACAAACTAACAGCATTGCTCACCAGTGGACCCAGTTCCTAATGCCACCTGTCAAAACTGTCCTCTTTTTTTCTTTAGGAAAAGAGTATCTGGGATAAATCTGCATAGACTTTTTATCTCAGTCTGAGGCAAGTAGAAACAAACCGAACCATTATAAACCCCCTGTATTCCCAGGATGTCTGCTCTCGAGCAAGGTAGCAAGAGAATCTTTGTTGGAGTGCATTTTTATAAAAAGTTAAGGAAATTACTGCAAAACTCAGCATCAGAATGGGAAAGAGTGAATGACAAAAGAAGAGGGCAGGAGGAAGACACAACACACACTTTGCTTTCCAGGCATATGTGGATTCTGGGCATGTTAGCCCTAACACTAACAGCCTGAACCTTTTATAGTTTCTGGTCCCACAGAAGCTTTGACACCTAGCTAATATTTCTACTGGAAGTAGAGATTTTAATGGGATGCTATTGCTAATGAAGCTAAGAAAGTGTGTAATAGCTTGCAGGACAATTCATGCAAAAATACGGCCATATCAGACTGGTCAGCTATCCCAGCTGCTTTGCTTGAATGTAAATAGCTCCACACAGCTTAGAACACTACATAGTGAGCCCTGTTAAACCAGGCAGTGTGTCTTTATGCCCTTAACCACCTAATAAAAAAAGGGTCGTGTGACTAAAGGAGAAAAGGTTTCAGAAAGAAAAAAAATAAGCTCTAAAGGCTGCATGTAGGAAAGGACCCACATTTCTGTCTGTCACACAGGACCCAGGTACAGTGCATAGAGAATAAAATGCAGCTGAGAGTCACGGGACTGTATGTTGAGTGATGAACATCCTACAACAGCCTGAGGAGCTGGAGAGGAGAGAGAGAGAGAGAGAGAGAGAGAGAGAGAGAGAGAGAGAGAGAGAGCGAGAGAGAGAGAGAGGTACTGGGTTTGGACGTGCTACAGTCAGGCCTTGAACCTCTTTCCTTGTTATTTTAGGCTGCACAACTTTATTTCTTCACAGAATTCATGAGACAGGGGCAGAATTTGATGGGATAACCATGTAGTTCAACTTGGCTTCAGATCCAGCCCTTGTGAGAGAGACCTATCTCCACACATTGGTTGTGGGGATACTTGGTCTCCCCTGGCAGAGTTATTCCAGTTTTGATAAAATATTTACAGCTAGCCCAGGTTTACACCTCACCCAACCCTCCTAGGAATCAAAACAGAATCATTCAACAGAGACACAAGAGCAAGTACCCTTAAGAGGAAGAGTTTGACGTCCTGTTTCTTTACAATCTAGAGGAATGCCTTAATGAGCAGGCTGCTGCAGAAAGCACCTTTCTCACCACAGGCTTAAGAAAAGGGCACTTTGGGAGCCTCCCTTCTGTACCTCTAGGTACCCCAGGCAGCAGACACATACTGCCTCTTGGATTTGGTGACAGCCGGGTGGGAGACTCGGGCATCCACAGCGGGGAGTTGGGGACCTAAGGTGGGCTCTGTTGTGCCAGAGCATTCCAGACACTGTAGCATGGTTTGCTTTAATATTTCAATATATAACTGTGTGAGCAAGGATGGAGCATATGAGTGCAGATTAAGTTATCAGCTTCTCAGTACACGCTCCTTAACAGATTAGAGCAATTTAATCCTCTAAGAAAGATTCTGTTAAACCCATAAACCCAATACATACAAAAACATAGTGGCAGTAAACATGCCCACATACAGTAGTTAAAATATATTATTGCATATTATAAACATTATATACAAGGTTAAAATGGTTTCTTTACCATTTACTTACAAGCGACATTTGTAGCTGAATGCCTTACTTACAAGTCCTCATTGCTACGTGCTGAGAACTACCAGAGGTATTTGGCAAGACTATACACTATATAGAGATATGGATCAGTGTGAGCAGGTGAACAGTCAGCCACTTTCCCCATCTTTAGCACTGCAATAGCTTTTTAGCACTGACAGAGACAACCACTGCTAAAGTAATTTATACCATATTTCTGAAACTAGACCAGCATGATTCCTTAACACGTTTCAGAATGAACTTATCCACACTAAAGTATGGATTAAAATGCTGTGTTTCACATTTGCAGTGGGTCATCTGGTTACAAATCTGGGGGCTGGTAACTGCTTGTACACTAGAGAGTGGGGAACAATAAATAAGGGACCAGGTTAACATGAGTGGCCTTGTGCTTGACAACCCCAAGTCTATATGCAGTGGGTGCACATGTGCAGAATGGACAGTATTTTAAAAGCAGTTTTGTAACAGTTTCTCTGATCAATGTCTGTCAAGTTCCTGGGGAATCTTCTGCTTTCCAAGAAAGATGAAATGCTGTGGTTCCTTACAAAAAGGCTCTGCCTGAGGCTAGATCTCTGTCAGTGTGATCTTGAAGCCTTCAACCATGCTCTCCATGTGCAGGATGAACGTGTCCTCATTGGAGTAGTGCTCAATAATGTTGTCATCCATGTTTACCAGGATACTGGTGACAAAGGCAAAAATCAATGTTTTTATGCACCGGGACACTGGAAGGGAAAGCCATGCACTCTGCCACATTACGCTCACTTCTCTACAACACAAACAGACTCCAGCACATGCCAGTACAGGGTCACTAGTGGGAATCATCATCAAGATCTGCCCCATAGTCCCTTCTAGTCTTTGGATTAGAGGCTGCTCCCTGCCAAAGTAGCTGAGGTAAGAGACATGCCTACAAGATGAGCTGCACTCCAGATCCCTGGCACACCCTGCTAGCTGGTGCTTCCTATGCCTGGTGTTGGCTCCCCCAGGAAGTGCTACTCTGTGCTACTTCTCAGACACACCACATGAGCTGCTGCACCTCTGTGGTGTGAGCTGCTAGCACAGGGAAGCAGTATAATTTGTGCTTTGCACACAGCTCACAGACCTAGAACGCAGCTTGCATGTGAAAATATCAACAACTATTAGAAGTGTATACATGAGTGTTTTCCTCACTCTTTACCTCAAAGTGTTCCTTCTAACAATCACTTGTAAATGGTACTAGAAAGAAGCAAAGCATGAGAAGTTTCAACTGTCTTCTCAAAAGCTAAAGAAATCTGCAGACACAACAATGTCCTAAGCTAAAGTTACAGCTCTGCAATGAAAATAAATTATTGGTTTAAAATGATATCACTGCAATATTGTGGTTAAATAGAACTAAAAAAAAGTTAAATTGGAGAGATTCAGATTTATGACAAGGAGCCATAGCCTAGCTATTTTAAAAGAAATAGCCTAGCTATTTTAAAAGCCCACCTGTGATGTTCATGTCTAAATTTACTCAGCTGAAACTGCTGCAGCAAACACTGCCTGCCTGTCTTGCAGATTCAGACAGTGGCCTATTTCTTTGTAACACTGCAGGGATCTCCATGTACTTCTAAAGGATCCTGCAACAGATCCTTACTTAGTTAACTAACTTACCCCTTTTTGCTCTTCTTATAAAGTTTTGCAATCTTTTCAACTGGCAGCCCATATTTCTCAGAGATCTGAAATCATAAAAATAAAAAAAAAAATCATTAAATACTAATAAGAAATATAAAATTATCACCTTTTACCTTACATGAGGCATTAAAACAAAATCTCTGCAAACTTTGAGACAAAAGCTATACAGAAAAGTCACTCACAACCATACCATGGTTTCATTAAGAATAATCCTGAACAGCTTGATCAAAACCCACAATTGTTTCCATCCAGAAACTAGAAGACCATGGTTTTTATAGGGTGTGAGTCATCAAAACTGCCCCAGCATCTCCTACTGCTCTGCTCAAGGAGTCAACACTCTTTCCAGCTTCCGATTTTATGAGGGAATTTCAGTCTGATCTTTCTGTTGTTTCCTAATCTGATTTCTAGGCTCATGGAAGCAAAGGCTTCTTCCACCAGGCAGAAAGCAGATGTATGCCAACCCAACAAGAGCTGATGGACCAATGGGTCAACAAAAGCGTGCACATTTCTATTTCTCAAAGATATTTCAAGGTCTGTTAAGCTAACAGGACTCTCCATGGTGGTACTTATGTCTGAAAAGTATCTTCAAGGTACTTTTTATTGTGGGAAGGCTACCAACATGATATACAAGGGACTAAGAAGCTTCAGTATTGTTGGGGAGGTGACAGTCTAGTTACTACGGTGGCAAAATGAGAACATTTTGGCTCACAAAACATCATCTGAGCGTACAGACAAAAAGATGAGATGTCGCAGAGAAGTGTGTTAACAGGAAAAGAACTTGTAAAATAAACCTCTTGCCAGCTATCCAAATGATAAAACAGAAAATATAGGAAAACTTTAAAAGGAAGAACTGCTTAGCTGACAAACTACCAATGACAACAAGTACTTCACTGGAATGCTTTGGCATTGCTTTGCAGTAATGTAATAGTAACTTTTTTGGATGTCTGTTCTGCAGTGAGTCTGTGGCGTGCTCATGGAGATGGTGTCCCTGAGCTCTCCATCTGAGCCAGGGGTTTCCTTTCCAAATCGTGACTCTTCTTTGAGGGAACAGGTCTCACAGCTCACACTTTGGAAAAGGATTGCCCCAAAAGGCAAAAACATTACAGAAAAATTACTTTTTTTTTTTGTCAGTAATTAATGTTTTGTTATACTCTACTGCCAAGCAAAGTAAGTTTCCAGCTCTTCCCAGGTGAAATGAAGTTGCAGTTAAATAGCTTACTAGTTATCTTGTGCATTAGAGAACTGAAATGCACAATTAAAAATCCATTTGAAGACTGCCAAACACCAGCCACTGTAAAATCCTTTCTTTGTATTTACATTCAGACTTACTTTGAGAAAAGGTGGTATTTTAGAGAAGTAAATTAAAGCAATTATCATGAAATAGAAAATGGAATGCAAGCGATGGATAAGCTCAGCACCGAGGACACATTCAAACAGCCACAGTTTGAGCCCCAAGCATGACTCCTTTCTAGAGAGCCAAGATTCTCTGAGAGAGAGAATTAATTAGCCCATGCTTGCCTACATTACCTATAATTGCATAATTATCATCTAATCCAAGATTCAATTTTGTGCTTAAAAAAGTATATAGCATAACTCCAAGATTCTGAAGAACCAATAAAGCTTCTTTTACACTGCAAACAGTTTCCTCTGACGGTGTTAGCATACGTCTGTGGCTAACAGAAAGGGGACTAACTGATAAAGTACACCAGACCCATCCACTCCCTAAGCTTTCCACCTAGCAGAGAACAAAATACAGCCTAAATTTACATGGTATTTACTACTTCAGTTTTACTTGCACCAGCATGTCTCACTGCTCTTTTGGATACAGTGCTGGAGATACTGATCATAGTCCTGGTTCCATGTTCTCACCTGCCTGGAGAGAGGCCTAATTCTGCATCAAGGCTGTGCAAGCTCCCGCGCTGTACAGTCACAATGACCCTGCTGTGGGGAGTGTCCACTTTGCACATTTATAAGAAGAAGAGATTCACCCTACTTGTCTTATATCTCACATAACCATCCCCACTACTGGACTGCAAAACAAATCTTTTCTACTCTGAGCCCTACGTAGCCTATGCAAAAGGCTCTGTGTAGCCTATGGAAAAGCTATGTAACCACAGGCACAGGGTGGAAATGCATCCTGCAAAGAAGTTCCGTAACATACTCAGCTTATCTGGAGCACATTTGAGTATTTGCTCCAAACCGGGTTGAACAATGGTGATTTGAACCCAGGGTCTGCCATATCCCTGTGTGAGATGTCCTAACCTATTCCAGCTACTCTCCACCACAGACAGGACAGGTGCCCCACCCAGCTTTCATCAACGCCGGACACAGCCTATGCACTTAAATCCAAGGGAGGATCCATGGGCAGGATCCTCAGTAGAAGGAATCACCTATCACTGGACAGAAGCCCTTGGTGTAGCTACCCATACCTTGACTCTCACTCACTATCTCCCCCTCCCTACCACCATCTTTCCAGGTCTCCCTTTCTTCAATGCCTTGTCCTGTCCTTCCCATGGAGGGCAGCTGACTGACCTGAGGGTAGTGACTCCTCTGGGGTACCCAGGTGGAACACTGTGAGGGCAAATCTTGACTGCCTTCAAGAAGTTTTCAAAGAAACTTCCACATTCTTACATTCTTTCTTATCCTCTGGCTTTGCTTATCATGAACAGAATGATATCAGATAAGCAATACAGTGTTGAGCTTTTGTATCTGTGGTTTTGTTGTACCCCTAAATTTAAGATTTCATGTAACACAATAATAAAAACTGCTCAATTTCATTACATTGTTGAAAAAATCCTCTGTAAGAGGCATCAGAAAAAAACTGCCACCTGAAACTGCAGAAAGTATCGCAATTGTGGGAACACGAGGAAACAATTTATCTTCCTTTCCCGGTTGTTAACTCTGAAATCTAGTGATATTGTAAAGATCAGTACGTGAAGACACTTTTCACTAACTCCATGCAAATAAACAAGCAGAGCGAAACATTCCTGTAGCAAAGAGGTTTAATAGCAGCTAATATACAGCATTCTGCACATTCCAGCATAAATCTTCCCTAGGATATTTGGGATACCTAACACTCACGCATTCCAAATGTTGCTCAAAGCAGTTTGGGACTCTGGGACACCACTTCCTACATAAACTATGAGAGGCTGGGCTGGGAAAGCGTTGCCTGTCACACTGCCTATGACAGGTGTAGGATTTATATAACATGCAGGGATTAGCGAGCTTTGTGAAAGACTTCCAGCTGACTGAATAAGCACATTTCTCAGGAACCCCTAAGGATTCGGCCAATTATATCCAGTAGCAAACTGGGGAAGCAAGGCTCAAAGTGGGGGTATGGGAGAGCCTCCTCCTCACAGGCTCAGAAAACAAGACTCCAGTACAAACGTGCTAAGTCCTGCTGCAGAATTTGAGAAAGCAGAGCCAGCATCTGCTAGGGCTTCTCACTTAACGCCCTCTTCTCTGGGTGTTTGTTGCCAATGAAGGGAGTATGGTAGGATATTGTGGATAAACCAGTTTGTATGGACATTGCAGCCAACTTCCATACAAAAGAGCATCTCTCACCTGACCCCAAGCAGGTTACGTTAAATTTTAATAACATCTTTATTTAAATGAATATTTTTCCTTATCATATGCGTAGTTGATTTGCCAATCTTTTGAGCAAAGAATTCTTTCTTTCCATTGGGATGCCTGAAGCAGTGCAACAACCTTCAGACTGGCACTGAAATAGCTGTCTGGGTGTCCCTTTGGGTTGGGGTCTGCTGGCATGGCAAGTTTGTCTGATTGCACAAGCCAACAGAAATGCTCTCTGCTGGAGTTAGGAAGACAGAAGGGGCAACATCTGGGCTGGTGAGGCATGTAGGAAAACATGTTTTGGTTAGAAGACCACATATATAGACATATCTGATAAACTTCAGTCTAAGGTACTTCTGTTGAACTCATCTGTTAGTTTTCAATTACAGAAAGACTTTGGGACACTTGAATTTCCCAATTTGGACTGCCTTCTATAATTTGAATAAATACGTGATTCTGCACCATGTAAGACTGAGGTACCTACTGAGATACACAGAGTTATCCTGACTTTGGATCAGGCTGAAAGCAGGATTTAGCCTTGGTCAGCCACCACACGTGTGATGTTTTGTGACTGGCAATTGTTTTGATATTTTCTGTTGATCAAGACTGACTAGTGAAAACCAGACATTTGCATCACTTCCCAAGACATACTGTATTTCTGAAACCTGAGACCTCTAGATATTTGCCAAAAGAAAGAAACCTGCAAAGGAATCCAAGTGTTCATTTGGAATGGGGGTATATGTAAGAATAAAATAAACACAGAATCTAAGAAAACAATATAATTAATAACAGAAAATTAGGAGAAAGCCACAGACCAGGAATAGTGATTAATGAAAAGAAAAAAAAAAAGTAAAATCCATAAACAGAGTAGGAAGGTATGATTCAGAATCACTGGAGCTCTCTTTCAGATCTGGGGTTCTGTAATATTCAGAGACTCACTTCCTAAGTTCTTTGCACTGCGTTTAGAATTGAGCATTTAGGATGTGCACAATTACAAAATAACATGATTTGCTGAAATTACTATAGAGAGAGTATCTAAGGATATGCAGTTTGACAGCTTTTTGGCATTGGTTTATCTACAATACCCTACCAAAGAGAGTGTTTCTTCCAGTGAAGTGGGTCACTTTACCACAGCTTAGATTTCTCTGGTGCCAAAAACGTGCCAATGAGTCAGCAGCTGTGCTGACTGAGGTATGCAGAAACCTTTCCTGCTTCTGCACCAGCTTTGCTTTTGTTATACGGTGGCTGGAGAACAGGCACAGGGAGGCACAGACTACTGGAGATAAAATATTCATGCTAGCTTGAAAGGTTATAGAAGGATTATAACATACTTTTAACTTCCACACAAAGACAAGATGAAATCATGTTACAGTTTACCAGGAATCAGACTGCAGCCTCTTCAAACAAAGCCTGGTTTTTGTTATACATGTGCCCTGCCTAACAACTGAGCTGCAGTCACAGCTAACAAACAGTGTTGGCAAAAGCACAGTTCGGACATCCTTAGCATGCTGCTGACTCTCCTCAGAGATACCCTGACCTGAAGAGGTGCTTTAAACAACTTCACAAACCCACAAATCCTCTTCTGCCTTCTGATACTGGCCAAATATTGACCATATAACTCAATCTTCACTGCATTAAAAGTGTTTGGTACATGCAACAAGACACCGTGACAGTTTTAAGAGAGTATGAATATCCACACTTCTGGCACTTGGCTGAGCTCTCTAGGGACACTTTCATCCATTCCCATCTTTTCTCCTACATGTAACCAAGGCTGGAAATCAATTCAGCATCCCCCAAATTAGTCCCCCCACCAAAGCAGTGAGACACATGGTTACTTAACTCTTCTCTCCCCAAATTTCACATATCTACTAGCCATCAGCTCACAGAAACAGGATTAAACAGGGAAATAGAAACTCTCAATGACACCTAATGGGTAACAAGCAAAAACTCAAGTCAAAGATGCAGCAGAGAGGCAGTCTGGTAGGTAGGTCACTCTGTGAGCGAGGGCTAAAGAAGTAATTTGAGATGAGAGGTATGAATGTCAAGTCTGCAGTGGCTCAGCACCTGCCTCTTGCATGCTGCAACAGCAATTGCACAAAAGCTATATGAAATTCACATAGAAACAGTGCATCCCTGAGCCTCTTCTTGAAAAGATGGATGTGAACATACTGATGGGCACTACAGGAAAAGATTCAACAGGTTCTGAACCATCAGTTAAGAAAAAAACCATTTCAGAAAGCAAAACCTGCACCTCTCTGCTTCCCTGACACTAGTTAATTACTGCCATTCCTCCAGACTCAGGTCTCCAATAACCATCTCTGTGACACACTGTTTAATCCCAGCAACCTGCTGACAACACTGCATTCAGAACATGCCAGTATTTCAGAGGTGTGCTCCAGAAAGCCTTTATGAAATGTTTTAAATGTACTTGAGAATAACTTCATCTTTATATTATGATTTATCTCAGTAATACATGGAAAGCCTGTAGATTTTCTTGCCAAGAAAGACAAACAATGTGAGGACATCAGATACTTACAGCTTCCATTAGCCCCTTTACTGTGGGTGATTTCAGCATCAAAGCATCAAACACTTCATCTGTCTCCTTCCTCACATACAAAAGCACTGAAATAGAAAAAAAAGCCAAACTTGGAGCAGGTTCAGTCAATTGTACAGATGAAACACCCCACACTGAGTAGAAAAACAAATATTAATTCACAACAGATAAAATGAAGTGCCAAAGATGGCTTGCACTTAAAACAATGTACTTTCAATATCATCAGTGATCTAAACACAGACAACACATCATAGTTGCTTTGAAAACACAGTAATGAAAATTCAGCAAATTTAATCTAATGTGAGGAATCTGTATCTTCCAGAATCTAAGTATTTATTTACAGAAAGAAGATAAAAAGTACTTGGTCCCTGTCCCTTGGTCATAGGACAAATTGCACTAGCTAGGTCTTCCTAAACCTGTGTCTTGGCTTGTACCTCTCATGACTTCATCTAAAAGGCTGGGAAAGAACACACAAAAAAGGTAAGTCTGGTTTGTCTTTATCTCTGCCTTTGAAAACAAAATCAATGAAAAGGTGAAGAAATAGTTCTCTCTGACATGACCATGCAGATGACTACAAATGGTCTGACCAGTCAGAAAATAAACACTGAGAAATTAAGTTCAAAGTCATTCGAGACTTTACAGGGGAGACATTCAAGAGTATAGCTGGCAGGTAGGCCAGTGTGCCCACTCCTGCTCAGGTACTCAAATGCCATTTATGTTCCTCTTCCTCCCTCAGATGCCCTGTCAGGTTTCAGTTATTTGCAGGTGCAGTGCCCTGCCTTCTCTAGCTCTTGTTTTTTTCCTGACTTGTACAGGTAAAAAGAGGAAACGCTGCTACCTGGCAAAAGCAAAGCAGACAGCTACAAAGCAAATAAGCACAAACACTAGAAGTGTTTCAGGTATAATCTCTCATGACTGATAAGTAGCAGGTTAAATAAGATGCTCTGCAATTTATGTTCTTTCCTAAATAAACTGCCTTTTCAAATAGCAGTGCTGCACATGAGGTACAAACATACATGCACTGTCAGGTATTTTATGACTATGTGACAAATTACATTGGTAATCTTTTTTCTTTTTTTTTTTGGTAGACATCTTTTGAGACTGCAAATTCTTGTGGTACAAAAGATATCTTCACAAGGTAACTCAATAGATGACATGCTTATGAATCAACAGAGATGATGGTATCTTTCACACAGAAGTCATTGTTTTGCAGCTAATTCTCAGGCCAAGACTTGCAGGGTGGACTCCGGGCTATTTGCAGAGAATTGTAACTTCTTTGCCCAGGTTTTGAAATGACCGAAAAAAGACTTAAAACATGGGCAAATCAGTTCCCTGTCTTGGTCTACAAATCAGGCATGCAGAACAATGATGAGTTTTTTCGTCTTTAATGCAGAAGTACAAGTCACAAAACTGCTACTGGCGTTCAAAGCCACATCCTTTTCACGTACATTTTAGCAACTCTTTGGGACCTGCCTGAGAATGCCCTTTTAAAGGACTTTGAAGCTGAAGTAACTTTGAGTCACAACCTAAGTAACTGTCAGAATGTAAAAGAACAAAAAAAATCCACATCAGAGTTAGATTTTACTGGGTCTGATATGTTTAACTGCATGAGCAAGAACTCACTCAAAGTGCTAATTTTACCAGTACCAACACTTACATTAATTTAGTAATTCTTTCCTTTGAACTAGAAGGCTGATCTGAAACTCCTGACTTTACAAACATCTGGATCTCTGTCAGCCTTAACATTACAAACGTATCTGAGAGGAGCAAAAAAACCCATCACTCGGTCCAAGGTTCAAGCTTGGGACATCACACAATCCCAGTGCTGAGCTTTAAATCTCTCTGTTGTGCTTGGTGTGCCAGGCAACATTATGCTGAATGAAGGATCCATTACAAGGATAACGAAGAACTTGAATCACCCTTATACACACAGAGAGCCAGGATTAGTAAACATACAGGGGGGTGTTATTTTTACCTTTCCCCTGACAGGTGTGAAAATTCGGGTTTTGATTCGGTAGGGCACTTTTCCTTAAATGACTTCTGGTGACAGTGATGCCTTAGGAAGCCCCTCTCTCATCCCCACCCTTATGCTGTGTTACTCTGGCCCATCTCAATGAATTTTCCTGGATGATGAACTCTCTCAAAAAGCAGATGTGAGTGAAAAAACATCTTTTTTTTTTTTTGAGTTGTTCTTCAAATAGATCAGATCCCTGCTTCAGCATACAGTGCAGCCCCACAAGCCTTCATGTTGGCAGAGCTGTGAAGAGGTGGCCAGCTGGCCTGGAGCAGGAGGCACAGCCAGGGCAGAGGGAGAGGGGCTGCAAAGGCTCCACTGGACTCACTAGCCACATTGCTGTGAGTCACTGTGACCATATAACAGAAGTCACACTTACACCCTCTGATCTTACTGCCCCCTTGTTCGTGGCATCTAGATGGGTTCATTTTAATAGTACAGATTACAGTATTGAGAGGGAGGGGTGAGGGGAAATTTTATCCCAGGTAATGAGCTATTTTTGACTGAGAGTTAAAAGAAAAATTCAAACTTGTCTGACATCTACACTACCTGGCCTTAGTTCTTAACCTTCTTATCAGCACTGAAATCCACTGTATTCCCTAATATTCTTTAAATGTTAAAAAGAATTGCAAAAGATGGGGAGTGATAAATTTATCTTTAGTTACATAAGAAATAGCCCCAATATGGCAAATTGCAGAGTGCAAAACAAGCTTTGCTGAAGGCAAGGGATGTTGTTGCACCTGGCAGATTTTCAGAAGCCAGGCCGCCAAACTGAGGATTTATGTGTGAATGCAGAAGCACAATGTTAGATACCTCTTTTAAAAACATTAACAACCACAGACCTGTGGCAAAAATGAGACTAAGGACACAATGGGACAGTAAGACTTGGGACATTAGGAAGGCCTGAGCCCAGGCACTACCAGTGCTGCAACTGACACCCTACGAACAATGACTACAGTCTCTGTAAAGTGGTCTCTGGATGGAGATGTGGTACATCTTAGTCAAGGAAAGCAGAGCCGGTAGCTGTGACATGGCTTTCCTTTCTCACATTTGGAGTTTTCACTATTGCCCAGGCACAAATTCCCTTGGTGACAGCGTGGATGCTGTGCTTCACAGGGATGGTTCACAAACCACAATTGTTATAAGTCCAAAATGTTTCAGAGTAGTTTAACATGACTTTCCTGAGAGAGAGAGGCTAGACAGAAATATGACTTTCTTCAAGCTGAGAACTACAGAACTGGAAATCAACCTGATCTGTAACTCAGCTGCTGGATTTACAATTAACGGGAAACGCCCTATGAAATCTGAAAGGGAAAATGATTTGAGAATTCAAAACAGGAAAAGGCCACAAGTCCAGCCAAGTAACTAGCTACACTGCACTCTTGGTACAGATTAACATACTTCACATTTCTGTGTTGGGCACTTGTACCTCTCTTAGAGGTCAAGAAGATGAAAGAATAACCCATAAAGATTGAGCTACCCGAGTGAGAATACGAACCTTGTTTTACTGTAGTTTGCAAACCCCTTCAAACCTGTTCTCTTGAAGGCTACCCGTTAATACCTTTGCTTCCACCAGACAGTATTACAATTAGGCCCAACAGACAGATGTGAGGCTACACACTGTCACTTCAGATCTTCAGCTGGGCTTGGACCCCTCACTGGCTGCTACTTACCTGCACTGCTCTGCTAATGAGCTACCTTGGGATTACACTGCTTTTGATGTGTATTTTCACATATCAGACCTGCTCTCTCAAACATTACACCAGTGCCCCATCTATACCTGCTCTCTAGGAGCTGATTCTACCGTACCAGATAAATCTGGGAGAAAAGAAGCTTCTAATATGGCTAAGCTGGAGAATAAAAAACCTAAACATTGTAATACTCAGTGACTTCTGTGGCAAACAGCGTTATCAAGAGGGAGGATTCAGCTAAACTCCATCAGCACAATCCCAGATGCAGGGTTCTGGATGGCAGAAGTTCACCAGAGCAAAGGCCATGCTGGAAAAGGCTTGGCCTCCAGCCAGCATAGTCCAAGTTGCAAGAAACACTGAAAAGGAAGGGGATGTGAAGAGAGCATCCTCCAGCCTCTCTGGTTTCGTGCATCTCTTGGATTTAATTAGTTAAACACAGTTCTGCCACCAGTTGAATTGGTTTTTTTTTCTTTCTAATCTTACCCTTGAAATGCTTGCAAGTCCTGGACTATATTAAAACAACAAAAGGACAGGAAAACCAAAGCAAACCAATATCTCCTTGCAGGCAACTTCCCTGGCTTCTAGCTGGGAAACTCAGACAAAACTGTAGGAAATGACAGTTCTGTATGCAGCCCTTGTGGCTGTCCTTTTCTGCTTGACAGAGCCCCGATCATGTGAATTTGGCCACGGTTTGAGTTAACCCAATGCAAGTCCGTGGGCAATGCTGACCTCACATAATTAATTTAAGATTTAATTAAAAGAATTTATTCCAAGAAGATATCAGTCTCTATCCTATAATCTTGTATGCTTCCCCCTGCTTCAAGCACACCACCCTAACCAACACAGAAACTTGGTGAATGCAGGCTCATGCAAAGTTATTTCTATATACCTCAAAGGAGTCTTACAAATGGTCAAACTAAGAACAACCAAGCTCACTTCTGTGCCTTGTTTTCTCACAAACTGATGGGTGAACCTCAAAATAGTTGCGTTTGAGTTACGTAAATTGGTCAAAGCCCTGGAGTCTCCAACAAACTTATGTGACAGAACTCATGAGATAGAAGGAATGCCAAATATTCTCCAGGGTGTTTAACTGTGACAGTGTAGGAACTTATCACCGATAGCACTGCACTAGAAGTGACTGTACACAAAACTGATTTTCTGGACACAGACATTTTCAGTGCAAAGTTTAACAGCTCTACCTAAACCATTGCTTCAATGCTATTTAATTTAAGCTTCCCTTGCAGCAGACTGGAAAACAGGACTTGGTAGAGCATATGAAGTGTGACTTAATAATACTCACTCGGGCAGTAAAAAGAGTTTAGGGAAACAAACTCTTAAACAATTCCATTAGGTCTGCTGGAAGATGTCTCTCCATGCTTTATATTGCTAATTGGCTAGGAAATTTCTAAGTCTGCAGTCAGCAGGAGCTTGCCTGTTAAGGTCTCTGTATTTGACCCAGTGCATCTTGCATATTTGCTTGTGATCCAAGACAGAAAAGATGAGCAAAAGTTAAAAATAGACTATCACAGATTTGCTACTGGAACATTTATGAACTATGTAGCTTGGCCAAGGATCAAGAAACTTTCTAGCTTTTTTATATTTTATATATACTTGCGTCCTAATCCCTTCTTGAGAGAGCACAGTCCCCTTTTTTTTATTATTTTTTCTGCTTTTAATTAATTTCTAGCCTTTGTTAAAATGCCTTCTTGTAGACTGGCAGGTGCAAAGATCTATTCTCCCATCTCCCCACATTTGCACTAGCATTTAACAACTTACTCTGTCCAAGCCACACCTGCCCTTCCAAGCTTGAGGGTTTGAGCTCCACAGAATTACTTTTAACTGCTAATTTACTGTTACCTCTTTTCAGGCCTTCTTCTTTCACTTGTTTCAACGGGGATGGACCAAACTCCTCCTCCACAGGCCGGAACATCCTTTTGACCAGGACACTGCTACTAGAATACACAAAACAGGAACCATGTCACAGTAAAACTGTGCTCCCAGAAGAAGAGGAGACAACAGCAGCAGTCATGACTCACTTTGGCAAAAATACCCACTGGCAGCTCAAGTAGCACCAGAGCAGAAATTGCAAGGATTTAGCTTTTGATGCTTGTCTGAACTATCCAGGCCTCTTAATTACCCAGACTGACTGGCTGGGACAGGTGACAGGAAAACATGTTCCAATGTTACTCACTAATTTGAAAACCCCAAAGGCCCTTAACCGTTTAAATATTGAGGGAAGGGGGGTGGAGAGGAAGAAACAGCTAAGTAAGGAGACAAAGCCACATTTGCATATCGATTCAGCTCCTCTTTGGAGTAAAGGAGACAGCTTCAAGAAACAGCAGTATTTCTAAAATCCCAGGCCATACAATCCAGCAAATTCAAACGAAATAATGTGCTGGGCCAGACCCAGCCCAAAGCTGCAATATGCTTCACCAGGGGAGCTGAGGGCTGAAAGAACTACGGCTGCCCCCTCTGCTTGTCATAGCTCTGGCAGGACTTGGAGTCCTGGAGGAGAGAACTGAAGCTAACGTGCTCAGTGCAATAAACCCCTTTGTTTTTCAAATTACATTGTGAGCCTTATGAAGAACATTACTTTCATTAAAGAAATAAAAAGGGCCTCATGTTTCCAAGTCAATGGCAGTGGCAGGTCCTTGGCCACTCCCTACCACAGATAACTTTTTGCAGGTTTATGGCAGTGCAGTTTTCTCACTCCAAACTCTCAGGTTTAAGGGCACTCATTTAGGATTTAAGCAACTTACAAAAGCGGGGGACTTGTGCACATTATGGGCTGAACTTCAGCCACTCATATTAAAGCCCTTATTTCATAGCATCTCTATTAGAGGGACTTTCATCTATTCCTCCAGTCCCTCCAAAGTCAGACAGGGGGTGACCCCATTTCCAACCTTCCCTCTTCCCAGGATCTCCCATTCTCTTTCTGCTGTCCTCTTCTGGCACTTGGCCATTCTCTCTGCAGTTCCTGTATTTGTCACATAGACACGTGAGCCCTGCTAAACAGCTTTCAGGAATGCAGTGAAGTTCAGTGCTTCATTAAAAAATTCCTGTGTTTTAAATTAGTTGAGAACCCTTGAGCATATATAAAAGGCACTTTATTATCAAATATATTGTCCTGTCCCTGTATTGAACCTTATGGCTCTTTAAACTGTTTTACTTGGAAATGTATTACAAAACAGACATAAAAAGCAGACAGCTCACATGAAGGAAAAGAAAGCTACACCATAAAATAAACCTCTCCTTACCAGTTCTACATATTATTCACCCTCCACTAGCAATGAGAGAACATGAGAGAAGGAGGAGAAAGGGGATCAGTTTTATCTGATACCGTGTTTTGTGTCTACTTTCTATGAGTTTGAACTGCTAACTGCCAAGCTTGTGAAACAATAAATGCCTTACCCTTCTCTCTCATCATCTGTATTATAGTAAACCTAGAAGGATAGAAATAAAATGCAACAATTATTCCTAAAACTCAGACACTTGATTAACAGAATAACTTCAAAAAGCAGAAAAGACAAGTAGTTTGCAGTTTTTCATATGTTAAAAATCTTTTTTCTTTTATAAAACAAAAACTTCTCGAATTCTAACTGTGAACTGGAGAAAGGGTGTCTTAGAGAAACTGCTGTTGAATATCATCTAGTGAATATATATCAAAGTATTTTTGAAAGACATTGTCCTCTCCCCTGCTTCATATAGTTTTCTCAATTATTTTACAATCCTCTAAATCAGTTCACTACTCACCTAAATTAACCCTAATACAGTTTAAGCCACAACACTCTCAAGCTTTTGTATGTATTTAATACTATCTGAATATCTAATTAAACTACATTAAACTACAGGCCTAATGGATACACAATTACTGACGGTACAGCTGAACATTTTTTGCACAGGCCGTGAGCAGAAGCCCAAGTCCAGACCACTGTTTTGTGTCAATCCGAATAGCTCACAGTCACCGGGACCAAATTTACAACAGCAGCAAAAGCAACTAACAATAGCAGGGGAGGTATAAAATCACAGTCAGTTGTCAAAGGTTTTATACAAGAGTCAGCCAAATTCCTTGCAACGTGCCAGCACTGTGGGTCTGCACCAACAAGTGTACCAGCCCTCCAGCTGCTAAGTTACTGAAGGCATGGCACCGGAGCCCTGTGTTCTGCTGGGGCAGAGCAAGGCATCTTGGATGGGTTTCCAGCACTTGTGCTGGCAAGACTCAGAGCACACTTGGCTCTCATCACTGGGAGCCTTCGCTTCTAAACCTGTACAATGAAAGTACCTCAGAGGTGTGTGTGTGTGCGCACAGCCGAGGTCTGTAACTCATTCTATGAGTTACAGCAATAAAAGACAAGGCTGAACGTTGCCTAAGAGCTAGGAAACTGGGGTATCTTCCAGTTTAGAAAATTATTTACAGGATTACATATACTAAGGAATGCTGCCACCTTCTCCTTTTCGAGACAAATCCACATTCTGGTTTGAAAGCCATGAGGACAGAAGGTACCCAGCACTGATATGTGAGTGGGCGTCTTTCCAATTTTGGAGAGTAAGTCAGTGGCAGCTGCGATTGCAATGTCTGAGCTCCTTGTGCTTTGCTCTACCACAATTCTCACTGCTTTAAAATAACTGACAATTCCAACAGTGTCATTTAATCTTCATCATCTTAATATTTAAACACATGCATCAAGGTCTCATTCTACTCTCTGAGATGTTAATAAATAACAGGCTCATAATAAAAAAAATGTCAGAGCTGACCCTCCAATTCAGGTTTGCAACTTCCCAGCAGGCGATAAAGTAGAAAAAAGTCAAGTCAGCAAAGCAATGACTTCCTCATGTTTACTGGTTGATAATAATTGCCAATACTGAATATTAACATCAGCATGATGAAGTTTTAGTTGGTAGAATGAAAATACTTTTTCCAAGGAATTTCCAGATCTCTAGATGATGCCGACAGAAAATGGGCCGCAGTGTTCAGTGACCTTGCTCTTAACCTCCCTATACATGTAAGAGCTTTGTCTTTGTCTTCAGTTGTGACAGGGAGGGGGATCTCTGCCACCACAAGGTGGCACTTCATTTCATCAAGCCAAAAAGCACACCCAAAACCAGACTTTGTTTCAGGCACAAATCAAGCTGTTTCAAAATTCTTGACTATTTATTCTGCTCTTTCTTCCAAGCAGAAGAATAACAAAACCATAACAGACACAAACTAGTCAGTTGTCAATGAGGTATAAACTCCTTCTTCACACCCAGAGCTCAGAAAGGTACTTATTCCTTTTAAACTCTTGTATACATGACTTGCCAAGAGCTGTGTTTACAAAAAAAGAGAGCTGAAACAACCAGCCCCCAGGAACAATTTATTGTTCTAAAACCTGCCCTAAAGCAGAGGCAGACAGATGGCAAGTGGGCACCAGCTTGTCTCATTATAATTTCCTACCTGTCCAGTTCTTTGTAGGTTTCCAAAGTGAACATCCGGGATGAAGAGAACTGGCTGGGAATCCAGGTCAGCCATTGTTTTGAAGAAGGTGATATCACTCTTCTTCTGCAGAGGGAGTGCACTCAACTTCCCTTCAGCTGCAGATCATGAAGTAACAAGGTTGTGAGAGGAGGCATGTTAAGCATGACTTAGCCCCAAACCAGAAAGACCCATCTTACCATTATTACACGAGGCTTGGGATGCCTGGCCTTTGCCTTTCTTCCTGTTCTGCTTTCTCTCTTCATCTCGGATTTTCCTTTCTGCTCCCTAATGCAAAAAAGACAACCCACAGGTATTATTATCCTCCAAAGAGGAACCACTGTGAGCATTATCCCTGGAACTACAGTGGTGGACATATCAGAAACGTTGAAACAGAAACTGGTGATTCCATTGCAGATAAATCTGTCCAGACTGTTGAGAAGGTACCAGCTTTGCATCGGCCTGTGCCTGAAACTCCAGCTGGAACATCCAGCAGTTCCCAGGGCTGCAGACAGCAAGGGGAACCTATCCACATGCTGCTTTGGAGAAGCCAGGATAGACAGTTTTGCAGCATGCAGTCTGTAGCAGGACTGATGCCACCCACCACAACTTGTGCAAAGCCACATGTCTCTGCAATGGACAGAGTGCTCAGGCCAAATACTTTGTGTGGTAATGGCATAAAACACCTGCAGGATTGTTATCATCCTAGATCATGTCTGTGCTAAGCTTTTTCCTAAACTCTCCTCCACCCACTTTGTCTGGGGCTAGCATTGCTCTACTGTGGCCAACTGTGCAGAGGCCTTTGAGATCTGACAGTGCAGGAAGGCCAGGCTGACAGCTTGCCAACAGTGCAAGGGTTATTACAGAAAGATACAGGCATTTCAGAGGGAAAAGATCTACAGAAACAGGAAAGCAATGCAGCACTGCCCTACTAGGCACCAGGAACTCCTGGGAAGTTGCAGGCTTCTGTTATGTAAATACACTCTCAACAAGTTTAAAAAATAAAACTTGTTATTGACATAAAAAGCAGCAACACCTCCTCTGAAGTTCTCCTAATTTAGTTTATAAATAATACCCATCACATTGTGAAGAATATTAAAGATCCATATGCTCCCAGACAGTCGGCATGCAAGATTACAGGGTTTTTTTCCAAATTAAAATTGGAAGTTTCTTGAATAGAAAGGGGGGAAGGGAGATAAGGAAAGCAAAAAATACCCACTCAAGATGGCAAAATTCACACATGAGCCAATGAACCAAGCTTGAAAAGAATGTACGGAAAGATGTACTCCTGGTTGTGATCTATGAATAGATTTCCAGAGACTGGAAGAGGTGGAGGAAGAAACAGGTCTTAAAAAACATGAAGGTGTCAAACAAACATTGCCTCCAGACCCAGGTCCCAGTCCAGTTGTCACTGACCTCAACCACAGGCCAAGGGATTCAGAGCCATGCCGTTATCCAAACTGTTTCTAGAGGTACATTTACATCTTTAAAGGCTGCTCTTTGTAAGAAAGAAGCAAAAATACACATCCCAGCTGCTGTCCTGCAGAAGGCACAACCTCGAGAGCCCTGTGCTGACAGAGGGCTCTGCCACATGCCCACAGCCCTACCTGCCGCTCAGCGCTGCTGCTCTGCTGCTCACAGGGAACAGGATGAACCACCAGCAGCAAGCACGAGTTTTCTCTCAGAAAAACAGAAACTGAGGAGGACTCAGCCTCTTACACACAGTAAAAAACATGTTTTACTGATTTTCTGTGATATCCGTTGTAACTATGAACTTGGTAAAGCTTCACAGCTTCCTCTTCATTCATCCAAGGCAAGAAACCCCAAAGTTCTCTTGCATGCAGGCAATCTCCGAGCAGGGCAGCCATTCCCACACACTAGTGTTTATTTGTGCCAAGGCCACGTCACAAATGAGGCAAGCGCAATACCCACAGAACTACCTAGCAGCCCTTTTGAGCTAGGAGCAACCCACGTGGCACATGGCAGGGACCAGCCAAGCCTACATGATGTATGTCACTGTCATAGGGGTTGAGAGAATGGACCACAAAATTATTTTTGCATACAAGAGCATTTCTGCTGCACAGTTTGACAGTTGAGCCATCTGACATATATCTAATAAACACAGTTTGCATATCTCTTCAGAAGAAATAACCCTCTCATAGGGGACTACAACCTAGGCTCTGACCAGTAAAATAATGCAATGGATTTTTCAGTTTTTCGTTGATATATATTGACTTTGTGTAAATGCAACTAGTACTACTAATACCACTTCTACTAACCATTACCAAAACACAACCTATGAATTTCAGCTGAATCAATTTTATTTTTTTTAAGTCTCCAATTCATTTAAGCTTAAGTCTTGCATTCTAGCTCAAAGCCCTTGTCATCCTAAAGACCGCTTACATCACCCTTATAAAGATCATGGGTACACCTGCTTCCCGTTCTAGGCCAAAGCATTCCCCATCTGGTGGGGCAGGCACATAGACTTAACCTTTTTCTCTCTAAAGCTGAAGATTAATAGGCAACTAGAATTGCTCAATATCCTATGATAAACCCATGTTCTCTACAATTATACATACTGAAGACAAGGAGGCAGGAACTGCATATATTCCAAAGAACACCTAGTTTTTCAGAGTAAAGAAAGCTGAATTCATTTATTTTATTTTGGAACAATATTATGGTATTTGCCAAGTCAAATGTTTCTGCTTCTTTTCAGAAAAGTTAATCACATAAAGAAAATTAAAATATATCTAAAACCCAAGTTTCTTCATACACAGTGGCTAAAGCATTTTGCAATATAAAAATAGGCTTAGTAGCAAGTTTCCCTGACAACTTCTTTAAGGAATAAAAACTATATATTCTTATAGTAACGCAGCATCAATGATCTGCACAGGATAAAAAGACTGCATGGGCAGAGAGAATTAGCACTGAGAAAACAAGATGTGCACTGTAACAGATGATTTGAAGATTGCCTACTGGAAAACAAACACAGACAAAAGACTGGAGAATGAATAGAGAGTAAGGACACAATTACAGCCTTTGCAGCATTTATCTCCATACATTTATGTCACAAAGCACACACTGGATGTGAGTTGCTGTTGCTGTCTAGTTTATATGCAAATTAATATTACAATTAAGCAATTGCCAGAGTAAATATTAAAATATATGTAATATGTGCCACTTAGCTAAATGCAGTGTTATTTCTTCAGGGGCAACTCTTTCCGCAACAGCTACAGTGTATTTCAGCTACAGGAGAAGAATTTATCAGGGAATATTTTTCTTAAAAACTGGACACCTCTACCTGTGATTTATCTAAGTTAATATGCATATACTGGTCCTAAAGAGGCACCACCACTGCAAAAAAAAACATTTGCAAGAACACCATCAGGCACAGAACATTTTTTTTCTTCCATGTTTCAAACTAAAATACATTTTGTGCTTAGGCATGAGGGATTTACTGTGCAGTTCCACTTATCCAGATGATTGTAATAAATCAGTCACTTTTCTCATGAGGTTGTCAGAGGTTGTCAGACTGGGGCATGACAGCATAGTTCACATTTTTAAAATTTATAAAAATTATTATAGGTTTGCTGGGATTTTTTTCAATGGTGCTATAATACCTCTTTAACTGATCTTTAACATGACAAAGAGGTAGGCAATAACCACCTCATCTTCATAGCCTTTCCCAAAGAGACAGAAAGCCCTGTTTGTGTCACTGGAGGATGAGGTGCGAGAGGCTGAACCATTTAGCACCACCCTAACCAGTTCCAGGGTTTTATTTTTACATCTTGGAAAGATGAGGATACCCAGCCCCCTCAGCTACCTTCCTCTGAGCATGATGAATTCACTTACAAAAGCCCTGTGACAAAGGAATGTTGGTTAAGATCTGGCAGCATAAGTTAGGGGAGAAGCAAGTCTGTCTCTTTCCAAGTGCCAATTAGCACAAATTGTCATGTGAATTGACCTCGATAATTTTCATTCACTCAACTTATTTTCACACCTGCATTTAGTTAAAAAGCAGTATGTGTATGTATACATTTATATTAAACAGATATATATCCCATTATCTCTACCCTTGAGCCCTTCAGTTGCCACATCCAGTACAGTTTTGATGTAGATAACATTTTAACAACCCCTCTGATCTTTTCTTCTACTTTGAGACAGTTTTGATTAATAGGCTCAACATTAATTTCCTGCTTTCTAGTCTGGATATTTGAAGCACCAATTAAGCCAATAGATGCAACGAACATGTATTATTCAAAATCTCCACCAGTTGTATCTACAGGTCACCCTTGATGAGTCTGTGCTCTAAATTTCCTTCCTTTTTTTTTTTTAATAATTCAATTTTTTTCTAATTGCTGTTCAAAAATACATAGATGAAAACGACTTGTTCCTTTAATATTTACTGAGCTTTTACCATCCAGCTGTAGCTTCAAATCTCTAAATATTTGACATTCAAAGTTACAGTTAAAAGCATAGCATTTTGACTGCAAGACCTCAGTGCATACATTTAAATTCATTACTTCCAAAGATTTTGCTCCACTAAACGACTGACTGATTAGCCCTCAAGATCCCGTTGTCAAGACTGCAACAAGGGAATGAACTGAAAAGGGGGAAGGAGTAGCAACACAGAGACCTGGAGCAGTTGAACTCTTACCCTTTCCATTAAAAAGTTAATGTTACATATTGCCTGGGGCATGGCCTTTGTCTTTCTATTCCCACCTGTAAGATGGCAAAACTAATTTGGATAAATTTCCAAGTCAATTAAATAGAAGTAGGCTCTTGAATCCCTGAACCTTGACTAGAATCCAGACATCAGCTACCCCGTGGAAAATCTTTCTCAGGAGGGATAAAGTCATGGGCTGGCAGGTGTTAAAGGCAACTGAAAAGTGGTCACACTCTGCTAAAAACTACCACTGGCATAACATTTCCGAGCAACTGTTTTTACTTCGTGATTATACAGCTGACCATAACATAGTCTAATGCATTAAGGCATGATCTGAAAAATCTCAGCAGTTCCCACAAAGGAGCAGTCAAACGTACTGTAAAAGAACAAAATTTTGCAAAGGATGGACTAAGCACACACAAAAAAATAGTTACTGAACCACAAAATGGGAAAAGCTAACGTACTTTTGCAGTTTACTTTTAATAAGAAAACCGTAGCAATATAAAAGTCTCGCTGAAACTTCCAAAATAACAGGTTGTAAGCGAGGGAGGTGAGAAATCCATCAGCTGCATCGCTGGGACTTGGTGTTTTTCAAGCGAGTTTAGCAGACCTTTACTGAAAGGTGCATTTCTGTCAGAGGGTCTCCACAAAGTTTACATGCTACCTATTCTAGTTGTTAGAGCCAGAAGGGAAAACATCAGCAGGCTGGCACCTGCATGAGCCTGTGGTCAGCAGTGACCTTCCAAGCAGAGGTCTTCATGCTTTTACTTTCTATTCCTTTTTTGATATTCCAGTATCATGACCTATAACATGCTGTCCTTACACAGTCCAAGAGTATTGCTCACAAGCTGATGAATCAGGGCCAAAAAGGCTGAAAAGCAATAAAATAATTACATGACAATCTGTTGGGTTTGTGACATATCATGTCCAAATGCTACCACGAAACACAGTTCTCTAGGGAAAGAAAAAACCTTTAATTAGGTCTAAAATACAGCAATAATAAATTGCCTAACAAGGTTCCTCCTCTATCCATGATAACTGTGCTTTCCACTTACCTTGTCGCAAAAAACCTTGATCTGGCAATAGGCTCGGTGGATGGGTTTATTGCTGCGGTTGTTGTAGCTGTAGGTATCGATCTGAATCATCAAAGGAAGCCCTTTAACTCCTTTTTGTGAGGAGAAGTCTGTGCTCAAGCAATTCACTGTGATGAAAATCTGTGTGCCAGAGAGAATACTTTTTAAAGGTGGCACACACAATGATTAAACTTTCAGAAATGCATGACAACAAACAGGAAAATAAAAGCATATAAACACCCTACCCACTACCAAAAAAAAAAAAGACATTTCTTTTTAATTCAGCTATGATGCATGCTGTGGGAATTCACACATTTATTCTCCACTTCAGTCCTATATCCAACAAAGATGCTTCCATCCTGTGAAGAAGGACACACTTTTAAGGCACGTATCAGTGCTTCAGTTTGGACCAGAAGCTCACATTTCAGTTGAATCATTTACCTGCCCCAACTTTCTGTGCTTTGGTTCACACCAGGGAGTTCAGAGTACATGAGTTGGATTCTTTTTGGAAGAGCCAGACCAGAAGATGTGTCCTAGGAGTACTCCTCCTAGGAGGATGCTCCAGCTGCTAATAGTTGCTCAGTCCATGGGAACTGACTAAAGATAATCTAAAACCTCCTAAAATGTGCCTCACATGGATGTCAGGTCTTTAATCCTGACTTGCTTCACTCTAGAAACCTGCTCTGTATGTTTGCACTACTGGTTAATATAGATCATCTTGCTTCACCCTTTCCAGCTGTCTTTGGTCTGGTTTGTTCTCCTGAGAGCTCACAATTGAAATTCACTGGGGCAATGATAAGCCCTACCCTTTTAGTTTTAAAAATTTTCTTCACACTCTCATCAGCAGTATCCCTTCCTCCATCCCATCAAGAGATACCCCTGCTCTTCAATTTAAGGGCTCTTCACTGCCTTTCTTCAATTTCAAAAGTGCATCTTGCCCTGTCTTTCAAACTGGGAAGCTCAAACATTTGTAAAACTCCCTACCTCCTCTCCAAAGTCCCCTTTGTCACGTAACACCACATAACTTGACATAGCATTCAGTTTCTGGCAAGCCCCCTGTGCTTCAGAAATAGACCTTCTGCTCTTCTACAACCACTTATGCCAGTTGAAAGCCACTAGTCATCTCCTGCTAACTCCATTGGTACCGTGGGACAAGGTGTGCCTCATCTGCCATGTGTTTGCACACGACCTAGGAGAAGGGTCTGCCACCACTGAAGTCTCCCATGGACTATTCTGCTGCAAAGCAAGCATTGTGAACTGAAATACCACTGACAGCTTTCGGTCAGGATACTGTGTGTGAAACTCAAGAGATGAAACTGATTAAAAATCCAATTTTCTGCCCAGCGAGGAATACGTACATACATAGTAATTCGGGGCAATTATGTATTGACCTGATTCTACTTTTACTTCTTCCGTGGTTTAAAAAACAACAACAAAACACAAAACAAACAAAAACCCAGAATTTTGAACTAAGGAAAAGGACAGAGAAAACCACCACTATCTCCCAAAACAGGAGAGTGTAAAACCTGACACTCAGGAAGGAAGAGATCTCAGATTGGTCTATCAAACAGAGCTGATGCACACCTTGCTGGGCAGAGAAGGGAGCAGCAGGCCCCCAGTTTGTGAGCATTCAGGAAGGAAGAGCATGAAGGAACCACTTCCCGATCCGCAAATGGAAAATAAACCAACAGTGTGAGTGTCCAGAATGCAACACCACTAAGAAAGGTCGCTGAGAATAAAGAGGGGCTCCAGCAGGGCTAGTGGGGGATACTTCACCCTCATGACAGAAGCTAACATTACAGTCAGGATCTTTATGAAGGAGCCAGAGCAGCTTGTTTACCTGACTGAGCTAATGGCCCCTCCGCTTTCTGCTTCTGATTCTATCACTGAGCTGCATTTACAAATGAAATAGTTGAACTTTAACTGCGGGGAGAGGAGGGAGGCGGGGAAGGGCCCTAGGTGAAACTCTGATTTTGAAGCTGATAATGTTCTCTCTGTTTCAAATTACAAGTTGGTCTCTCCTTCAGCTCCACAGGTAAGTGTAGATATGGGCGCACAGGCCTTTGAAATATGACGGCTTGGATTTCATTTGCCTTCAGACTCCTTTAGTGTCAGGGCAATGGTTTAAAGTGTGTGTGAACACACAGGAGGGGAATGAGGTCTGGCATAAAACAGAATCTGGTCTCACTATACTTTAGCCCATACTTCTGCACAGGTATTTTCCAAACTGTAAGTTAAAACGTGGAGGAAACACACAGGCTTTACATCTCCAACCTTTGCTGTACACTCGGCTGAGAAGTAAAAAAAGATCTTGTCCCACTTAATCAGCTACATACACTGTGCATCATCTCTTCCACTGCCCCCACAATCACAGAGCAGAGTAGGGGCGGCTGAGGAAGACAGACTATCATTTCAAGAGTCCCCATACAGCAGTAACAGATTACTCAGCATGAATAATAGATGCTGTAAGATTCAATATCTTGTCCTGACACTGTAATACATCAGGATCTCTCTGAGGAGCAATGACTGTATGTTCATGCACATGAAGTGTACTATACTTTCTGTCATATCATTTGCACCTCACAGATAAATAGATAGATTCGAATTAATACAGATCATTCATTTGGGGGAAATCTTCTGTCTCCATGCAGTATTCTATTAGCTTTCCTGTAAAGCACAACACTGGCTTTGGAAAACCTGGCGGGTGTGCAGAGGGGTGGGGAAGGGTGTGTAGTTCTATTATTTGAGCTGATTTTAGGGTCTTTTTTTTCTTTGCATGACTAAAGATTTGCAGCAGTTTTAACACAATGGTGCAGCAGGCTGCTATGGTGAACAGGACCTGGGGAAGTATCTGGACAGTCCTCTTCTCTCTCCCCTGCTCTGACCAGAAAACACCTCCACAAAGCAGTGAGCAGCAATGATTTCAACTGCCTGTCCAAGCACAGTCTGCTTTGTCCTTTGCAACACTCATCTCCCTTTTCTTCTCAGCTCCTGTCCATAATGCAGGTACTCCCACTCTCAATAACACAAGGGGCAAAACAACCCCATTTTCAGACATGAAAAGAAGCACTGCTCTACTTCTCCTGGAAGATACACAGGTTTAAGATCCTCCTTGCTGTGGTCTCTTGCACAGTAGAGTTAGTATGATTAACAGAGTTAAGCAGAAATTACAGTAACAGGAGTAGAAATCACTATTTCCCTGCCCAGCCCTGTCTACACTTGTCTTAGAACTGTATTAATAGAAGTGACTATGATTGCCTACCTGAACTCATTTACAAACTTTTTTTTTCCTGTGCAAACTGGATTTTAGCGATGTTTTGTTATCAGGAACACATTTAGGTTGTTGTTATAGCGATGTCTTTTTTTTTAATGTCAGCATATCTCAGATTAGAGCAATTAATGGCGGAGTTCCACCCATCTTGTCTCCAGCTCAGGCATGCCATTGGCAATGAAATACTAACTTGGAGAAACACTTGGTGCTGAGAAAGTTTCAAAAGTGGCCTAAGATAACGACAATTCTTCTGTTTGCTATACAGCATGTCTGGAAAAAGTACTCTGTCTTTCAGGGAAGGCACTCCTCCATGGTGTAGCTGCTATTATGTGAATTACTGACTGTTTGTTAAATCCTGCAGCATAATTAGGGGGGTACAAGACACAAATACAGTAAGCTGCCTTAAGAGAAAACAAGGCTCAGAAGCACATTTCCCTTTTTATCATTTAATTCAGCCAACACGACTCCTGCTGTGGTCTCTCAGCTTAGACACTTTAAAGGTCTACAGTTACGAAACTTTTAATATAAGCCTTTTATTACTATTTACATTTCTGGCTCCCATTGTCTCCGAAAGTGCCAAAGGCAGAAGGGAGGGAAGAGTGTGTTATGGCACAAAATTAGAAACTTAAAGCAAATTCTCTACTGAATGCTGGTAATACATAGAACCTACACCTGGGTGATGGGTCTTTTAAAACCCTGTTTTAAAAAGCTTCATCTCTTCAGACTATAACAACAAAGAGTTAAACTGCTTGTCTCTCAAATGACTAACATCAATCCCATCATTCCTGGTATACACAAAAAGTGCGGGTTTATAGTTTCTCCTGCCAGCCGTTACCTTATAAACCCCACACAAAGGTAAGACCTTTGTTTTATTTCAATACAAATGTCTCCAGCAAATGTTTACACTACTCTTTTGAAGCTTCCTCAACCCACACCACACCCCAGCAACTACATAAAAATGCCATTTGCATTGAATCCCAGATGCATACTTACCAAGCCATTTGTATACACTGGATTTCAAGATTATGTGCTACCACAGGTTAACTCTTCTTTAATATATACACGTGTGTGTGCATGTCTTGCATACATACATATATATATATATGCACACTTGCACAGACAGACATGGTTTATTAAAGTAGCTGCCAAGTCTAATCCTGCATAATTTCTTGTACTAACTCCCCCAAATGAAGCATCCTTTCCTTCAACCTTTAAATTTTGAGAGTAGAGAAAATGTCAATTTCCTTACTAATTAAATTAAATTTGATGTAACTTCAGAAGGAAATTCGTGATTACAAACAATAATTCTTATACTAGTCAAAACCCGTCCTAAGTATCCCTGACAATGTTAAAGAAATATGAATTGTCACAATACAAATCACTGATAGAGACGGTGCTGCTCTATAAGCTTGATTTTACCATTGTGCCCACTGGAATTGGAGCTCACTTTGGCCCACAACATCCAAGAACCTAATCCTGCAAATCACTCCCTCTTTGAAAACAGCTTATTACTGCATGGGCTATGCCAAAACTCATTAAATAACTGGAAAGGTTCCCAGAGGCTTCAGCATGCTTTGGATTAAAGATCTACATTTCAGTTAAATATAGCAGGACAATGATTGCACACAAGTATACACAACAACTGCACAGTGCACAACTCCCGTGCACACCACAGGGCATATGCCAGCACCTGCCTGAATTACGTATCCACCAACATGTCTCTTTACCATATGTCCAAGCTGCGGTGCTCAGTGGAAATCAGTAATCTCTTGTTATCATTGAAAATTACTTTTTGTAAGGTGACATTTTTATTTACAACTGCTCACTAAAGTCACATCTTTGAATTTAAGGTTAAAAAGCATTTTCCATAAAAATATGCAATTAATGTATTGTTTCAGAAGTAACACCATCTTAACCACTTTAAATTAGCAAATTGCCAATCAGAGAGAAGGTATATCTCAGAGTGGGTATGATTTATGACAAATAAATTCTCTTTTAACCAGGAGAATGCTGGTTCTAAATTATCTGTCTTGCACACTAACTTCTGTCAGCAATTGGACTGTAAGCAGACAGACAAATGTATATCAAAAATGAAGCTGAACTCTGCTCAAAAGCCTTCACTAGATCATTGTCAACCAGCCAGATGCTGCAAAAGTCTTCTACAGGGCAACAGCAAGGCAACTACCCACCTTGTAGCATATTTTAAACAGACTTTTAAAAGTCAGTGAGTTCTTGTTAATTGTTGTTTGTTTTGTTACCTTTTTTTAAAGAACTCCTTTAAAAATACCAAACACAGTATTCAAGTTCAACCAAAGCGAGCTAACAAATCACCTTGCCCATAAATGTTGCATATTTATACACAGAATATGAGAATGAAACAAAGTACAAAACTGTTCTTCTCTTCCTACCTCTTCTCCCTTACAGTACAGTATTTTTGTCTTAAGGAAGCATAAGGTAGGGTTTGACATGGCTACAGAGTCATTTCCCTGTATCCTGCTCTGAACCACAAGCCCCACGGTAACATCTAGATAATGGCCCCAGCAGAAAAGGATGTTTTTCTAAGGGTAAGGATGTGCCAGGACAAACTGCACTGCCAGAAGGCAAGGGGACTGCTGCTGTCAACCAGATACAGCAGAAGAAGCGCTAGCAGAGTGGTGTGCCTGACTTTGGTGTAGTTTCCTTAGTCCACACAAAACAATAGTGAGATTAGTCCACAGCTTGACATGTGCTGTACAAGATTTCCTTTCCATTGACTTGTTCTGCCAAGCAGCAGCTGGAAAACAAGGCACCGAGCACAGGGAGCTGGAGCCAGCAGCTTAGTTGCAGTCATGTTACTGGGGCAATAGAGAGTGGCCTCTGAATTGCTGTTTCTTCCACAAAAGACCCACATGAGATGCTGCCTTATCAACACTTAACATGTTGGCAGGTGGACTCTGGCTACTACGCCTGTACTCTTATACCTTCATCCTGAAGTGCTTGGAGGAAGAGGGCCTGCTCTGCTTGTACATGGGAGGAGAAATCTGGCTTTAAATGAGGAGAAATCTGGTTTTAAATCAGCTGCCGTCCAGGTGGAGTAGGAAAGTGAGAAATCTGATGTTCCAGATAGGTCTTCCTAGATGCGGGATTTAGTCTCCAAGGGGAGCTTGGAGAGAAACATATTTGGTTATGTGATTTCTGTGGCTGCTTCAGTTTTATTTTCCAGAGCACTCTCCTGTACACTTCCAACGATGGGTCCATTTTCTCTGTTTCTTCCCAGGCTTGTAGAGCACTTCATCACGTCCCACCTCAGAGGCCCTGCAAAGAACTGCTCTGTGCCACTCTTGTCTAACTCATAAGAGAAAGGCCTTTGTGTCTCTGAGTGGGTTATGTTTTAATCCTGAAATTGTGGTGAAAAGAGAAAACAACACTGAGCAGAAACAATGGAGCCAGTTGAAAGATCATCCTTCAAAAAGCTTAGGAAAAGAGTCTGTAATTATGCCTTGAAATTCTTCATCTCTCTTGGATGAGGTAATTGCCGGAGAAAAAACAGCCTTCCGTGACGTGCCTCAGAGTTCACAGCTTTCCAACACCGCAGGGGCATCCTATGGGAATCCCCAGCAAGGCGCAACTGGTTATTGTATTAGACTCTCCCACAGGAGGAAGCAAGTGGGTACATGTACACGTGGGGGGAGGGAAACACTTTAGTGCAGGCAAGGTGATAACCTTTCACGTACAGCCTGATTCATGCTTCATAGCCCAACACCAAAGCATGTTATGAAACATCTTACTTTTATCAATACATTTGCAGTTCAACCTCCTAAAAGATCAGATATTTGTTAACTATCCCCTAAAAAAAAATATGCATAAGCCATTTTGCATTTTAATGACTACTTCCTGCAGAAATACAAGCAGCTTAAATTTCACTCCTGACAGTTTTTTAAGCTAGCAACAGTAAGGGAGTCTTTATTTAAAAATCTTAGTATATTTTATTTCCAGTGATCATTGTGAGAGTTGTGTTCTTAATGTTCTGGCACCCAAGGCAAGAGCAATGGAAATTATGTGAGATGAGAACAAAATGTTCAAGGTTAACACCTGACAGTGGAAGTCACTTTCTTGTTCCTAGATCAACACGGTGTCTCGCTAAGTCTGGCTTGCAGCTGCGAATGCTGTTTAAGTTAAGTGTTAAAGAACTGCCAAGCCCTGGCAATTGGGATGGTATATGCCAGTGGGAGGAGACTGCCATGCTCTAGCCCTGGTAATGCTTCTGTAAAGGTCCTTGACAAAGTCTGTTGTGTTGAAGATCCCAAAGCTGTATTTGCTGTATCACCTTGCACAATGATCACACACACACACACACACACCCACCAGGCACCTGTTTTGACTGCAGAGGACAACACACAGCTGTAGTTTGAAATGGAGTCACATAACAGGGAAATATCTGGGGCAGTGACAATGTAATCATTAGATGAGTAAATACAGCTACATTAGCAACTGGGCCAAGTACAACTCTGTTTACCAAGGCCTGCTTTTGAAACCTGGGCAGTTTTCAGAACTATTGTCTTCCCTTTTAAGATGTGCATAGAGATGAAAATCCCCGTTACTACAAACCTCAGCACCTTCAGTCAGCCAGTCAGGACAGTGAGTGTTAATGCCGACACCCTATGCGAGATGCAATCTCTCACAGAAATCACTCACTCGATGCAATCTCTCTAATCCTGTTAGAAATGCAGTGGGGAATCGTGCATGAAGATGTCTCTGTATTTGAAAGATTCATGGCATTACTCGAACATTGGGCATTTTGTATTCAACATGAAAACAGTATCAAGAGTTTGCCAAGCTCAACAGTGTTTGCTGTTTATTAACTCTACATCCCCGAGAGTACTGCATTACCCCCACTCATTTTACACAGCCTATTTCCCCTGTTGTTTGCCTTCCGGGGGCCAACTTCTTTTTAGAATTACCGGCAGCTTTTCACTTCTCCCGCACTAGTCCATGCAGCTGAAGCACTGACAGCCTTTGTACAACCTTATCTGTAAGAAACTCGTTAGGGTGTTCTTCAGTCCTGGTTTATAGGCCCACTTAGCAGTCACATTCCTGAATGAAAAACCCCATGCCTGAGGGTACTTGATCATTTAAAAAAAAAAAAAATTAAAAAAAAATGCATCAGTCCTCACAAATGCATTCATTCCCAGTCACAAGGACAGTCTGTGTAACAGTATAAAAAATAATGGCACCAACACAAGGGAAGGTATAGTCTAACTTACAGAGTATTGATTATTTGACATGTTAATAGTGTAGCAATGAAGCTGATAATTTAGAGAAAGAAAATAATCACCTTGTGTCCTGCACCTGACCTTGCAAGTAGGAGAAAAACTCCTTTTTCTCAGGCTGGGCACCTACAGCAACCCTTCTTATTTGTCAAAAAGGAGAGAAGCGGAATGGTGACTAAGGACAACAGATGGTAGTTATAAAGGGATACTATTTGCATGGCTTTTCCTCACCTTTGCCTCCTCATTGACATCCCAAGTAAAGGACACAGCATTGAATGCAATTTCTTCAATATTTCCAATGGTATTAAAACTCTCCTTGTAATCAGCTGTAAGAAAAAACAAACAAAAGGCTTCTGAAAAAATTTGAACTTTCACAGTTCGTAGAGTACATCTTTGCTTCTTCATCTGGGTTGTCTAACACATCAAAACTACCTCTTGTACTGTTTATGATTAATTATGAATAACCTTAATTACAAAGAGGTAATATAATGCAACTTGAGTCTTATGCATAGTATATTACTAGCTGATATTCTCACAAAACATTGCTTGCTCTCAAAAAGAAGTAAGAGTGACTAGTGGCAATGAGTGGGTGCATTCATTAGCTTGGCCAAGAAATGGCCAGAATTGGAAAATTAACTAAAAGCTACTTAAATATTTAAAGGGACTGTTCAAAATTTGACATAAATAAATAGCATTATGGTAAATCCTAAAGAAGCTTTCTAAAAAGCTAAGAGCTATCATTGAAAGATATCGCCAGTAGTGTACATTTCCTACACAGCTGTATCAGCTTTCCTAGGAATTACTGCACTAGATGCTGGATCAATACTTCCCTATTAAATGACCAACAGCTCTCAAAAAAACCAAAACGCAAACCAAGAAAAAAAACTGCTATGAACCAAAACAAAAAAACCTTTCCCAAAGTTTTGTGCTACTAAACCAGCAAACAAACAAATTGTTTTAAGTTGTCTGATTACAAAACCTGCACCTTCTTCTCACTTCTTCCCAAAGGGCTGTTGATATTATCAATAAGCTAGCTTTTTGGAAGGAATGAATGCAAAAGGCAGGAAGATTTCAAAGGTGACCCAACCATCCCCCAAAAATAGTAAAGGTGGAAAACCGTGTAAAGTAGACAACTCCCAAGTCTTCTTTATAATTGAAAAGAGGAAAAAGGCCCCTTTTCCTCTCCCTTTGCTGGCCAGTTTAACACACTTTCTTATTTTTGTTAACAGATTAAGAGGAATACCAGGTAATACTGCTTGATTAAAGGAACTTCCAGATTGTTCACACAAATGCATCAACTGTCTCAGGGACATATACATTTCCTAAGAATCCCCCGAGGACAGTAATTGGACTCGGTGCCAGAGGGCTGAGATTATGTCCTTCATCTAATGTTTGCCCAAATCTGTGCTTCAGAAGCATGCTGATTCTTAGCTTTGTAGTCAGTTATGGAAAGAGGATGTTTTTGTATTCTGTGAGACACACAAATGGTTACAATATTAATTTCCTTTGCCCTTCTAAACTGTTGGTCTTTGAAATATAATTTCTAGGTAATAACTGCTTTAAAATCTTTTATAATAAAACCATTGCTGCAAAGAGAATTATTTAACATTTGAGATATGCAATCATATATTTTTCTCTCCTAAAACACAGGAATGCTGACATCTCACTGGGCAAGTGAAACTGTGTCCGTGGGACACATAAATTATTTTGGATATGATAAAAAAATCACTGTTCAGACCATAGGAACAGAACGACATATTTGGTGATATAGTAAATCAACACAGTATTTGAGAGGGCAGGCAGGATTTTCATTCCCACTGAGAATTCAGATCTCCTTTCTAACTGAAGCCATTGGCTTCAGTATCTAAATTCAGTGTGAGAATGCAAATGAGAGGAATTAGAAGACACATAAGTAGTTTAGTATGCATGTGCACACATCCACCCAACTCTAAATTTATGATTCACCAGAAAGTGCCTCGTGCAACTGACTGCTGTATATGGGCGTGCTGTGTAGGTGCACTTTGGAAAGACATGAACAAGATGTCTCGTAAAGACACTTGTTTTCTTCTCCTAAAAGGCTGTCAGAACCTCGCATCCCAACCTTTCCCTTCCCCCCACATGCCTCTGCTTCCTTAATTGCCATACACAAATCTCATGGAATGTCTGTGTGACATTGTTTAAAAGCAGAAGTGCATCCTATTCCCCTCAATTTACAGACCATTAAAGAAGGATCTTCAGTTGATTAAGAATTACACCCAAGGACATTTGAAAGCTGTTAGAGTGACTACAATTTTTCCTCTTCTGCTGCCGTGAGTTACCAGAAAATCAGGGTTCTTCAATATGCAAGAAAATGGCTGTACAGGAATTACTTCCTCTTTTCTTACATAAACTGCATATTAAACAATGGCAAATTTTTAATACTACATACTAATCATGCATTACATAACACTGCAGTAGCTTTTTTTATTGTGCACATAAATAATACAAACTATCCTGAAAAAAAACATAGGTAAGTTTCTGGCTCACAGCTTCTACACCCACTCTTTATATTTGAACCTGCTCTGGTATTTGTCAAATTATTGTACTGATTCTAAATAATCAATATTCACTGCAATCTAGTATTTAATTCTTTATTTCACATTATTTTAAAAGAAAAGGCTAGTGATCCAGTGTCACAGCATTGAGAAAAAGACAGCTGTTTTCCCCACCACCACCACCCTTTACTCATGCTAAAAAGAGTGAACATGCCTTCCTCCTCCTTCAGAAAAATCCATTAGAGCACACAGCCTAAATTTTGGAAAATACCTTACCTTCTCGCTTAATAAGCATCAAGCCCTTAGGTTTATTCCTCAAGCACTAAGGACTTGTTTACATGTAAGTACAAGCTTATCCTATTAATATCATCACATCTATAGACCTGTTACTGCATCTAATCCATTCAACCATCCTTTCTCCCAGGAGGTGCACCAGCCAGTACACAAAACAAATTAAAGCAGTGACCCCTGTGTGTCTGGAGTGAAGCAGCAATCCGCTATTTCCTCTGATCTCCAGAATACAGCTGCAGGCCAGAAGGAGGACAGACAGACCTATGCCACTGTGGAAAGCAGCACAAGCACAGTTCCCACCCCTATCAGAGGGCTGAACAGCTGGAACCCAGAACTAGAGCATCTCAAACTCATTTGATCTTCTGCCTGCTGAGGACCATGCCATGCTGTAGATTAAAAGTGCATTCATAAACAATTAAAAAGAATTCACAGATGTTAAATATGCTACAAACATCAAGTTAATATAACATTAAAGACTATAAACATCTATGGAACAAGTGATGCAGATTTATAGACACCTAATTCTCTCTGTTAACTACACAGGGCCTGGACATTAACTCACTATTCCTTTACAGGACCTCTTCAAGGATCTGAATTTTTAATGTAAAGAGAAATCTTCATAGAGCCATTCAATATAATTTTGCATGTAAAGTTATCTGGTTCAAGCAGGGCTAGCTTCAAATTTGGATTAAGTTTCTCAGTTAGACCATTTGATGGTAAAAGTAGAAGATTTTGCTAAATGCAGCTTGATACCTGTGTGAGAAATGTAGCTGGGAGCCATTCTGGCCTAATAGGCCAAATAGCCATAATGTAAGTGCCAAAGAAAAAGAAATGTACTTCAGAAATACCACACTTCATAAGAGCTAAGGCCATATTTCAGCTGTTCTCAGGGAAACACTACCAAGCAACATCTAGGTCTTTCTTCTGAAAACCCTGAGGTGAACTGTGCTCTTACAGCTCTTACGTCTGACAAGGAGTGCTATATCAGGAAGTCTTACTACACCCGGCTGGGCTCATGTTTGCAGTCCAAATAAAGAATATGTGCCAGAGTGCCTCAAAAGTCAGCACCTATTTCATCTCATACTAATGGAAAATTAAAAGACATTCACTTTAACATAGGTAAACACACAGCTCATGTACTGCACTTCTTTCGCCGAGCACTATTTTACAGAACATGCATCATAAAAGCTGCCTCGTTGGGGTAAGGGGACTGAAATGTGCCAGGACGCCACAAGAGTCGTGGAGTTGGAGGGTGTTGCCACGGCAGTGAAACAAGCTCCTGAGCACATACTTTCAAAGGTATGAACATATAGTACTGCAAGCTTGTAGGGACTAGTACAAAAAAACAGGCAGCCTTCAGAAATAGCTGTGACGTGGCACACTTGTTCGTGTCACAATAGGAGTCATTTGGTCTGGGCTGGCAGTTTTACTACCTTAGCTATCCCGAAGGACAAGAAAAGGAAAAAGGAAAAAAACTCAAAGAAGTTGGGGAAACAGTTCAGCCAGAACAATGATGATAAGAGGCAGAGAGGAGATTCAGGAAGGGTTGCTTTGACAAAACACACTTGACCTTAAGTGGAGCTCGGCTAAGGGTGCAGCATTTGAAAGTCTAAAGCGCCTCGTGAGTAGGACCACTTAGGGACTGATTCCCTGATCACCCAGTTCAATGGCCCTTGAAGTCTTGCGGTGTTCTCTACCAGTAACCCTGCTTTGTTTTCGCCCCCCTCTCATTCCTGCCATTCAATGGTTTGGTTCCCTCAGGCGGTCAAAACAAGATCGACTTTGTCTGCTTTGGTCTTGCCGACTCCTTTGACTGGAATCCTGCAGATGGCTGCATGTGTAAACTGCACGTGGGAGGGGAGAAGCGCTTGATGCCTAGACATTGCCACTGACTCAAACTTGGGGCTCCTTGGCAGCAGGTACGTGCTCTTCCTCTTCTAAAATCTCCCAAGCATGCAGATAGGGCAGTTGCGGCAGAAATAGACTTGTAAATACCTTAGATGGGTTGAACGGTAAACAGGATAGCACACCAGAGCTCGCTTCTCCCTCACTGCTGATACCGACAAGACTCAAAGTCTGGAGGTGTAGGAGTCGTGTTGCACTACTTTGCAGTCACCACAATGATGGCATCTTCACTCTCAGGCTGCACTTCCACATCAGTTAGCTAATATAACTGTTACTGGCTGCTGCTGTTACTGGATCAAAGACTGAATCAGCCTTTGAAAAATTAAAGGAAACAAACACTGCCGCTCCTGAGGAGGTGCAGACCGTAACTTTCCGGCTGCAGAAGGTGGATCACTGAATACACGTGCAAGGGGCAGCTCTTCTGTGTAACGACTGAGAAGCATTCCTTCTGCATGGTCCCTATCCTACTCCACAGACCCTGTAGCCCAGTTCTAGCAGGGACGAGTCATTGCCAAAAACTGTGGTACAAGCCTTGCAGTCATTGCATTGCCAGTATGTCCCTACACATCTCTGTGCAAGGCACCAGAGCTTTCCATATCTGAAGTCTTCCCTGAAACCTCTGGAGCTTCTCTTACACTCACCAATGTCAAGGACCCTCTGTTTGGCTGTGTGCTGTCGGGAATGCCAGTACTTCCAGTATTTCAGCTGTTCATCTCTGTTTTTATCCTCACTGAAAACAACCATGACCACGCTCTACAAAAAACAACACCAGAAGTCACATTAGTTAAAATAATTAATAGTCAGAAACACAAAACTTAAAATCTCCTATATGCCTCTAATGCTGATCCAGTCACCACCCTCTCCTGGTACTTTGCTTGTAGTAGATTGCTGGGTTTTAATCCAGTCCAATATTGCACTGCATTTAAAGACTCCAGGCAGAGGAAATGTGGTTGGAAAATAATGCAAGGTGCAGGATTATGTTCTTGATAGTCCAAATAAAATTTCATCATATTCTTAGATTTAAGAAGTCTAAGTTCCATTAAGTAAAAAGTGGTCATTTCAAAGTGAGAGGATCCCCAATTCCAATTCTGATCTGGGTCCAGTCAAAGATTCCTGGTCACTCTGGAAGATAACATTATACTGGAAGTGATGTGTTGTTATGGATCTTCACCTCATTGCCTAAAGGCAAGACATTTTCAGTTTTATCATATGCAGTTAAAATACTCTTCTTGAGAGTAGGACACTTGCATATGTGTATTTAAAGGCAAACTCAGTATAAGTATTTACTGAGTTTTGCTGAGGTTTTCACTTCACTTCTGAATTCCCTTTGTTAAACTGTGTGATTAAAAGCAAACTGATTGAAACTTTCTGTAAAATTTTTACAGGAGCAATAAAGGCCTTTTTAAAAAAGCCCTGCTGTAGGCAAGCAACACAAAACACTCCGCAAAACAATGAAGAAATGATCATATCAGGTAAACTGAAGTGAAAATAAAATCACAGAGAACAAAAAATTCACTGTTAAATATCCTCTTTTGTTCCTGTTCTTCCTTTAACCCCAAGACACTAAGGCAAAAAAACCCCAATCAAGTCGTTTCATAAGTTGAGGAGCTGGAACACGACTGATTTATTATCTGTGTCCCTCCACACAGTCACCACCATAACCTTTCGGATGCTCCCTGACCTTCTGTCTTCCACCTATAAAGGCTGAACACCATCACCACGTCTTCCATGTCCAGCCTTTCTGCATGGGCACAAGGCAGTATACTCACAAGTCCTGAGTGATGCCTGTGCACACTGGCTAGCCATCGGGTATGTGCTGGCTGGCCAACTGATGCACTAACCAGAACTGCCCATGCAGATTAGCTTTTCCACCAAGGACAGCATTAATTTTTTTCCTCTATGAAACACTTACATGGAACTTGTAGAGGTTTAATACCTTCAAAACCTCTTGCACCTCTGTCAGGTTTGGATGGAATTGGCAATAAATTCAAGAGTCGCTTGAGTAGGGCCCTGGCAAACAGAACATGATCGTGAAAGTTGCACGTGGTTTCACAATCTTTCGTAAACTACATCCTCCAAAAGGATGTGGTCTCACCTCTCCTTTATAATTTCCACCCTTCTGCTGCCACAGCTTCAAAATTTATGTGGCTGTGCACCAAACCAAGTGTATGAGGACTGGTTTTCAGTCAAACCAGAGAGGTCCTGTCTCCTGTTTCAGCTCTACAGGGGCTAGAGTTGGAACCACAAATTGGGAAGGAACAGGTGGCAAGGAAGGAGACTTCGCAGCAGCAGAGGAGTCTTACATCAGTTTCAGCCAACAGTGTAACACTATAGCCTCGTGTCCTCAGGAAACCAGACTAGAAATTAACTGCTAATTCAGGTTTCCAAATCATCACCTCTGTTTAGGATGAGCCTCTCTAAACTTCATGTATGACAGAAACATATAGGTTGTTCTCTGCATCACTGCTCACATTTACTTTTGTTGGTTCCTCTGACTAAAGTCACATTTTCACAGTACTTCATTTATTTGGATGGCAACACTTTTGCAGCCTCATACATATGCAGCCCTTGCCAGCTTCAGGGTAAAATTTACAGGGCAGCAACTCTAAAGCTCATTGTTTATTCCAAGGTTACTGGGTTAGGATATTCTAACTCAAAAATATCACCAAGAAAATCAGGAGGCCCATTCACCAAGTAGATGTTGCTGAATACACAAGCTCCAGTCCTACCAATGGAATTTAAGCTGTAAATCATTTATTTTGTCATACTTCTGGGTGAATATCAAGCTCATACTTATACAATGACAGTTCATGCTTATTCAATGTAAATTATTTAAAATTTATGTCACAAAGGATAGAGTCAATTCTTCACATTTTGTCTGAAATGCAGTGGAAAACAGCCAATGAAGTACACGAGTGAGTGAAGATGGACTACACAGTAGATGTAGCAGTTCTTGGATTTCTTTCACCATGGCAATGATAAGTTCACCAGTGTCAAGTGCAGTATCTGAGCAACCATCACTTTGCCAAACCATAAACTGAGGCAGATATGCATATAAGTAACTCATAAGATCACACTGAAAAAACTGGTCCCCAAAATATTTATTACCACCATCAGTACAGTGCTCTCCCACCTTCACATCAAGTATGAGAATAAGCTTGCTCTGTCCTCTCCCACAAGAAAAAAAGTAAATTAAAAGCCAACCACACACAATTACATCTGTCTGCAGAGCTCCATTCCTATCTAGGAAAGAAATGGGACTATACCCTGACTTTGCTGATAGGATGCCGGAAACATTTGTTGTCACCCGTCTCACTCAGGGTGATGGCGTAGAACTGTCCTTTGTTCAAGTAGGTCATGGGTCCCTCCCCTTGCTTTTGACGCAGAGACTTGGTAGCTTCTAGCGTATACTGAAAAGTGCTGCTGAAAAGACAAGGAGAGAAACATCAACAAAATCGGTATCACTTTCTCCTTTACTCCTTGTCCCCATTTATTACATACTTCATGCATTGCATAAGGCATAAGAAGCTAATAATAAAATTCCAGGAAAAGGTCACATGGCCATTTAAAAATGCAATTCTTTTTTTCCCAAGTTCATCAGATCTGGCAACCAAGTGTAAAACTATCCGGACTGTAAGTCTCTTGGATCAAAGAACACGTCTTTACTTTCTCTGAAAAGAGCCATTATGAAGTACAAGCCTATGTACCCTACAATAACAGTGTCAAATACCAGGTGGGAATTCAGTATGATTTGCAGGAAATCATCAACTCCACAGACATTTAAACTCAGAAGTGTCACAAAAAGAGAAATAAATAAATAATCATTTTTAAAAGCCCCTACCAGAATAAAACTTGTTGCAAAAGATGGACACAGAGAATGAAAAGTCCAACTGCAACTCTCAGCACAGTGCAGAGGATACAAGGAGAAAGGACAGTAAGTTCATTTGTTTGAAGACAACATGTAAATCAAGGTTTTTACAAGCTTTCTCTTCAAAATCAGACAGGACAAAGTGTCTACATTTAGTTTTATCTGCAATCAAGTAACATCCCTTTAGAAAAAGAAAAAAATATAGAAAAAGGTTTACTCTTGTGTTGAAATTTTAGATCTTAAGACCCGCCTTCACAGAAGAACTTTCTACCTTTAAAGCAGTTCTCAAACCATGAAAAGTTAAAGCTCCATTAACTAGTCAACTCCTATCTGGAAACAATTCTCACTGAGCCCCTTCTAGCCACCTCCTCCAGTAGCAGGCTTGAAAAATAATCCAATAAAAACTATGTCTGCCGTTCCTCACATTTTCTTAAATGAAAATAATATTGACCTTACAGAAAAAACAAAAGTTCTTCAAACTGCACAGAAAGCTTAATGCAAGAATTCGTTTGCAGGATGTCCTCATGAACTGGAGATGTGGGAGAAGCATTTTCACAAAGGTCTTAATTCAGCAAAGTATTTAAGCAGTGTCGGAGCAGAATCAAAAGGAGGAACATATTGCTTCAAAATAACAGTGTATCCTTAACTTTCTACTTCTAGAAAATACTCTGGATCATCATAGCACTGCCATAGTAATATAGAAGTAAAGGGAAAACAAAAACTATCCAATGGAAAAGATCATTAAAATGTATGAGTAATAATTACATATAAATTCCCACTTGAAGAGAAGGTAGAAAAAACCCAACTGAACCACTGTCTTTCCATCCAAAGGAAGACATTTCAGACAGTTTAGTATCAATTATTTAGTTTAGTAGTAATCACTCAATCAAATAAAGACAATTTCTAACTGTTTTTTAGCTTTTAAATTGAAATCCAGTAATTTTTCTAGTTGCTTAAAAGTTGCAAATAAAGCAAAATTAAGGTAAAAAGTGAACACTCATCTATACCTATCCAACCCACTGATGGCAGAACCAGCACTTGCCGACAATGCAGTTGCTGCCAAAGGAAGGCTCTCACACAGTGGGAAGGCAGCACAAGGGGCACTGTGGTCCCCTCTGCTGCCATCCACTGTGGGAGTTCTGCCACAGCCCCTGTCCTGTGTGCAAGGCAAACAGAAGCACTGCCAACACTGGCAAGCAGTGTGGTCCTGTCTGAGGGGACTGGAATGACAACACACCGCTGGTTCTGCAGACCCAGTATCCATCCTGCTCATGATATGGATTGTCCCCCCTTTAGTGCTAGGGGCACAGCCTTGACATAGTGTCACATGAAGGGACTGCAGGCTGTGTGCTGCAAGACTGCTTCATAACACATATCAAAGCATGCTGAGTGCCCCGGGGCATGCACCTCAAAACCTCCCACCAGACAGAAGGCCTAACAATGATGTGTGCTGAGAAGGGATTAGGATGATCCAAAGTCAGACGCATAATGTCTTAACAGAGCTGCCTACAGTCTGCCACAGTCTGGTCTTCTGTTCTCTGGCATTCTGGATGTTTTAGAAAGATGTCAAAAATGTAAATCCCAGACACATTGTACTTGGCCAATTTTCCAGTCTCTCTGTGGTACCACTTGTGAATTTTCTTCTTGTTCCCAGTTGGCAATCAAAGCGTGCCCTATAGGAGGAGGATTACTCTCACCCTTAAAACTTATTGCAGTCACTCAAATTATTATATTACTCTGAACCTCACCATGAGTCTTAACTCCTATGTAGTCATTGAGGGATCTTCTATCAGGCTTCCAATTACTTTCAAATTCACCACTTTTTTTCAGTCTGAAGTTTTCTTTTATGAGCTCCCACCACTTCCAGGAAAGATGTATTTTGTTTTCCTTAATACGCATTCAGAGGTTTCGTTCTAATGTGGACCTGGGCCGTAGCATGAAATGCTTAATGTCTGAGAATTGCTAACAATACCAATGTTCCAGAATTCAATTTTACAAATGTTCTGTGTAGTAAGTGAGCAGTCTGCCAAGTATCTGTTACATATGTTCTGCCTATATAATGCCTCAGTTCTGAGCTCACCGCAGTTAATGATTGTTTTAATACTCTTTAGAGTAAAGATCAAGATGTAAGGAACCTTCACCGCAGATGCAGTCACATACCTAATCCAGGAAAAATATGTAGGCATGTTCCTGTTTCTAAAGGGAGAATAATCTCTCAGATATAAACAGAACCGTTCACAAGTAAGAAATAAAGCATCAGCTTAAAAACTTTAGTGATTACAGTCTTTATTAGTGAAAGGGACTCTGCAGCCCATGGTACACATAATTTTTTCTGTACTGAAGGAGAACACTATTCTTTTCAAAATTCAAATTTTAAAACTTTTTTAAAAACTTTTTTAAAAACTTTTTTGAGTTCTTAAGTTTTTTATATGATTTTTAATAGATACTTTGTTTATATTGTTGTATAGGTAAACATGAAGTACCACAACAAGCAGTGTAAAAAGACAGAAAACCTACTAGGAGTACCCAGAAAAAAGACAGACGTGAAAAGTAAAGATGGGAATTCTATAAGTTGGTGGAGCCAGTTCAACCATCCTGGACATCAGACTTCTGCATCCTGCCATCCTGAAAGGTGGGAAAGGTTTTTCATTACCTGGCTGTCAAAGCTATGCCCTGTTACCTGGGGGACCTCTCTTAACAGTTGTAATCTCATGTATCTCGGCAGGACTTCAGAGCAGTTACTAATTTAAAACAATGGCAAGGGAAAGGTAATAGATGAAGATATAAACTGGTCAGATTTGAAAGCTAACATGAGCAAGAAAACAAGGGGAGAGTGATGCTTGGCAGCATTAAGGGAGTCCTGCAGATACCTCAGGGTGAAGAAAGAGAGGGTGGGAAGTGGACACAGACAGCCTCTCCTCAAGACATGCCTGCATGATGCCAGTCAGCATATTCCAAAGCTTATGCCGTACCTTGTTTGTTCATAAATATATTCTTCAGCCCCCACTGACACACTCCGATACTTCTGAAAAATAAAGCCAATTAAACATAGTTTAATACAATCAAAATGCAAATACCAACAAAAGTGTAACTAAGTTTATTTAAGGACAACTCAGAAAAAACCATCAACCATTTAAGACTCAAAATACCTAAAAAACTGAGTGAATATTAATATCCTAATATCCTAGTCTCATTTTATATAAAGGTTAGCGGATGACATTGTCAAAAACATGCAATTTACTTACCCAACCTCAAGAAAGTTGTTTATACTATAAAGGATTAATAAATTAATCACAGCCAACTAAGAATATGAAAGCGATTAGAACAGTATATTTATATAATTGTTAAAATTGTATCTAAAGAACACAAGTGACTGACCAAAGTGTCCACTACTACAGATTTATAAAAATTCAGTACTCCTTCAGTAGAAACAGAACTAAGTCAATGTATTGAAGCTATTTCTAAATACGTATTCATAAAGTGTTTAAAAATTGAGTAGGAATTAGAGCAATTCCAAACCCAGTCATTCCCTCCAACACTTAGGAAGTCCTTTCCAAGCACCTGCAAAAACGAGTAAGAACAACTATATTCCTACCTTTAAACACTAATTTAACCCAGATTTCTTTTGGTATGTTTTGATATTTTACCTTATGGTCTCCCCACACCTGCTTCATATACCTGTCCCTACACAGACAGCATGTGGCTGGAGAAGCAGTCAGAGTGCACATGGCATGGGTGAGGCACATCCTGGGATTTGAGTAGTTGAGAAAAAACAAAGGGACAGGCTTGGTGCTGAGTGAGGCTGCAGCAGGGCAGCTAAGCTGTTTCTGCTCCCCAGCCACATGCAGGCGAACATTTTGGGCTAGAAGACCACCAACAGAGGTACACACCTCACCTGACAGCTATGGATGGGGATCTAGTTAAAATTAGTTTTTCAGCCTCCCTTTCACAGTTAATAGGGAAGGTGAAGATGGAGAGAAGTGAGTGCACCTGGCAAACCATTCCCCTTACTTTTGGCAAGTGGATTTGAGCGGATTCTTTCTCCACAGACTGCACAGAAAGCTGAGATGACAATTACTGTACTGTTATCAACCAACCCTTTTATAAACCATGTGACAAAATGTTACGATTGTAACAAAATTATTGTAACAAAATTAACATAACACGGAGTTTGGGATGCAAAGCCAACATACAGATGTAAAGTCCCTTATTATACCCAAATTAAACAGGTTTGCACGTTTGACAGCTCTCTGCACAGCGCTGATGGGCTGTTTGGGAACCTCTCAGCAACACATCCCTGAACAAATCAATGTAATGGAATCAACGTAATGGAATCAACTCTGCTACAGCACCCCAAGGAAAGTCATGAGTACGGAACCACTGGGCTCACACCAAGAGCCACTTATCAGGAAAACAGATTAAATGTGATTTGATAATGCAGAGCAGCGTCTCTAATCCAAGGTTTGATCCTACTGATTTTACAATGGCAAGCTAGATTTCTTCATTAATTATTCATTTAGCTGACCTACATGTGTTCTATATCTGAAAATGGATTTCACCTCCAGACACCTTGACCTATAGCTTGTGGAGACCACGTACTTTTCCATAATACATGTACACAAACACACAGTAAATTTCTCATATACTCAATCGGAGTAGCTCAGCCTTAATGCAGCTTGCCTTGTACTTCTTTTACATTTACAATTTTGTAGAGTTGGGAGGAGAAAAACCCTAGGGGATTTTTATCACCTACATCTCTAATTATTTGCAGAGGTACTGTCAGCTTCAAAGAGCCTTTACCTTTCTGTATTTCCAGCTTGCTTACATTACTCTGCAGCAGGCAAAAGCAGTCAGAGGGTACTCACCATACTACAGCTGACTGTAAAATTACTTTTACTCAGCATAACTGTAAAACAGTTAAGGGAACTCCTTGTCCCTCTTCTCCTGCTCAATCCTACACATATACATGCAGTTTTTCCTTGCCTGTTATATTCTCCACTCCCCTCTTCTCCTCCAATTCTACCACTTTTTCTCACTTGCCTGTGTTGCAGAATAGAGCTTAGTGCACCAGACAGCTTCTGAACAAATTACTTGGGTTTATTCAGCAGCAGAGGCTGATACTGCTCATTCGCACTTTCAAAAGAACATCTAGAATATTCTTTCAGAATGGCATCTATTCTCTATTTGACACAATATCCAGAAAGATGAAAGATCAATATTTATTTTTCTCAGAATTTTCAATAAACATCTTTAAAATTGTCTTCTAAAGTGCCTCATGATGCTCCCTAATAATCAGAGCACAGACTACCAGGAACACAAGAAGATGCAGAAATGAATTTGTTGAAACAAGCATCACTGTTCCTCTAATGTCTCTTGTGGACAGTTCAAATTTCCTTATCTTGTTTACAGGCTCAAATATCCTTATCTTGTTTACAGCTTTTTATTGTGTTCTTAGATGCTAATTTGAGGGGAAAAACTTACTTCTGTTCCTCCATCTTTGAAGGTGTCACTGTAGGTACTGTCAGGAGTACTGCGCTGGTCATCTTTGAGATAATTGGTGTGGGGAGCAATGCTGGACACTTCGTATGATTCAAAGATAACCCCTCGGTGCTCCTCGTTTTCTCCTCTTGCATAGTGTGTTTGTGGGGTCATAAAAACAGGGGTGAATTCCTCTGCTTTAACCACAGTCACTCCAGTCCCTGTGATGGGCGTTGAGCTCCCAGACACATTTGTGTTGTATTCCCTTTTGGATGACTCCAAAGGATCTTGGTTCAAGGAAAGGTTAACTGGCACTGTCTTCAGGACTTGCACACGGTTCTCTCCTCCACTTAAGTTACTCTGAGCTTCCGTGGTATTAAGACAATTTCTGTGAGACAAAACCAAAAAATGTTATGAACTGTCCTGATAGAGTAAATCTTCTTAAATAGCTTAATGTTCTTAGATGTCAGGGAAGGAGATCTTTCAATTTTGATAAGCCACTGCCATAAGAAGTAATACATTAAAAATACTAGGCAAAAGAAATTGTGAAGGAAGCAGAGAGGTCCACAGCTCTTTACAGCTAGGGAAAGAAGATTCATTTGGTTTAACCTTAAATCAGTAAGATTTGTTCCCATAAATTTTGGGTATCTCAGCTTGCTTCTGCCTTGGCTTACAATTTGAATGCAAAATCAATCAGCAGTGCAACAGCCTTTAGACACAAAATGAGAATAGAGTAAGGCAAGCTGTGGATTACTCACAGTAGATAATCTGCACATGAAATAGGCAGAATATCAACAGCAAAATTCATACACTGATGCATGCTCTTTCAGGCTATTGACAGGTCACTACTCTTTGTGTAACTCTGGTATTCACGCTCTTCTGAAAGAGCAAGGCCAGGGAACCCATTGTAGCAGAGTAGATCAGTAACTATAGTGGCTGCAAGGTAACCTACAGCAGCATTCTCACATCTACCCACAGCTATTTTGAAACAGTAAATTTATACTACTACCTCCTTAAGCTTTCACCTTATGCAGCTAGCAGAGACTTCTAAGGCTGTCACAAATTAGCTACATTGAAATAAACCTTGTGTAGCTTCTCTCCATCATAATTTTACATGAAGACACCTTCCTGTATGTAAAAACTTAGTTCCTTCTGCATAAATATACACTCTTTCTTGTCCACAAGTCTTAATAAAGCAGGGGGCAGCTTCCCCTGACTCAAGCCACTTTTAGGCTACAGAGAAAGGCTGAAATCTGAGAGGAGTGAGAAAAACATTCCAAGCGGATGATTTTAAAAGAGTTAACTTGGGGTCTGCCCAGCAAATAAGGTATGTTAAATAAAACTATAAATCAGGTTACTGAGGCCAAACTACTCATTTTTTGCCCTAGAAGAAGAAATCAAAGAAAAACAGCCAATAGCTAACTGTCAATATAATCTGATTTTACTAATCTCAGCAGTAGCAAAACAACAAAACCAAACACAAACAAACAATGCTGCTACTTTGCAAACTGCATGTTTGATAATATGATCCAATTTTTTGAATAAATTAAAAGTAAAAAGAAGTAAAGTGTGCTTCCCAAAACAGCCTTCATTCTTTTAACTTGTAGAAGAAAACCATAAACCCTCAGGCTATCAGAGTACTTTCAGTTCACAACTACTCAACGCTGTTAGTAGCTGGGTGTATGATTTTGAGTAATACTGTACCTTTTATCTTGGTCTTCTTGATTATCACTCACTTTGTTAACAGACAACAGCCTTTTATCTCTGGGAACCTGAGAACAACACCAGGCATGGGGTCAGGTAAAAGCAACTGTCAGGCATTTGCAGCTTCAGACTGTTCTACTGCAACAACTAGAAAAATGTAATAACTAGTGTTGTCTAGTTCACAGATGCCAGGAGCTGTTTTTCTTTGTGAAACTGATTGTGAACAGAAAGAAAATTTCCGAAGAGGAAAAAACTTAGGAATTGTTTTCTTTTATAGTTTTTGGGCACACCAGTGTGGAGCAAAGCACTCTTCTATATGTCCTTTGGAATATCAAGCTAGGCCAACCTATCTCAAAATCAATCAAAGCTCATATTCCAAAAAACACATACACACTTCACTGAACAATACAAGATGAGAAGGAAGATACAAGGCTTTGATGAGCTCTGCATGGAGACCATTTTAGCTAGGACCAAAAAGGCTTTTGAATTAAATCATAAGCACCAGCTAAGTCCTCCTGTTACAGACCAGCCTGGAGGGTGTAGCACTCATACCTAGGGAAAGTTTGTGGATCTTTCCCTTTCCTGCTATGGGGACAGGTCAGGGCACGCTAGCATGCCATCAGAAACACTGATTTCTGCTTTGCTGAGTGCATCATCAGCTATGAGAAGTAAAAATTCAGTCAAATCTGGCTGTTTGACAGACTCATAACTGACACCAAGTGACTACAAAGATTGTATTCCCACATACAGGTTTCCTGACACCAGCATAGATATGAAATCATAAAGGGCAAAGTTGCTGCCAAGACCATATTTTTCTTCTCTTGATGAACAAGCAATTTGGGAGTTAAAACTTCAAATCTATCTTTTTAACAAGAAGGCGTATCCACTCCATCACAGCAGTTAACTCAGGTTTAAAGAGCAAGAATAGACCTAAGAATGGACTAAAGCCATGCCTTTTATCTTTGAACATTGTAAAGAAGTATCAGGACAACATCTGAATTTAGAGAAAAAACAATATTACACTGCACTACAGTAGCCAACAATAATATCAACTATATCTGCAAGATAGCAGCAGATTCAGAGTGTTAGTCAGAGCCATTCCTTCTCTTAGGGACATCCCCTCTCCCTATTAAGCACTCTACTGGTTAAAAAAACCTCTTTCATATATATTTGAACTGGGATAAAAGCCACACTTGCACATGTTGATTCCCCTTTTAAGATCATATATTTATCCCTGAAGGAGGGTCTATGTTTACATAAATATCACTATAAGAAATAGGAGAAGTTTAAAAAAAAACCCAAACAGTTAAGGTCAAATAATTCCTACTGACTGGAAAAAGTACTTCAAAAATACTATCCAGCATGTCAGAACAAATGAGCCAGATGATAAATAGGGGCAATTCAAAAGAGTCTGATTCACTACAAGTCCTCCTCTACACTTCCACATTACAGCACATGGGTTAGGTTTTAAGTTCCTGTTTGAGACTAGAGTATCAGCAAGAGATACCATTTTTTCCCAGTTTAAGACAAAAATAGTTATTATTGAAAGTTGGAAATGGCTTTGAGATGTTAATTTCAGCTTATTCCACCTGAACCTCAAGTCTTTTGTAACTGCCTGGAACAAGGAACAGATACGTTTCTTAGAATATAGTTTTGAGAAGGAAAAGGGCTATTATCTAGTTTTATTTTAAAAATCCATCAGATTTATGAACTGCTATATAAAAAGGTATTACTAAGACAGAAGCCAATACTCCAGATGCTCATACACTTCCTGAATTTTATGAATCCACATTAATTTCACAGATTCTGGCACTGTTGTAACTCTGTCAAGTAGAGAAAAGGACCCTTCTTCCTTCTCACTGGGAAAAGCTTTTCGCTACTGATAACAACACACAAAAGCAAGGAATGTCTCTTGAAATATAATCAGGAAAGAAATTAAAACAATATTTAAGGTTGGTATATGACATCTTGCCAACAATCCCTTCTCCTGAACACTCCTCTAACTTATGTAGCAGAGACTAAGAGGAAGCCCATTCTCTAAGAGCATTTATACTAATAAATACTAAAAGCAAAGGTTTTTAATTTCCTTCCTGTTACTTCTTCATAAATTACAAGGGGAGCTGGCACTGCTGTACTGGTTTTCACAGATCAACTGTCCAAGGCAGTCATAGGTGGCTTCAGAAGTATGGAGATTGTTCATTTCATTTAAGCTGTTTTATACTCTAGTGCTTGGGAGGCAACACTGATTCCATCTGCAGAGTACCAAAGGGTCAGCATGGGTTTCAGAGAGATATTTCTGTACGACACAGAGATGCATCCTGTAGGACTCTTCCCCAATTTCAGCAGAAATCTCAAACATAGCTCTACTTAAACACTATAAAATATACAAAACAGAAAGGTACTATCAAAATGGTAGGTAAAGCCCTGGGTTTAGAACCTAACATAAACTGAAACTGTGTGTCAGTGCTTCCCGTGTAAACTGACTTAGATCTCTGTGTCCAGCTCCATTTCTGTCCTCCACCTTTTGTATTTAGATTGCAAACTTCCAGTGCAAGGGCTAGACTTCACTGTATGTTTGTATACAGCATACTGCAATCATTATACAAATAAAAAATAACATGGGAAACTGTCAGATGAGAGATATTCCAGTTAAAAGCAAACTAAAACATGTACGGAATGAACCAGAAAAGCAGACAAATCTACGGATGGACAAGGCCTTTGTCCCCTTCTACACATTTTTAAGACTATTGCAGGCATCCGAGCACAAATAAAGAGGGGGCTAATTCATTCAATGTTCTTTCAAGGAAAGAGGAAGAACACTGTGCTCAAAAAGAAAACATGGTTGAAAATTTAATATGCGAGTTACGATTTTGGTTTTTTCTGTTCAAAACTAAACACATCAAAACAGCTTCAGACAGGCTTCCTATAACAGAACAGGTGCTTGTTGCAAGTATCAGAAAGAAAACAAGATGCAATGACTTCTCTCTTTGAAAATTGGTTCTTTTGATGTCTCTTAGAGCAGTCCCTGCTAGTGCAGCAGGGAGGGATAATGACAGAGTTACCTACTTTATAATAGTCATACAATAGGCCAAGAGCAGCAGCACTGTCCTCATCACCATTTATGCTCATCATAGCCTTGGTAGCTGCTGTTAGGGGATTCTCCAAATACGACTTCCAAGCTTCATCTTCGCTGGTGTAGGCTCGTCTGGTGTTGAATGAAGTGTCATTTGGCACTAAGGCCACAAGTCGCTTGTTACTGCATAGACAGGAAGAATAAAATTGTGATCCAGAAGGGATTACTTTATTCACAAGGCATGGTAAAGAACATTAAATAGCTCAATTAAAATTATATGATTACATCAAGCAAGCATCTCTGGATTACACTTGGTGACAAATATTTATCAGTATCAGGTATCTTCAGTACTTAACAGAAAAAAATTAAATGTGTGCAGATCTTATGATAATAATTCAAATGTATTTTTAGCAATATACAGACAGAGCTACCAAAATATTTTAAGACTACTTGGAAAAAAAAAATGAAGTAACAATATAAGAACATTTTGCTAGATGTACACTTGATTAGGGAAAAAACCCCAACATTTAATTGACAGAAGACATAAATGAAAATCAAGAAAAAGCATTAATACTAATCTAGGGTTCATCTAAACAGAGTAATAGTTCAGTATTTAATAACTGTGTACACCTTATAATTGAGCTATTCTCTGCTTTTGGAATGCAATTTGTCGGTAATTTCAGAGACGGTTTTTGTAACAGGACATGAGCTATGGGTCCAGTGGATGGGACAGAAGTCAACATATTTGGTCTCAATTCACACTTTATCACTCACCACATCTAGTTACAAACCTATGGTAATACACACAAGACAATTAGTGAGTGGGATTTGCAGCAGAGCAGTTTTCTCCAGCCTGAAGGTGGTACAAACTGACCAGTGCCTGCGTACACTGCAAGAGAAGCTGCTGCAACACAGCTATGGCTGAAATTTCCAGCATAATGGAAACATAAGTGAAGATAATAGTACGTGCTTTTGCAAAAGGTTCAATAAATGTATTGATAAAAGAGCTACACACAAAAAAAAAAAAGTTGCATTCCTATTACACAAGATAGTAGGATTAGACAGGGAAATAAAGTGAAGGGTGTGCTGCTTAGTGGGTGTTGCAAGAGCGCTGTCAAGAATTGTGGCTGAAGTTACAAGGATCACAGTGAAACTTTTAACACATTACACCTTACAAACTGGAAAGCTGCAAAGATGGTAGAATAACTAAATATACTGACTTAACTGGTGAAACTAGCAGTTATTCCTGGTGACCTCCATAAAACATTTCTTGCTATCTTCTATGTGAAAACCAGTTTGTTACTCAGTCTCTTCTTTTTGCTCTGCCCTACCTGCAGCAGTGCCAGCTCCACAGACCTACCCCAACCAACTGCCGCTGTTGCACAGAGAGTGGCATTCAAACACTGTGCAAACGAGCCTTTTATTTGTTTTCAGAAATAAGATTTGATAAATGCACAACTGAACCCACACAGTAAATGATCTTGGACGCCGGGAGCCTGCCTTGCCTGGCCCCCAAGCCGCAGTGACCAGCAGCAGGCTGGGGCCTTGCCAGGAGCTCCACTCTGGTATGAGTCCAGCCTGCAAAGGGCATGCTCCAGTGTTTAAGGAAGAGGAGGAGGATCGTGGAGATTATAATCTCTATGGTACAGAGCACTGTTTACAAGTTTCTTTATTTAATGAAAAACAAAAAATCCATCTGGTGCACAGAGCACAATTTTATGAGCATTTCATAGCTTTGTATCAGAAAATGCAGACAACAATTACAGTACAGATTATAATCTCCTCTCATCTAAATTTTTAGAAGTTTTCCTTTCTTTTTTTTTTCTTTTTTGAGGACTTTTCTGCCTGGCCTTTTGCTGTCTCTTCTAAAGATTTTTGTCCCTCTTGTGTCCACATATACATGTGCTGTTACAGGCTTGCTTCAGCAAGTGAAACTGAGCATAAATTAGGAGCCCAGGGTCTGCTTGCCTTTTCAATACCTTATTGTTAGTGACTCAAATCAGATTTGCAACAGTCCTGCTGTTTGTGCCAGAGGTAGCTAAGGGCCTGTTCCCACTCTGGAGTAGTCAATTCTCCCTGGCTCAGATGCAATTATTCCACAGCAAGGATTCTCCTTTCCTCAACAAAGCTCCCCTTCAGCTAAATCCAGGCTGTTTCACTGCATGGGCGGCTGCCCATTGCAATGCACAAAATACCACTCGTCCTTCTTCCTGTATCAGTCTTCCCTTACAGTCAATAATTGCCTTTTGTTACTCGGAGCACTCGCAGGCCTGTGATAGTCAGAACCAATTTATGAGTACTACAGGCAGATGGCAAGATGCCCTTCAAAAACATACCTTCTAAGAGTTGGGCTGTGCTTGTCTGTAATAATGCTGGAGGGGAGGAATCAATCTCTGCTGCTCTTAGTCAAGACAATCTTAAAGCAATGACCAGAGTGCAGTCTCTCAGAAGCATGTATATAGTTTTGTTGGGGAGAAGCCAAAGTGAGGGGAATAAATGCTCTAGAAACAGCCACTCAGTAAGTAAACAGTTGGCGTGGCTGGAGAGGCACAGGTGCACAGACCTAGAGCCTTCCCAACATCTTTGTAGAGCATGTTTTCTCTAAAACGTAGGTTTTCACATTTCAACACCAAACAGCCCTCCTCTGGCTTCAGAGATGGTCTGCAGTGTAATCAACGGACACACTCATTGTGTTTACTCTGCAAACAGACTGAAACAATAGCACTAAGAAAAATAAAAAACTTCCTCATCACCCCCATCCCCGTAATCAGCTCTGTGGGAGGTTAATGGTCAGACCTAATTGTCACGATTTAACGTAGTCAATCATTTCAAAGATTATATCCAAAACAGTCATCCAAAACAACTAGGCTCACTTTAAGAAAACGTCTCTATTAAGTGAGGTCGTTTGGATGGCAAGGAGGGTTTCTCTTAAGAAATGAGATTTGTGTGTGCACATGCATTCCCTCTCCTCTTCCAGAACTGCTGAACCTCCTGGACAATTTCAGCTACATGTGACAGAGGGGTAGCAAAGTCCCCCATAACCAGAAGAGATAAATACATTGTGTCTTTAAATATACCAAGAAAACCCAACATCCTGAGCGAGGCTCTGCTCAGCTGGCCACTGGTCTTGTCAGGTATCCTTCCATGCCAGGACAACCCCAGCTGTTCAACCAATGCCATCAAACAGCTGCTTGAAGTGACTCTGATGGCACCTACACCATGTGGAAAACAAAGGATGGACACATACAAGTAACAGCATTCCCACTGGAGAGAGCTACTCTGAACACACTCCACCTGAAGGAAAAGCCTCAGCTGAAGCCTGCAATCGGCAACACATCTATGAATCTTATCAAAAGCTGCAAATCCATCAACGACCCCATCCACAGAGAACCAACTCAAGGAAGGAAGATGGGCCAAGATTGCAAGTGCAAGACTCCTGTTAACTTTAGCCGCAGCACCAGCAGACAGCGGCTGTAGCCTCAGCTACAGAACCTGCCAAGGAGCAGGGAACGAGCCCAGTGCCTGCTGTGCCCATTCCCCACAAAGGCTAGCCCACCACCCGTCTATGTGGGAGTCAGGGTATCTGCTCCACCAGAACACAGGTGAGAGGGATGCACCTCCGTAAGTTGGAGGCACACCATTATTTTATCATGCAGATAAAGCTTGAGAATTGTGGATACTTAGTGTCTAAAAAGTAATTTTTTCTTTTGAAGCTATCACTTGAGCTTCTAATGAATACAAAATGTTTCAGTTGTTTTATGTCAAACAGTAATAGGTGTGTGAGGATGAAAGGCATTTTCTGGGGAATGGTCTAGCTAGGAGCTAGATTGCTCTGATACTTGAATGTTTATGTCAAGACTGAACTTCAGATGGCCTTTATTTTGCAAAATCTTTTTTCTCCCAACTGTTTAGCAGAGATTTTCCTATTTCACACCATCCTATACGATTTGTGTGCTTTCATAAGAAAAGACATATATACATTTCCCAGATTTATAGCAGTTATGGTGATTTTTGATCTTATTTAAAATTAAGATTATGGAATTTTATAAAACCTATAGAAGTATAGTGTATAAATATAAAGATGTCCAAAACTTTATTTCTTTTCAGTTACTGCAGTCCAGCAATATAAACTGGAGAGATATATTGTACTTAACATCAATAAATCAGCTAAATGGAGAGGGTTGGCCTTGCAAGCTCTTTCTAGGATTAAAGACAATGAACATTCAACAGCCAGCACTTAGGGCTATAGAACCCTACTACAGGCGAATTCTCACCCAGCTTGATGCAATTTGTGAATTATCTTACAATGAATCAGAGTTGCCCATTAACACACTCATGAACAATGGTGAAAGGCTTTGTGATCAGCTTCCTTTTTATTCAGAAACACGGTGTCCTGCCTGCCAGTCTCTCAGACAATTTTGCTGCTCAAGGGCTTTCTGCTGAACTGGCAAAGTTCAAGCAGCCCTCAACCTCTCTGCTAAATTTGCCACTGAACATAAAGCAGACTCGTGCAGCCGTGCTGCATCAAGTATAGCTGCATCTTACTCCACCATATGCTCAGCATTACATCCTGATCCAGCTGGTGCTAGTGGGGAGGAAAGCACCTTGCTACCCACTCCATATCTTTTGCCTTGCCCACGAGATCCAACCCTGAAATCCAAAGCAGATCGTTTAAACTGCCAAGGTGGGCACCCAGCCCAGGCATTTCCACTTTTTAATTGTGGGTTTGTTTTGTTGTTTTGTTTTTTTTTTTTTTTTTTTGCATTTATTTTTTTCATAAAGTTTTTTTAAAAAAAAAAAATTACAATCAAGCCGCCCTGTTAATATCCCTGCAGACTTCTTTGCTCCCTGACAATGCACTAGGACTCTCCCCTCCCTGCATAGGCTAGGTGTCAGCTGGGAACACACAAGCAGTATGTGCAAGACAGCAGAATGGGAGCAGTCCCAGTTCCCAGGTTTCAGCCCACTCTTACACAGGTGAGATAAGAGCGCTAAGCACATCCACACACATCCTCTGCAAACCATCCGTTCAAGAGAAGGAATAGGAAGCATTAGTCCATACAGCTGTTATAAAGCACACAAATTTTAGCATTAGTCAAATAACTGGAAAAGGCAAGACAGACTCCTGTCACTCTGCTTCGCTGCCCAGCATGTAAAAAGGCCATAGGATAAGCTCCTTGTTAGCTGGATGATAAGAACATGAACTGGGCAACTGTCTCCAATCCACAGACCCTGGCAGAAACAAATTCTAAAATAAGATGCCAGCCAAAGGAACCACTTCTATGTTGCATGCAGACATGCATCACACACCACGTTGCATCCTGGCTTTCTGATGCCATACTTGTCCAAATCAGAGACCTGGCTGAAGTATGCTGTGATTCAGTGTGCTATGGGAAGAACACCTGCCTGCTTAGTCTTTCCTCCAGTGCAAAGTAAGAAATGGGGAACTTCAAGAATGCCCGTGTTTCATTTGGTGTGATGAAAGGTACAGAAGCATACTACAGACACATCCAAGAACCAGAAAAAGGGCAGAAGTTCCCACTTCAGTTTTGACAGCTAAGGAGGACAGAGTACAATCACTTACAAATGTTTCAGTAGCTCTAAATCCCTCTGTAAGTTTATTTTACACTCACACAAATCTCAGTTCAGCTATAAGGCAGCTATAAAACAGATTTAGAACAGATGTTCATACAATTTGTCTTAGAACTAATGCATATATATATGAATTCGCAGGCACAAATTGAATTACTGTGACCATTTAAAATGCAGGACAGATCCCACAGAATCTGGGTAAGTTAACAAACTTTAGATTCCATATCATAAACTTCTGTCTGTGCTCATTACACAGAAGTATAAATCAAAGCTAATCCTAGTGCTTGAAACCATTTGTTTTAAAGATTCTAATGTTAATTTTGGTGCAAGTTTACAACCCTCAGAATACTACTTTGTCTAGGCATCAACTTATAAACAAAAAAACCCAAACAAACAAACAAACAAAAAAAGCCCCACAACCCCAACAATATCTGTGACTCACTGCAAGTTTTGATTTATTTATTTAAAAAAACCCATGAAACTCCTCAGCATTTATTGCCAAAAGTATAATTAAACAGTCAGCAACACTGTTGTTTCAATTAGATAATAGAATTCTGTTAAAACTACAAAGGAGCATAAATGTTTAACGAACAGGAAAATTATGGTCCATGTGTCTCAGTATTTTGTCTTTCATAGACGACAATCATTCCCAGAAGCACAACAGGTCTCCAAAATGCACTTAACCAAATCCAGTGGGCATATAAATATACAAATTATTTGAGAGTGAAGGAAAAATCAAAGCATTTAAACCACCAGGAAATGAAAAGGTAAGATGCCCTCTGGCTTGGCCAGAAGTCCATACCAAGGGAAAAACTCCCACTAAAGAGGCCAAATAATTTTGCCTGCTAATGAATGCAGGTTTGGGACTTTTGCAGTTCTGGGACAATTATACTTTTTTGAGCACAAGACAAATCTGAACAAGGTTAGACATGTTAAACGATTAAAAGAAATTATTTAACTACTAAACACTCTGAGAGGAAGTAAAATAATATATTGAGAGCAGCAACAGTGAACGGCAAAACAGACTAGTTCAACAATTAGATGCCCAGTAGAAGTTTTATTTGCTTTTACTCAGAACCAAAATAACTTAAGCATGCAATAGTGATTAAAGAGATTAAAACAAATGGGTGATTCATTAACATTGACAAAAAATTATTAACTATGTCAAAGTGGAAACATGAAAAAGAAATCTGCCACAAGGAGTAAATATATACAGTAAATGCCTACTGAGGACTAGCTCTAGTAGGCAATTACTCACCCTGAGACAGACTTTTTATACTTATGATTTCAGAGACTTTTTTTGTTCCACTTGTAATTAAATGTTATTTTACCGCACAGTCTTTTGTTACTAGCACAATAAGCTTGTTGCTTTTTCTTTTTTTTTTTAACCAAGAAGAAAACAGTCTCAAAAAAAGTGCAGGTTTCAGCACATTTGTAAAAAGTAACTGACATCTCAAAAAATGAGGAAAAACTGAAGCTCACAGCATTCCTGCCGGCGCTAACAGAGTTGATCAGAATTAGCAATTACTTAGCAGCTTTACAGCAGGACATGCTGCTTTGCTAAGAAGTGTACTTCCAGCGCGCAAAGCAACCGAGGTTGTTTTAGATGACTTCAAGCAGCTAAAAGTAGCCTTTAAAATTAAAAGCAGGTCATGACAAGGCTCTCCAGACCTGCTGCAGTTTAACCTGACCCTTGGCCTCATGGTCCTTGTTCATTCTCTGCTTCCACAGAGTTAATGGAAATGGAATAGTTACTGCACTGATAGCACTGATTGCCTTTTTTTTTTCAGGATATTAAAGCTCTTACACAGTCAGAAGGAAAACACGAATTCAACAACTGAGCAATCCTGAGAGTCAAGATTTCCCACAAATATTTTTAAAAAGCATACAAACCCAAAAATACAATTTACAGAACAACTAAAATACAGAATTATGAAATATGCCATCACCACCCACAATTAGTAAAATTAACAAATCTAGATAAATACAGAAATTGTATATAAATCTATATACATAGCCTTTGAGGTTGGAGACATTCTCAAGGTATGTATGTTGCAATATTTGACTTCACAGTTCACATGCACTTAATATGGTTTCCTTGGTTAAATATTTTGTAAGCAACCACTGTCTTCTTCATTAAGTTAGCCCTACAGAAGAACAGAACAGTATACCTGTATACTAATGTCTGAAATAACTACTTCTTTTCTTTTCATTAGCAAGTACAGTACCAGTTACCAATTTAAAAGCTAATGAACATTCATCCCAGGATGAATTCCTAGATCAGCATTTGAAAGTGCTATTTTGTGTGTGTGCAAAAAAAGCACAGTGTAATTGGCTGCTGCATAATAAAGAAAAAACATTTAAGGCAACTATCACTGGTCTGCACTGGATTAATATTTGTGAAAATGTTTGACAACAAACATCAACCAGTGTAATATCATTTCCCCTTCAGATGTCCCTGTCAGAACAAGGATGATGATGTCCCTGCTGACCCTTCCACCGGGAAGAGGTTATGCGATCATTATACTCAAGTTAAAGTGATCCGGGAAAATCCCCTCCCTCCTGTTCTGCTTTGATCTTCGGTCTGGTCTCAGACTTAAGCACCGAAGAGACACTAGTGTTAACAGCAGGACCTAACCATACCCTTATTCCTCTCAGTTAAACTTACGGTTGCAAGTTCTATGTGGTTCTGCACACCGGTTTTCCACCTCCTTTGCACAGAAATTATTTTCTAGGTAACATCCATGACAGCATGTCTGACATTTGAAAAGTGCAAAACTAAACACATCTAATTCCTATTTCTCCATGTGTTCCCAGATGAGTAGTACTTCGGAAAATTCAACTCAACGGATGCCCTATTCATACACTCAGCAGTGGAAAAAAAAAACTCCGAAACTGAGTAGTCTGTCATCTAATTGACACTCAAGATCTGCTGATGGGAAACACATTTGACCTTCAAAGAAAAAACTAAGAACTATTCACAGAATCACACTGTAAACTACAAATGCTTTTTGTATTATAATACTAGGTGTTTAGTTAAGTGTTATGAAGGCAGTACATTTACACACAAAGGCAAAAATAGTAAATCAAAGTTACCCTATGAAGAGCCCAAGATCAGCTTCTGCCACTGATACTAGCAAGCAGCAAGCTGGATGTGAACATACCTCCACCGACACACGGGAACAGGTCTGAACCCATTTCCACCTACGGGCTCACTCCCAGTCATTTACCCACAAGCACATGCTCAGCTTCAGACCCAGGCTGCCCCAAGCCCTTCTTAATGTGGTCAGTCTGAGCATGCCCCAGCCTCATCTACCTGCTATCCCGAGTAGCTCTTGCACATCCTGGCCTGACAGACGGGCAGTCACGCAGCCGGGCAGCCAAGAGAGAGCCACAGGGCCAGCGTGCTGGGGCCTGCTGCACGCCTGCTCTTCATGGAACTGTACTCCCAGCAGCAGGGACACAGCCGTGGCACTTCCAAGCCGGATCACAAATGGTTGGACAACTGTTGTTCTTCACAGAAGTACTGTCAACCTCTAAAACCCAGTTAAGCCTCACAAAATCGTGAGCTCACTGCTTAGCTTCAATAATGTACTAGAGCAATCACTGTGGAATTTTGTAGTGATCGATTTTTTCCTATACACTACACATAAGAACAACTTTTCAGCCTATAAATGCAGAAACGAACGCTGGAATCATCTTTACACCTTGCAAAGGGGATGCCCCCTCCTCCCCACCCTATGTCTCCCAGTCTCCATTCAATCCCCAGGCTCCCCTCACAATAGGGCTGGAAATTGGATAGTAGCAGAAGCAGCTGCACAGACCTCCAAAACATTCATGGAGAGGCAGGGCCACACATTTCCTTCTGCAGAGATTCTAAATCGAGCAGTTCTTGTCTTTAACACCTGCCATTTGCTTGCACCCCCTCCACATATGAACCCAGACCAGTGAAAAATGGATGTCAAAAATAACCTCCAGAAGATCAGTCTACTCTCAGATCAACACTACCCTGAGCCAGTTCTCTAGCTGCACAAACAGCTCTACTGACACAGCTGAGAGGGCGTAACAGAGGCAGGAACAAGTGGCTGAAGCCTGTTTAAGTTGGTACTACCTCTGAAAAAATGCTTGTGCAATCATGCCTTATGTCTCCTGACTGGTGGGAGCTGGTGGAAGCAAGCAGGCAAGACCCAGTTTAGGCTGAAAGACTAAAGAGAAAGGAAGACATGTACACTATCTTAAGGACAATCTCCCCTTCCAAGCTCCTCAGTTACCATTAGGACCAAACACCTGGTTCTTTAGCACTTTCACCAAGCTGTCCCTTATGTCCACTATAGAATAAAAGCACAGTTCACCTTTCTCCCTTAAAGCACTATAGAACCATTGTCCCTGCTCCTCCATCCAAAGGGGTGCGCTGCAGGCAGCCCGGTCGTGCCATAGTGCAGCAGAGTGTACCACCTCTCCAGAAAACCCGGCAAGTCCCACAGAACGTATTTGCCACACTTTCTATATCCCCCCAGCTGTTCAGGCCTCTACATCAGCACTTTACTAGTACAAGCCCCACAAAGATACGTCCAATGAGACCAACAAATTAACTGACCTCCAAATAATGAGCTTCGCTCTCCAGTCTTGCCTGTAGGGAAGATCTGGTTTTAACTAAAAGAAAGGCCGTGTGGATGAGAATAATGTGCTCTCTGGATTAGGTTTAAATTGGATCTAATTAGAACCTAAAAAAAAAAAAAAACAAAACCCCAAAAACCTTCCTATGCAAACTCCCCCCACCAGGCTATTACCTCATTCCACCTGGTCATCTCTTGTGGAAACAAATGTATTTGTCTTCTCATGTTACACTTGCGTATAGAGCACAAGAGACTTCTTTACTTTTTATTTCCTTTCCGAACTCTTACCTATCACCTACGAATTTTCTAAAGACCTTAACCAGAAACAGATCACAGGCAAACCTGCAACGGGGCAAGTGCTGTTACTTGAGGCTGCACGCTCTGCCACTGCTCTTCAATTCCTCACAGTGGTAACAGCAGCAGCACCACACAGAGCAGGGGATGAAGGGCATTAACGCCCCCGTCTCAGTAGCGTACACCTATGCTATACTGTTCCTGTTGGAAAGATCCAGAAGGGAACCACTTTTGCCCTAGTTTCTTACACGCGTTAGGTTTCCACCGCACTGTTTTTCTGTTTCAAAGCCGACTATCGTGCGAAGTTCTCCTGACCCTCCGCACCCCTCCGTATTCCCCTCCCACTACCGTTAACTGCCCTTGATCTGCCGCAGCCCGTCTCTGATGCTGAAACTGCTGGCAGCTGGGCTAGGGAGTGACTTACAGGCCCCCTTCACCTTCGTGCAGTGCTGGAGCTGCCCGTCGCTTTGAGATGCCTTCCATCACTGCTTGTCAGCTCTTTCACAGTTAATCTGGTTCCCTTCCCGACTCAACGACTGCTCTTTCACCTGCTCCTCCTCGCCCCACCGGCACCCCTCAGGGCTTTATCTTTATTCCTTTCCTTGCACTTAAACCATTTACTCCTCTAATGTGGCCACCTCAGGCATTAGTTCCCATCCCAGCTTAGATGAACTCCTAAACTCCACTCTGTTCCCAGCTCCTACACCAATCAGTTTAATGTCATGTCAATAACTACCTCTGCACAACTCCAATGTCAGCTGATGTTTGAGAAGGCCAGGCTTCTTCTTTTTTTTAATCCTTCTCCTCTGAACGGCCCTGTTTCTTCCCTATCAGGGCAGCCAACCCTGCTGGGTTTTTTTGTCGGATAATCTCCTTCTTTCACTCCTCAGGCAGGTTGTCACCAAGCCTCCCTCCAGCATCAGGCTCCTCCTCTCCACCTCCTTTGGCACAAAGGCTCCTGGGGAGCCCATCCAGGGCTGCTACCTGAGCAAGTCCAAGGGTAGCCGAGATCACACTCGTGTCTGGGGCGCTGCTCCCTGGTGAAACAGAACTGCCGCCTCTCGCCCTCCATCTTCCTTATCCCGCAACTCTGCCCAGCCGCCTACCGCAGCAACACTGATCACCCGAGCAGGGAAAATGGCCTTCCCGCCTGGCTGCCTCACGGCGGCTCCGGGCGCCACTCCGAGCCACCCGCCCGCCGCCCTGGCGGGAGCGCGGCCCGGCCCGCGGCATCACTCTCGGCCCTTGGCATCGCCCTCGGCCCGCGGTCCGGCCCCTGCGGTGCATTCCCCTGGCGGGCGGGAGGGAGCGAGTGGCCCACCCGGTCCGGGCCCGGCAGAGCCGCCGTGGCGGGAGCGCAGCACAGCCCGCGGCCTCCGCGCCCCCCGACGACTCCCGGCGGCGCTCCCCGGCCCGGGACACCGAGCCCGCCGCCGGCCCCGCCGCGGCCCGAGGGTCTCGGGGGGTTCCGGGGGGGCGGCCGGCGGCTCCGGGAGTCCCCTGGGCAGCCCCGCTCAAGGCCTGGACGGAAGAGCGGCCGCGGCGGGCCCCGCGGGCTCCATCTCCTCCTCATCGGGCTCCATCTCCTCCTCATCGTCCTCCTCCGGCCTCGCTACTGGGAAAGTCACTTTTTAACCCCGTCGGTCTCCGGGCGGCCGCAAGCCCGAGGAAAAGAAGGTTAAGACGGCGGGGCTGCAGGCCGGGGAACACGGGCCGAGCCGGGGCCTGCCCCGCCGCCCGGGGAACATGGCCGTGCCCGGCCCTGGGGAGATAAAAGCCCTTTGTTGCGCCAACACAAAAGCCAAGAACCACCTTCCGTCCGGGGCCTTCGGCGGGCGGACACTGCTCCGCTCTTCCAGGGCGAGGAGCGCTGCCTCCCGTAAAGCGACCCTCGAGGTGAGGGGGGAATAAAAAAAAAAAAAAACAAAACACAAAAATACCAACCAAACAAAACCCTAAACTTAAGAGAGAGTTAAAAACTTAATCGCATGGCCCGGCGGAGAGCGAGGTGCGTGGCGGCGAGGCGCTGCGGAGTGTCTGCGGGAGCGAGCGGAGGCCGAAGCGCCTCCCGGGCGGGTCCCGTGTCCGCCACGGCGGGGGCAGCGCGGCCGGCCCGGCGGGCGCAGCGCCGCGCCTGCGATCACTTACTTGTCCGTCTCTTGTGACATGTTTGATCCAATGAACTCTCTCCCCTTTTCCCGGTGCCTCCGTCTCCCTGGCGGAACTGGACTTTCAGGTCTGTGCAGGTGAAGGTGTGCGTGTGAACGCCCGGGACGGCAGAACCAGAGCTACTGGTAATTCTGCTTTACTTCCCCCCCTCTCCCCGCTGCGCAGCCAGCCGCCGAGGCAGGACAGGTAGAGCCCCCTCCCCCTGGCATGTGGGGAGCGGCGGGGCTCGGCACGGGAGAGCGGCCGGGCCGGGCGCGCACAGGTAACTTTCCCGAGCGGCCCCGGATTCTTTCACTAAAGGAGCGGGGCGAGGGGTGAGCCGGGCGCTGATTGGACGGCGCGGCCGCAGGTGCGCTGCCATTGGCAGGGCCGTGCACAGGTGAGGAAGGAGCCGCCGCCGAGCGCCAGGTAAGGAGCGCGCCGCGGGGCCGCGCCGGCGGGAGCCGAGGGAAGGGAAGGGAAGGGAAGGGAAGGGAAGGGAAGGGAAGGGAAGGGCAGGGAAGGGAAGGGCAGGG
>JAWWEU010000081.1:132390048-132417205 GCA_035583155.1 Acropternis orthonyx | reverse complement strand
GGGAAGGGAAGGGAAGGGAAGGGAAGGGAAGGGAAGGGAAGGGAAGGGAAGGGAAGGGAAGGGAAGGGAAGGGGCAGCCGGCGCTGGGGCGGCGGGCGCTTCCACCGTCCCACAACCCCGTCCTGCCCGCGCCGCGGACGGGGCGGCCGCGCTGAGCAGGCTCGGTGCGGCGCGGGGCCGTCGGTGCCCCGTGCAGGCGGCCCCCGAGCCGCTGTCCGCCCGCCTCCCCAGCCGGGCTGCTCCGCGCCCGAGAGCCCCGGCCGCTGCCGCCGGCCTGCGGCTGCCGTCGAACAGCGGCCAGCGAGGCGCCGGCCTTCGCGGAACAGTTTAGTAGATCGGTTTTTATCTTGGGTTTAGGGGCATTTTTACTGCTTTTTCTTTTTTTTTTCCACCTTACCGCTGTTGGGACCAGACGGATTTGACACTGGTGAATGTCTTGGTGCAGACGGCATCTCATGGCAGCAGGATGAGGCGGTGCCAGGAGATTATATTCACTGCATGGATCTGAGAGCTGACAGTTTAGCTATGGGGTTTGAAGGGTGTGTTTAGTCAGCAAAGGAAAGCTGGAAGAGAATGGGAAAGCTGGAATGGAGTGTTTTTTGAGGAAGGCTCTGTTATGCAGGGAAGAGGTGAATGGAGAGGTCTGCAGATCGGTCACCCTTCAGTCCAATACAACCTACTGCGTTCTTTGCTAGAGGAGCAAAGTGGGCTTACAAGGGACAGAATCAGGCTGTGGGGGCAGCAGCTTTGCCTTGATGGAGGGGGTGAGGAAAAGGAACTACCCCTGAATGGGGACAGTTTGAGAAAAGGGAGTGGAAGGGTAGCAAGGAGACTTCACCTGTTCTCAGTCCCCATTCCTCCACCAGAGACAGGTCAGGACCTCACTAATTCTTCCTACTACCACGTGTCTCCCGGCGACATCTTTCTATTCTTGGTGTCCAACTTGACTGCTGGTAACCTCTGCTGTACAAATTGTGCTGAATGTGTAAAGAATTCACAGTTACTTGGGGTTGACCATTATATTACTTAGTCATCTTTGCAAGAACATTACCTGAATGATTTAAAACCCATCAAATTTATACTGTCTTAGGTGAAGAGCATTTTCCATTTTCTACCTTTGATTTCATAGAATCATAAAATATCCTGAGTTGGAAGGAACCCACAAAGTTCACCAAGTCCAACTCCTGAACAGGGCAGTTTCCCTTGACAAAGTAATAATAGAAAGGATATTCATGGAAATACATATTTTTATAACCAAATATATAGGTATACATATATATATATATAAACATGTAGTATTGCAATTTGGGGCCTGATCTTTCACCTACTGCTGCAGCTGAAATCAAACTTGACTCTGCTAAGTCTTTGGTGTTAGGGGATCACAGACTCATATCTATTACTGCGTCTCAGGCCTTAGCTATATTCATAGTAACTAATCAAATCAAGAAAATTCAATATTAATCATTTTTAAGTCAGCTTAAACATAGCCCCATGAAGACTTCTGTCACTTTAACTGAACATAATTAGAACAATACTTTGCCTAGATTAATGACCCTTTGATTGAGCACAAGATATTAGTTAGCTGTTCTTTTTCTCCATTCACCAGTCAGCGGAAAGAAACATTATTATACAATATGTAAATCCAATCAAAAGTTGTCAATGTGGCCATTATTTATGGCAATGCTTGTATGAACTATTTTGTTCAATACATTTTGAGGAAGCCATAAGGCTTCATAAAACACAGAAGAGAAACAGTGTTATTTATTCATTACAAATAATGCAGTCATTTTGAATACAGATTACTACGTAATCTTAAAACAAGTTGAACCTCTCAGATACATTACTATGAGTTGTTTTGGAGAAATAGTGGTAGCTATTAGTGGTAGTTTAAGTTAGTGAAGCTCTGTTAATTGCAGAAATGATAAGGTTTCTTCCCCAAATGATAAGGTTTCTTTCCCAAATATTTGTTATGCTGAAAGAAACTTTGAGACCTGAAAAGGTTACTTGTTTGAGCACCGTCAATAGGATTACCACCAATTTGTGTATCCTCTTTCTCTTTTTTAATTTTTCAGTTATAAGAAACATTTGGATGTTGTCGTGTGTGTTCGTTTCCCCCTAACACCCTGCCCATTTTTTCCCATATGAAATGTATAGGAAGAAGGAGAGGAAGATCAGTGATGAATGCATTTGAAAATGCCACCTTCCCCAAGGTAGAAATGCTGCTGATATGTGATTTTACAGGAAAGAAAACTGCCTTTGATGCCATCTGTAGTCCTGGACCAAACCCAAACTGTAACTCAAACTGAAATTGAGTTTGTTGTTCTAGTACTGGGTCAAATACAAAACTGCCTTTAGCAGCCTGCTCTCAGGAGAGATTCTCATAGAATGAGGTAGTTGGGAGGCTGTATCACTGCTGTCTTAGGTGGTGTTCCAAGGTCAAAGTTAGGAATATAAGTAGAAAATGCAGTAATGAACTCTTGATTTGAGGTAGTTGGAGATGACAACTGTTATTTAGTTGGGAGTTCCTTAGATGGAAAAATATACCCTGAAAATTACTTTAACTAGATAGGTAGGAATAGGGCTCATCATTTTCTGGATGAGCCTTTGGGTTCAGACTACAGACTGGGAATCAAATTGTCAGAGTCCTCTTCTAGCTGAGCAGGTCCAACAAGTTCTACGTAATCCAGCCTGATGCTCATTCTTCATGATCTACCAGATTATTATAAACTAATCTGTTAGTCATTGAAACATCAGATAATGTTATTTCTGGCCAGACCAGTCTCGCTTCCTGTAGAATAAAGGCTGTGTAGAGCAAAAATGGAATAGTCATGCCATACATTATTGAAAATCTAAGACTTGTATTTGGAGTGTTCAGGAAACATTTAAAATAGAAAAATACTGGTTTTCATACTGTGCTTGATTCTTTGTTTGCACAGCAGCTGATAGTTTTTTGTGGCATTGTAAGGATTCAGTGTAGAATTCAACTGTCTAAAGCTTTACCTCGTGTTTACACTGTTCGCTCCATGTCAGCCAGCACCAATGCCATTTGGACTTCCCAGCACTAGATAAAGGAAATTGAATGTACAAATAAGGCTTAAACAGGCTTACTTAATTGCAGCAAGTACCTAAATATATTTTAGAAAACTATTAAAATGAGTATATGAGATAAAAGATGTTGGAGAGATATTTATGTCAAAACAGTGTTGTAAAGCAGTTCAGTGAGAGAGCAGATGTTTGAATACAACTGTTTTCAGTAGGCAGTGATTACCATGTATTTTTATTTGTCTTTCTATGTCATTGATGGCTGTTGATATAAAATGTACTCTCTCACAGTAAGTTCAAAGACAACCACCTACCTACTAATTTTGTGATATGCAACATTTACTGTTAATCCTCCCCACAGCCCTTTCTTTGTAGTCCTCTGTATGAAACTATTGGAATTTGTGCAGACCTTGATCCTCAACTGACTTCAATGAAGCCATCATGTACATCAAAATAAGCTTAAAAGACTGCAGTGCAACCCTCCTATACCACAAATAGTTCATTCCTGTGCACTCTTAACTTTAAGAAAATAATTCTAAGTAACCACATTCCTGATAACAGTTGACTTTTACTGCTTCACAATGAACTGTAAAAGTCCTATCAGAATAGAAGATTTTGTGATTAATGGCTAGTGCTCATGGATTTCTGTCATGCTGCCTGGAAACTGCAATTTGTGCTCCCAAAACAGGTGTGCTGGAAGCCCTTTAACAATTTCGAGCTCTCAGGTACCTCCACACCATATATGACAGCAGCAGTTCAGTCATGTGGAGGACCATGGAATATCAAGCATTTCCTGGCCACAGGGTAAGGTGTGGAGCTGAGTGTGGTACTTTTTATTTGAAATACTGATTTGCATTTCTTTTAGATTCATCAAAGCAGTATGGAAACATGTAAGAAAAAAAGGAGGAGCCTTATTTATTTTTGTTTTGCTCATTATGAATGTAGACTTCATGGTTCTGAAAGATGGCAAAGTTATAACACGACTATGCTGTGTATCTGCAACATTGAACTGAGGCAGTGTGCCCCACACAATATTGTTTCAGCTTAAAACAGAAATCATTTTTAGTTATGAAAATACCTCACGGTATGTAAATCCTTTCAGTATTGAGATATTGAGACAGCTAAGAAGGTGGCAAAGTCTGACAGTAGATTGAAATATTAGGTTCATACTTGATTAGCAGACATTAAAGTACCAATCTGTTTCATAAAGATTACTCACAGTTTTGGAACCAATTCAATAGAATTTAATATAGAACGATGGCTTTTCTGCAGATGCTTTGACCTGTCTGATAGAGTTTTTAGTGATTCATTCAAGCATTTTTAAACACTGGGAAAATACAGTTAGGTCACCTAATGAGGGTAATTTTGCTGTTAGTGTAAAACTGTAGTGTGAAAAAAGAAGAAGACATCTCTGAAAGACAATTTAATGTGATGTGGGATCCGAGACCTTGAAAATATGTTAATTAAGATGACATTAAAATTGTGTCATGTCTTTATGGGGCAGAGCTGGAGAACTTAAATAACCTTAGCAGTGAGAAAAATGTTAAAAGTGCATCTTCCTAAGGCTTTGTCCACCTTCTTCTGTTAATTGACAAGATCTTTGCATCGTCATAGAACAAAATTGTAAATTCATAGACACATTTTGAGTAATCCTAATTTGAACTGCTTTGAGATTAAGGTTACATGCTGTTGGTTTGTTTAGGTTTTGAACTGTTCCCCAGAAATGTAAGAAAATTGTCCTAATACATATAGATAGATAGATAGATAGATAGATCAGTATCTATATATCCTTTTTTTTTTCCCTTTATATACTGGAATATTTTTTTAACTGCCAGTGGTATTTTTTATCAAAACTAATTTTTTCCCCTTTTTTTCTTTTTTCTCTTTCTTCTTTCTCTTTTCTTTTTTCCTCTCTTATTTTTTCTCTTTTTTCTTTTTTTCTCCTTCTTTTTTACCTTTTTTCTTTTTCCTTTTTTTTTTCTCTTCTCCCCTCTTCTTCTCTCCTTCTTCTCTTCTCCCTTTCGTTTCCTTTTGATAACACAAAATTCCCTCCGTTGTATAAAATGAGCCCACAGTTGTTCTTGGTACTGCAGTGGTTGCCTGGGGGAAATGGGCTGGTCTTCCCCAAGTGCCATGGGGGCCCGGACTGAAGGTTCTCACTGCACAGAGGGAATGGCCAAGTCTGTGCTTGCCACCAAGACTGCTGCTCCCAGATCACATCAGTGGTCTTTGAACCATTATGACTGACATCAGATTTTTAGAGGAATCTGAAATAGGGTTGTTATCGACATGGGGGGAAATCAAGAGCTTCAAATTTCTGTGCATTGCTTATAAGCATGTTGAGAGTTTTAAAAAATATAGAAGCTCCACAGGTCTAAAACATTACCCTGCAATAATAAGCATTCCAAAACCCATGACAAATGGGTCTCTTTTTGCTCCAACAATCTGTTCTTAAATAGGCATAGGGGTTCCAGAATGCAGAAGGTGAAGTGTGGCATATAAACAATTGCTTGTTTACTTTTCCCACACTCAGGAACTAGAGCAAATGCAGCCCATAGAATCCACAGAAATACTTTCCAATGGGAGCAGCAGGAGTTGGGAGACAAAGCTATGGACTTGGCAGCCTTTTCGTTTAAAATCAATGTGGTTTTCCCTTAAAATAGATCAATACTATACTCAAAGAGCAAGGTACTTAAGAAATCACAGCAAATGGAAAAAGCTGCTTTCAGAATCTGCTGATTAAGAGGTGGGGTTTACAGCCCCTGGGCAATGGCTCATTTATCCTTGTGGCTGCCCTCAGGAGCAGGCAAATGCTATTTTATTTGAAGGGCAGAGGATAAAGAGGATTGTCTGGTGGCACAAAAGCAACCAGTGTTGGAGCCAGGCGATCTCTGCCGTGCCTTGTTCTGTGGAAAGGTCACCAGACCCTGTGTCTCTGTGTTTCTGTGTAAGCTTCTCAGCTCTGCTTTTAGTACCTTTATGGACAGGTGTAGCAGTGTCACTTTCTAAGATTTTTTTGTATTCTCTTTTGAAATACAGGAGCATTTCAGAGGAATGCCTCCAGCTGGGTTAGTTCATAAATTTAAAGGCAGTATATAATATTACTCCATGAAGCTTTTTGGGCAGTCTGTGGCTTGGGGAAGACCCCAGTTCTAGATCCCTGCCGCTGCTTTGTCAGCTTGTCCTATCGGGTTCACCATCTCAGTGATACCATGTTTATACCATGCACATGCCCTGCATACACATACAAGCCTGCTTTATCTGTGCTCAGACTGCCACGAAAGGAGATTTTGCCCTGCTGCTGGAAGGACTTCCCTGACACCCAGGGAGATGTGATAATTATTCTGTCTCATTGTGCCCCTGTGCTGTGGGATAGCCAGACCGGGGAACTGGGCTCTCAGGGTATCACTTTGATGTGTTGGTTCCAAATTCCTTTACTCTTCATTTTTCCTTTACAGTATCTCTGTTACCTGTGTGTAATACTCCACTGCCTAATTCACTACTGATTTTTTCATTGCTTTTTAATGCAGATTAAGGATCCTATGTAATTCCAATGCCTTTAGCTGTGTTACATGGCTGCTTTACATATGCTGCTGTGTACATAGCTGTGTTACATATGCAACTTTATACCCTACCTTTGTTTCTCTGAGTCCCTTGCTTAAGAGAAGGGTTAGAAAAAACATTCATGTTTTCTCAATTTGCTCAGGATCCAGAAACTTCTTAACATGTCATACCCTAGACACTGTAAATAGGAGTTGCACTGCATATTTTGCCTCCTTGGTTTCAGTAGAGAAACCAAATCTCTTAGAATAAACAAATTTACAAAATTTATGCTTTTCCTGTATGTTTCTGTTGCTTTTCCTTTTTCCCAAGTGGAAATCTTCACTTCAGGAAGAAAAAAAGTGAAAGTATTCTGCAGTTAAGAAGTTTTACGTGCTCCAGGACAGAGATGTTTAGTATTTGCTTGTCTCTATTTGACTTGAAAACAGTACCTGGAGATGGCTGTTTGTTTACATGGAGTGTTTGGGTGTGAGGGGCAATGCAGGCAGATTTACATTTACATTTCTTCACTGCTTTTTTCTCTAGCTCCCACACATGAGCAATTGCCCTGCAGGGAAGGGTGTGGGAGGGTTGTGCATGTTGCTCCTTATTTCACCATAAACTTTGCTCTGAGTACTAGGACTTTTCAGGGGAACAAAACCCCTGCTTTACCATGTTGGGGGTAGGAGTTAGCCCTCTAGATAATCAATACCATGATTAAGGTGCTTGGGCAGAGAGTTCAAATCATATTCTTGGGCTGTGTCATTCCAGAGTGAAGTACGTGCAGGAGGACACTTTCTAAGGTTCAGGAAGCCTTTGCGAGAGATACCAAACTGACACCACACAGTCTTTTAGCCCCAAGGCAAAGACATTTCGTATAGGGCTGAAGTTGCTTAAACTCTTACGCCCAGGCACCATCTGGCAGAGACAGTTCTTGACCTGCGCAGGTTTCAGAGGAGTTGTGTGAGGCTGACGTGGGGAGGTAGGTGCAGCACCTCCCCATTTTATACCTTAGGATTTTGAGCAACAGGTTTGCCAGCGATTATGTGGGGAGTGTGTGCAGAGCCAGGAATTTATTACCCCTTGCCCAAATCTCAGGCTGGTGCCAAATGCAGATGGGTAGTTTGACGAATGCTCCAGTCTGACTCTTCGAAAGTACTCTTGCATTCCCAGTGAAACCAGTGAGTTCCCCAGTTTAGAATACATTTATTTTTAAACTGCACGAGCAGGGATTACATGTTTTGACAAATGTGCCAGAATGTTGAGTGCCTTGTGGATCCTTAGCCCCTGAAACATCTTCATGCCTAACTGCTTGTTAAACCTGCTGCCTAGCAGAATCCCTCTGCCCTCCTGTGGGCTCCCAGGCAGTGCCTGAGAGAGTGCAAGGTGCCTTTCTCAATCTAGCCTTGCCATTTTTTTGTTTAAATGATTAGCAAAGTTGAGGGTAGGGTTTACATGGGGAGACAAATTCAGCGTGAGTTGCACTCACAAAACAGACAAACTACATTTGAAATGTGATATTTTAAACCCAAATGTCTTTATCCCATTTATCAGAACTAATTCGTTCAGCCTATGTGAGGCATAGGTTGAATTTCATATGTTGCACTGATAACTCTAAATTGATACCAGTATCTACACAAGACAGCTGATGATGCAGTATCATAGTTGGCTTCAAGGAGAGTGGAGTTCACTCTCACCAGAGTTTTATAACCTTTGATAAAATCTTTCTCAGTCTTATGCATGTATGAAGTGCAGGTGTTGGACACTGAGCTTGGTACCACAACACAGTGGAGCAAAGTAGTCCCATAGCGGGGATTCCCATGATACCTATCCTCAAGGTCACAGTGCTGAGCAACCAGCAACCTGAGTAAAAAGCGGACACAAGAAACTGTCAGAAGTTCCTGTAACCCTAGTTCTCCTGGGATCTTGCTTGTAAGGTGAGGGACAATAACTGCATGCTTCAACTCTTCTCCTTACAGTGTACTTGAATAAAGCATATTTTGTTGAGATCCCTAACAGATAAATGCATTGGAGTCACCACTGGCTGGCTGAGCCCGGTAAAAGACCACGTGGCTGCCCAAAGGGCCTTTTTCTCTCTCTTGCCCTATATCATGTGTTTCTGCCCTCTGGTGTCCCAGCAGCAATCTTGCACTTTCATCTGCCTGAAAACCCTCTTTTCTTTCAGTTTGGGTTTTTTAATAGGGTTAGTTTATACGCATGTAAGTAGGCTGGTTTGACCCCTTAAAATTCCATTCCCAAACTGTGGGAATGCTGGAGCCAACAAAAGGAAAGGGATGGTAGTTGTAGGGCAGGCCCACCTCTTTTGGCAGGGGCCCGGTTTTAGCTTTGAGCTAAAGTGATTGTGAAAGTACTTGCAAAGCAGTCTCTTCTGTTCAGGGTGAACGAAAGCCATCCAAGTGTAAGCATGGGGAATTAATTATAGCATTTGTACTACCCTGTTCTCCTGGAGTCTCACACATAGCTGGCTCACATGGCATCTCTTGGCATTAAAGAGATGTGGCATCACCAGCACCTCTGGCAGCATCTGTTTCTTGGGCCTTTCAGCCTCTTCCAGTGGCTGGAGTGGCACTGAATTTCTGCAAGTGCAAGACAGTCCACAGCATCAGCCTCACATAGAGCCAGTGAAGCTTCTGAATTCATAGAAGTGTATGAATGAGTGCAGTTATTCAGTCAGTAAGGTATTTTATAAGTCACAGGTGAAATGACCTTATTTTCTTTGAAGCATGTACATCTAGAAGGTGTTTTTATGGACAGTACTTAAAGAATGTCAGTCATTCAAGTTGTCCTTTGCATTTCCTATCTATTCTTTGCTTTGGAATTGACTTCACAGCTGGCTAGTGCTTTAATTTTGTTAGCTTTAGACAGCAGATGCCTGGGGTTAAATTCGATGCTTTGGCCCTCCAAACCCAGCATTGCAAAATGGAGTGTGAGGAGGGGGGATTTCCCCTTGATCTGTGCTGTTCCCTTTGGGTTCCAGAGCTTCCATCAGGGCAGGAAGGGGGAAGGGAGACCAAGGATATCTGAAAATCTTTATTGTAAACAAGGCCAATTATACACACACCAATTACCTCTGTGTAAACAACCAATCATAGTATAAAGGGGAGAACCTTTTGAGCCTGAGGAGGCTGCTTTGAAGTGCCTCTGCTCAGAGATTCCCTATTAATGCAGAGAATTGCACCAGCAGCAGTTCTTGGCTCCAGTGACTGGAATTTGGTGGCAATGACAATGGAGCTGGGTGGACTGGGAGTTGGATGGGAGTGATAAGACAATACAAAAGTTGAAACTTCAACAGCAATGAAGCAGTAGCCAGTAGCAACCTGGCTGGAGGCTTGCTATATCAGTCAACACATATCCTTGATGGAAATGTGAAGGAATTGAAATATTTTGTTACACGTACGTGTAGTCATTGCCTTTGTGTCCAGGAAACTGCTTAACCTGCACTTCATTGACCAGTCGCTTTCCCAGGAATTCTGCAGCCTCTTCTGGCTTTAGATCTCTCTAAGCCTAAGCCCTGTGTCATTTTCTCCTTTGAAGCACTATACTGCTTTTTCAGAATGCCTGATCTGTGGTGGATGGAGTCCACTGAGAATCCTTCTAATTTTGTGAGCTGCTCATCAGGCCCTTTATGGTTGACTTCAGTCTGTTTGCAGGTGAATGCTGCTGCTTGCAGTAAGATTCCTCAGTGCTGGTCTCTAGTTTTTGAAGAGGAATCAAATGCAGTTATTTCTTTGCAGGCTATACTCCCCATGGCACATGGCTGCTTCCCTTCTTAGCTTCCTGATATTCACTGCGTACAGCCCCTGTTCAGTCTGGGATCTGGTTTTGCCCTCCTTGGTTCAGCAAACCTGCTTCATCTACCTCTAGACATGACACAGTAGTGCAATAAGGGCAGACATTTTTCCCGTGCATGCAGAACTGAATTCCAGTTTTATAGCAGTACCAGTGTGATTTCTTGCATTCTCTGTGGAAGAATAGAAGTCACACCCAGGTAATAAAAATGTGTCCAACTGTCAGCTGGGAGAGGACTATGTCAATTTAGACTAATAGCTGCCAAATACAAGATATGCAGATACTCTTAAATTGGCTTAATTTATGTCTGCTGTCCCTGACAATTGGAAGAAAAGATAAATGTACACAAAGCATTCAAAGCTGGGGGTGTTGTGATGCTAATTGAAGAGTCACCAAAGGAAGCTTGCATGGTGTGTGGGAATCTTAGTGCATGAGATTAGTGACTGATTAGTAGCTGGGAGCTGGAGTGCGCTCCTCCCAGCTAGCTCACAACGAGACCAGGCAGCTCGGCCCTTGCAGTCAATTCTTGCCCCCGAGAGCGAGAGCGGCAGTGAAGCACCTACTGCGGACAGCACAAGGAGATACAAGTAGTGTCAGCGCTGCCACAGACCCTCCCGAAGTGCACAGAAACAGTGCCAGAGGTACTGCTGTCTCTGTGGCTTGCTGTGTCCCGAGCCACAGCAAAGACACAGGCATTTGAGAACTGAGCTTTTTTCTTTTTAACAAACGGACAAATCTTGTTATCTTGCTTTCTGCTTCTTTCTTGCTGTGTTTGCAGCAGATGACAGAATACACTCTGGAGGCCCTGAGCTTCAAACATTGCTTTAGAGTTTGAAGTGAATGTGTACAGGTGGTGGCACCCCCTTCCTTGCATCGTGCTTTAGAATCCTGACATTTAAAAAATAGAGGTTTCATCTGTCTGTAAGTGTCCCGGTAGTTCCTTCTAAAGCTTTTCCCTCATGTACAAATGAAATATAAGAATCAGAGATTTAAAGAATACACTTCTGTCATATGATATAACATATGAGTTTGGCCTTTATAAAATTGTGGGAATTAGTATCACTGATGCATCACTGAAACCACTGAACTAACCTGGGCTTGCTTTGATTAGGTATGCATCTCTTTTTCTCAAATGTTTTGCATTCATTTATAAGAATCCCTTGTTTATTTCTTAAATTAAGAAAGGTTCTTTTGTAGCTCTGAAGAGATACATGTTTTCTTCTTTTCCCTACATTTGCTTTTTCAAATCTGAAATGTGTGAGCACTGCCTTAAACTATTGAACACCCTCTGGATTAAAGTAACCGATATTAAACCTCACATAGGCATCGAGCAGCAATACCAGGATGGTTCACTTCTGAACATCACAGAAGCTAAAAAACTTTCTTTCAGTGTCACTAGCTCTGTGAGTAACAAAGTTTTGCTCAAACTGGAATCACAAATGGGATAATGTAATAAAGCCTGTGGTCACCAGCACTGGCCTGGGACTGTGTGAGCTGCTGGGTGTAGTCAGCTTTTCTGATGGTCAGTGCATGAGAACATCTAGTCCAGCTTCCCTAACCCTCCAGTTAACCCTCTTCTCCAGTTGTTGAGAAATGTCTAAATCACCAATGATCTTCCCAGTAAGAGCTAATTACAAAGAGGAGATCCCTCATATAGTAGTCACATTGTTGGAAAAATGATGCTTTGGGAAGAGGTAAGGTTTGCTGGCAGAGCTAATACCTTGTTTGTTTACATACACAGTTGTGAAAAGTTAACAGACTTTCAGACACAGAAGTTCTTCTGCAGGTCTGAAAGAGAGAATTAAGCTATACTGGCCCATTCTCAAAAGTCCTAGAGAGAACAGGCATAACAGCCCCAGACAGTCAGCTCTGCCACAGATAAAGCCAGCATGCAGGGCAGCCCTGAGAGCCCAGGTGCTCCAGGAATCTTAATAGCCTGTGTGAAGCAACAAATTCCTGAAACCTTGCTCTTCGTTCAGTAAATGTTTGCCAAAACAGGAATGAGAGATACAGGAAAAATCAGCATTTTCTGGCCAAATTATTTCCAGCTAGTTCTAGGTGGATATTAGTAATGCAGCTGTCAGTTTTCACATGATGGTTTTTAAACAGACACCCTTTTATTAATCACCTTTTAAGATATCTTCCCTTTTATTATAAGCAAAATATCTGTGGGTACTCTTACTGATGGTTTCAGATACTATGGGACAGTAACATTAGGATGATATCCAGTGGAAGATGGTCAGTGCAGCAACTGATGCAGCATGGAAATCTAGTGACAGTGCTTCAAGCTGAAGGACATTCCATGCTGGAGGCTTCCAAGGAGCTAGGAGCAGATAAGGCATCTGTATTATCTCACCGTGAGGGGAAAAGGGACAAGGATCCCAAATCAAATGTATTCAGCTGAATGGAGCTTGTGAAGGGACCACTGTTTGCTTGAGCAGCTTTTGAGAGGAATCTTAAGATGACAGACTAGCCTGGCAGACAGGTTCCCTCTGCCAAGATGCTGCTTCCTCCTGGGAACCACAAGAGAAAATATTTGCCCTTCCTCCTGGCCATATTGAAATAGCCCCTTTTCCTTCCCTTCTGCTACCTGCCAAGCTTGGGGTTTCTCCTGCTGCTGGGCAAGAGGCAGTGGGGCCAGACCAGCTACTTCTTCACAGCATCCATTTAAAGTCAAGGCTTGATAGTGGTTGTTGGTCCATGGGTTCCTCTTCACTTGGGGGAATGGCTCTGTCACAAGGGCATCTCAGATAATGCAGGTGAGTGTCAGCTGACCAAAAACAGTCAACCATCTCCCCAGAGTGCAGTGGAGGCTCTGGGAGAGGGACTTATCTGTATCTTGGTCTCTGGATGCTGTGTCTGATCAGCTCCTGTACTGCTGAGTTTTGTGGGGTTCTGGCAGGCTGTGTGTGTGAGAGGAGAAGAGAGGAGAAGAGTGTGAAGGAGCTAAAGAGAAGGAGCTACAGAGGAGTTTCCGATTCCTGTAGGAATATGTGCATGGCATTGTGGGACTGCAGGAGCCCAAAGCTGTGCTCAGTTCTGTGAAACCTGTTTGCTCTAGTGTGAATACCAGGATTTCTTCTGGTTTCTGGAAAGGAAGAAGGTACTGGACTGAGCTGAAGTTCTGCAAGCATATCCGATCTCATGTCAGGTAAAAACTCCTAAAGATAAGCTTAAAGTTCTAGCCTGTTCCAAAGAAAAGAACCAAATCTCAGTTTGGAGCTTTTGTTAGGTTAAAAATAGAAATGCCATTAAGGTGTTCATAGGGCTGGAGCACCTCTCCTATGAAGACAGGCTGAGAGACGACTTCTCTTCTGGAGAAGAGAAGGCTCTGAAAAGACCTTTTGGAGTGGCCTTCAGCAACTAAAGGGAGTCTACAAGAGAATTGGAGAGGGACTTTTGACAAGGACGTTTAGTGATGGGACAAGGGGGAATGGCTTTAAATTGAAAGAGGGTAGATTTAGGTTAGATATTAGGAAGAAATTCTTCACTGTGAGCATGTCAAGGCACTGGAACATGTTGCCCAGAGAAGCTGTGGATGCCTCATGCCTGGAAGTGTTCAAGGCCAGACTGGATGGGGTTCTGAGCAACCTGATCTGGTGGAAGGTGTCCCTGCTCACGGGAGGAGGGTTGGAATTAGGTGGTCTTTAACCCAATCCATTCTGTGATTCTGTAAAATAAAGTTTAAAACTTAAATGGTTCTTCAAATAAACTACAGAAGCCAGTTTGCCTTGCAAATGCTCTCTCTAACAACTCTCTCCTGGTAACTTTCGAAATAAAACTCACCTATTCCAAAATTTAAGAAAAAAATAAAAATCGCCCATTAAAAATGTTAAAAATTATCTATTCCAAAATAAAATTTAGTGTCTTAGGTGACATTTGGAAGATCTACAGAAGTCTGGTTTAGCTAGGGTAAAGCTAAGGTGAAAGACAGGTCAAAATCAAGCTTACCATGGCTATTTGCAACCTCTGTGGAGAAAGATTACCATCTTACTGGGCAGATCATGTTTCTGTTATTACCAATAACAATCTGGTTTATACCATTTACTCTCCCCTCTTTCGTAGGCCTCTGACAGCTGGGAGGCTCACACAACACCTGGGGTGAAGCTCTGATGAGACTGAGTCATGTTACTGAATCAGAAGTGTCTCAGATCATATCACGCACTGTGAGAATGTAGGTCCTCACCCCAAGGCACTCACAGTCCAAGCCAGAGAGCTTGTAAAGAGGAGAGTCATGGTAAAGTAGGGACATCTCTGCTGTTTTGAATGTTGTGATTTATAGGTGTATTTTTTCAATAAAGCCCATTTTTTATTTTATTGCATTTTGATGTTGAAGCATATGAAATCTTATAGATGTGAAAACACACTGCCTTTCAATGTATGCTGCTGCAGGGAAATGGCTTTTCTGTGCAATCAGCTAGGAGGATCGAGTGTTATGAGGGAGCAGTTTAGTCTGAGCTGCTTTTCCTCACTGGCCTGTTCAGAAAGCACTAAAGGGGCAAAGCAGCCATCTTCACAGCCCCGTTGGATAACAGGAACAGGCTGCTGCCTCTGGCTGTGTGCAGAGACCCTCCTGCTCCACAGAAGCTGATCCTGTTACACTCAGTGGAGCAAGTCTGAACAGGGTGAAATGAAGAGGAAATGCCAGTTCCAGCCCTCCCAGATGGCTCTGGGCTACCTTGTACACTAACTTTTTTAGTCTCATGAGGTTTTCCATGTTAGTTCCTCACATCCACAGACTGCTTTTGGATCATCATTGGAAAGCCTCTCCACTTGTGTGATTTGGGGGACATGAGCTATGTCGTGTTTACTGGGCTGCCTGCTCTGCTCTCCTGTTTTGGTAATCCTCTGCTCTCCTGCAGGTATTAACATGTACAAGAAAGCTTCATCACAATAAATAATACCACAACATGCCACTTTTTTTCCATCCCTCAAAGATACCATCATACTTTTAAATCAGTCCAGTGAAAATCATCAGTGGGGCTGCAGAAAGGTCAAAGGTTTGCTGGTTTAGGATTTCGTGGGAATATACGCTTGTTGGGACCTGGCCCAAAAGCTTCGTTTACCTGTTTGACAGGTAACAATTAGCGAGTAATAGCTCTGCCGGCTGGAATGTGGCTGCGAGGGCCAGCAGGCGCTGGGTTACCTGGTGGGCAGGTGTGGGTGCAGCGCCCAGATAGGTATGTGCATGCACAGCATTCCTGGGAATCAGTTTTCCCTTAAAGATTCAGCGATGACTGCAGGGCACAAAAGGGCTGGGCTTAGCCCAGGCTTCAAGGCACTGGAACTGTTTGCAAGGTAAAGAAGTAAAGTAAATAGTGCAAGAGAAGAGGAGCTGTGGAAGGGACTGCAAGAACCAGCTGCCCTTTTTTAGCCTTTCCCTGGAGAGAGGAGAGTTTTGATTCTCCCTTAAGAATCTTGGTAACAGAGAATTTAGTGTGATTACAGTTTCATGGGATATAAAAAAAAAAGAAGGGAAAAGCCAAGCTCAGTTGGCACGGGATAGATGTGAAGCAGGAAAACCCTCTCTCAACTGGTTTAGAAACGGTTAAACAGCTTATGTGCAGTTACCTTAACTCTGCCATTAGCAAGAATTCAAGCCTCATTGAATCCAAGCCTCATTGGTTTATCGAATAAAACCACTTTATCTGTGGCAAATGGTCCCATTTCCAGCTCCTGCAGCAGTCAGGGAAGAGTCCTGCATCAGTCCCTCCCTAGAGGGAATCTGGTATAAATTATGTAGACAGTTTGAGATTTTTGCAGGTGGTTTGAAGATGTTTGATTTTTTTTTTTTTTTTTTTTTTTTTTTACCACAGCAGGTGACCCTTTTAGGAACAGAAAGGTTTGCTCATTCTTTACATATTTTATTCCCATTTGTGAACAGGCTTCTCCGTGTGTGTATTTCCACTTAGGTGTTTCAAACTTGACAATTGAGCTATTGTGTGACTTTGGAGAAGCCACATCCTCTTTCCTGGTCTCTGTATTTTCACCTGCAGAGTTGGAGTAGTGAGGCCCATGTTATTAACCATGAGAGGCACAGATTACAAGTAGTGCTAGTTATAAATATGTGTGCTGTTACAGATATATATTGCATCATACAGTAATTTCTTTGAATCTTATTTCACTAAGGTGTTGAAGTATCTTGTACTTTTAATAAAAATAATGTCTCTTTTTGGCTTATAAATAGCTTCTCTTTGTCCTTGGGGTACTAGTTGATGTCATTTGATGAAGAAGAAATCTAAGTATAATTGGAGACCATTTTTCTTGACTCGGCATCACTTTGAGTCATTAAGCATTATTTGTACACTGTTATTTAGTAGGACCTTCATTAAGAGGGAGTCTCTGTTCAATAGTGTATGGGCCAATAAATGGTCATTAAGCCTGACTACTAGCTGACACAATAGCAAGGTTTGTATTTATTCTCATGAACTCCACACCAGCCACAAGCAGGCACTACAGAAGCACAGAGACATCGCTGCACTGTGGATCAAACCAAAGTAAAATACAACCCAACCCTTTCTCAGAAAGTGCTGAGAAATACATTACAAGCCCTGTGCCTCTGCCCACTACCCACTGCATGAGAAGATGCAGTTATCTGTCCTGGTTTGGACCAGAGTCTCGTACACTGCACTGCACATCTCTGAGAGCCCCTGCCCTGGGCACTTTTGGAAGAAGCAAGCAGCACTCTTCCCTGTCCAAGCATCCTCCATTCTGTGTCCCAGATTTCCTCAGCTGGAGCTTGGATCTGCATTTCGCATCTCTGAGTCAACACTGTTTTGTGAATCGGCCTGACCCCTGTTTGAACCCCTGTGTACTTTTGACCTCTGTAGTGTTATGCAACTGTGAGCCCCACAAGTTATGAGGTACTTCAAATAATCATTTTGTTTGTTAAAAAACACATTTTTGTCTGTGGCATTTGGCATCCATGGTGCTGTGTGAAACAGCAGGCAAAGTGTTCTTTCTGTCTCTCATTTTTTGCTGGCCTATACAGCCTGCAGAGTCATGCACATTTTTGGTGTGTCTTCCTACTATGGCCATTTTAACCTTGCAACGTTTCTGATTGCCTGCCCTTTGGGCAGGGATGACAGAAACTATATGCAGTACTCCAGACCTGGGACACTACATTTGCCTGCAGCTTTCTGCCCACCTCTAGGTTTTGTGTCCCTGTGCAGGCTTGATCATCCCATCACTTGAAGTGAGTAGAAAGGGTTCCCTTGATTTCAGCAAGACTGGAAGTCCTGGGAGCATCCCTTGTTAATGACAAGGGAGCTGTGCAGAGAAGCTGAGCCATGATTAGTGCTGAGTGATGTGCCTCTCTGGTCCTTGGGAACAAGAAATGTTATGCTCACAGGGAGACCAGTGATTACTCATTAAGGCAGAAGAGAAATGCAGTGCAGTACCAGCAGTGGCCTTGTGAGAGTGTTTTGCCTCACTTTTCACTTTTTATAAATGCTTTCTGTGAACACAAGGAATTCAACCTTTCAGTTTGGTGCTGCTTTCTGCTATATCAGCACTTTAGCCAGAATAGTTGGAAGCATTTAAAGAGTTGAATCGATTTTGGGTGACTCAGGAAAAAATGGCATATGAAGAACGCGGAAAGACTGGAAGAGTAGCTATTGTACCAAATGCTTTTCTAAATGGACACCTGGAGGGACGAAGCTGTGGAGGTGATGGTTTGGGATGCAGCCTTCCCACTTCAGCCATGCAGTCATGGTGAGTAAACATACCTTCTGGAAGCATACACTGTTTTGAAGGGCTTTCAACCATCACCAAGTGAAGATTGCAACGAATGACCCGTTGCATGTTGGGATGTCTTGACTTGCTATTTGGTTCTATACAAAAGGGTAGCAAAACTTCAGGTAAACAAGGGGACTCTGAAGAGTATGACAACAACTCTCTTGTTCACTGGTAACTACCAATAAAGAGTCCATGAGATAAACTGGGTCATAAATGGTATCTGAAGTAGTATTTCACTCCAGCAAAGGATATTCCAGGAAAGCAACATAGGTAAAGGAGCAGCTCCAAGGAACTCACCACCACACTGTATAAGGAGGAGTAGCAAACATGTGGCTTTATTCTCTGTGAAGCGTTTGTGGAGTCTTTGTCACCATAGCACTGAGTCACCACATAGAGAAAGGTCCCTCCCATGATTCATAACTGACCCCACAGTGGCTGTTGCTGTTTCTAGCCGACCTTCTGGCCATACCAGAGCTGCGTAACAGCTGAATAGAGCAATACTAGACACTTCAAGGCTGCTCCATCCTCCCAGCACATTGCAAACATTACTACACTCAGCAGCTCTTTATGAGCTTTTTCTGGGCAGGTGAAAAGAGCAGATAGTTCTGTGGATAATTTCATACAACCATAGATCTGACAGGTGTCACTTGCTATTACCAGAGTTAGGATTCAGAAACACTGCATTATGAGACTTTGGGTTCAGCTCCCCATCTCCAGATTTGATCTATTTGGGAGGAAGTTTTCTGAAATAGTTACCAGCTTGAGACTCATAACCTAATACTAATAAATTTTTAGCCAAAATATTTCTGCTCCAAGTGGCAGTAAGGATAGAGGAAAAATAGGCCATTTTGTCCAATTTTGTTGTTTTCATACTTACAAACAGTTCCTTCATTCCTATTCCTCCAAGAAAGATGATGAAAGTTAGCATGGCATCAGGAGAGACAGATGGAAAAAAAAGTCCTGCTTCAGGAGTCTGCTTTTAAAATCTCTTCGAAATTCACATTTGCTCAGCAGTAGCATTGCTAAAGTTAGCAGCTGAATACATCTGGGCTTCCAACCACACCGAGCACATGCCAGGCTACGTGTGGCTATGTGTGGCCTAAGAGCAGACACCTCTGCCTCTCCAGAACAATCCTGCTGGGATAACTACCCTGGAGGCAGAAGTCCCCTGTGAAGACAAATTGCCCAGCAAGGTTTTCTGAAGCTATGACAGAGGAGTAGACAACAAAAAGGAGCACAAGAGCGGAAGACAGGGACTGAAGGCTGGGAAGATGGGCAATTGGGAATCAGAGCATGGGCAGCACTGGACTGCTTGGATGAGACTGGAGCAATGGGAGGGTACCTCTAGGCACAGCAGGGCTGACTGAAGACAGGCATGAGGGCATAGAAAGGACAAGCACTTTTGAACTAAAGTGAACTGAGAACTAACAGAAATGGAGGGAAAAGTGGTGATGCTGGTCTGTGATGGATGAGTACTGTGGTGGGGACCCAGCCTGGATATGGCCAATGACTGTGAGGGTCTCCTGCCTCAGCCACCACGTTTTCTGCTTTGCCCTGCTGCTGGATTGCCCAGGGATCATAACATTATTGACGCTAATTACACTACCAGGAGCTTTGTCACTGCAGGAAAGTCACTTCTTGGATTACAGCTGGATCACAGAGGGATGCTGTTTCCAATGGTGGAATCACAAAATTACAGAACAGTCCAAATTGGAAGGAACCCTGAAAGATCATCTCGTCCAACCGTTCACACGAAAGGGAGCCTATATGAGCTTATCTAGCACCCTTTCCAGTCATACATTGAAAACTGCTAGTGATGGGGACTCTACCATGTCCCTGGGAGGTTGTAGAACTAGACGCTTTGGGTAGAACATCAGGAAACTGGAGAACTGGATTAACAGTAAGTGGATGTCTTAGTGCTGTATTGGTGCAAGATGTGGGAGGTCATCAGTCAGAGCAGGAGGACAGCCAGCTTTCCTTGACAACAGCACGAGAAGGCGGCAAAGCGCTGCTGTCCCGCTGCAGGACAGTTTCTGCTGAGGCCCCTGAAGAAGGGAGTGGTGAGACCCCACAGGCATGGCCTGCCTTATTCTGCCCTAGGACAGTGTCCCAGACTTCTTCAGCACAGACAGCAAAGGCTGCAAAGAGGTATGAATACTTCAAGGAAGTAACTACCAGGAAACAAACATGATTTAAATTAAAGGGCAGTGTTGTCACAAGAACAATAGGGTACAAACGGACTTTGACTATTCCAGGTGGTAAAGAAAGGATGGCATCTAACCAGGTGAGAAGTGAGCTACTAGAAGAGATCCCGTGGGAGGAGAAGTGAGAACAAGGGCCTGAGGGGCTCAGGGATGCAATCTGGTGGGTAGACCCTGCAAGGACTACCCAGAGCCAGGACTCAGTGGGGCACATGAGCCCTTCCAGACCAAGTGCTTGAGCAACTTCCATTTTGGCATTTCCTAATTTTTGAATTCTCTCTGATCTTCTAGGGCACTTGCCTATTATGTACTAGTGGGGGGCGGAGGGAATTAAAAAAAAATGAAAAAGGAAACTATCTGTATTTAACAATTAAGTTCTGAGAAATTAAGTTCTGACACAAAGAACTTGTTTTACTCAAGACTGGTTGGGACAAAGCAAACAGTGCGCTGTTTGACTGCAGTCCAGCTAGTGATGGCAAGCCTTTGTGGAAAATAAACTGAAGCCATCACAGCTCCAGGGATTCTTCCCATGCCAGAGATAACAGAAGTTATGAAGGATAAGAAGAAGCATCCCTTGAATAGTCACTTCACTATATAGTCTCTCCTTCAGACTGGACAAAGATCAACATGAAGAGATAGTGTCTTTCCAGTGAATGTTTTATGATGGAAGAATTTAGATTGTAAAGGATTTGTTCCTTAAGTGACAAATAGTTTATTAAATCTCTTCAGTTCTGTGAAATAAAGAGCAAACAGAAATCCTCACACCCAAGCAAACACACAGAGAAGTTCTTATGCAACTCCACCCCCTGTGGCTGCTTTTTGCCAGTTTCCTCAATGGCTTAATTTAAACAAAATCCCAGGACAGAAGGCTTTGGTGTAACCTCAGCCTGAGCTTCCTTTTAAAGTGGCAGATCCCCCGGTTTTTCTTCAAAGGCATGCATGCTTATTGGCATCCTCTGTTGTCTAGGGGAAGGTAATGAGACACATCATACTTTGAGATTGGTGTAGGCTATGATGATACCTGTTGATGTATCTTTCTTTGTAAGAATAAAGGAAAAATATTTGGAATTAGTATGTCATCATACTCACTTCTTCCCTCCTCCCCCTACTGCAAGGCTTACACAAAGAGCACAGTAACACAACCTTTGCATTGCACAAAAGTAATATTCAGTCCAATATTTTGTAAGTAATTGGTAACTGAGAATTTTTATTACCATGTTGTTAAATGTAATAATAATATTAATAATAAAAGAGTTTAAACCTCCATCAAAAATATCAGAGATTAATGTCTGTACCTTCCAGATCATCAAAATGGAAAGGCAAGCTCACAAGTACTTCTGGTTCTGAGAACTGCCACCCTATGCTTTGTTTTTCCTTCCTATCACCTCTCCAGGGTCTTCCAAGCCTTCTTTGCTGTGGCTTCTCTAGTGGTTGTCATGATGCTTCCTAATAAACAGCTGCAGAAGTCCATGGGAGTTTTTCAGCATTTATCAGCAAGATTTGGAGTCCTGCCCCTAAGAATGGTGGGGAAGACTGCTCTTGGTTCAGGCCCACGGTGCTAGATGGAAGCCATGGGAGAAATGCTTCCTCCCATTAGGAGACTTGGTGGTTCTCATGAAACAATAGGTAATATCATTTTCCTCTCTTTGTTTCAGCTTTTGACTATACAGAGGACAATTATGGTCATTTACTACATAAAAAGACACAGAGTAAAGTTTAATACAGTTTTTGAATGCAAATACCAGATGCTGCAGAACCTCGGTCATGTAGCTTTTATAATGAAAAGACTCCCTTTGTCCTCATCACAAATGAAAAATAAATTATAGATGCATTTTTAAAAGATCTCACCACTCCACACTTGGAATATGACATTAAAATGCAACCTGAAATCATGCTTCAAATGTTAAGCTAAAAATATTAACTTAAAAAGATGTAGAGGTGGAGGTGGCTCAAGAAATCTCTCTGTTCCACCCCATTCCATCATTAATGCTGGGAGGCAAGCAATAGAGCAGCATGGTCTGCAGGAAGGCACTTGGGACATGAAGGTGGCTTTTTGTGTGCACTATTAGCAGCAGAATAATGTCTCTGTCTGGAAGGGGTTGTTGCTGTTGGAGGCAGCAGAAAAAAATAATCACCAGGCGCTTTGGGTAATATCCAGGACTTCTGTCAACACTACCCAAATTACTAGAGCACTTACCATAGAGGCAAACCTTGGGAAATCACGTCAAGTGTTTAGCAACCAGTGATCTCATAGCTTTTCTTATTTGAGCAGTTCAGGATGAAAGCCTCCTACAAAGCTTGAGCAGTCAATTGACATGTCCCAGCCTGTTTCCTTCAGTGGCTAAAAGAAGTAATGGCAGACATTTAAATAAAATCTCCCTCTGTCTGTGCAATTATCTCTGAAAATACAGTGGAGGATGTTATGGGCAGCCTTTACAGGTAGGAGGGATATTTGAGGTCCTGTGCAGCACTTTGGGCTTAGGAAGTAGTTTAATGTGGTCTTGGAATATTTCATCACACTCATTTGAAGGAGAAGACTTACCCAGGATGTCTAACTTTTGAGGACAAGTGGTTTTGCACAGGTTAGGAGATGACAGACACTGAGGAGGAAAGTCCAAGTGTGTTTATAGAGCCTTGCCCTCCAAGCCCTTTTAAGCCTCTTTTTCTGTCAGTCAGCAAGCCCCAATGGCTATGCCAAGGCAGGGTTGCAAAGAACAGTTATGTGACAAGAGTTATTAGGAAATAAACCAAGAGCGCCCCACAAAACACACAATACAGGATTATCAGGTTCAATTTCCACACCAAAGCCAATGGTAATGCGATGCTGGTGAACATCTCTGTAGTTCACTCCTCCTCTTTTTCAGATGCTGCTGTGTAAATCTAACCTTAGGACCTATGAACTAAAGAACATTTCAATTCCATTTATCCCTATTATCTTGTGAAAATTCTTCTGGTCTTTACAAATGCTCTCACCAAAAGGCTGAATGAGGCAGGGAGTCAAAATGAAATTCACCTTCCTACCCCTGAGAAATGTCCTGTGAAGAACTGAAATAAACTAAGAAGGTCACTTCCCGAATATTTAATTTAATTTTTTTTTTTTCATAAATTCACAGACTGGATTTTTTTTTAGAGGAATGTTTTTATTTCAGTGTGAGAAATTTCCCACTAGATTTTACTTCATAGTCTAGTGATTCAAAAATTCTTAGTGAAATGTCAGACATTTTCAAACAAGTTTTGTAAATAATTTGAAACCAAATCTTTTAAAGCCTTCTTTCTCTTTCCCCAAGAGCGTAGCCAGTACTGTGAAATGTCCAGGAAGAAAGGACTGCTGTGCAGTAAGTTACAACTTTATAATGGTGTAAAAATAAGAAAACAACCCAAACAATTAATGTTATACCTGACACTTATTTATGAGTGCACAGAAACAATTTGACACCTGTAAAATCCCTTGCCAGCCTCGTTTAAGCTCACCCTGTGAAAGACATGGATACTAGTCACTTTTATTACCTGCAGTGCAAAGGCCATATATTTTAGAGCCTGTTAAAGAAGTTGAGTCAGATCCACAGACAGTGTAAAACAAACTTCTGTAGTTACTCTGACAATCTGTGGTCACAGAGGTCTTTTGGGAGTCATTGCACAACTGGTGATGCCCCAGGGAACTCTTACATTGGGTGCAACCTCCATGAGCTGCAGACACACCAGTCTCCTGCCGCCGATACCGCAGCTCCCCACCCTGTGTCCCCAGTGGAGGTGCTGGAAGAAGGGGCCGAGCTGCTGTGAGCTCTGTTGGCCAACCAGGCTGACATTTCAGCCCTGCCTGGGCCTGGATCCCAGCCCTGTCTTGCTCTCCTGAAATCTCTTCTGGAGTCCTTTGATCCATCCCCATCCCCATCCCCTCATTGATGGACTGCTGCATTCATGAAAATGGCATCTTTGAATAGATCCAGCCAACAGTGGAGAAATGAACATTTTTAGGGGAGACAAAAGGCAGAGACCAACGGCTGTAATGTGCTTCTCCCCACTGGGAAGTGGAGGAGGAGTTAGCTGCTGGCAGCAGGTTGTGTTAGCACAACTCTTCAGGATGACTAAATCGCTCAAGGTAAAAGGGTGGTGAAATTTGATTTGAATTGCTGTCAACTGTGAAAATGCACTTATCGCACACTTCTCCCACTTCATGGAAAGAGTCTGCATCCATGCTTCCAGCAGCACCTGGTACAGCTCTCTCTCTCTGTCCAGCTCTCAGTCTCCATGAGATGGGAGTGACAAGGATGTGATGCTCCAGCCACCCTCTCCCCTCACTGAGCTCAAATCAGAGGCAACTGGATGCAGTCTGCAACTGGGTTCCTAACTCCCATGGAACAATACAAGTCATGAAATCCACCTCATGAGACATTATAAAAAGCACCTCTCAGCTCTTTCCCACAACTTCCAAGGTTTTATTCTCTATTCATGGATATCTCTGCTCATATCATACTCACCCTTGAAGGCGGTGCCCATCAGTGTCACAGTGGCATCTCAGCAGCTCCATGCCCAGCTGAGCTCTCCTAAAGATGCCACAGGGAGCGTTTGGTGTGAAAGTCAAACTCCCCCACCAGCATGTTAATCATATTAATGTGGAGACCACTTCTTGCAGTCAAAAGAGAAGACCCAGATGGTCTGCCTCTGCAAATCTGTAAATCCTAGTGACTGGAACTTCAGCCTGCAGCAAGCTGAGCAGATTTGCTTTTAGTTTTCTCTTGAGCATCAGCATCAAAGGTTACAGCTCTTGTCATGCTGGTGCCATCTAGTCACAGTTTTAAATCAGAGTTTGACTCTGCATCTTCCCTCATGGATTTTATTGCTCAGGTCATTCTTTCCCAGCAGCTGGGGGATGAGCAGTTACATGTCTAAACTTGCAGTCATAATTCTGCAGCCAGTTATCAGACATAATATGTCAAGTAGCTCCATCTGATTAAAGGGACTGTGTACACACGCCCCCTTTTTAGCTGCAGTATTCCTCAGTCATGCTGAATGTGTGAACTCATGAATGATGCTCATGTGAATTATCATCTGAACAACTAGATGTTTTTTTCCAGCTGGCTCACACAGATCTGCCTCTGCCTTTTTTCCAGAAGGCTCTTTTCCCCCTGTTCCATGTGAGTCCTTTCACTTAGCTTTGCCTGTATTTTAGGTACCTGCTGCAAGTATCACTGCTTTCTCCAGTGCCACAGACATTTATCTCAGATTCTTCTGTTCTGACATGACTTTCAAATGTCTTTTTTCCTTGCTTTCATACACTCCTACCTGGTCTTGATGGTCCAGAGCATGCTGAGTTTCTTGGTTTAATTGAGTTTGGAATACACTAACACAGTTCTGGCCTATGGTCCTCATCTGTTTGTCTGGGGCACTGGAGGATCCTGCACCCACCAGTCTCTCCCACATCTGCATCTGATTTTCAAGTAATGCACCAGCTGTCAGCGGCATCCTGGGAGGGCTGATGTGTGTTTGCAAAGCTTTTCTTGGCAAGGGGACAGGGCTCTTGCAATTGCAGCCAAATAACACGGGCCTCCCAACAATACAAATATGTTACTTTTTTCACCTCTAGACTCTGACGGAGGTGAGGAGGATGACTTTGGCTGCAGCACACTACCGGGAACTGGATGAGCGTCAGCCACCCAAGGGCTGTGGGGTACAGGTGCATCCCCACCCCTTCTCCTGTGAGCGCAGCCATGATAGGCCATGGGACCGTGGCATGTTTTGTGTCATGTTAATCACTGGTATTTGAATATTGAAATGCACAAAGCCTGTCAGGATCTTAACTCTTCAGACATATTTTTCACACCACTACTGAAACCGCTTCTAGTGAACGAAGTGTGAGACCTCCATGGGTTCACTTAACGTCACAGTGGCAGGGTGATCTCTGGAAGAAAGCTGGCAGCCACTGCCTGCCCGTGTCCCTGGCATGCTGGCTGCCTCACCTGGCACAGCACAGCTGGCAGCCCTTGCTCAGAGCCATGGCTTCTGCTTTCCTAGGAAGCACCTTAGCAGCATGTAGTGAGCCAGGGCTTCTCAGGAAATATTTCAGCAGCAGGTACTGTGTCAGGGCTTCTTGGGAAATATTTTTGCATCGTTTCATGCCCCAAGTAATTGCTTAAGCCCCCCTCCCTCCACTGCTCACACGCATTTTAACTCCTGCCCCATCCCACTTGCCAATTTTCCTCAGGCTCATTATGCAGAGCAGGATGTTGCGTGCTGCAGCATGGCACCCACTCCTTCCCATCCTCCGGGAGATCTCTCCCCTTCCCCAGCTCCCCCTGTAAGTGGTAGCAGTGGCATTTGGGCCGTCATGCCCCTGATGGAGCAACTGACCCCGCAGCCGGGCAGAGAGGCACACACACACGGCAACCCTCTGATTCCTGCTTGTCTCCAGCAACATTCCATCTCCTTGCTTTTCTTCACAATATTGCACCAAAAGACTCAGTTTTGGCAAAAGACCTCAGGAGACAGATGGCCATGTCTGGGATTTGCGATGTGGAGGAGACATGGCATGAGTGTCCCTCAGGACTTTCCTGCTGATGGAAAACTGAAGAGAGACAGGGCAAGGACTCACCTGTGGGCCACATCATTTCGATGATGTATTACTTCATGCAATGCAATCCCTGGCCTAGATTTGTCCTGGCCAAATAGCATTGTCCCTGCCAGGGCCCAGACTTGAGCAGGGAAGAGCAGGACTGATAAGGCCACCCATTTTGGGGGATGGGAGAGAACCTCACCATATGGACAGGAACTGTGCTGAACCACCCATACCTGGTCCAGAAACCAGACCCAGGCCTATTTTATTTACAAGT
>JAWWEU010000081.1:132279630-132387114 GCA_035583155.1 Acropternis orthonyx | reverse complement strand
TATCCATATATATGCTGTAAATTTCTGTAAATATATGTGTATATACCAGTTTCAGTTTTAAGGTTTTTTTTCCCTCATTTCTTTTAACTGAAACTCTGTCGCATTGGGAGGTAGTTGGCATTTTGCCAAGAGTCAAACCAAAACAATAACACAAGGCATTCATTCACCACTCCCCATAGGCAGGCAGGTGTTCAGCCACACTCCGGAAAACAGGGCTTTATCACATGTAATGGTGACTTGGGAAGTCAAACGTCATCACTCCCAATGTCACCTTCCTCATCCCCCAGCTTTATATGCTGAGCATGATGCATTCTGGAATGGGATATCCCTGTGGTCAGTTGGGGTCAGCACCAGTACCATCTGCCAAAGCAAGGACAAGTGAACAAAGCTGTCTCCATCAGGTTCAACCAGGAGCTGATGTCAACATGGCCTTTTGAGACACAAGTTCAAACACTTTAGAAAGTGCTCTCAGTCAACCTCTAATTGCTGAGTCTAGTAATCATGAGCTGATGAGATCTGAAATGTGGATCAAGCAACAGCTTAAGCAAGTGAGCACTGCAACAGTAAATACACAGAATCCACACACAGACATTATTTTTTGCAAGATGAATCAAAGCTCCTTACTCTGCTGGTACCGTGCAACAGCGCTAGTTACTTTCAGAACTGGGGCTGGAGGTGCTCATGCCCCATGGAGGGCTTTGGTCCAACATAGCAAGGTGAAAAGGATCCAGTTTACTCTGAGCCAAAATTAAGTATAGAGCCAGGTCTTTGTGCCTGGTCTGTGTTTAGCTGTTGCTGACTTCATTCACGGGTACAAGCATGGGGTGCTTATGCAAGCCCCCCTGCTAATGCGCTTGCACATTTAGAAGGCAGTGGAGCAAAACCATGCTCCAGTCATAGCTGAACACACTTGCTGAGGGAGACACTCATATATTTCACTATATGTAGATCAGCCTAGATCTTCTGAAAAAAAAAAACACAAAACCAGCAAAAAATGAAGGAGGACACAGAAGGCATTTTTTTTTCATGAGACTGTTAAAGAGAAATTAAAAGGGCAGAGTAAATATTAACATTTACTTTGCACCTCTGGCTGTATTCCTGTGTGTCCATTTTATTCAAAACTGGAAATCTCCTACATTTGGTAAAGTAATGGAAGACTTACCAGCCTGGCCTGTCTCTGTTGGAAGAACTTGTTGAAATAATGTCTCAAGATCTGGCTCAGAGACATTCTGAGGAGGTAGAGCTTATAACTTTATTGGTTTCTAGGTAAAAAGGGAGTGATTTAATGCCTGGGTTGGAAGAGGCTCTTTTATACAGAAATAAAAATGTTGATCCCAATTTTGAAGTTTACCCCCAAAGGGGACCTGGAAACAAATTTCTGAAAGAAGCAAAGCAGTGTTTTATGGCCACGTTCCACATTCAAGAATGCTGAATACTTCTCCTACCTCCTAATCAAAAGTAACCTGGGAGAGTAAGAAAACGAAATTTGCTCAGAAAGCAAGCAGAGGCAGGGGATGCAGCACCTCCAGTATCATTCTTCACTGGGGCTACAATGGCACGTGCAGAGGGCTCAGAGCAGGACCCACCTGTGAGGTCTCTCTTACATCCTCCAAGCTGTTCCTCTGATGAATCCCTTTCCCTCCTTACCTGCCACCCAGCTCCATCTTTCAGAAGTTGAGTCTGCCTCCAAAATCCCTCTAAGAAAGCCCAACAAATGAGGCTGCAGTTCCTGCATTTCTCTATGAGTTGCCTAGGCCTTGAGGAAGGAGTGCTTTCTGCTAGATCCTCAGCTGGCTGGGGCTTCACTTAGCAAAATCACAACCTGAAACTGCAAACAGCAATTCTCAGACAGATTGTGAGGCCTTCAGCTTCAGAAGCAGTAAAAGATATAAGTGTTAATTTGTAGTTAAGGACTACTTATCTGGAGCAGCACTAGAGGGTGGCTTGGCCTTTCCTGTAGCACAGCAGTTGGAACTGCCAAAAGAAAGAGGCATTAAAAGTTAATAAAAAGGTCTGAAACAAGCTCATTAAAATACTTGGAAAACTTCACAGTTTGGCTTCATACCATAGAACGAGTATGTGAGAACTTGACTGGGCTTGTCTGCCTCCCTGACAGACTGTCTTCACTTAATACTTATAAAAAAATTCACCTGGCGCCTGATGCCATGTTAAAAAGCCCCTACCATGTCAGGTACTGTTGTAATTTGCCCTGGAAAAGCATCTGAAGGAAAGGAATGCGTGAGCACAACTTCAGGGCTCCAGCAGGGGAAATACTGGTTACTATACAAATCAGTGGATACAGATGGCATTTTATTTATTTTAACCCTCGGCCCAAAATTTCAGGGACTAGTAACTCTGCCACCCCACTCTGGTTCATCCCACCTCTGGATTGACAGATGTTGCAGGCAGTGCTCCCAGAGCAGGCTCTGTTTATACCACATTTTCTAGTGGCCTGGCCATATCTGGAACCATTTCAAGGAAAATCTAGCCCTGTATTTGACCTCATTGTTCTATTTACTCACCACACTAATTAGGCCCGGCAGAGGGAAGGCCAACAAGACAGGTAGGATGGACTATTTGCATAGCTGCAAGCTGCTTCTATCAGATTGAATGGAGTGGATTGAACTATCGGTGGATTGTGGGTCAAGAGGTTGTTTGAGTTTCACATTCAAGGATGCCCTCTCCAGAGCCAGGGCTTTCGTTAGCTGCTCTGCAGCACTCTGTGTTGGCTGCTCGGTCATGAACTGAGGGCTGGATCCCAAGCTGACGAGGATCAGGACCACTGCGGTTCTGTATCTGTGCGGCACCCCGGGAACAAACTCAGCACTGCTTCAGTAAAGGCTGCCCACCATCCCTCTCAGCCTATGATCTGCCTGAAATCATGAGCCCTGGTGGTATTAAGAGATTGGTTTATCAACAGCTGAAGCCATCTCTGATCTAGTATTTAGTACTAGGGTAAAAATTAAGAGATATATGAAGCACCGGCTTGGGATTCTTATCCCTCCTACCACAACTGCTTCTCTGGGATGCCAAGCCTTTGGCTAACATTCCACTATCACATCTGGGATTATCCTACTTCATAATGTTTATCCTGCTTTCTTCAAAGTGCAATGACTGCCTTGGGACCAGGACATAGTATTGAATTTTTCCAACTACCGTAGCCGCTATGAGTGCAAGGTGTTGGACTTGGTGGCCTTTGGCCTCTTCCCTAGACGAGCTCTCAGAGTTTTCAAAATACAAGTACAATATAAGAAGCCTTGTAGCTTTTTTATGCTAGAGCTTATTTTACAAGGGAAGGTAACTAGTTAGCACTGTTCCTTTTGTCTAGACTGTATTACAAGTGTATGATTACACAGCACTTCTTCAGCAGTGGATTGCTATTCCCAGCCATGCCTCCTTTGGGAGATTGCTGTAGATTTGAGCTGCACGTCCCCCATCCTGTAAAATGCCAAGGCACGCCTATGTGGAGGCATGGGACAAGTTCAGAACAGGCAGGCTGTGCAGAGGTCACCAGCATCCATGGGATACATGTAGCACCATGTGTAAGGAAGACTGGAGGAAAGGATTTTCAGCTCCCCACCCATGCTCTCTGCTCAAACTGCTTGAAGAGTATCACAGAGCTGAACAGCCAGCACCTTGCTTAGTTTGGGTTATTGAACCCAAAATCTCAGTGCAGGAAGCACACATTAGCATCCCTGTATGGCAATGGCAGCTCTTAGGGCAGTCCTACCTTTAAACACCACCACAGTGCCCTGCACCCTGGAGCACATAGTAATCGGATACGACCTGTTCCCAAGGACCTTGTAAAGAGGAGAGATTCCTGGCAAAACCAAGAGCAGCACCCAGCTTCTGCAGACCCGTTCACCCTGTCTCCTTTCTTCACAGGAAGGTCACTGAAAGACTTTTTGATAGGAAAAGATCACTGTTGAAGGGATGGAAAGTAGCCCACACAGTGGAAGGTATGCAAAAATCTTCCTTCTATAACTTCTCTATTATCAGTAAAGAGCAAAGAAATAGCAGATGTATATCTGATGTATTCACATGAAAGCTGCAGTATTTACTGATGCTTTTAAGATCATATTTTACTTCAATCAAGCATCAAAAAATTGTAGAGACTAGCTTGAAGTTAATTAGCTAAACATCTTTTCCTGCCTTTGGGTTGGGTAAGACAGATACTCACAATAAACTTTATCTGGGGACAGTTCAAGGAAATGGCAAGAGAGTCCAAAATCCACTAACTCAAGGTCACTCATCCACTCAGGGAGTCTAGGCTGGCTGAACAGTGACCATAAATCATCACATTTGACACTGATTCAGTGGCCTGTGTAAGACATGAGTGAGTCTGCACACAGCTCCTTTGGCAGGAGCATCCTATCATACCATCCAGCTACAGAGGCTTCAGACTCAGACTCCACTGGGCATGGAAAGATAATTTTCCACCTAATCACTGGGAGTTCTAGTCAAAACATGTATCTATACAGGAATGTGGCCAAATGTGTCACCTAAGCCCGTTTTGATGGAGCTATAAATCCAAGAAACTGCAGTTTGCAAACACAGCCAGGACACACTTTGGGTACTCCTGCCATCACACCAAGTCCCAGCAGGTGACATAAAGCCATGGCATTACCTCTTGGCATCCTAACAGCTTTCTGGGAGCTATGTGGGCACCATCACAATGGTATCCCACTACGTCTCAGTGACCCAGTGAGAAAGGGAATTTTACAAATGAGAGACAGCAAAAGTGAATTGCCTGTTTTCTTGACAGTCTATGATTCAGACAAAAAATCTTGGGTCTTTTGAATGGAAGTTTATTATCTTATGCACCAAAACACCCTTCCTAGCAAAGGCACTCTCAGGCTTAGTAGTTAAAGCTCCCCACTTGTTTGTTGGGGTGTCATCAAATCACATGTATGGCCACATTGTTCCCACAGTCAGCTCTGAGGCATTTGGCCCTGGTCGGTGTGAGAGACAGGGTACTAATCAAATGGTTCAGCTCTGATCCAGTAGTTGTCCAATTATGGCTACTTGAAGCCTCGGTAGAAAAATTAGGAGAAAAGGCAGACAGTCCCTTTTAGTCTGTTAGAATGGAAAGTCTGAAGCCATTTTGCACTGTTGCATCCCTGTTATCATTCTAGACTGTCCACAATATATAAAAACTGATGTAGTGTGAGCTAGAGAAAAGCCTGTTGGGAGGTACTAACACAAAAATAGAAACCTCCTACACCAAATGAAATGAGCACTGTGCATGCACTCAGGCCTCTGCAAGAGAGACTGCCGGTAAATATTCTCTGCAGTCTGAGTAGGAGTTGTGTGGAGGCAGCCTGAAGACCTCCAGCAGCAGAAAAATTAGATACATGGGCATTTATTTGACTGAGCATCTGGGGAGAAGCATTTTGATACGTGCTAGAAGAAAGTGGGGATTGAAGCTATCAAGCTGTGTCATGATGGACTTAAATAACAAAGGCCTGAGCTGCCTTTTATAGCTCGTGTCCCATGAGGAGGGTTTCAGAAGGGTGAAAAAGTGTCTCACCATATCTTTTCTCACTTCAACTGGCAGCTTTCTGTGTTTCTTTACTAAAATCTCATAGAAAGATGTCACAGATTTCCTGTGTGTAGCAAACTTCCATTATCTGGAAATGCCCTTCCCAGCTGAGAGACTCCATAAAGTATTGGAAAAATAATTAAGCCACGTAAAAAATATTCTCACGCTTTGCCCAGCCCAGGCTGCCATTCTCCGGGGAGCACATGGAGCTGTGGTGCGTGCACACCCAGGCAAGCGCACGGGCGCGCACCCCGATGCACGTATGTGATAAGCGGCTCGGGTGCCACCTTCTCATCAGAGGCTGCTCCATGCTTCCTCCCACATGGCTCTGCTCCCCTACGGCCCTGCCAGGCGCTGCCTTTTTGGGCTGAAATTTTTCTGTGCTGCCTCAGGCAGTTTCACTCACTTTTCTGCTTATCTGGATCTTGTATTTTCAGCCAAAAAGTTCAAGCGTTACCATGAAAGACAGAAGGAGTAGGAAAAAAGCCGCTTAACCTTCATTTTTCTGAAGTTTGGTAAATGTGAAGAATTTTTTAATGTGATTTATGGAAGGTGGCCTCTTCCCTTTTTCCTTCCCACCAATACCAAAGCCTACAGTTTCCAATACTTTGCCAGAACCAGAAATCATGCTTTTCTTTGCCTTTTCTTAAAGATAGTCCAAATAGCAACTTTAACAATTTTCTTTTTAAAAAACATACAAAAGCCAACATCTAGGATAAAACATTTCAAATAAAAAGCCATATATTTGACAAGGAATAGCTAAGAAAAAATTGTACTATTAAGAAGAAATTTCAGATATCTTTAGATGTTTTCCACAAAATGACAGACCAAGAGAAGGCGCATTCATATTAGAATAAGGATTGAATATACATAAGTTGTTTTAATCTACTACATGAGTTTATTTTGTTAATTGTAGAAGCTCTATACCCTCAGCAAATCTTAAAGTTCATGAACATTAAATCTGAGCTCATCTCACAAAGACAAGTGTTTGGTTACATTCCATGATTTTTTCGGCATGGCATAGATAGGGCCAGGTGCTCAGAGAAATGTGTCTGGAAGCTGGACTAGAGCAATCAGAATATTCCCATTTATGTGGAATGGGTTGGGAAAACTGATGTCAGCTTCGGGGGAAAAAAAATATCTCTGTGCATGCTACAAGTTGTCCATCTGTAGCTGTAGCTTGCTATGCTGACACAGTTAAATTGCCAAGTATGGGTTCAGCCTAAGCAGACTCCTTACATAAAATAATGGAGCATTTTTTAGGTGCTGGTGTAATCACGTGTCACAGGAACTGTGGATTTGAGAGGCTCACTTGAAAGCTGAATCTTACTAATACCTGCAAGGATATAGTCATGTGGGATTTCTCCTGCCCTGGTCTTTGGACGCTGATTTCCATTACTCTTCTGGATGTGATGGATCATGTGCTGTCCTGGTGTCACAAGTGACATCACCAAGGAAGCAAAAGAATGTCCTCCTGGGCATTGTTGTACTAATGTCCATAATTTCACTTCAACAATATCTTCCCAGTGGTCTCTCCAGAAGAGGGAGCAGGATCATGTTTGAAACTATAATGTCATATGGTGTAGATATGTAAAACTAGTGAATCTACATTTGAACCTAGACACCTACGTGTTCCAGGCCAGTTTGGACTGGCCTTTGAACAACTTGGTCTAGTGAAAGATGACCCTGCCCAAGGCAGCAGAGTTTGACTAGATGATCCAATGCAACCCATTCTGTGATTCTATAACTCTATGATCTCCTCCCCACCCCTACACTCATTTTAGATGCCTATACATATAAATACATGTGCATGCACATGTATATGCACAAAAATACATGCATTCACTGGCCAAAATGAGACTTCAGAAGCACCAGCATGAACACCAACATGTGCAAATACTGGTAGGGAAAAACACACAACGTGTACTTTTTCCTGTTTATTTAATGTAGTGTTACTTCTGGTCTGGCATCTCAGTGCCTCCTGGGCCATTCTCAGCCTTGCACACAGACACACATATATGGGTACATGTACCCAGGAAAAGAGCACTGGCTGAAGACTGGATAGAATTTATGAATCAACGACAGGAACTGCATACTTTCCTCCTTGTTGCTGTGATACTCCCAGGGACTTGGGTATTTCAGGAAGAGAGGAATGTTTCTCAAATCTATGCAAGGACAGCTGTAAGCTTTGATTAAGTGCTTGAAATTTCACATCTGCAAAACATACCCTAATCAGAAATAACAGCAACTCACAAAGAACTAGAAGATGAATGGCAGGAAGGCACTTCTGCCCCGTTGTCAGTTATTGTAGGTAAATACATAATATAACATAAATGAATCATCACTATCTAAAACATGTTAGACTGCTTACACCATATTGTTAGAAAGCAAGCACCACATCTGCTACTCTGCTGTCTGGATTTATCTGTGGTCAGCTCTGTCTTTTATCTCTGGTCTTGCCTCACCTCTGTCCAGACTGTGAAATGTCCAGTCCCTCTGATAGACAGCACATCCTCCTTCACCTCATCCTGCTAGGTTAAACAAGCCTGACACTCCAATCTCCTCTGATAACATAGCCTTTTCCACTCCCTGCTCATTTGTGATGTCCTTCTCTGCACCTTCAACAAATCCCTTGAGAATGCAGGTGAACACAACATTCCAGATGACATTTAAAAGAGGCCCAAACCAGGACATTAAACCTGCCCTTGCTTTGCTGGTCAGCCTTACATTTTATACACACTAGAACTATGTTTCCCATATATCAGTGGCTCTTAGTCATTCTGTGACTGACTAATGCAGCATTCCCAAATCTTTGTTCGTGAAGCCTAGCCATGATGCTGGTGAATGCAGCATGATGCAGCTCGTGCACCACCTCCAGTGAGGCACACTCTCCTCCCCATGGTAAATGACTGTATTCATGGCAAATGGTGCCCAAGAGATGAACATCTTCACCTTTACAGCACCTCACTCAGAGCCCATAGCTATTGCTCCACTAGTACATTTCACCTCAATTCTGTAATCACCCTCCACTGCTCAAACCAACAGGATCTCTGTAGGTAGCACCTCATACACCCCGCTACTGACAGTACTCAGCATGGTGTCATCAGGTAATGTTACTGTGTCCTTTTGACTTCTGGGAACAAAACATTAAATAAGTCCATTCCAAGTCCACTCCTGGAAGTATTCCACTAGTAATTGTTTCTGACCTGTTTGTTCTCATTCAGTTATAACTCACCATGATCTTCCTGTTTGTCACTGCTTTCCTTATCTTGAAATTCATGTTTCTCCAATATAACAAAGAATTTATTTGGTTTATTTCAACATCTTGGTGCAAATTGCATTTGTCTAGCCTGAAAAGGTCAGTTATCTTATAAAAGAAAGGCACCATGTTAATTTGACATGATCTACCTTGAGCAAGTTCATGTTGTATTTCATTCCATTTTCAGTTATCTCCTCTCTCCTTCCTTCAGCATAGTTTTTGTGTCCAGATGGTTCACATATCTAATGCATGATCAGGAGGGGGAAAAAGAGAAGAGAGTTGGTGCCCAATTCCCCTTTGTACTCTGCTCTGTGCCTCTGATATTGCAATTGCTGAAGTCCATACAGACAGCCTAAAACATAAAGAACAAAACAAGAAGGAAAGTCATTAGCTCTCCCATGAAGCTTTCCCACAGAGCATGGACTGTGCATCCTTCCTGACAGAACCTGTTGCCTCATGAAACTCAGAGTCTGAGGGGCTTAGTCAAATATCTTAGACAAAAATGAAACAGTAGCAAGGATTAAAAGATAATTAAAAGGATTATCTTTCTTCATACTCCATAAACTGTTCACTAGTTGGGCTAGGAGGACATGAACTCCTGAGCTGAAGAGCTCTTGATTAGGTGCCCAATGTAAATTTATCACCATTCTCTGTACTGTTTGGCCACCATCCCAGAGCAGGTATCACTGCAGAGGAAGCCTTGCTCTTCCACACCAGGGCCACGGCTGCACCTCCACTGTAAGATCCACAGTGCATCTCCGTTGCAGAGACACAGCATTTCTGGGAAGAACACAGGTATGTGGATACAGTTTGCTTTCCACACACTGCATTTGGAAGTAGATAGCATGGGAATGCTCTGGTGTACATTCCATTCCCAGCAAGAAGGATCCCGGCTGGAATAGGTGCTGGGTTAGGTGATCAAGAAAGCTCTGTATCAACTTGTTGGAATGCTTCAGCAAAGGATGCTGTCTATGGATTAGGACATGGGGGTAGATGAGCTGTAGACATGGAGCGGGGTTTAAGGCACTGCAGCTTTCTGGGAGCGGCTTGCTTGTGAGAACGCACCTTGCAGGAGCACCACATGCGTGGCCAGCTCTGCACAGCGGTCCAGCACTGGTGCAGGACCCAGCCCAGGGAGGCCCTCCCTGCTCTGCCCTCTGCATGCAGGCATGTGCCACACACCAGCAGCACGGGGAGCTGTCAAGGTGGCAGGTGCCAGTGGTTACCACACCACCAGCTTCCACCACGCTGGAGAAGCCTGAGGTTGGGTGCCTCAGGAAGGGCTGCAGCCCAGACAGACAAAGCTCTCCAGCTGGGTAGCGGTGTGGGAGATAGCAATTATCATAATCTATGTTCCCAACTGATCCAGAAGTGGGCCCAGCCTCCCAGGTAGACTTCCCCAAAGGACTGGCAAAGGGAAACATGGGAGAAGACAACTACAGTCTTGTCAAGCATGTGTGACCGCAGGCTCCTCTGTGTGTGCAGCCGGCTGAGCACTGAGTGCTGCCTCAGGCACTTGCCCCTCGCTGCCTGGCACAGTGGTGCCAGCCTCTCCACCCATTCCCACCTACCCAGCTCTCCCCCCAGTAATATGGAGAAAGAGTGATGGGCCTGCTTCCAGGCACCTCCTGGCTGCTGCTGTAGCCAGGTCCCCTCCAGGAATCAGACCCCCGGGAGCAGTGCTGTGGCATCCTTTCACCCCACATATTGTACATTTCTTAGTCTCAAGCTAATGCCTATGGTCTGCAGATCATAATGCCCGGGAAGGCATCCTCAGGGGCCTACAGCAGAACCCAATGTGCCTGGGAAAGGCAGTTTAAGACTGATTAGTCCTTCAAACCCACTCCACATGTATTTATCCAGCTGCTGTTTCCTAAACTGCCAGGGCTTTCTGTGAGGGCGAACTCTCCTAGCATTCAGTGAACATCAACAATAATGAGAACAAATAAAAAAAATCATTCTCATGGCATCTCGTTATGAGCTTGAATTTTACAACTGACTATCACAAAACAGAGTAGAACCTTTTAGCACTTTTGGCATTATATAATCTATAAAACCTTTTACTTAGAAAGAAAGCTTAAAACATATTGAGAAGACAGCATTTTCCTTCCTGCTGTGAAATTAATGTACTGGCTCCCTCATGGTGAAGTGGTAGAGAAATATAAAAATGATTTTGCCCAAATACTGATTTCTCTGTTGCACTTTGTTAAATAGAGCTGATATATCAATCCTAGTGCTCTCTCTGGATAATGTCAAATGATAATGAGGCAGAACATGCAGACTTCAAATAAGGCAGGACAATAACACTATAATAAAACAATTGTCTTTGAGTTTCTTTAACAACATTTATTGCTAAACAACTGCACTGAAATCCACCTCAGCTTACCAGCTTTTAAATGAAACAATGAACAAACAATCCCCAAACTGTTGACATTTTGACTATGACTTTTAAAACACATTCATCTCTGCAAAGGTTAATCTAAAATATCTTGAGAGCTCCCTCACTTTATTTCAATTTATCCTAGTCCCTCAGCGACCAGGACATAGTCACTCCATATAAACTATGCCTCCTAGGTGCTAGATTTGAAGAGGAACTTGCCTCAGAAGACACTGCATATGGTGGCAAGGGACAACTCTGTTTTTCTCGACATTTTCACAGCTTGGCATTTCAGAGAAAAAAGAGCTCTCTAAACAGCTAGTTAATATGCTGGGAATGACCTTGCAAAGAGAAAATAGGATGAGAATAAAGTTCTCATAAAACTCATACTTCTGTATGTCATCTCGGGTAGACTGAAAAAGGATGAAAAACAGTGTGGAGTGTCCAAAGTCCCAGTCCACCTGCCTCTGATTTTGCCCAAGCAAACTGTCAAGCTGCCTACCTACCTGTATAAGAAAGTGTTTTATGGCCAGATCTTCCTTATCTCTGTACTTTGCAAGAAGGCTGGTATCCCATGAGGCCACCCTGGAGCTAGACTCTGGTGATCTCTGGCCTGTACTGACCGCAGCAATAGGAGTTTCTCCCAGTACAGGATTTGGTGGCAAGGAACAAATCATGTTTTGGTTTAAAAATGGAATCCAGCATGTGGAGAAAAGGCTTTGGAGGAGACAACATGGCTGTGGTCTGAGGCCAGTCAGATCCCTCTGCCTTTCTACCACTGTTTGAGTAGAGAACATTCCCTTACCAGAATATATTCTGTCCCTGAGAACTTAATACAGATGAAAACTTCAGAGATCAGATTCTTAGGTGGTATAAATTGGCATAATTTCATTAACTGAACCAGCTAGTCTCTAATCTCTGGTTGCTGCAAGCTACATTTGGGATACTTATTTTCCTACACTTTGCTGTGTGAACTATCATCCTTCTGTCTGACCATCATTATATTATGTTAACCACAGAACATTGTTTTTTCCCCTAAACATGATTTTCTATCTGACCACAGAAGAAAGAGTTGGCAGAAACATCAGGAATTCATCTGGTCCATCATCTAGCCTGCAGCAGGATTAGCTGTACTTGCACTGTAGACTTGTTCTGTATCTTCATATATCACAGACTATGGATATTCTCAGGAGGCTTGTTTATACTGACTGGGCAATTTCAACCATAGCAAGACAAAGAGCAGAAGGAATCTGAAGCCTTGGAAGTGCAGAGCAGGTTTAGAGGCAGCTGTTCACCAAGATCTCACATTGATGTTAAAGTGGGATTAGGCTGGGAAGTAGCAAGGAACTCAAACTGCACGCAGGAATTCACCAGCAGCACTTTTTCACGTGTGCACAGGCAAGGGTTCTGGCTGCTGCTGTCAGTGACATTCTGAAATTCTGGGAGAAGTGGAAGATATCCTCTGTCGTTGGCGCAAAGGATTATTTGTGATCAGCTGATGTGCATGGACTAAGGACTTGACAGTAGTCTAGAGCAGTGGGCGCCTGTACCCTCCACATGAGAGTTTAATGATCATTCTCTGTTCTTCTGCATTCTGTAAATTGTTTGTTACTTCTGCTATCACATGTCTGTCACTTAATTCTCTCCAGACCTGTTTTTTTTAATGTGGCACTACGTTCCTGATAGATTCATTCAATGACTTACCAAGCACAAAACTAGCCAAAAGTAGAAAACTGAGATTTATGAAAGACCATTTCTTCAAGTAAAACCCATGAAACTGAAATACTGAATGCAAAGAGTCCTCCAGGGAAAGTGTTCTATGCAGAAGAAAATAATAGCCATTTTTCATTTGTTCTACTAAGTTTTTTATCTCACACTCAGCCATAGTTTGTACACCTAAACCAAGACACCAGACCAGGTGTTCTGACTTTGCAGTAACACACCCACAGTTGAAAAATAGAATCCAGTATGCTGACTGCAGTGATGACAAATAAGTCCTCCTTGCCACTAGAACCACCACTATATCATTATTAATTTACTCTAAATTTAGCAAACCACCCTCCAGTAACTTCTAGCTTAATCTAATCTTGCTTGCAATTTAACACCCAACTAAAAAGACAGATAAGCATAATAAATCAACCAACTTGCAGCAGCACCAAACACATGAACACATCCACAAATCTGAATTGGGAATAACACCTGACAGAAGTTCTCAAGAAGATGATGTTATCTGTAATTTCTGTTGGATCCTTCCTGTAACTTAAGTCAGAATAGAATGTGCATGGACTTGGGCATTGTCCAACACATGCAAGGGCACAAGTCATAACCAAAAAATTTCAGTCATATTTTTCTGGAGCGTTCACACAATGATGGTATTGTGCATTTTTCACTGCCCTTATGGCTTGGTAGATATATTTCTGTGGAATTGCTATCCTTCAGGATTTCTTCAGCCCAAAGATGGACACAGTTAGTAAGATGCAGTCTACTGAGGCTCACTGAGGTTCTGGATCTGGGTGTTTGTGTGAGCATGTCCATGCTTGTGTGTGGAAGGGGAAGGCAAATAAAGTCATAAAACAATATAATGTCTCAAGATATTAATTATTTTTTCCAGCAATTACACAAAGTCTACACCTTTAATTAAAATTGAAATAAACTAGCTCTAGACCTCTGACCCATGTCAGGAAAGACAGTCATCTTCCTAATGGGGTAATGTCAGAACAGACAGGAGTTTTCTATTCTTCAAGAGGTCAGTTGGGAGCTGAAGATGTCATCTGAACCACCACTATGTATTACTTGGAAAGCAGCATCCTCCTCTCTCTGTGCTGTAGAAATACAATGAGAATTACCATAGCAGCTCATAAGAAGCTTCAGGACACAACTAGAGTGCAAGGCCCCTGTTCCTACTGTGTGACACACACCCCTGTAAAGGGGGTGGTGCAGTGATCCCACACACTGAGCAAGGGTTACAAGGCACAGCCTAATATCCTGACCCTCTCCTCTTTCCTGCTCTTCTTTTTCCTCTTGAAGTACAGAGTTTTCTCCTAAAGGAGACACTTGGCTGAGCTGAGCATTACTTTGCACAAAAGGAAGCCAAAGGAGAAGGCAGAGGTGACCATCACCAGGTTTCATAATAATTTAGTGACTGGAAAGCCCTTGCCCACAAAATGAGAGACTACCTCTCCAGTTTCCCCTCCTCAGTATGATCATAACCCAGGCTTTCTTCCACCCACCTATATATACCCTCAGGCTTTCTCTCTTCCTGCTCCAGATCTGCCTTCCTGTCTAGGCCCAGCTCTGCTTTTGCCACCCTCAGTCCTGGTGGTTAGAGAATAAAAATCAAAATGAAAATTGTGGGTTTGAATGCCTTCAGGCTGAGAAGATTATTGGATCCAGGTGCTTCCCAACACTATCCAAGAATGTCAGCCATTATGCTTATTCCCAGTGTCAAGCAGAAGTGCCACCAGTGAGGGCTACATCCTAATGATGGTAGCTACAGTGCTTTGTGGTGAACTCAGAGATATGTGTACAGGCAAAAACAGGCTGTAAAATGGTGGATTTCAGGTTTCTTCATGCTAAAAGTCTAGATGTTGAGGGAGTTTATATGTGCCTACTTTCTCAGTGCATTTCCTTCATTTCCTGCATGCCTAAGGAATATAGCATGTTTAAGGAATATAGGAATAGGGATTTAGTCTGTGCTGAAGAGAATGCATTTTGGAGGTAAGGCACCTCTGTTTCACCAAAATCTAGTTTCAAGCACTTTGGTTCTCACTGAAAGTTGCTACTAAAAGAGATACTCAAGAGCTTCATGTCACAATAGCAATAGATAGTCTTGATTTATTAGGATAGGAATTCAAAATGGCATTAATTGGAATTTTAAACGAACCCAAGCTAAACATAGGAAGACAAATATTGTCATTCTGCCAGTGTGCTTCAGATCATGTTTCAGGCCCAGTTTTAAGCCTTGGAGCTTAAGTGTTGAAGACAAAAGTATATACGGCCCCAGGAGAGTTCAGCAAATCCCTTTTTCTAAAAGGTGGCTCATGTAACAACCTAATTTAGCCCTGGTATAATTCTGCTGCTTTCAAACCCAAGAATTCATTTTGTTTGTTGCATGTTTCCAAGCTGGGAAAAAACTCAGGAAACAATATGAAAAATGTCTTTCCACATGACAGCACCTCTCTATGCTAAAACCTAGCCATACACACAAGATCTGTGACATATTTGGTGTACTGTGAACCAGGGAACTCTGTCTTCCATGGGATCTCCCAAGATTAAGCCTCAAAACACACTGTGTGACCTTGGGAAAAGCACTTAATTTTTCTCTGGCTAGATCTACTGAATAAATTAAAGCCTGCCAGGGGATGTCCCAGGGCATTGGAATTCAATCCTGTATAAACTGTTGACATAATCCTTGGCATCAGTTTCGCTGAAGCCAACTGGCAGTGTCCCAGACAATTCCCCACACAGTTCAGGAGTCAGTGCAACCCAAGGCCATCCCGGCAGACATGCAGAAGGCAGCCACTCTGCTTTGGAGGGAAAGGCGGGGAACACAGGCCACTCCATGCCAGCCAGCCTGTGCTCAACAGCGAGCCTGGGCATGTTTGGTTGGCAAGTACAAACCTGACTGATGCACCTAAAATGGGGACAGTGTTTTGTATAATTTCTTTTATAGCCAACTTCGTGATTTAAGCATGTAACTACCATTATAGTTATTGCATACGCATAGCTGGACTACCCATAAGACTATTTGAAAGCACTTGTAAATAAAGCTGTCTTTCCCCTCTCAAAGTACCAGGGAACAGCTGCCAGAAAATACATCCTAGAGGAAGCTCATGCTCACACCTACAGGTAATGCCTGCCAGGAAAAAAACAAGGGAGTAGCACAGTGGCCTATGGGGGCAAGATTTCTAACTTCCTGCTCTTTGTAGGTGCAGGACAAAACATGTTTATGCATTGCTCTCCTCCCTGTGAGATAGCAGGGTGACCCTGTCTGTCTCCAGAGATCCTCTGCTTTAGCTGGTGCTCTCTGTCCCACCTGCCAATCTTGCCATGGTCGCAGGAGCCATCTGTGCTTGTGTGATGGATGCGCTTTCAGCACTGCAACAGCTCTGAGCCAACCATCCTCTCTTCCAAAAAAGAGCTCAGCTGGGGAGCACTTGGTGATGCTGCAGATCTGCTCTAAAGGCCAGTGAGCAATAACCTGCAATTAATGCAAAGCAATGGAAAGAAGTAGAAACAGAGAGGAAGCCTCCTCTTCCTTCTACAGTCACTGCTTCCCTTCATCCTTGCCAAGTCTACTCAAGCTCCTCACCCTATTTGAGCCTGTCACTCGAAAACATTTTACTTACAGATCCTTCCAGATGCACAAACGTTTGGCATCTCCTCCAACTGCTCTGGAATTCAGCAGGTTAGTAGCTGGATTCAAAATACAAGTCATATTTCATCCACCATATTCCAGCCCTCAGTGAAAGGCAGCCACTTATGGAACAGGATGCTGTAGCTTTGTAACATCTCCTACTGGCATTAATTACCAGTGTCCACAGTCAAGGGCTACCTTTTTGGCCAAAGGGACACACAAATGATTGCCAATGCCAAGACTCTTCTGTTTGCTCATCCTGAAGCATCAGGCACCATTACTTGCCCACACCCTCCTGCCAAAGAGAATCAAACTAGCTACTCCTGATTTAAATTTGTGCAATTTTATATTTATGTAGTCTTTCTAATAAACAAACCCCATACATATATTTGATTATTAATGTAGGATAACATAGTGTACAGTATGGTAGTGATACATTCAAACAATCCTATTTTGGAAATGGGCTGTTCTGAGACTTGTATTTACAGCAGCATACACACAATTTCCTTCAGAGCTGTCAGCCCCCAATACACGCCCTGTATGTAGGTGCATTAGAGCCCACAGCTGGAATTGTTTTGTATTAAATACCTCCTGTGTAAAAACAGCAGAAAATGGAACTGGCAATAATTATTATGGCAGTTCTTTTCCTAAGATTTTGGAAGAATCCAGTCTCTGCCAAAAGAAGGCACTCAGATATGTCTTCACTCAGTAAGCAGTGGCCCAAGTGTTCACTAACCCCTTTTACAGAGGGGTTGTGTTTGCAAGAGGCTTCTGTTCTAAAATCAAGCCCTCTGCACAGATGATCCTGTGGTCTTCATCAGCCACTGCTCTCTCATCTCAGTTCTGAATGAAAGAATAAAAATATTCTTGCACACTTCAAATACTTTGATCAACTTCCAAGGAAATGTTACAGCTGCACAGAAGACAGAATGGTTTAGCCAGTGCAGAATTGATGGTCTGGCTATAGAAGAACTTACTCCATTACCACATCTCTCTTCTGATAGCAATATAGAAGTAAATAATGACCCTACAAAAGGCAAGTTTTGGCAACTAACCTTGTAAAAAAATTGAGGTTTTAAATTAGATAGATTATTAGCTACTAGGCTACATTTTTTTAAGTGTTCTTTTGGCTAAGTGCCCCTGCAGACTGTCATGAATTGTCCAACTTCGAAACCCTCTTTTCACTGTTCCCAAAGCTGCAACTTCCTACAGCATTTGCAAACAGCTGCCCTTCTCAGAAAGGCAGAAATACTCTGAAATTCAGCTACGTTCAGCAACGTCTGTCCCAGATGTTCACAGGACTCCAGCCATTGCTTCTCCCAGGTCGCAAATGGGATTGCTTTCGACTGGCACACCTTCAGTCTGCCCCGACCAAGCTCCTTCCACGGCCGGACCATGGCACAGGTACACGGCACACAGGGCCAGGTGGCAATGGCTCGCTCCCGGAGCTCATGTACCTGCCCTTCAGAGCTTCCAAAGGAGAGTTGCCCTTGCTCCACACTATTCAATGACTCTTTTGTTCTGGGTTTAACCCTGTGTCCAGCCACGGGTTTATTCGACTCCCTGCGTTGCTGTCGGCAGGAACGATGCCACTTTGTACCATTTACAAGAGATTCAGCACCTGCAGGCTCAAGCCATGAGTCAAGGAAGGCAATTATGGGAAAGTAAGGGGCACACAGGGCAGGAAAAGCAAGTATTTGATTCAGAGAAAAGTCAGTGAGATGAGGGCAACTCAACTGTTAAGAAGATTCACAAGGAGAGAACGTAGGTATACAGGTTAAAACCAACTCCCGTTTTACTCTTTTAAAAATTACATGAAACAAAACCGTGTTATTATTTTTCATGGGGAAAAGAGACACTCGATCCAATTTCCATTATTTCCACGAGGCCTGAAGATTGAATGGCATCGCTTGTTTCTAACGGACCGGCTGTGGAAAAGGGCAATTCGGGGTGGGTGAACCGGGCCCCGGCGCAGCCATATCCCCCCGGTGTGTCCCGAGTGCCGGCTCCTGGAAGTCGCTCGGGGGCTGGGCCCGTCCCGCGAAGCGCCGTGAGGCGGAGCGAGGGGCCCGCGCTGGGCACCGCCCCGGCCCCTCGCTTCCTCCGGTCTCCCCCCATTCCCCCGCTTCCCCCGGCCCCCTCGGTTCCGCCCCCGGTTCCCCCCCCGGTTCCCCTGGTCTCCCCCACTTGTCCCGGCCCCCCCGGTCTCCCCCGCCCCTCCGGCGGCGCAAGGCCGCCATCTCGCGGCTGCGAGCGCGGCAAGATGGCGGGCTGAAGGCGGGGGCGGCCGTGAGGGGCTGTGGGCCGGGCGGGGACAGTGAGGACTCCGCAAGGACACCGAGGGATTTCTCGCTCTCTGCTGGTTTTGTAGCAGGCAGATGCACTCTGGTGTTACTTCACAGAATCACACAATCAATTAGCCCGGAAAAGCCCTCGAGTCCACGCTATGTCTGATCACCACCATCTCAGCTAGACCACGGCACTCAGTGCCACATCCAGTCTTTCCTTAAACACCTCCAGGGATGATGACTCCACCGTCTCTCTGGGCAGCCCATTCCAATGTCTAATCATCCTTTCTGTGAAGAAATTCCTCCTAACTTCCAACCGGGACATCCTCTGGCACACCATGAGGCTATGTCCTGCCATCCTGTCACTTGTCACCTGGGAGAGGAGCCCACCCTCACCTGGCCAGAGCCTCCTTTCAGGTACTGGAAGAGCGGTAAGGTCTCTCTTCTCAGAGCTTGCAGATGTCAGTATGCAGGGAGACGGCTGCTCCACCCCATTTCTTTGCCAAACTTCATTGCTTTGAAATTTCTCATACCACTTGCCTGCCTCCAGTTGAATTTCTGCTTGAAATTTTCCTAAAAATAGTTCTGCCAGGACCAGAACTGGTTAGGGTTGAAACACTTGTTTTTGCCCATGTTAAAGTCACATACAGTCATTTTGTACCATCAAACCCCACAAATTTGCACAAACTAGAGTGAGTCCATGCTTTAAGGCATGTATTTGGCAAGGAGCCAGGAATGTAACTTTAGCCCAAACTATTAAAATGTTAAAAACTGTAAAAAATGTTCTCAGCAGAGACTTTTTAGACTGTGGCAGCTAAAATACTTGAAGATGCAGCATAGGAACACCATGGATAAAGGTGCCTTTCCCTTCCAGTGTTGCCTGCAGCTGCTGCAGACTGCAGCTTTATTTTCAGGTGCCTCAAATCCCTCCATTTGGTGGTTTGTGTGCTTAACTTCCCTTGGTGATGGTTCACAGAGAGAGTGGCAGCTCAGTGCCATCAGCTCAGGGCCTGTCACACCCTCCACTCAAGCAGAGGTGGGTATCATACCATAGATGTTTCAGCCCCACACCTGTGACCCATACGGGTGTAGATATGAAGCCCTGTGGTGGATTTGTTTTCCATTTGGTCTCTAAAAGCCTGGGCAGTTAAACATTCACAGAAGTTAATGTTAAGGTCACAAAGCCACATAAACCACTCCAGAACACGGAGGTTGGCTGTGCAACCATTGTTCCAGCCCTTGTGCATGAGCATTAAAGGGTGTCTACCACAGGCTTCTGGGTTTGCTCAGGTGAGTCTGTGGGTACTGTCTGTGTCACTGTAATGGAGGCCCAGGGCATGTGAAGATCAGCACCATAGCAGTCCAAGTGAAACTGAAGTGACATAGCCAAGGAGTTGTGCAGCTTAGTACTGTTCAGTGACTCAGCATCAGGAGCTCAGTGCAGCCAGATCACAGTCCTGCCCTCTGATAGCTCTGCATGACTCGCTTTCTCATGGGCTTGGGAGGCTCATGTTCTTCATGGGCATGAGCAGGACAGGTGGCTTTGTGGTCTCTGAGATGTCAGGTGTTTGCAAACATAATATCAGCATTTTCTGCTGTTACAAAAGTGCATCTCCGAAATAAGAGAGATCACTGTAATTCATGTAAGTATGCCTTTTCTGTTCATTTTCCAATGAGCTCTGCTACTGAGACCTCCGTGACTTTTCCCCCAGGACATTCGACTTCTGTCGGGGAAACCAGCTTTAACCCACCACAAGCACACAGCAGTACAACCTCAGGCGCCTCTCCCACCAAAAAACAACTGGGATAGCGGCAGGGATTTCCCTCTCCCAGAGCCGCCGCAGCTCCTTCCTGCGCGGTCGGAGCCCACCCCCTGCTGGGGGCTCGGGTCTGTCTGCCAGCGCATTCCTCCCCTCCAGCCCCGCTCTCCGCAGGCTCACGGCGTTTGTATATGCATCACACAGTTTCCGTCTGGCTGCACAGCAAGCAGCCCTCTGGAGCTCACAAATACCCAGTTTGTAGTTGACAGAGAGCTGCTTGCCTGACACGCAGTCATGCTCTACTGTCTCCAACAAGAACTGGGGAGAGACCGTAGCTATCCTCAAGCCATTAGACTTATGAAAAAAATTTATATCAAAAGAATCCTTCCCTTCTATTCTTTCTTACATGCATTTAATGGTGGGTTTGGTTTATTTGGTTTTGTTGTTTGGTTTTGGGTTTTTTGGATTTTTTTTAAATATACATTTTTGCTGCCGTTTTGGAGTTCACTCAAGGTGTGTGAGTATCAGACAGCATTGCTGTAGCTCTAGCAGGGAAGCAGCTTATCTGGAGGTTGCCCTGGTTTCTTTCAGTGAGGAGGGAATGCTGAGGCAATGAAAAATACCTGTTCTTTGTCACTGGAAATCTTACACATTTAGGAAATGACTACGTTATGGGTTTTGGGGAGACTACCTTGTATAGATGAATAAGAAAAGAATTTTCAGTTTGTAGAAAGTTAGAAATCAACAAATTGAAAGTGATAGCAGAGCTCTGGAAAACCCCTGGAGTGGGGTTATCTGTAAGGGCCAGAAGGGAGGAGAGGAGGTACAGCAGATGGTAGAAACATTGCTTGTATAAGTTTGGCTTCTGCGACTGATTTTTCCCGTGAACACAGCTACAATTTCAAGCCCTGAAACACAAGTTTTTAGTGAGCTGCAGGTTTTCCCTTTTGTATCCAGTTGTGACCCACATGAAAATATCGCTTGGATTTCACCAGATTAAGTTGGCTGTGGGAAGACAGTCAAAATATGCTTCATGGGGCATGTAATGAAGATCTTAATAATTCTGTTTCTACAACAAACCAGAAAATGCTGGTCAATTGACCAGTTTCCTTTCAGTCAAATTCATAAAATCATGTTACCATGCAGTTCCCATGACAAATTAGTAACACAATGTGGAGAGACCTCCTGTGAGCTTCCATCTTGCCTATGCAGTAGCACAAGAAATTTCTCTGGGAGTGTCAGTTGGGAAGACCATTTCCACTGTAGCCTGAGATTACCTACACTACAAGGCTTCCAGCAGAAATTGCCGCTCTAGGAGGTCCCACAGATCAGCTGCCTAAGCAGAGTGAGTCTTTTTGCTTTATTTCTGTTTGCAGTGAGTTTCAGCAGTGCTCATGTTTCTGCCTAGGCTCATTGAAGTAAAGGCCTGCAGGGATTTAACCATCAGTTTGAACCGATTTTGTGCTGACTCTTAGACCCACAGGATATAGTTTCTGGTCAACTGTAGCCTTTCATGCATGCCAGCACATTTAGTGGTGGCTTTCTGGATTTCTGAGAACTGTTGGTTATAATTTCTAGTAAAATAAACCGTTTTTTATTCTTCTTTTTTACAGAATGAATCAATAACTGACTGGAGTTCAATGTCAAGCATTGCTGTACACTGCCTAGAAGCCTGAACTGGCAGTAAGGAACTTCCACCTGGGGACTCACCTTTGGCTCGACCAAATATAGTACCCTTGGGGCAGGAGCTGCCTTCTGCCTTGTGTTTGTCCCACACCCAAGTGATCATCATGGTCCTTAAACAAAAGGGCTTCTGATTCATTAATACATTGGAATAACCCCATATGAACCTTCAAGCCTCACCAGGGCAGCTAGAAAGAACCAGAACAGCACATCACTCAGACTAGCTGTGCACACGCATAGGTAGGAGTCAGATTTTGAGCAATGCTCATAGCCCTGTGGGATAGAAGCAGCCTTCAGCTGGGGCTTCAGGGTACTGCTACAGTGTGAATTAAAAGTAGCTCTGCTCTATATCCGCCCTAAGTGAAAAACAAGGCATGAAAGTGCTAAAGTGGAATTATGTCATTCTTGAGCACTGTATGCTCCTTTTAGTGTACTGAAATTTGTTCTGCTAACTTTGAAAGTTAGCATGCAGGTATTTCATGGTCTTGGCTAATTATGCATTTGTTAACTTCTCAGATGTCATGTGAAGGGCCTGCTCTCTGTCTCCTCTGTCTGTGATGGCCGTGTAGGCTGTGCCAAAAACACAGCCAAGACAAGCACTTTGCTCTAGATGTAAGCTGCCCCGACTGTAACTCCTGCACACTGTTAAGAGACTTCAGTAAGTTTGGAAACCAGCATCAAACACAGATTTCTCTGATCTTCCAAACTTTGCAGGTTTTACAGTGTGTTATGTTTCTGGCATGAAATCTGGATTAGATGCCAAATTGGTAGGAAATTCAATATCCCACTATAAAATGTTTATAGTTGGGCATGTATATCTAAGTGCAGCTTCCAGTTGCTAAGTTAATGTGATTAAAAGAATCCCCCATCTGAGGATCAATCAGCTGTAGAATACACTGAAATTACTTCCAGTAAATAGTGCAAGCATGAAGGAGCCATTTCTGTCAGGGTCTCAAATCCAGAGTCCCTCCAAGTATCTTCTGCAGGACCTCCGAATTTCCTGGTGTCTAGACTTGAGCTTTTATGTAGTTCATTGTTTTAAATAGTGACAGAACTGTGATTAAAACTATGATAGGACATGTCATTTGCTTTCACAGTATAAACCAGAAGCTTGATCTTACCCCAGCAAAGGCAGATCCTTAGTGGTTCTAGAATCACAACCATAGCAGTAACTAAATGGCACACATCAGATTTATTTTTTATAAATATGTGCTTTAATAATTTTTCAAAGGTATAAAATTTGCATGTACATTTTAAAATTATATACAGGGCTTAGTTGCACAAAACAATGTATCTGATTATACTAGGTAATACATTTATGTGACACTATTACTAGAACTATAGGGTTGTAGAAGGTTAGCTTTACAAATACTCTGTCCTCATTCATATCTCATAAGGACATGCTAAAACATCTCCATTATGTAGATTGCAAACATGCCAAACTAGTGTATAAATATACTTCCTGATTAAATGATCTTACTATTCCATGAGCAGGAACAATGTAATTGTCCTTACATTAAAATTAACCACTTCACACCTATTTCATTCACCTTTTACATTCAAAAACATTTGCCCATTTATAGAAACTAAAATAAATTTTAGTGAGTTTTTCCAAAAGTGTCCTTGGTTTCCATTTGTTACCCATTTTGTGGAAAGCCTTTTTATAAACAATGTCCTAGTAAGGAGACTTGATAGAGCAGGCACACAGATGTGTGGAGTGAGCTCCTCCCCAAAGCTGTGATGTCTCAATGCACAGGCTGAACCTCCACCAGCCACTGTGACTGCCCCAGCTCCAGGTGGTTTTCAGTCTGGGTGCCTTCAGGATTTCTCACCTACTCTTCCGTGTCTCAGTCCTTGCTGAGTGTGTTTGATTGAGGAGCAGATCCATGATGGCTTTAACTCCTGGCTGGGTGGTGGCTGTGTCACTGCCGTCCTGGAGCCTGTGTGCTGCTTACAAGAGGTCACCAATGACAGTGCATTTGATCCTGTCACAGTCCCTTTTTTTATATGTCTCAAACCCCCCATAGAGCACAGCACATTAAGCAATCAGCTGAGCAAATTAGACCCAGGAGTGCAGTAGAGCATACTGCAGAGAAAGGCAGCAAGCTGCTGGGAAAGCTGCATGTATGACCTTACACAGCACTTGTCCTTTTATGGCTGGCTGAGGCCAGCGATGCTCTCAGGAGGACAGCTGCACACTGACTTCTGGGGGGCTAGTGCCAAGCCACTGGAATTCTGCCACTATAACTAATGAACTCACTTAGGAACATCTCAGTTAGGTTTAACTTTTTGCAAAATGCATTTATTCCCAAATGCACTGGAAAGGATGTCCAGCTGGTCTGGATACACAAGACTTAACAGGACACAGACTACACAGCCAAAGGTTAATAAAGCTAAGCTACAAACTTAAAATCACATTTGTTCTTTGAATAGTTCACCAGATGATGTGATTTTCCACCAAATTAGCAGCAGATGAATTATCAAGTTCTGTTGTCTAGTTTGACAAGAAACCTCTGCTTGAGGAAAGGAAGAACTCTCACTCACTTTAAGTGTGCTAGAGAACATGTAGTTGGGGAGCACTGGTACCTCATCGTGAATCAGGATACCCCTCTTCAGCACAAACTCCAGTTCAGCTGGAACACTTGCCCTAACAGTCTTTGCCAGGTACTCTGTCTGTAAGAACGATCAGTAAGTAGAGAACTGGGTGCATTTAGTGTGCTGTGTGCTTTTAGAAATCTCTTATGCTGCAATTAGTACCTGGATATTTGTGACAGTCCATTTCCTCTGCATCAAACAGGCACTAATGTGCATGCAAAAGAGCCTGTAGGTAGTTCTGTTCAGCTTCAGGTAAGCAAAAAACACTACAAGCACAGGATGCTATTAAAACCAAAAGGAGATTTGATGTTGACTTTGACCAGCACAAAAGCAACATGAGTCTCTCCCATTATGTGAGACACTCACTCCATGGTGAAATGAAAGAGGCCTCCTGGCTCTCCTGCTGCCCCTTGTGGGTAAATTCATGTGTGTTTCAGCCTCTATGTGAGTCAAAGGCTTTAACTGTGGACCTTTACCTTTATTCTCTGATATAACCACTTCCCTAGGTACTTTGCCCAGGACTTCCTTGGAGTTTAATGTATCATCTTCAGCCTCACATTGGCAGGACTTCTCAGCTCTCTCTCAAAGTTCATCAATAGAGAGATCTATATATTTGTCAAACATTATGATGCTTTAGTAAGTGAGAAAGTGAATAGCAGAAGGTGGTTTTGTATGTAACACTATCTCTACATGATCATTGTTTATCTTCTCAGAGGGAACCTGCAGTAGCTGTTGTAAATTCACACAACAAAGGAATGCTTCCTTTCCTGCCCTGGCTACATCAGAAAATAAAGGGTGGCTGGCTGGAGAAAATGAGGAAATACAGTAATGACCATAAGTGAAGTTGTCCAGAAGGCTCATGGCATTTAGTGTGCTCAAACTGAGAAAAGAAATAACTTTATTGGCATCAAGAATTTTGAAGAATTGGTGTATAAAACAGAGATTTTTAAATTTAGAAGTGCTGCAACCTGACAGCAGAATGGTAAACACCATATCCATGCTTATTAGAAGGACAAAGATTATCTTGGCAGCCAGACTTACCAGTCTTTCTACAATCATGGACAATCTCTAAAGGAATTTTTGAAAGAAAGAATAGTTTAAGACCTGAAGGTAAGTAGAAAACTATGTAGATAAAATGATTAGGGCAAACTCAGCTGGTATCTCTTGTTGATTTCCCAGGCATAACTCATTTACCTGGGTGCTAAACTGATGAGCTAACTTGCTAAGCCAGGTTGATTTGATTACTTTTTATGATTTGTGTATTGGACTGGACAAATACCCCTAGAACTGGGTATCAGAGTGAATATTGGTATTTCTCGAGGTGTTGTGCCTGATCATCTTAAAGATTTTCATTTATTACTATGGTACATGTAAGGAAGTTCTGGAGTATTGTCAGCATGAAAGAGAGATGGAACACTGAAAGTGCTGCATGCTGCTGGTGGCTAAAGCAGTGGAAATAAGGTGGACTTTGCTGGGCACAATAAAAATCATATATGAGGGTAGGAGCTATTTGGATGTTAGACATCAAAAACAGACAGTAATTAGGCTTCTTTATCAGTGATATGGAACAAAAAGCACTTCTAGAAGTTCAGTCTTACTACTTGAGACAATTACCTGGTGTGAATTTCCCATGTGAGGTGTCTCATGCACTCAAGAGGTACCTGTGAACCCTACTGTTCAGTCAGCTAAGGCTGACCTTCAGAAGAATGTCTGCTCCAAAAAGGCCACCCATAGCCCTGAGCAAGGAAGGAATGAGGGTAATAGTTGATCATACTAGGACTATGATGGGATGATCATGAAAAAGATAATTTATGTATCCAAAGAGGTTCTTCTAAAGCAGAATATTGACATATCCCCAGGCATGTAAACCCAGAGCTCATATGTGCACAGTTCAGGCAACCTGTACTTGAGGAAGAAGAATTCAAGACTGCACCATATGCAGAGAAAGCTGCAAACATCAATGTGAGAATGAAAAATGTATTTATTAACTGTGCCCAGAGGAACTGGATTTGTTTAGCTTCATAGAGTGAAGGCTGAGGGGGCCTCTCTTGCCTTATTAAATGTATCATAGCAAAGACAGAGCTTTAAAAATTCTTAATATGATATTAGTAAAGGGTCATAGTCTGGTTAAGAATAAACTTGAACTCAGAATACAAAGTTCTGAAACTATCAGAGCAGTCGGTATTGTCCAACGACCATTAAATGTTGCTTGGTATATTTGTCATCCAGGGGTTTTCAGGTTTTTCTGGGTTTTTCTCAGAGATAAACATCATAGTGAAGAGTCCTAGAGAAACAAGAATTTTCCACTATTAATAAGACCCTTATAATGAGCTCTTACTATCTCCTCTTTATTTCTGGTTCAAGCTTCAACATTGTACCTTCTCCAGCATGTTCTCAATATCAATGTATTACAGAAGTTTTAATGTAAAAGTTTTTTTCTAATAATGGGTGAGTCTTGCTGACATGCTAGTCTTGCCTGAGAAATACTTACCAGCAGCTTACCCCCAGGAACTTCTGTGGCCAAGAGGCAGGATGTGAGGAGAGTTCTGATGCTTGGTATGCGTAAAGAGCAAGGTGACATTAGACATCAGAAGTCCTTGGTAGGCAGTAAACTGGTACTTGTTTGTGACAACATAAATGTGAGGGTAAACTTCCAGTCCCTTTAGATTGTCCTTTACCCTAACAGCCAGGAGTTGCTTTACAAATAAGCAGATAAGCTGAATGAGTAAATGATGCTTTTGGATTGTTTACAAACATTCCGACTTGTGGCTGTCCTTAGGGATCAGCCCCACACCATTAGTCTGGGCTCAGAGTGTAAGAGATACTTCCTGTTGTGCTGGCATTTTTACATCTTTGAGTAGAAATTTGCAAGTGCAAATAAAGTGTAGGGAAGAAGAGGAGGATATTAAAAATTTGCTTTGAAGAATTGCAACCCAGTTCTTTTCATGAGCTTTTAAAGATCCTTATTTTAGTGGTACAGGTGGTACCTAATGTTTGATGAAAATCTAACATAGAGATAGATTAGAGCTGTGAACTTTAAGTGGTTGCCACAGATCAGAAAGTAAGGACTGTCTCCTCCCAAGCAACACAGTCCAGTTGGTCCTCTCTCCTGGTACAGGGAAAGTCAAGGATTTGCAAAGATAAAAAAAGATGGAGCCAGACTCTTGACAACCATGTAGCTCTGAAAGGAATCATGAACTGGATGAGATGCAATAGAACAAATCACTCAGTTCACTGTTGTTTTCCCATCACCCTGTTCCCCAAGGATCATGGAGACACCTGTAGGATGAACATCTACAGGTTGGGTCCTGTAAAAAGGACACCAAAATGCTATTTACACTGCAATATAGGTCTGACTCTATGAAAAGGAGAGGACGTAACAGAGATCTGGAATGTGAGGCCTTATAAAGGCTGGGCTCTTCAGTTTGCCAGTAGTGTTCTTGGTGGGTCTCTTGTTGATGCAAACATCTCTGGGTATGTATCAGTGGCACAGTGACAAAACTTGGCCTCTGACCAGTAATGAAGGCCCAAAGTGGAGTTTGCAGAATATATCTTCATCCTCTCTGCACCACGGTTTTCTGTACAGAAATGAAGAACACTCTTCCTGTTAAATATGAGATTCACAGAAACTCTCAGATATGCTCCTTCCCCATCTCACGCAGCTCAGGCTCAGCTCTTACTCGTGTAGGGAAGAATGTGGGTGAAAAGCGTTGTCTGTCATCCTTAGATTTCTCTTTGTACGGTTTACTGAGTGCTGTGATAGTGCATGTTGCTCAGAATTGCTGCTGGGGGCATTGTGAGAATGCAGTGAACTTTTACAGCTTTCCTAGAAAGTAGGACAGGAGCAAAGAGGCAACAATGAGCAGCTCTGCAAGGCAGTAAGAGGTGTGAGACTCCTCTGCGGGGGCTCTTCCTCACTGACTCATCTGAGAGCTGTACTCCTACTTTTCGCTTGAAAATGAACTTCTACCCCTCCCTCTGCAGTAGTTGTCCCTAACAGCGTTGGCGTCACCTTTACACCTCTTTCTCTTACAAGCATGCGTGGGTGGTGCTAGCTTTGCACATGAAAACATTGGGGAGTGGTCAGCCCTTCTCTTTTGTTCTCGTAGTGGTCACCATTGGATACGCTTTCTCTTACACTGTCAAAAATGTTTCCACCAAAGCAAACATAAGGATGGAGACTGCTGCTAGGTGAGCTGCTCCTCCTACCACACAGTGAGTAACACCAGCCAGCCGACGCATGGGTGGAAGGTCTCTGCTCTAGAGTGCTGGCAACTGCCTTGCTATTGCTTTTTAAACATCCGTGAGACAGTCTTTCATTACTTGTGAAGTGAATCCATCAAAAATGATGACAGGGGAACATGGATCAAACTGCCAGATGGAGGAAAGACATACTCACAAGCGTCCTTGCTAATCATACCAAACGTTTCAGATGGGAGCGTGGTGAAGCACAGGAGAGAGCTGCTTTTTTGCTGTCCTCCACGCAGGTGCACTGATAGTGACAGCATATTGCCACCCCAGGTGGCTGGAGGCTCTTTGAAACATAAGAGGAAGGAGTAAAAAAGACCTGGAAATTTGAATTTTGGAATTACTTTCTACTACCTTTCTCAGGAGAGAAACAAATCTTCTCTTTCTATAGCTGAATGTGATGGCCAAGACACAACTTGACAAGTCTAGCACTACCCAGAGTCAATGGTCTGAGTCCTAAATCCTGACTGCAGGCACTTCTTGCAGGAAATGGCCTTTCAGGGATATGATAGATATGACCTTCCAGCCACTTTCCAGCCATGGGCTCCTGCTGCCCATAAGATCCATGTAAAGCATCAACTCATGTAAACGTGTAATCACTTGGAAAGTTCCTGAATGGTGCTTAGCCTTTATAGATCAAATTCTGTATAAAAATTAGAAGCAGCGAGTCAAGGCATCTCTGGAATCACAAATTCCTTGTTCTTAACCCAAGGCCTTTTGCTGTTAGAATGGATGTACAGGGAACTGGCAATAAAACTCAGCCCTTCACTCCTGCACAAGCAGGATGCAGCAGCAACACACTCAGCAGGATTTAACAACAGCTCACCTGAAAAATGAGTCAACAGATCAGCATTTTGAGGAGTGAGTCAAAAAGTGAAAATTTCTGTTCCCAGGACAACAGCACTAAGCGAGACTGAAAAGTGATGTTTTCTATTATTGTGGAAATGCAGTCTAGTCTGCAGCACCCAGTATGGAGTCGGGCTGATTTCAGCATTACAGTCAGAACTGACTTAATCAATGGCAGTTTAATATCCTTCTCAATTGCTGGTATCACTGCTGCTGCTGCTTCACCTTGGCAGGGACATCGCAGCCCAGTTCATCTCACGCCAATGTGGTTCCCTCAAGGATGAGCCCCTTTCAGACATACCTACTGCAAGAACCGGTGTCACATACCAAGAACAAGATCAGGGTTATGATATCCAGCATGAAAAATACAGAGAACTCAGTGGTAATTGGAGAGCTATTTCTGTCCACAAATGTTTCATGGGTGTTTTGGGTTGTTTGGTTTTTTTTCTCTAAACTGTAAAAATAGAAAGCATGATTCTGAAGGAATATCTGCTTTGTTTTAGGAACTGGAGAAATTGTGCAGCAACAATTAGCCTTTATGCAAAGATTAATCCTTAAGTAGGGGGGTATGGGTTTCTTTTAACACTGCTTGACTTTTCCACAGGAGGTTTTATATTTATAAGTGATTGTTCCTGCCTCACACAGGTAACTTCTGTCTCTTCATCAGCTTCCCTGGAGAGTTCTGAACTTGTCATCAACCTGATATCCCAGTCAGAGGAACACTTCCCCACCGTGCAATGAAAATTTATCAGCTTGTCCTTCAGCATATCTCAACAACTCAGAGATTATTAACTCATCTTTCAAGTGATTAATACTCCTGGGTGTTTGAGAGGCGTAACTCTGGTACTTGTGAGGTACTTGGAGGCCCTGGAAAAGAAGGCAGAAGGGAATGCAAAGCATGACAGTTTGGATTGAGGGGCAGACTAACCCTGCTCTAGCTCGAGTCCTGTACCCACTCCACCTGAATCCTGTTTCAAGGGGCCTCTGCAGGCCCCACAACACAAACAGTGAACAGCCCCTTTTAATCTCCTTCCTTTGTATGACAATCCAGATCTGCAGATTCTCAAGGGAGTACATCTGAGAAGAAGTCATTTCACTTAGCGCTGCCTAATTATAGCCATGTTGACAGCCACAGTTGTAACTCCTCTGCTAAGAGATTTTTGGTATTCATCATCAGGCTCCTCATTGGTTGCTGCAGAGTACCTGTCAGTCATGATAATTACTAATTTGTTTTAACCTGCCTCAGAAGCATTCCTAGAATTTATGGCTGTGCTGTGAGTTGGCACAGGCCTTGCTATTCCAGCTCTGCCTTCTACTATGAGAGAAGCATGGCAGAAATGCAACATATAAGTTGGCCTGTCTATAAGTGATGCACTAAGAAAATGCATGACCGTAATCCATACATGTTTGCACCACATGCAACACCATCAGCACCTTACTATAAAATCACTCCTGGGATTGCTTTTGTGCCTCTGTTCTTGTTTTGAGCATACACACTGACAAGTGTGTGTATATAATTTTCCAGAAGAGCTGGTCTGTCTGTGCTTGTACATATGACTGAGGCAGCTAACAGGGCTGCTGCATTCAAGTAGAGTCAGGTCAAGCAAAGAAAAGCAAGGCAGGACAAAGGACAAAGATTATTTCACAGCAGGCAGGCATGGGTCCAGTGCTATGTCCGAAACACCTCATGTTTTGTTCCTAAACTGACCCTGACAGCCTTGAGAGAGCAAATTTGTTTCAGAAGACGGTCATGACTCCTGTTAGAGCAGGGGATGTCCACAACACTGCTTTACTGGAATGCCTTGGCACCAGTAAAGAGCACCCAGATCATGTAAAACACAGGGCAAGAGTAACATGAATGCAGAGATCTGTGCTCTAATAAAGGGCTAATGTTCTAATCATGGAGTTGGAAAATAAGCAAAATTTCCCCTTCCCCCCTACGACATACCACAAGGCAAGCCTAGACCATGCTTCACCCCAGCCTGTACACCAGGACTTCTGCACAGCATGTCCCTGGCTCTGCCCAACAAACCACCTCAGTAACTCTGTTGCCTGTGAGCTGCTCCCCCACAAGCCTCCCCTTCCACTCACCACCCAGCTTTCTGCCTCCCACAGATACTGGGTGGCTTTCTGAGTCATGATGAACATGAATGAAGCTTTCCAGCATGGTGCAGTAGAGCTCCTCCCCCATTTTGTCTAATTTCTGCATCCCTGTAGTGCTGAGCCATGGCTGTTAGCCTGGAAAACACAGCCTCTGTGAACTTCTCTGAATCCCCATGCATGGCAGAAGGAGGGGATTCACAGGCAGCACCTCAGCTTTGCTGTGCTACTGCTCCCAGCAGAGTGCCCAAAGCACGTATCATAAATTGCTTCCCGTGTGCCACAGTTCTGATTGTCTCGCAGCTTGGGAGCATGTTAGCCCTGTGTCCATGCTGACTGGTGGAGGGGGTTTCCTTACACACCCTGTTCAGGTCCTGAGCTTTGGGATGTGCCCTGGGCATCTTCTGTTTAGACTCAGCAACTCCAGCAAGAGGATCATCCTGAGGCTGGGCAGGGATGGGTCCCTGGCAGGGAAAGCAGGGTGACTAAGCATGTGGGCTGCCCCAGCACAGTGATTCTGCCCAGATCAAGATTTCCCTCTGCCAGCAGCAGCCCTTTGCAGGAACACCTGCACCATAAGCCCCACAGAGACCAGTCCCCAAGCCTGAAGCATTGCAGCCAGTAAGAATTTCTGAATTTAGAAGAAGTTCACTCTCTGTGCCATATTACAAATATGCTAATAATTATTTTGGGTGAGTATTGAAGCAGTAAGACTGTGTTCCCTGCAGGAGGAGGCTGCTCCAGCAGCACCACTCTGGCTTTTGATGCTATTGTTTTAACTCAGAGACCCATCACACAATCAGTTCTGCTACTGGTCCCTGAATCCAAACAATCTCCCTTCCATCAAACTGAAAGTTTAATTTGATGAACAGACAGATGTTTCAAAATGTGACCTTTCCCAAGGTGAAGCACTCAGTGGGTGTATTATTTATTGGTTTTCAATTTTTCCACAGACAGACATGTCTGTTCTGTCAGGAAGCTTAAACAAGATGTTTAAAAATTCATTTAAGTGCAAATGCAGTTCTCACTAGTGTAGTAATTCTTTCCCTTAACTACACATCGAAGAGCAAGATGTTCTTATACAGAAGGATAAATGATAGCTTGTCTGAGGTACGACTGACAGCTTGTAGCTGTCCACTGCTGGCTGCAGGTGCAGCTTAAATGGTTTCCAGTCCTTTTCTTGGGCTTGTTTGCCATCCATCTGCTCTCTGAAATTGGTCTGTACTTTAAGTGCAGAGTATCTCAGTTCGCCTCAGCATCTAAGCTCATGTTCTTTGGAGGGGACAGCATCGAGGTGCTCAGAGCAGCTCCAGCAGCCCCAGCTGACCTTGCAAGGCTCTCATGGGATGGGCCAAGGTCTTGTGCAGGGATGCAGGTGGGAGAAAGACTCATTTTGGAAGCATTGCTCTTCTCTCCCTCTGGGGGAGGAGCAGAGGTCACCCTGGAGGTCAGATGCAGGCTTGCGTCTTCTGGCTCCTACAGATCTTGATAACTGAGTGTGGCTAATTCACAAGGTTCTCTTTTCTTCCAAACAGTTTAGCTTAAATTCTTGCAGAATGGTTAAATAATAATTCCAACAGATGCAAGCAAAATCCCCACTAGTGGATTATGGCAAAGTAGAACAGTTTGCTGAGAAATTAGTTCACTTGATTGGAAATAGTACATTATATGCTGCAGTGAATCCTTTAGAACTAGAAAAATGTGCCTGAGTAATGTAAGTAAGAACAGCATTTTGTACTCAATTTTGTGGGAAAATCAGTCCTGACAGCTTGCCGGATTTGCCTCTTCTGACTGTTTGCGATGGTGACTTAGAAACTCTTCCTGATTGAGTGTTCAGTCAAGTAAAAAGGAAGACTAAAACCAGTGTAGGCTCTTACATGTTCTGTTATAAAAACTGACAGTGCCTGGCCCTAACAAAATGTGTTATTCTCCTGTGCCAAACTGAGGCCAGGCCCCTACACAGACTTTGTTCACGAGCTCTGACTGCTGACACCATTCTCCGATTTACACTGGGCGACACAGAATCATTAACATATGTTGAGCGAGATTAAATTTCTTCATAATTGGGAGTAATCAGTAACACAGGATAAGAATAGTAAGTAAAAACTCCAGCCCAAGTGATAAAAATAGCCTGACTGAAGCACTGAAGCTGGAAGACAGCAGAGCTTGGGGCTGCAAGACCAGGACCTCAGAGTCCTCCTCCTCCTCCTCCACCTCCCACATTTATGTTCTCTGCACACAATGCCTTTTAGTACCCCATGAAATGATGGTTTCTGCACCAGGGAAAGGATTTTTTCTGTAAGCTCTCTAGGCCCTAGAAGAAAAGGCAGGTTTGATGGTGTTTGCATAGCAGGCATCACAGCCCAGCTCCCCATCTCACTTTTGGCCTCTGGCAGAGTCCCTGCATGGGAAGCCAGGCTTTGAGTCTGACTGTCCAGGACAGCTTTCTCATACCCATATCACCTCCTTACCCCTTGACAAGAGCCACTCCTGTGCGTGCTGGCAGGTGGGTGATCCCAGGTGCTGTAGTGGGGAACAGTGCACCCCTCCATATGCCCTCAGCACAGCACCCAGCGTTTCAAGGTCAGTGCTCGCAGTCCTGGGGCAGCACTCATCTCCCTCGAAGCCCTCTCAGATGAATCATCAGCATTCTGAGCATGAAGCACTCTGAGCATGAAGCATTGTCCCCTGGCACTCCCAGAGCCCGTGGCACAGCCCTTGTCTTGCCGCTGCAGAAATCTGGTGGCACTGCTCTTTGGGCACATCAGTCTATGGGAGCTGAGCAGTCTGCAGAGAGGACATCCCTGGGGGCATGGGAAGGAGTGCCTGGCTCTGTGTCTGCACTGCAAGTGAAACATCGTTAGCAGGGCGTGGAAGATGTAGGGACTTCCAGTCCTTTGCAGTTCTTTCCCACATTCTTAGCATGGGTGTGTAGAAAACACAGAAATTAAGCAGCCTGCTCTGCTATGTTTCCTCTCCTTGTGACCCAGGTGACAGTGAGTAAGTGTAATGCCCATGATATACTCTTATTACCATAGTAACTCAGCCAGGAGCTGATGATTGCACAAGTGGATGCCAAAAGGGAAAGACTGCCTAAGGAATAAATCAGCTTTCTGTTACCTGAGTACATCGTCCCTATCTGCACTTGCTACACCTTTGAAGGCAGTGGGATTCCACTGGCACACAGTGAAAACAAATTACAGCTTAGGTCTAAGTCTGTGCTTGCAAAGCAATCTTCCCGAAGGATACAACCATTTTACATCTAAACAAAAAATTACCCACCCTTTATTAGAAAAGGCTGATTTTCATCAAGGCCCTTCACTGCCCTCTGCATTTCTCCCATTTCCTTTGAAACGAGGATATGGGTGCAGCTCCAGCTGTGCCACCTGCAAGAGCACAGGCATGTCTGCAGCTCTCTGTAACAGCAGCTGCTGGATGCAAAGAGGGGGCCAGTGTTAATGTTTCAGCTGAGTGAGAGCGGCTGGAGCCCCCATGCACGGGATGCCCTTGGCAGCACAGTGTCTAACCTCTGAAATCTCTGCTCTAGCTCCAGTGCTGTGGGGTGAAAAGGTCTTAGAATGGACTGTGGCGATGAGACATCCCCTTGCTCCAGGGTGTACCATCTACATGCAAACCTCATAACAGCAGCTGGTGTTTCATGTACTTGCCTTCACGATGCTCTGTGGGCCTTGAAATCACTGCCACACCCACCAGATAGGAGAATAAGAACTGAAATACAAAGTCAGCCAGGTACCAAAGTCGTCAAAGAGACATGTATAAGGGCAAGGATTTGAAAGCTCATGCCTCAGATGAATAAAGTATGAGTCCATGGACGATCTCAGGATCACAGTCCCTTTTCTAAAACAATTACAATCAAAGAAGACTACTCTAGGTACATGGAATTTTGTTCATCTTTTCTTCCTAGTTTTGCCTGTTGGGTAGTGATCCTTATCACATTAAAACCGTTATTCTAACATTCACCACTCTTATTCAGGGGCATAAAATTCCTACTCACTATCCAAGGAGTGAGAGGGATGCAGAGGAGCAGGATGAGACTATTTTGGCAGTAATGGACACCAGGACTGTGAAGGCAACATTAGATAGTGACCACTCTTCAAACTCCATCCTTCCCAATAGCCCAGGACATCTCCTTTGATAAGACAGGAAAGCACATGTCCATCATTGACAATACACCATGGTGAAAAGTAGCAAAGTCCTGCCACACAGTCCTACCTAGTTGTTTCAGGAATATTTTCATAACCCTTCCACAAAATGCTGTTAACAGCTACAAAGGCAAGGCTCAATTATGCAAGGTTTCCACTTAAAATTTCTGGTCAGCAATAGCTCAAGCCCCTCTCTACCCCTACCTAGAAAGCTGCAAAAGGAAAACCTTCTCTCTCTAGAAAGCTTGTCTCAAGTCCTGAAGCTGCACTGAAAACAAGAATGTATATATTGTGAAGGAGAGAAGAACTGAAGCATTCATTTGGCAACACACAAAACGTAATTCATATGGATGAGCTATATATATATGTTTACATATATATGTGTGTATGTATCTGCTTATTTGTGCATATAAATCCTGAGAGATCTCTCCCCTGCTGCTGTGGATAACAAACCTCTGTCCTCTTGGGGCACAAGCTGGCAAAACTGCCTGAGCTCCTGTCCCCATCTCACACTTCTCACTGTCTTTGGCCCATAAAGGTACCTGATGACATTAACAACCCATTTGAGTAGAATAACCAAAATGCTGCACTGAGAGACCACAAGGAAATATAAAAGAATATGGTCGTTGAGTCTTCTGGCCCATTATTTAGGGCTGGTGCTGGAGCCAGGGCGTGCAGCAGGAAAAGGGGGTCAGAGACAATGTTAGGGCTTTGTATGTGACAGCCTGCACTTAAGAGATCAGACTGGAGAGGGTCCAGGGCAGAGGAAAGAGGAAGAGGAGAAGAAAGTGGAGATAAAAGTCAGTGGAGCAGCTGGAGTGTGTGCTAACACTGGGGGAGACTCTGCAGCTAATGATGAGATTACAAGCATGCAAAGAAATTTGAAAGTGGAAGCCAAACTGGGAAGTCAGATGAAAAGCTGGAAAAGGCAGATGCTGAAGTGTGTGTGATCATGGAAAATAGTGTGGAGAGAGAATGAAAGTGGGAACAGCAGAACAGAAAGGTTTTCTGAGAGGAGGAGAGGCATCTGTTGTCTGCTCTGCCAGGCTCAAAGGAAAGCAAAAGGAGTCAGTGGCATCTCAGACCTCTCTGCAGCAAGTGGTTTGCAGACTCCATTCTTGCCAGAGCTCTGGGGAGTCACAGTTAAATGCAATGAAGTGGAATAAGATAGCCTGGAGCACTGCAGTGTGGCAGTGCATGAAACCTCAAGGTAGTCTCTAAACCCACCTGGAAACTGTTCCTCTGATCTGCAACAAAAACTTCTCACAGACCTGAAAAAATACATGAAAAAGTGCAAGTTTGTTATGGTGGTAAAACATTGAATTCTGTAGTAGCAGGGGAAGGAGCTGTGGGTTCCCAAAGCCCTGAGACAGATCCAATATAGGCTTCCAGCCCTGGACCTCATGAATTTGGGGTGCTAGAGGTCCCAGGAGCACTTCTGTCAGGGTAGTCTTCTTAGGAGTCATCTTACTTCTCAAGTGTGAGGACTTTGAGATCTCTGCAGTGCTGTCTGCAGGCTGTTTTCTGAGGAGCAGAGGGCACTGGAACATTGTGTATACTTTATCTTCAGCAAGGCCATCTTAGTCTCAGGTGCGTGGAACTGGATATTTAAGCACCACACCCGGTCCTTCTACTGAGTGTCAGCTCCCTTGGTTATCCTCTGCTCTGTGCTCCAGTCCCCCATGAGAGGGAAACCCAGCCCCCGAGGTATTTCCTGGCACAGGGGTACAAAGATACCTGCTTCCAGCCTGTGCACTGGGATCCACAAAGGGCCTGTTTCCATTAAAACCAACAGCAACCTGCCTTTGGGACAGACTCTGAACTTCCTTATTCCCATCTCAAATGGCGATGGGAGCAGGAGAGGTATGAGCCAAGGGCAACGGGGATCCAGGTGTCTGCATCCTCAGCCCTTCCTGCAGGCTCTGCAGTTCTGCAAGCCTGGGTCATTGTAGTGGGTTGACCCTGGCTGGACACCAGGCACCCCCCAAAGCCACTCTATCACTCCCCTCCTCAGACAGACAGGGCAGAGAAAATACAATGAAAGGCTTGTGGTTGACATATGGACAAGGAAGGATCATTCCTCAGTTACTATCATGGGCAAAACAGACTCAACTGAGGAAATTAAGTGAATTTATTACCCTCATATCAGAGGGTATCATATCATATCATATCAGAGTAGGATAATGAGAAGTATAACCAAATCTTAAACACATCTTCCCCCCACCCTTCCCATCATCCTGGGCTTAACTTTATTCACGATTCTCTGCCTCCTCCCACCAGTGGCACAGGGGGACAGGGAATGGGGGCTGTGGTTAGTTCATCACAGTTTCTGCCACTGCTTCCTCCTCAGGGAGAGGATTTCTTCCCTTGCCCAGCATATGGTCCCTCTAATGGGAGACAGGTCCTTCATTAACTTCTCCAATGTGAGTCCTTCCCATGGGCTACAGTTCTTTACAAACTGTTCCAGTGTGGGTCACTCCCATGGGGTACAGTTCTTCCAGAACAGGCTGCTCCAATGTCAGTCTCCCATGGGGTCACAAATCCTGCCAGCAAACCTGCTCCATTGTGGGCTCCTCTCTCCATGGGCCCACAGGTCCTGCCAGGACCCTGCTCCAGAATGGGCTTGCCACAGAGTCATAGTGTCCTTCAGGCATCCACCTGCTCTAGTGTGAGGTCCTCCACAGGCTGCAGGTGGATATCTGCTCCACCATGGGCTGCAGGAGAACAGCCTGCCACGCCATGGTCTTCACCATGGCCAGTAGGGGAATCTCTGTTCCAGTGCCTGGAGCACCTCCCCTCCTTCTTCGTCACTGGCCTTGGTATCTGCAGAGTTACTGTTTCACATAATCTCGTTCCAGTCTTCTCTGGCTGCAATTGTTTCTGAGCAATAATTTTTCCCGCCTTCTTAAATATGTCATCCCAAGTGTGCTCCCACCATCACTGACAGGCTTGGCTTTGCCAGGGGTGCTACCAGGGTTGCTGATGGGCTCAGCCTTGGCCAGCCTCAGCCAGCCTCCCGTCCATTTAGAAGCTGCCTGGCATTGACTCTGGGACACAGAGGAAGATTCTAGCAGCTTGTCATAGAAGCCAATCCCTACAGCTCCCCCTCACCTGCTCCCTACCCCTCGTTACCAAAAACCTTGCCATGCAGACCCAATTCATTCCCTTCCCAGATCAGGAGTCCAGGACATCTGGCAGTGGCTTTATCACCATTAGGGAGCATAAAGAAGTGTGAAGGGAGATTCATCCCTCAAGGCTGAATGTCTCATAGTGGCCAAACCCACAAAGAGGCTGTAGTCCAAACCTGTCCTGTCACAGCCCATGCGTTAGCCACTAATGTGGGTCCGCATGCTGGTGGCCATGAGAAATCACAGGCACTTATCAGTTCAAGTCTTTTGATCTCACCTGGGATGCTGTTGCCCACTGTCTGTGAGAAATCAAGGACTCAAAGATTACTGCTTTATGTGTGTATTGACACCCTTCACTGATGCTCCAAAACTTCCCATATACACATAAAAGCAGCCCAAATCCAAGGCTTTAGCAGTATGAGCAATGGGAACCTGACAGTATGTTTAAGCTCCCCCCTGAGTGAATCATACATGAGCAACTGCTCTGGAAGATCCAGTAGCCAAGTTCCCAACATGAATATGCTTCATTAGTTGCATTTACTTTTGTTTCTATTAGACAGATTTTTGTATTTGTCTCATTACACAACACCCACAAAGCAGACAAATAGCTTTTGCAAGCTGCTGCTTAGTTGTTTCACACTGATAAAGACTAGTTATGTTGATCTCAGGAAGTCAACCTACATCCTTTTGGCTGTTATTATCTTGTCAAACAGGCCAATCTCATGCTAGCTAGTTCTTGCCCTGTCTTGTTTCAGTCAGTTGGCATAGTGGCTCTTTTTTCAAGGATTCACATTTCATTTGCATAAGAACATTAATGGAATAATTTCAGAAATAAACAACCAGCTTAACCCTGCTGTACCCTTAGGAAAAGTCCTCTAAACCATGAAGGCTTTTTGGCATCTCCCTTCTCCTCTTCATAAAGGCACACATGAGAGCGGTCAAGTTCTTTGTGCCACTTTCAGAACAGTGGCTTTCACAATAAGACAATGCATACAATGTTTCCTGTTTGGTTTGTGCTAAACTCATAAATTGTCTTTTCCAAAGGGACCGAAGAAGTGTGAGACCAGAGCTGGAAAACCAGAGAATTTCACTTCTGGCAAACTTCTGAACTTTACATTCAAGGAGGGTGTGGTTAGGTGGCTCAGGGCAATGCCACCTTCAGGGCCCTGTTTTGCACATTTCACCTGAGGCAATGATGGGTATTTAGAATAAAACACAATAATGCTAAAAGTGGAATATCCCAAACCTCCCTGCACAGGGCACAGAGCCCAACTTTTGGTGTAGAATCAAACTCCCACTGTTTCTTGTGTCCCCAGTTCCAGCAAGGAAAGAGTAGAAAATCTTTCTTTATCTTTGAAATAGCTTGGACCTTACTGGTTTCTTTGAGGAGGTGGTGGATGGGTCCTCCATCCCCTCCAGCCTGAGCAGATATTCCAAGTGCCAGCTGCCACTCTCCAGCAGGCAGGGAAGCTGTTGCCTGTTTTATCCCATCCTTCATACTCACTTTCCCATTTGCTATGAGCTGTGCAGAAAGATTGTGCTTTGTCAAGGTCAATGGGATATTTATTCTGCATTTGATCTCTCCATTTAAATCTTAATTACTGTCCTTGGAAATCAGCATTTGTGTGTAACGGAAAGATGGAGCACACAGCTATTTCACACTACATGAAAGGAGCACCATGTCAGCTCATGTTGTGAAGTACCCCAGTTTTCTGTGAGTCAGTCAATCATAGGTTTCCTCAAGCACTTTTTACCCCCCCTTCCCTCCCCCCACCCCCACTGTCATCCTCCTTCTTCCTTGCTGCTCCCTTTCAAGCCTGTCTCCTCTCTTTCTCTCTTGCTCATTGATACACCTTTGAGGACAACCAGCTGTGCATGGTCTCCAAGTCTGGGAGATCTGTCAGCTCCTTAGGGAAAGGTTTCCTTTCCATGAAGGAACTCCCTTATTTGGTTGACAGTTCCCTTCCATAGATGCTCTCAAACTATCTGCATGACCTGCTACCTGTCTATCCCTTGGATGGGTACATGACTCCCTGGAGATGCTCTCCCAGGCATATAGCTATGGCCCTTGAAAGAAAAGAGGAGAAGACCCAGGATCCTGAGAGAAGCAAAAAGGACCACTGCAGACACAGGTCTGGCTCCATGCAGAGCATGTGAACACTTTTCTGTGGGGGCTTCTGACTACATCAGCCTGCTGAGGGGAGAGGGAAAGAGTTGAGTCCCACTGCTGCTCCTGCTGGCACCACTGGCCTACACCAAGGTCTTGTAATGAGATGGCAACATCACCTCTGGCAGCTCCATCCAGACTGGGTAACATGGCAGAGCCAAGTCCCATAGTATTACACTGGTGGAAGGGGGCATTTGAGCAAGAAGAGCAGTGAAGGGCTCTGCCTGTGACAAACCAGCACCACCCCAGATCCTACAGACCAGGAATGTCCAGCCAGTGACCTGTAGAGGATCCAGCATGCCCTGCCAGGCCCCCATCCTGAACCCAAGCTTTGCCTTTCTTGCTTTCATTTTTGGGAGCCTAAGACAGTGGTGCTCCATCATCATCCAAGGGCAACTCAGCTGCCAGACTGAGACGTCCTGGGTGTCTCTGGTGCCCATCATGGCATGGGTGGTGCTGCAGCTCACATTTGTTGTCACAGAGGAGCTGGATGTGAGCTGCATGATGTGGCACCCAGAGTGGGTGAAGCTCCAGGGCTGGCACAGCACATCAGGAGGCTTGATGAAGTCCCAGAAGGACCAGTATCAAATCACAGTGAATGTGCAGATGGTACTGTGGACTAGGAGCTGCCAACACCTTCATCGCATGGCCAAGGACCTCAGAGGGGCATCCTCCGCTGCATGCATGTCACCAGCCCATGGAACTCAGAACCAGGACACTGATGCAGTTCCTGGTGGGGACCTCCAAGGGTTGAGGGACCTCTAGTGGGGGACAGAGACCTCCATGGAGATGTCAGAGGGGACTGGGGACATCCATGGGGCCAGGACATCTAGGGATTGTTGGGAAACACAGGAGGTTGGGGAGATCTGTGGATTAAGGACCTCCAGAGGCTCAGAGGACATGCAGGGGTGGGGGCCAGGAGTGGGTGGTGTCCCTATGCCATGGTGCCCCCATCCCCAGCTCCATAATGCTCTGCTCCCCCCTGGCACATAGCTGCAGATTTTGGGGACCCCTGTGTGTGGGGGTGTTGGGGGAACCACAATCAAAAAAACCACATCAGGTCAGAAGCTGCTGCCAGACGGGATGCAAAGCAGCACAGGCCAAACCTCCAAACTGCGTCAGCAGAGCATGTTACACTGAACTGCTCTAATTAGTAGCCTAAAGAGAAACAGCAGCAGCATGAATGAGTTCTCTGAATCAAGTCTCCCTGCAGACACATGCTTGTGTATCACCCTTTCTGCAGGCAATGCACCAGCTTCCAGCTCTGGCTTGAGGTCATTGTGTTGGCCTTCTCCCATGCTGAGGTCATGTTCCCCTGAAGGCACTTTCTTGGGGATTGAGGAGAGTGGTGTGGTTACTCAGGCTCAGAGTACCAAGATGTGCTGGGCAGGAAGCTGAATGCTCTTTTGAAAACACTTGTGTTCTGGGCCCTGTGAGTTCCCTAGAAGGCAGGGTAAATGGGTCACCAGGAGGTGCTAGCAGTGACTCCTCAAGTGTAAGCAGGGAACATTTGCACTGGGATGTGTTTCTGAAGTCAGGATTATGTGTGTTCTCAGAGCTTTATATAGTCTCTTCTGTAAAAAGCAGAATAGTCATATGTCTAATGTCTTATAGTATTTTAACAAGCTCTTCACTGGAAAGTTACTGTGAACCATTATATTTTCAGTATGGTCCATGAATACATAAAAATAAACGATCATATGATCAAATATTGGGGCTCACTCAACAAGTCTGATTCCTGCTTCTTTGCAACACTCTCTGAAGACAATGGAGCAGTTTACAACTCATCAAACATACAGAAATTTGACTATGGGCAAGGGAAAACATTCTTAAATGTAGCTGCATTCCTCTTTACAGACTTGCTACATTTAAGAGGTGTGTCCTTCCAAGCCCACTGCTACAATTGCAGTTATTCACAAGGTAAAAACACTCAGATTCTGTATTTCACGTGAAAGCAAATCCAAAGCATGTGCCCAACTTGACTTTTCAAAGCTTCATTTTTAACATTTGCTTTGAGATAACATAGCTGTTCTATTGGTCGTTTAGCCCAAAATTATTTAAAAATTCGTGGTTACCTAAAGAACAAATAAAGACAACAGCAGCCAGCCCTCTCCCAGCACTGCAGGAAGGGAAGAGCTCTTTATCTCTCTGTATCCACCTGTTGTCCCTGCGGTGCAGGACTAAGCAGTGCTGCATGGTTTTGTTCAGCCTTACCAGACAAGCATCAGCTTATGACATTCCACATTCTCCTATTGAAAACTGCTCCACTCTTGGAAGAAAGCTCTCTTTAAATGCTCACCCTGACTATATTTTGTTGTGCTATACTATCAGCAATATTTACCTGAGCCATTTAGAGTATCCAAGAATAAGACAGTACTTCTCTTTTTACAGGCCTCACATTTTTAAAAAATACCCAGTTTTGAAAACAAATAAACAAACCAACAGCAGCAACAATAACAAATCCAGTAATAACAGAGATGAGTCTTCCCTCTTCTGCTGCAATAACAAGGTTAAACCATTCCAGATGTCATCACCACTCTGAGAGGTTACTCCTGCTTACGACAGTTCTGACGCAGCAAGGGGAAACTCCTTTCGGAAGCGTCAGAACATGCCCAGCAGTGGCGATGCGTAATGTTTCCTGTTGTCATGGAATCTTTCATTAAATCTGGAAAACAAGGTGTGTCACGCCGGGAAAGCCATCCGTGTTCCGTGTGCTGTGGCCGCAGCCCGCGAGGGGGCAGAAGGCAGCGGGTGGCATCGCAGGCTCAGCCCGCTCAGCCGCGCTGCTCTTTCTTCAGCGCTGCTGGTTTGAATTTTGAAAGGCAAGGCAAAAGAAAAAGCACTTGAAGAACAGAAGCATGTTTAACTTTCATGTAAAAACTTTCCCGAGGAGAAGAAGATAAGCTACTAAGAGGATTGTTTATTTATATTAAAGACAGAGAGAAGTACAGAAAACAAAGTGCACTCTTTTAGCACCCTTTTAGCACCATGTACTTCAAAATGGTAAGACAAATAATAGCAATGTCCAAGAATTATTTTATGCTTCTCTGAAGTGATGACTGCCAAGAAGGTGCCTGCAGACAGTTCTGTTGCAATATAAATCTGCACTTTATCAAACCAGCTCCCTACCAAGCCCACCTGGCCTGTATGTTTATTGACTTGTTTATCAACATGTTTAATGACCAGATCTATATCCAGTGGTAATTAGTTTTAAAAAAACCCAAAACACTGAGAGCTTATTCAGCTCTTTGGTCTAATGTATATTAAAATCCTGAAGGAATGCAATATATTAATTTATTCAGAAATCAGCAATCAACTCTCAAGCTCCAAGAAACCTAGGTACTAAGGAAGCTTCAGGGGAATCCCATCGCATACCTTACCCGCACAAGACTGCAGCTCTCTCCTCCTTAGAGAAGACATGGTGGTAGCATTACTGAATGGCATTCCTGGTAGCCGTGTACTGGGGGGATTTGCTTCCTGGGAGAGCTGCACCTCAAGTAGAAAGGTCCTGTGTATATTTGTTAAGTCCCATTTGCTGGATTCTCAGCATGTCCTGCATCTTTGGGGATTATGTGCTGAAGGAAGCTCATGCAAACACTCTGTCTCATCCTATATTGCAAAGAAGTTTTAAACCACAGCTGCAAGATGATGTTCTGCATAGTGTGATAACTCAGTAATATGGCTTTACTATCAGTTTCTTGGGAAAAGACCATAGAAAACAGAAAAATAATCAGTTTCATTCTCCCACTTAGTAGGGGGAGGGAGGCCAACATGAGTTTATCACTTCTCAGAGAGCAGAGAACCCCATAAAAAAACCTTCTGTGTGTCTGCGGCCCGTGCAGCCCTGTGCTTGCCCCAAAGGGAAGGCTCTGATGAGAGCTCAGGCTGTTGCATCCAACCACAAAGCACAAAGTCTGAGGAAACCCAATTTTACTCAGCCTGTCTCTCTCCTACATTCGTGGCTTCTGGGCTGGGGTCACATGTTGTATTTCCTAGATAAAAGTGAGTGAGGTCAGCTTAGACTGTCTTTATAGTACATCTTAATTAGACTGCTTGTGGACTACATCACTTCCTTGCCACCTCTGCTCTGGCAAACTTGGCTGGGTGGCCATTACTCCAACACATGAAGTATTTTGCTGGCTGACTGAGCTGCCTGTGCTCCGGACTCCCTGGAAGCAAGGCCCATGGCACTCGCTGCTTGCTGGCTTACCCTGCAATGCACAACCTGCAGAAAGCACTGGAGGAAGGAGTCCCCTTTTCTATGAGGCTATTTCTGCTCTCTATTCCCTTTATTAACTTAAATCTCCATAAAACTCCCCCACCAGTAGGCTGACTCCACCTCCTCAGGAGCCTGCGGTGCTTCTCACAGATATTGCACAAGCACCTGCCACTGGGAAATGTTCCTGCTCAGGTGCTCTTTGGGTACCCACTTCAGTTCTTCTGCCTTTGGAGACCCTTAGTGTTTTCTAGTGGGGCCAGCTTGGTGTTTTTCTGTCACTAGAGAGCTCAGTACACTTACAGCACCACTGTATAATTAAGATTGCCATCATTTGCTGATGATCTTCATTTGTTTCTCTTGTGCAGCACTTTTGGGCCAATGCAGATATCACCAGCAAAAAGATAACTGTAAGGTCATTTGTACCTGAGAGTTTCTCTGGATTTAGAGCTGGTGTTCTTACTTATAATAAAAACCTTACCTTAAAAAGTTAAAAAGCAGTTGAGCAGCACAGTTAAGAAATCTGTTTTCCAGTGGATTTATAAGCAGATTCTCTGGTATCCAGTAAGACACAAACTCCCCCCAAAATTTGCGTAGGTGGGATGCAATGTCTCTTCCATATAGATTCTGAGAGCAAAATTCACAGTGCAGCTTTCAGGGCACTGAGCATCTGAGGAGGATGCTCTGTGCATGGATGGCTGCCTCTGATGATTAACTGCTGCCTCAGATTCTGACTAACATCAGCCATTGGGTCCAAAATTGCTAGTGGGACAGACTGAATGGTTGTATAAGCCTTCTCTCCAAGGGAAAATGCCCCAGAAGAATACATGCTCAAATCAGTTGTGCATGTCACTACTCTGCTCTGGATAAGCCAATTTACCTCAACCAGTCTGGTCCTGACAAAAAACCGTAACTACTAATATATGAGACATGCCAGCAAAGCCTAAGTAGCTCTGATAACATTGTGTATGGAACAGAAAGGTTAAGATAAAGTCAATGGAAAGAATTTAAAACTGGGTGAGATCTGAGGCTGAAGTGAAGCCCAGGCATTGCTGGGACCCCTGCACTCAGCTGAGCTTGTACAGGCTCCCCCTGAGAGGAGAAACCACTGGGGACTGAGTACAGGGTGTACCCTACTCCTGAAGAGAAAGCCCTTAAAAATGCAGTCATCGTCTTAATTGCTGCTTCTGTCTGTTGGCAACAGAAAAGAAATCAGAGCTACTTCTGAGTTAGGGAGCTTGCACGGACTGGGTCAACGTACTGCAGAGGCAATGGATGCTGTGCTAGAAATAATTTGGACTCTATCGCTTGAATAGATGCCAAAGAGCAAGTCTGATCTCCAAAACATCAGCTAACAGACCATGAAGAGAAATTGGCAGAAAAACACGGTGATCAGCTGTCGAGAACTGCAACACATACTGCAGATGAGAAGCTCAGGGGCAGGTACTGCATCCTTGTACCATATGCAAGCTGCATATGAACAACTGCACCCCTTTTAAATTCACTTGTGGGCCTTCTGAAAAGAGTCAAACACAGGCAACAACATTCAAACTGGCAGAGGTGAGCTGGTATTCTCTGGTATTTCTCTACCATACATAAGACTTACAGAACTGGAGAGGAAGTCAAGTACAGCTGGTGTCTGAACATTTGCCATGCATTTAATGCTCATTGACCTGCACATGTCAGTGCCTACAAGCAATGTAACCCATACTATTACCCAGGTTTATCTTTTAGAATGCCTTGTAAGCAAATCAAAGTTCAGAAATTCTTAGTCCCAACGTTACTCATAGCTGACGTTATCTGTCATGATACTACTTCTGTCCATATCCAGACTAGGGCTGGCTAAGGCTCTGCTGTGACATGAGCCATTGCATTGCTGTGAGCCCTCTTCAAAGCCAGTGCCTGAAGGGCAGCAGTGGAGATGTTACTGGAAAGCAGCTACCCCACAGGGGTAGGAGTTTAACTTCCCTAGGCTCTGCTATGTCTCCAGTAGAGACTTTCATAGCAGGCTGGAACATGTTTGCCAGCACCAGGCTTGTCCAGCCTGAACTCTCAGCCCTTTCTTTGAAGAATGGATATCAGATACTCTTTGAGGATTACTGGTATGGTGCTGGGTATCACTGCTGTGGTCTTTCTGTCACAGTACAGTGGAACAGCTGTTTCCCCCTTAGAATCTAAATAGCAGGATCTTGAGGCCCTTCCTAGAGGCCACCTGACACTTGGTCAGACGTGCCATCACTAGAGTGTGCCAGGGTAAGTAATCTTAACACTATAATCTGCTCTCTCCTATCACAAGCACCATAAGAGCTGCAGGCACTCAGAAGCAACCAGGCTTTCTACCATGTGATCAAGTTGGTTCATAATTTCTGCTCCAGTAAATCCCACCTAAAACTCTTCAGGATGTGCTAAGGTTAGATGAGACACAACATGCAAGTATGCTTACTAGTTTAATATCTTCTTGCCATCATGCTTTGTCCTAACTGCTAAAACAAATATTTTGCACAGAGAAAATTGTTGGATGAAGGGATCACAGGTTTCCACAGCCATGTTGCCTTTGCCCATGGCAGGATGTTGATGTGTCAGAGTTTCTGTGTGTTGTGCAGCACATCCCAGAGAAACTGCAGCCACATCTAACATCACCACTGAGATTTAAGAATGTAGCAGTCCCACCGTGAGACAGAGAGAGAATCCAGCATGTGAGGCCAGAGCACTCCATAGGATAATAAAACAAGCAGAGGTGTATAGTGAGCCTGCCATGAGCCTGCCAGCTGTGTTCTTTCCTGGTTCTTCAGCGTTGTCATGTAATTCTCCCCAACAGCACTGAACAAATTCACAGAGACTCAGCCAGGGCCTTTCTCCTGCCTGGGCTGTTCTAAGCACAAGGGTGGTTCCATCTCCTGCTCTTTCCCAAGACAAACATTTCTGCCTTCTCTGCAGATGGGTGTGGTAAAAAGCCTCCTTCAGTGCTGAGACAGCAAAGCCATACATTCTTTCCTGTATCATCACTGTTTGCCCACGCACCTTGCCCTTCGCAGCACCTCTCTGAGCAAGGAGAGCCACAGGCTCTGGAGCTGTGTAGAGCACTAAGGTCATTTCCTGACCACAACGAGGTCTAACTGGTGGAGTTATGAGGTGCAATGCCTGTGAGGAGTGTTAGCAAGACTCTGTGGTGGCACAGGGCTATAGGGCTAGAATGATGAGGAAGAAGGGATTTGAGATTCCGAGAAGCTATGTCAGCCTGAGTCCTTCAGTGTGTTTTACATGCACAGCTGCATCTGGGTACTGCTGGAGGCTTCTGAGCCAATAGTGGTGTCAGGACATCCACAGGGGTTAGTGAACATCAGGCTTTGCAGTTTTGATTGTGGAAACTTTGCCTGGCATATGGGAAGCGACATCCAGAGAAAGGTCTAGGGAAACCCCTCAGGACTTCTGGGCACCCACTAAGGCAGTCAGGACAGTGACTGCTAGACACCAGTGAGATGTGGGTCTGGTCACCCTGGGGGGGCAGGTTGTCCACAGCAGTCTTAAGAAGTCGACAGAAAAATAGAGGTGACCTGTTTATAGGCTGATGGAAACCATGGGAACAGACTGGCATCTGACTGTACAAAATCTCAAAAAGCAATTGTTAATGGGAAGCCACCCTCAGTGCCAGTCTTTTTACTAGTGTTGGTCCCACAAGGACCTGTTCTTACAAAGCACTATTCAATAATAGCTCAGGCTCTTGCTTTATGAAACAGAAAGGTAAAAAAAGGATCTGATACTGATTTTAAATATCTGAGGAAAAAATTTCTCAGTTAGCCTTTGCTTTGAGCTTTGCACAGATGGAGTTGTTACTATGGATGCTGGGACATAGGGGACAGTATCAGGAAAAGCCTGGGACAGCTGGTTTGGAGAAGGGTACCCTGGAGATGTGGGAGTAGGAAGGCTCAGGTGCAGGATGGAAAAAGTTTGGGAATGGAGATGGTGCAGTAGGCAGGTATTTAAGCTCCTGTGTAGGAATAGACAGGATCAGGCCTTTGTTTTCCAACTTGATCTTTTTGCCCATGGAAGCATTGTAAAAGACACTTTTCCACTGGGACAGACATGCAATTCTCCATCACCAGGCATTTCCACTTCACTTCATGATGATTGTTTAGCCAGGCTGCAAGAGCACAGCTTTTCAAATTAGCTTCACAGACAAACAGTCAGATGAAAATGAGTCTTTGTTTTTTAATCAGGTAGTTTACATCAGAGATTACTTTTTTTTTAGCCTTTTAAGTACTAATGTGCAAAGTCTGTATCTAATGTTACCTCACAACCAGCTCTTGGGACTCTCCTTTAAGTGCTAGTCTGTCTTGCCTGATTAGAGATGTGCACTGAATATTTTCACAGAATCATTAGTTCATCCTCCTTGGTTTTCTACCACAGTTTCTAAGCAAAAACCAGGCTAAAGGACAGAGTGAAAAAGCAGCACTCTGCCTGTGCTGCTCAGACACCAGCCAGGAAAAGGGTTTTCCATTCCTCCATCCTATGGCAATCTGTCTTAAGAGTAAACTTATGAGCATCTACTGAGACGTGACTGTATATCCACGGTAACTCAGCTGCTGATTGTAGGCTGACAATCAGCACACACATTCCATCTCACTGTCTTGTAAGTAACGTCTTTTACCTCTACATAGCTGCTGTCTTTTGGCATTTTTGGCTCCTTGCAGGAATGCGTTTTCTGCTCTGCTCTGCATCCCATGGTGCATTTCACTGCTGCAGCACTTTGGGATCTTTGGCAGAAAGCAATGGGGTCCAGTGGTCTGGTGCAAACCAAATCATTCCCCTGATTTCTCTTGCCAGGTCCTATTTATCCACCAGTGTTTGTGAGTTAGACCTTACTATGTTCCAAGCGCTGCCAGCAGCTGGCAGGAAACACTGACAATCGGAGCAATCCCCACAGCTCCACTTTCAGCAGGCTCTTTGGATTCCTGCCTTTAAGTCATGCAGTGACTTCAGAGCGAGTGTGTAATGGGGCATCTGTAAAGGAGAAAGTTGAAATCCAGCAGATGTTTCTTGCTGATCTCTTCCTGAAGCAGCAGACTGCTGGGACTGAACCAGCATTGCAGACCTGGGAAAACCAGCAGTGTGTGTGTGTGGCACTTTTGAATGTCCAAGGCTGCTTTCCTTCCATGGGGAACATCCTGCAGCTGCAGAGCCCTTTCCTATGTACACTCTGTGCTCATTCTGGGATGTGTCATTCTGAGATGCACCTTTGGCCTTTCACTTCCTTGCCCAACAAGATTTTACACGCTGTTTGGACAGAAGAAAGAGCTTCCCACCCTGTCCTTAGCAGCTCTAGAATGGCAATGAAATCTGCACATGGATTACTGAAAGACAGATGGAAAGGGTGGCTGTGGATAAGAAGTAACTGCCCCTTCCACAAGGTACAAGAAGAAGCTACCAAAATATTTCTAGTACAAGACTGGAGTGTTGCAGGTAGGCTGAAGAAGGAGGCAGGCAGAGATGGTGGATGCTTTAAGCCACCTCAAAGCCACACAGAGGTGGGATATGCAACACATCTCTGGGATGTGCAGCTATGCAGAAGCACAGGCTGAGGGATGCATTTCCCTCCTCAAGGCTAGAAGCCAGTTGTCAAGAATGCTGGCATGTTTGTGAGAGGTTTTAATCACAATTACTCCAAGTTTTAATGTGCACATGACATCTGTGGATTTTTTTCATTCTTCATATATGTATTTTATTGGTGGAAAGGAGGGAAATCTTGGTATTATGAATTAATTAAAAATGTACAGATATATTTATTTTCATGATAAGGCAGGGACTTGAACACATACAAGACTCAAAAGCATGAATGGAGGACACATGCAAAAAATGGAATGATTAATTGGAGTGCATTTAAAAATAGTAACTGTACGTAATGCTGTGCAAAGCTAAAATCTATTTTAAACTGTTTATATAGAACAGAAGCGTATGTTCTCAAGGTCTCCAGTTTGTCTATGTGGGTTGGTCAAAAAAGTTGTGACATGCTGAGAAAGGCATTTGCACTTGTTGTTTTTATCAAAACTCACTTCCAACAATACGGATTTAAAAGAGGAGAGACTGCAAAATACTAAAAGATCACAAGGCAATCTTTGCCCAAGCTCTCCAGGAGAAGCATATGCCTTGCCAGCCTTTCAGGAACTGCATGTCCATGCTTCTGACTGCCTCCATCTCTGTCATTCTTCATGAGCCTTTTCCTCAAGCCCTCACATTTTTTTCTCTCAGAGGATGTGGGCAGCTCCATGTTCCATCCTCCCTTGCACATTTTTTTGCCCTTTCAGTGGAGAGGAATGCTCACTGAAGCAGCTCTGTCCATGCTTGCCAGAAAGGGTCAGGAGCTACAGGAGGAAAAAAAAAAAACAAACCCAGAGAGAAAGGACAATTAGTGTAGCCTCTGTGCCAGCAAAAGCGAACCAACACACCACCACAATCTACCATCAGCTTTGGGACACTTCCTTAGGTTTGTCCTAATTTAAGGTTTGGTGGCAAAAGTAATTCCACAGGCTGCCTTGTTGCACGAGAGCCTGAGCTCATGGTAGAGCTGAGGTAGAAGCAACAGTTCTATCAAATTTTGGAGAAGGTTAACAAATGTGTGGGTACCTGGCATGCTGCCAGCTGGATGTGAGTGTGGAAAGAGGAGGCACTGTCCTGCTAGAAAGGATAATGACCCTCTTGTTTATGTGCTTCTGGAGTCTACTGAGCAGGAGTACAGTGAGGAGCACAGGGAAGCTGCAATGTGGTGGACATCACCTGAAGTTGTCCTTGTTCTGGAGGATACTACCCATCAGGTGTCCCTGAAATGAAAAGGCTGTCCAGAAAGGCAGCAGGCAAACCAGGAGAAGATGCTGCATTGCTGCTAATGGGACTGGTCCTTCAGAGCTAATGTGGAATTGGAAGGGTACCACAAGCCTCAGGTGTCCTGCCAAGAGAGCTGCATTGCTGTGCCAGCTTCCTTCCAAAACATAGCATGGTCTTTGGCTTTCCTTCTCATTTTGTTCACTCGCCCTTTTTCTTCCCTTCTTTTTTAAAACCTTGTGGATCAGCACACTGTGCACTACAGAACACCTAGTTCTACAATGACATGCAGAAAGAGGCATACCATCACATGCCTTAAAAGATTTCTTTCTGCAGTATATATGTATTGTGATTTGGTATCATCGCAGTGCAGAGCTATGAATCTATTGAATCTGTGAACCAAGTATGTGTCTTAAGATCTCGCTCTTTTTTTGTATTTGCCACAACAGCAGTACTGGGCAGGCCCATGAGGTGCCCATGTTCCAGCTGCAGAAAAGTAGCACACAGCAATTGGGGTCAATGGAGGGACAGGAGTTAATGCTGTGTCAGGGAGGCATGAACTGGGTGCATGCAAGCTGGAGCTGTGGCTGTGGAAAATACCTTTACAGGGAAAAGAATGCTATGTTAACACATGGGGGAAGGAGGAGGTGAAAGTCCACAAGACATAGAAAAGGCAAATGAGCAAAACACTACCTTGTCAGGCCCCTGAGCAAGGATAGGCACTGCTGCGTGATGTTTTCTATCAAATAGTACTAACTACTATGATTCCAGCTTGGCTGGGGTTCTGCCTGCAACATGTCATCCCATCCCTGGTATTCAGTGATGCTGACCCTGACCTACCATCGCATCAACCCTGAATGTCCTTTCAAAGGATATTGGCTTCAAAGCCTGGGTCTTACAGCCTTCAACTGCAGAGACATTCTCTGCTGTTCTGTGGTTGTGTCAACATTGGTCCACATCCACAAAATCCACTGAAGTTCACTGTCACTTGAGGGCCAAGGGCATGTGTCCTTCCCTTCCCTTCACTTCTTCAGACATGACAAGGGGTCATGGTGGGGCACCAAATGAAAACACTCAATAGGCAGGCACATGGTACCAGCATGTTACTCCCGGTGAGTGAGTGGCCAAGGACAGCCCTTGGCCACAAGCCAGAATTTAGCCAGTGAGATGATGTTTGATTAATGTAACACTGGGTCAATAGTGAGTGCACAAGCAAATGAACAGGAAAAAGACACCACAATAAGTGTGGTAGGGAATGGCAGTGGGAGGACCTGGCAGATGCACAGGAGCTGATTCAGAAGGGAGATGCAGCCCCACCTATGCTGTTGTGAGCAAGCTTGCCCTGTACCTCACAATTACTTTCAAAATGGGTTTAATAACACATGTCAAAATGTCAGCTGGTTCCCAGCAGAAAACTGTGCTGGGGACACCAGTCACACTAAGGTGAGACACCTCAAACTGACATGCAACAAAGTCCAAGAAGTCGCTGTTGAGCAGAACAGGTATTTTGATCTAATTACAGAAATTGCACCTCTGTGCAGGCACTGAAAATTATGGGGGGCTGGAATCCAAAGAGACAGGAAATAACCAGGAGAATAACAGTCAAGGCTGTTTAAAAAAATCCCAAATAACAAAGATATAATCCTGCCTACAGCATTGCTTCTGCCGGTTTCCTTAGCTGCTTTCCTGCTCAGCAGACTGGCATTTTGCTTTTTTTTTTTTGATCACATTGTCCATTACATTCATCCTTGGACTTAAATTTGAGCCTTGTTTCTCATCAAGAAGATAATAACATCTTCTTTATTTTTTTTTTTAATTTGGACTATTTTTAGATACTTCATAGGAGCTGAAATGCCTTATCCATTTCCCTGAGAAGCTGTTTTCTACGTGTATGATGCTGCTACTTATTTCAGTGAATTCTAACTACTGAGACATTTTTGTAAGGCTTGGTTGGAGGATAATAAACTCCTGGCATTTAGTCTACCCTTAACTACCAAGAGGTATTCTTGATTTTCAGTCTGTTTTAATGCAGAATACTTGGTATTATCTGTGGGGTTTAGGAGTTGATCATAAATTAGAAAACAACTAAACAAAAATCACATAGGAAAGCACTGCAGTGTATTTCTAGTAATTTTAAGATACAACAATTCAGTCTAAAGCTTGCATTTATTTTACATTTTAACTTCTATTTATACTTTCATTCATCCACTCTGGCTTGTTTCACCTCATGCAGGAGCAACACAGAGCAGAGGAAGTCCGTAAGCCAGATAAACTGCAATTACCACGGGTTCATTTTGCCAGAGTTATGCAAGGCATCCAGTGCACAGACCGGCCTGGCCCCTCCAACAGCTCGCCACGTCTATCCCATGCCTCTTTGCTAACCTGCACACGTGCGTGGAAATACCCCCTTTGCTCTGACAAATAAATTTCAGGCAGTGAATAAATTTTGAAAAGTTACCTAGAGTGAATGGGAAGTTTTCCTCACTATCTTCACAGCAGAAGTCTCAGCTCCAGGGACTCGTATTCTTTCACCCTGGGTTTCTGTTTCATCACAGTCTCTTTGGAACCATCTAAATTGCAGAGCCATGGTCTGAGCAATACAGGGACCAATGCTGTGGCCAGAACCTACAGCTCAAAGGCACAGGAGATGGAGCAGCCAGAGGGATGGCAGCAGTGCCCTGTCCTGCAGGGAGACTTTCTGTTCTCCCAAAAGCAGAAGGGGTTCCAAGTACTCAGTGTGCACTCAGGCAATCTGCTTTATTTGCAATTCTCATCCAGCCAGGTGTTTAACAGTGCCATGGTACGGGGACACAACCCTTTAAAGCCATCTCCAGTTTCACATCTGATGCAAGCAGTCCTCCAAAAATACCATCATCCAGGAAAGAAGCTACCGTTTCACTTGTCAATCTTCTCCCCGATTAAACTTCATTCTGAAAGCCACCTGCTTGGAAGCAGAGGACACAAAATGCCCTGCTCTCCCCACCACCCGACAAGCACATGCACTTTGAGTGTTTTTTATAGTTGACTATTTCCGTGAAGTTCAGAACCTACCGACAAGATCATTTTAATGCAGTGTGGATTGAACTGCCTTGGTAATGCTTATGCATTTTCAGTGCTATGAGTTTAACATGGAAGACATCGTTGCAAACAGGAATATTAGGATAATAATTTTTTTAGGACAATTTTAAGAGATTCATTTTTTATCACAGGTTTGTGTTTGGCTGTCACAGATGTCACATCCAGACCTACTTCTAGAGACTTAAGTGTCAGAAATCTGCTACATGGCTCCCCTGTAATTGCTATCATGCTCTGGGAATGACTCATAATAATATCCCAAAACATTCACTTTACTGCTTTAGGGATTCTTTTTTCTTGCATTTTCCTCTGTCAGATCAGAACATTACAATCATCCAGTCTAAGCCCTGTAAAACACCAGGCCAACACCTCATAATTCCTCTAGTAAGCATTTTATGTTTCCTTTGTTTTGCCCCAAACACAGAACTGTTCAAGATGCCAGGCTGATTCTGAAGTTACAATTACCCAGTGAGTGGCAGAACGTCGTCCCTAATCAGAGATGCAGCCTCTGTGTCCCTTTTCACAGGCATTCAGCCTTTCTCTGGGAGATGTAAAGACGTCAATAGAAAAGAAAGCGCCCCTTTGCCCCAGACCCCGGACGCTCCGCCCCGGGCCCCGAACCCGCAGCCCCGGGATCCCGGCATCCCTCCGCCCCGGGCCCCGAACCCCCGGCCCCGGGTTCCCGCCCCGCCCCGCCCCGCCCCGCCCCCGCCGTTATGTAACGCGCGCGCGCCGCCATTGGCCGCGGGGTGGGTCCGCGCGTGCGCAGAGCGGCCGCGGCGGCCCCGCCCCGCCCTCGTTCCCCTCCCGAGCAGCGGCGGCGGCCGCGCGGAGCTCCCTCAGCGCTGCCAGGCCCGCCCGGCCCGGATCGGATCCCGCTCGGGTGAGCAGCGCCGGGGGGGACGGGGGAGAGAGCGGGGCGGGGGGCAGCGGGCACGGCCCGGGGGAACGGGGCGGCCCGGCCCGGCCCGGCCCGGCGGCGGGGCGCGCTCCGCGTTCCTTCCCGGCCCGCCGCGGCCTCCGCCCGCCCGCCCCTCCGCGGCCGCTTCCCTCCCGCGGGGCCCGTGTGGGGGCCGCGACCGCCCCTGCCCCGCCGGGCCCGCCCGGGGCCGCGGCCGCCCCCGGTGCCTGCGCGGTGCAGGCAGCCCCTGTCGGAGGGGCAGCGCGGGGGCCGCGGGCGGGGCCTCCCCGCGGCTCCGGCACTGACAGCGGCAGCAGCTGCCGCTGTCCCGCTTCGGGCCTGGAAACCCCGCTCGGCTCCGGTTACCTGCGGGGAGGTGGCCGGTGTGGGACATGGCCGCGCTGCGGGTCTCGGCCTCGCTGCCCGGCAGTGCCAGCGCTGCTGCTGCTGCTGCTCGTGTGACTTGGCAGCAAAAAAGTCATGTTACGATTCGGCATCAGATTTTTTTCCGTGTCTTCGGTGTCCTGCCTTCTTTATTTGGAGACAGCAGGCCGATCTGCTGGACTGTATGAGGGTGTGTCAGATAAGGGACACAACACTTACCTGCGTTGAGCAATTGAAATACCTATTTAGCCTTACAGATGAACTCATCGTTCTTTTAAACGAGCTTTGGGATTGTTTCTTGTCACTTTCTTAGAGTAACGATAATCTAAATCTTAATTTTCTTTGTGTTTCAGAAGCACTCTGTGTCAGGTGCATTAATGTAGCTTGCAGTATTTCAGCTCTTGGATTTTTGGTCTCGGGCATGGTATGGTGGTTGATACTTTTGGCCAGATGTTTTTGGTCATATTTTTTTGTCTGTGACTTAACTAAAACCAGCAGTTGCAAAGTACAAACAAAAGCTCAGTGTGGTTGGCTGTTGCAATGTACTACTTATCAAGGCACTAAAATAAAAAATAATATGTAAACACTTTGTGAAAAGAATTCTTTTTTGTTACATCTGAGTACTTTCTGTTGGGACCCCCCTGACTTTCGGAGGATTGCTGTAATGCCGGTAAAATAGAAGTGAAATAAAACCTACGGTTCCTTCTCATGTATGCAAAGCTATTGGCAATATCTCTTTTTTTTCCCTTTTTTTTTTCAATTTTAAATGGGAATCCAGTGTTCTGGTTGAGCCATGCTGTATATAAACAGCATGAGGCCCTGGCTGGGGTGTTCAGAATAGCTGTAGCATGAAGTGAAACATAGACTGGTATTTTTATCATTATTAATATTCAATGTTGTATATTATGGAAACTGTTGAATGCCACATGTCTTTCTGTATGCTTGTTAGTGGAATTTCTGTTCAGTTTTGCTAGCCATATGGACTTCTAAATTCTCTTTTAGAGAAACTGATGAGGGAAGAGAAGGGAACACTGAAGATACACTGTAATACTTTCGCAGAGGGTTACATGGTGGCCTTTGATACCATGAGAGAACCAGGCTGTGGCCAGAGGTGCCTCTCAACCCACAAAAGGTGTTCTGGGTCTCAGGACCTTTGTTTTGCTGTTTGGCACCACGATGCTACGTGTCCAGAAATTCCCACAGTACCAGAGAATTTTCACATGTTGTTGATGTTTCACAGGAGCTTCATTTCCGTAGTGGTTTTAAGAGCTTTTCACACATGTTTGCTGGAGGTCAGTCACGGTTTGGGTAGGCCTTTCTTGCAGTGGGAGGCCGCCTGCCTTGATGGGAATGATGGCATGACAGGCCTGGTGTAGCCATGCAGTGTGTCTGTCCCAGGACTGCCAAACTTTGAGCAAGTGGCCACGTTTTGCAGAGCGGCAGTGGCCAAGCAGCCATCCTCCTGACAACACTAGGCTTTGCTGGTTGTCCTGAGACCAGTGGACTTCACTGGCTGTTCTGTGCTTGGGCAGTCAGTGTTGTGCTTCTGAGAGCCACACAACTGGATCGTGCATGGGCTGTGAGGGACAGAGAGAAAGACAATAGCAGAAACTGGGCTGCCAGGTTATATAACCACACTCTGAATTGTGCTCTGTTAGTGTGCCCAAATCCTGCCTGTTTGCCTGCCCTAGAGGTGGGGCACAGACTGAATTGGGTATCCTGGTGAGCTGGGTGCAGGTGGAGCATTGCTGTTGTGAAATGCAATGTCTTCATGCTCCCTGAAATCTGACTCTTGTACCTCACTTCTTCTTCTGGTGGACATTGTAATAGCATATGGCAATAACATTTGCTTCCTTTATGGTCCTGTGTTATATGGAGCAATGGCTTCTGGTGGGAACAATTTTAATTTCTTTTCAAGAAATACATGTGCATGTAGAGTTGATTGAAAATAAAAAATACAATGACCATCTGTAAAAGTAGCCATCATTAAAGAGAGGTGACCTATTGTTCTTGGTGGTCCCAAATCCAAAGCAGCTCACAAGCACCTACACCAGAAGTCACTAGTACACCTTGGGTAATAGTTTGATTTGCCTGTCTTGAAACTTGTTTCAGGTTCCAGAAATAAAGGTTGAGTCTTAAGCTGTAAAAAAAAAAAAAAAAAAAAAAAAAACAAAAACCCTGAATTTTTCTGTACCTTTGGAAATAGAGAATACGTTTGTATTATCTGCAAAGGAAACTTTTAATTATTGTGACGATTGAAAACACTTTTCAAAAGTAGAGCTTGAATCTTTGTAGAAGAAGAAACCTTAGAATGGCCTAATCATTCTAGTGTGTATTTTAAAAATGATACTAACCTCGGAGTCTTTACATAGTGAAGAACAGATGTCTGTTGTGTTTGAGTTATCGGAGTGTAGGCCTTATAGACAGAGTGCATGACTGCACTGTGCTCACAGTTTCAGCTCCTGAGTCACATAGCAGCAGTAGTTTCTCGTGTTTGTAGACTAAATGTCTTCTTTTTGTTTGTAGATATGGCTCGTGGACAGCAGAAGATTCAGTCGCAGCAGAAAAATGCCAAAAAACAAGCTGAGCAAAAAAAGAAACAAGGACATGATCAGAAGGCTGCAGCCAAAGCTGCCTTGATATATACCTGCACTGTCTGTAGGGTAAGAGGAACTGAAGTCAAAATAGTATTGTAGGGAAGTGTGTCTTCCAGCCTAGAGTGGAATTTTTAGAAGATTGTATAGTGGAAACTAAAATACTTAAGTGGTTGTTGAGCTTGTTGCTATAAGAAGCATTTGCATCTGTTATGTGACTTGCTTACAGATTATTCTGCTGTACTGATAACTGAGATAGGAGAAAATCTGAGATGGCACGTAGAGCTCTGGTTTTGAGTAGTTATTTTGCCTTTTGTATTGCAGTGGTCTGCATGTGCTGTTAATGTGAGATACAAAATGTGCAAAGTGTGAGATCCCTCCCTGTTTAATCTCCAAATGAAATTGGCCCATCTTAGAATCACTTGTTATCGATGTTGATGTAGAGAGGAAAAGCCAAAAGCTTTGGTGCAAGTTTGATACACGGTAACTTTTGCTAGAATAATTTATTTGACAGAGAACAGAAATGCAAACGCTAATCAGATTGTACATTTCCTTCTGGCTGGTTTTCCTGAATGTGCTCCTTTTGGAGTTGAAGGATAAACTTGCTATTTTCCTTTAAATGGCCAGTCCCAGAATAGATTTGTCACTTTAAATGCCTTAAATAAGATTCCAGATTAAGGGTTGCTCACTTAAGTACTTGTAACCAGCTCCTCTTGTGAAATCAGACTGCAGCATCAATCACTTTAGGCAGTGGCTGCCTGCAACTGTGTTGTTGTAGCAAAGGTCGGAGATAGCTTGTGCCAAGTAGAGAATCTGTTCATGGCATATAACTCTTTGGCCTATTGATAAACAAAAGAAACAGTTTTCATAAAGGTTTTATTCTGAAAAGGATAAACATTTATCTTTAAGGTGTTGAAAAAAAAGATAGTAAGGAGGTAGGCTTTCCACCAAACCATCAGGTGAAGTGTAAGATGTGCGGGGAGATACCTAGCAAGGATAGTACCACTGATGGGCATGCCGAAGCAGTGTGATAGTAGTGCTTAAAAGCACCTCTGAAAATAGGAAGTTAAATACTCTGTCCTACCATGCAGCTAAATTAGTCATGCTTCTGTCACTAGAGCAGTGTCATTGAGAAGGCAGTTTGCTTCAGAGAGAAGAAAATAAAACATAGTGGAGAATAGGTTTTGTAGTATTATATTTAACACTTCTACTGTGCATAAAGTTTGATGTCTCTCTTTAATCAGACTCAAATGCCGGATCCCAAGACCTTCAAACAGCACTTTGAAAGCAAGCATCCTAAGACTCCACTTCCTCCAGAATTGGCTGATGTTCAGGCGTAAAGTTGTCTACAGGTCACTACCTTATTTTTTTAATTGGTTGTCTGAGAAAAGTGTATTATGAATCAGGTTTTTTTACCACCACCAACTGGGACTTAAAACTTGCTTCATTTCTTTTAATATGAAAATTACTCTAGGTTAAAGTTATATCCCTGAACTGTTAAAAGGAGAAGTAAGAAGCAAGCTAGTACTTATATGGGTGAAATGGCTGTGGCATTTCAGTGTGCACAGAGGTTGTTTAAAAAGGGATTAATGTTATTTCAAATGGATGTTGTTAGTGTTGTAGGAATACTTCATTATTTAGTTATTGTTTTGAAATGTTAGTTTTGCTTTGAACAAAATACACATATACAATCTGCCTGTTTCTACAAAACATGTAATGGAGACAGTCATTTAGTATAAATATTTCCAACAATTGAGCCTTTTTGTTCCTGAAAGTGAATGCAGGTGAATGCAGATTTCTCTGCATGTAAATACAAAACTTAACTTCTGTGTTAACTGTAGAAGAGATTTCCCAGTAGCCAGTTGTTAGGCTGTAACTGAAAGTGGCTATAATAGAAGGCTGAAATGAGGTAAAAAGCAGTATTATGGTATTTCATTCACACAGAGATAAGCAGCATTGTGTAATGGTTCAGCTTAACTGAGTTGTTCTTGTTTTTTATAGGTGAAGTCATGACACCTATTGACTCTTCTACTGTCAGACCTTACATAACAAACCTGCAGCTGCTTTTCTAAAACTGTTGATCAGCAAAAATGAAGGGGCTACAGAAACATTCATATTTTTATGCTGTTCCCTCTTGGGCTTCATGCAAAGACAATTCTGTGTAAATGTACAGTTGTGCCCTATTTGGAAATCCTGAAAAATCAGTCCATACTTGTTACAAAAAATTTTTTACAATTGTAATTATATTGATGTTCATATTGTGTAAAATAACTCACTTAATAAAGTAGTACTTTGATTTTACAATATCACAGATTAACTCCTTGTAGAAATTCTGTTTCAACTTTCTGCATTATCTGCCTTATAAAATAATTAAAAGAAAAGTGGAATTTTCCCCATCCTGCCAAAACATGAGCAGTATCATTCCACTGAAAGTAATGTACATTACAGTAAATAAATCTTAAAGTGGAAAGGGAAGCTGCTTGTATTTACTCTCCGGTGTGCTGCCTTCTTGAGCCCAACCACTAGTGGTCAAGTTGAAGGCTCAAGACCAGCACACTCCCAAGCAGCTGCATGAGAATCATGAGACTTCCTCCTACGTTTTTGTCCTGTGTATTGAAGTCTAAATACTGCAAGCCATTTCGAAAGAGATTCCTTTACTGTGAGGGATCGTGTTCCTTGAAGTCATGCACTGGAGAGACTCTAGTTATGCTTTTATCCTTTCTATTTAGGTAGATAGCTGAGGGAGCTGAGAGGTGGCAGGATTGAATGCTTCTGGGTATGCTGGCTTGAAAAATGCCTGCAAATACTTGGTTAAACCAGCTCTGCTCTTAGTTGAAAAATTGATTTGAAAATCTTTTTAATGGTATTTTGAGCACTCAACCACACGTGCTCCCCCTCAAATGTGTCTGGTTATTTCTCTCTTCAAGAAATACATAAAACAGCTGGCCATTAATAACCTTCCTTCACAACCAGCTTAAAATAAGACTGTTGGAAAAGAGCCAAAGTAACTAAAATAATATGGCTACTTAAAGAAATCGGATGTGATTAGAATTGCATTGACAAGAAAAAGCTGGATAATAACTCTGGCCAAGAATATTTGAGCAGATAAACATAATTATCCTTAAAGTGTTCTGGGCTGAGTTCTAATCCCAGATGTACAGCACAGAAGTAGTGGAGAAACATCTGAAATGTGCTAGAAGGTCTGATATACAAAATCCTATCTTTGGCATTTAGAGGAGGCTTATTCAAGAGCTTTAGTTTTGACCCTGCAGTAAGAAGCAATACTAGAATTGCTGTGATTTGTGAGTTTACAGCAAATGTAAAAATTTTGGCAGTCCAAGCAACCCTTGCTATGCAGCAGGACTGTACATCTGGCCTTCAAATGGCTTCCTAAAGTATAGGACCGTAGTCTCAAAGACTCATTCACTTAAAAGAATGCACTTGGTATTTTATTATATAAAGTCAAAGCCTTTGTCTTTGTCCACTCATTTGCTCTTTATTGAACTACTTCTGTGAGACTAGCTTCCTGTCCTCTTTGCTGTGACAGTATCTCTGTAAATACTTTGGCATAAAGTTTCTTTGTATTATAGTCACTCTGGGATAACCTGTATACCACTTAACTTTTATAGATAATGTTATTCTCCTCAGCGTAATCCATTACTGCACTTGTACACCTGACATCAGAATGTAATGCTTCATTTATTTTTCTTTAATGTTATCAGTACATACATCCTGACAAATTGGCTCCACAAGGCAAGAAATCTGCTCTCGACCTTTGTGCTGTATGGGGGACAGGTGCTTCAATGTTCTAATGCTGTGGTTCGTCTAAGAATACACTGAGTGCAAATGGATAAAGATGTTTCTTGCGATGATTGGTATTTGATACTCTGGTTTTACTTTGAAAACTTTTTGGGGCTGTATCCCTATAGCTTGGTCCTGAGGTGAAGTATATGTTCTATTCCTTCAATTCAGATTGTGTAGCATTAAATAAAAAGACTTTGTTTCATAAACAATCTCTCTTTATGAGCACTGAAGAGTTGGAAAGCTGCATCACTAGTGGGGTGATTAACATCAGTTAGATTTGTGTTTTCAAAACTATGATGCTCCAGTTGAAAATACCTTATGAAATGGTGGTGTTTCTATTATTGGAAGGAGAGGATGATTCTCAGTTCAATAAGATCCTTAGCTACAATAGCTGCAATCTCAATGATGGAAGTAAATGAAAGCTATGACTGAATTGTTATAAAGGCTGTACTAAATGTGGGACTAGTCCTCACTTAGGATATCTGCAATATTCCTTGTACCTAAAAGGTCAGAGGAAGTGCTAGTTCTTCATCATCTCTTCCTGATCTGAAATAGGATAGCACACCCTGGTACCTGGCTAAAGACACAGTTGTGCATTGTAATGTGTCTGATTAAAGAGAATTAAAAATCTAAAATGTAAAATGTCATGTTTCCTGCCTGCTTCTAAAATCAAGTATTACTGCACCTAGAACATTAATTTCCTGGCTGTGAACAGCTGTGAAATTTGAAGCTGTCTAACTGTGCAAGAAAGAAAAAGGCATGGAAAGTATCCTGTGTTCCCTTGATAAAGATTCTTCTTTGTCCAGGGTCAGCATTCAGGTAAAGGGCTTTTACAGTGTCACTATGGACATTGGCTGTCATGGATACTTGTGGAGCAACTTTAAAGAGTGGTTTTGGATTCTCAGAAGCCCACATCTGGGAATCTCTTTAAGCAGCATCTGCAATCACATTTCAAGTGATGCTTAGAATGTTCTGAAAAAAAATCTCACTAGATCTTGGAGTAAAAGTTAGAACGTGTGATTATGGTGAGGCCATCTTGGAGACTATTGATTAATCAAGAACAGTTTTGCAATTTTTTAATCTGACTAACTTAGATTTGTTTCTGTACATCTGCTTTATCCTATCTAAGGGCTTCTGGTTTCTTGCTATCAAAAAGCTGTGTGAAAGATCTGAAACAGAAGTTGAAGACAGTTGCTGTGTAGCCTTAGGGAAATAGTTAGCTTTATACAGGACACTTGAAACATCCCAGGAGACTATTGCTTTTGGTTATTTGCTGAAAACACTTCAGCTCAAGTAAGTAAAGCTAATGACCATAGGCTGTTTGCAAACTGTATTGTAATGAAGGAATTTGTAACATTTCTGCAAACTACATTGAACTGTTTTCCCATCTTGATAAGAAGAGTTAATAGGTGGAATGTCTTTTATCATCAAATGCTGATAGGCTCAAGGTCTGTTTTGTTTCCCATTTTCACAAAAACAAGTTGGGAATTACTGGGCTTTACTAGAAGGCTGGTCTTCCAGGGTCTGACCAGTAAACTTGATTAGTCCTACAGAATCCACAAAGTAAAGGTCAGCTTGTGTTTCTGCCTATCCAACCGTCTTCTGCTGTGTGTAATTTGGGGGTCTTTGATTTACCTGTTTAGAACCTTACAGGTTTTGCAGTGGACTTTGAATTCAGGTCCAAAACTCATGTTCACACTGGTATTCAGTATGTGATTTTACATATTCTGTAGCATCATCCAGACAGTGGGAGGATGTCGAGTGCTGCCTGTGGAATATTACTGTCCATTTTGAAAATTATTTTGAAATCTTTTAATACATTTTCTATTGTGTTACAGTTTTTATATACATACGGTACAATAGAGACAACTGTAGAGTTGTGTTGTCTTGGTAGCTTTCAAAGAAAAGTGGATTAGCTTGCATGTGTGTTTTATAATTCTCTTATATAGCTTTTAGCAGGGGGGTTCCTGGGAAAGGAGGAATCTATGGTTGACCCAACATGGTTATCTAAGAGGAATCTGTTCAGCTTGTGTCTCAGCTTTTTCAGGAAATCTGGCATAGCTTTGCTCTGAAAAATACTGTCCATTAGATATCTAAAGTTAAGATCCATGCAGCACTTTGACGGCATGACAAACATACTTGTGTGTTCCTTTTTTGTAGCTGTTATAAAGTCACAGTGTGCAAAACATTGCTGAATGCTGAAGGTCTTTCAGAGGAGTATGGATTAAGGGAAATCTCAGGAAGTTGTCTAGTCCATCTCCTTGCTCTGAAATTGGATCAAATCTGCCAAGACTAACTACAAAGTGTTTCTCTAACTCTTAAAAGCTTCCAATGAAAGGGATCCCATGACCCTGTAAGCAGCATGTATCACTATTGAACTGTGTAACTGGAGAGTAACCAAGGCAAGAGGTTATCCCTGCAAGTTAAGTCAATTGTTTACTGTTCTTATTGGCAACAGATGTGATGAATAGTGCCTTCATTTGGACATTGCTATTGTGGTCCTCTAGTCTTCAAAATAAACCCTGTTAATTGAATCATTCTTCATAGGTCACATTTTCTAAGTCTCGCAATTGTTGGTGCTCTGGATCCTCTCCAGTCTGTGCTGTTAAATCATATGGTCCAAAATGTGACCCAAAGTGCTGGCTGAGGCTAGTGTAGAGTAGCTGGGACAACTAACCTGACATTAGCAATCATTAGTACTGTTAAGATACACTGGAATTATATTAGCCTTTCTACATCAGCATCCCAAATCCATTTTGGTTCCACTAATAATCTCCACTTTATGGATTTTAGTGTCTGCATACCTGTGTCTAATGGGTCTCAGACCGAACTGTTTACAGTTCATCCAAGTATGGTGTCATGGGGAGGTCTTGCAGATGTCCTCTTTTACTCTTTAGTCTGTGTTGTTCATGAACGCACTGATGGGATAGATCCCAGGCAAAGTCTTGCAGGACCCTGCTTGAGTAACTTCACAGTTCCCAGTAAGCCTTTTGTAATTGCTTTTTGAGAGCACTTTGTACTGCTGTGATTCTCCTTGTGGTCCGTGTGGATTTGAGCTCTGTATTTCACCTGTGAGGACTTCACAGACTAACAGTGTCTCAAAGGCCTTTACAACAACAGGGAGATTTGGGATCTTGTGTGCCTGTAGCCACCAGGCCAGTTGTCACAAAGAAGGAGATGGATGATAGTGGGGTACAGCATACTTTGTTCCTGACAAATACTTGTTGTCTGGCTGTTGCTGGGTTACTTTTCCATATGCATTTATGAAGAGAGTTTTATAAAAATTATTCTAACCTTTTTCCACATTTAGATTGAATGACCTTTATATTTTTAAATTTTTTGTATATATATAATAAATAAGATACATTATTTTATTATATATATTTATTTTATATATAGTTCCTTTATTCTTAAATTCTTCATGCTTGTCTCACTACTCTCTTGGGCTCTTTTCTGTGCTCTATGAGTTCTCAGAGAGCAACACTCATGATCCATAGTGACGTGGCTGATTGCTGGAGCATCCTAGGATACGAGTAATTAGTTGTTGCCAACTTGAATTCCATCAGAGTCCTCTGACTATTTTAGCTTACTCTTTCAACTTCTTAAATGCTTTTAGTTGACTTTTGACTGAAGTCAGAAGTACTGTTTATGCCTTATCTGTAAATCTTACCTTTGATTTTCTTTCCTTTCTCAGCAGGTAATGGACCTATACTTAACCTATCCTTTCCTAGATATTTGTAGGCTTTGTATCTGCCTTTTAGAACCTCTGCTGTGTTTTCAGACTATCTAATGAAAGTGTTACTGTGTTGACTTTTGAGCCATCCAAAATCCAGTCACTTGACTGTCTCAGAATCCACACCCTTATATTTGCAACCATTGAGGCCAACTCTGAAAATCCTTTTTATTTTATTTTTTTTTTTGCAGTTTGCCCACTGTGAAGCTATCAGAAGCTTTATATACTCTGTCCTGATCAGTTCAAGGTCCTGAACATGCCAGAGCATTCTCATTAAAGTCTGAGCTCTGCTGAGTATTTAGTTACCTAACATGCTGGCAGTGAGAAGGACCAGGCTGGCCTGATAAATCTCCTGAATGTGCAATAGCTGTTATGCTGTATATAAAACTGCATAACACTAATTAGGCTAAATGCTTGAGTGCCTTTTCCCCAGACATCACTCTGGCCATTTCTTCCTCTGGTTTTCAAGACTGTCCCTATACTTTAGTCATTGCTACCATCTTTTCCATATGGATGCCTGTGCAATCCAACTCTGCACAAAGTATATCGCGTCTGTCTTTTTTATGCTTAGTTTACTGGTAACAGTATAATACCCAAGCTGCCTTTGTGTCTTATTCAGTGCTTTGCAAAATGAAAGTATGCCTGGAAAACAAATGCACGTTAATTGCCAGGATACTCACAGGCCAACAGAATAGGCCTTAATATTTAACTTGTTCCTCATGTGCCTTCAAATCCCAGTAGCCATTACCTGCTGATAGTTTTAATTCTCTTTTGGTACATGTTTTCTTTAGCTGCAGATGGTCACTACATATTTTGCAATAAAATGGTTGCTTTATTTTGAATATTTGTGGATCCTTTGAAGAGTGAAAACTAAGCATTTTCAACCAAAAGAATAACTGAAGAATTAATGTCTTCTGAAAAAAAAAAAAAAAACACAAAAAGTTTGAAATGTTTATATGTTTCCTGCTGGTATTCATAATTATTCTTATGGTCACTACTCACTTTTTGTTACAGTAATGCTTAGCACAGTTGCATTTTCTGTTCTTGAAGGAGACCCAACTTAGATTTCATATGGCAGCAGACTGTGTGCAGTATGGGAACTGACCAGGATTGTCTGTGCAATGCAGCTTCTTTTTCTTTCTGCACAGAAGCAGAGGGGAAAATAATTTTCATTTGTGACTAGATTTCACTTCTGCATTTTGTATTTAGAAAGTAAATTTAGATTCACTGTGATTTTAGAAAAAATTGCTTAACCCTGAGATAGATTTTTCTAAAGGGCACCTACTGCTGCTATTAGCTCTTGCCAGATCAATGCTAGAAGATAATATTTTTCTTAGTGAGATCTAAGAAACAGTGTTTATTAAGGACCATATTAAGTAGGGTTAAGAAATAGTAAACAGCTGCTTTTTGCTGCTTCAGTAAGTCTTTCAAAGAATTTGCTGTTATGTGTCTGAAAGCAAGAGCTGTTATGCAGCTGAAAGAATGTGACATTGCTTGGCTCATAATCACCACTAGCGGAGGAGGACAACTGCTCAGCTTCTAGGCTGCTTTCTAAATGGACAAAGCCTGCTGTATTTTTGTCAAACAATAATTGAATTCTACATCGCTGAAGTCAGCAGGAACTTCATTTTGTCACGTGCTAAATATTTGCATGCATTTGCAGAAAGCTGCTACCTTTGTAAAATCTATAAATCATATACATTACTAAAATCAGTGTAACTGATGTCAGTGTATCAGAAGAAAATTTCTTCATGGCAGGGAGATGCAATCGTCTGTCCTAGAAAACATATACAGTGCTGTACCAAGACAGACTTTGCAAACTTTAACTGATAAAGTCATAAGATGTTTTTGGGCTATAGTCACTGTCAGTCCTCAAAATTTCTCCTGCTCCTTTATCATAAGCCTTTTGATTGGAAACACTGTGTGTGGGCAGTCTGACTCTGGACCTCAGAGAGGCTAGTGCCCCATGGACAGAGGTTTGGATACCACTCTCTTAGATAATTCGGAAGTTATTTGCCTCCTGCTTGCTCTGTGACACCAGGTGTTTTCTCAGGACCCAAACATCTCTGTGTTGCCCCATCCCTTCCCCACTTGGGCTGGCTGAATATATAGGAGCACAATCGCACAACAATAAAATTGTTCAGTGTAAAACTACTGCCCTGACTGTGCTGTCTATTTTTAGTCAGCAGCGACCAGACTTCACCTCTCACTCCCTACAAAGGGACAGAAGCAACCTGGCTTCTCCAGAGGTGCTTTCTGCGGCTGCACTCCTCAGCACCAGCCTGCTACCCTCTCCACATGAGGCTTGTGGAGCCACACGGGCAACGTAACCGGTCATGTCTAACTGGCACTCGGCCTGAGCTGTTAAAACCCTTGGCTAAGGACAGCCAAATTTGCAGAAAGGGAGGTATCTTAAAGGCAGTCTTGTTGTTCCTATTTGTGAAAACAGGCAACTGGATAGAGAAAAGGCTCTCTGTGATTATGGAGCAGGGTGGTGGGTTAGAGCTCCAAAATAACATCCTGCAGTGCTGGACACTAGAGAAACCCTAGAGAAATGCCTAAACCACAAGACATATTTCCATTTGGGCTTGTATTCCTTTAGTCAGGAAGGAGAATTCACTCTGAAGCACTTGATACCAAGTCCCTTTGCTGAATATGGGCAAGTGAGTCCCTGAAAGAGTCTGACAGACAGGTGCCAGGTGGGAAGCTTGTGGCTGGAAGCAGGGAAGCAACAGGGCGTCTGCACTTCTGCAAGAGATCAGCAAAGACAAACATCTTTCCCTTGGTAGCTACCCTGCATGAGGAAAGGAGAAGAGGGAGAGGCAGGATTCCTGTAACTGTGAGAACAGTTCACTGTGCATTTGCTTACATGAAATGTTTGCTTTTGAGCACTTGAGGCTGGCTCAGAATTGATTGATTGCTAATTATGGTCAAGGTCCATTTAAAGGCAATAAACTAACAGTGTCTTGAAGAGATTGTGCTTTATATGGCACCGATGACAGATACTCTGCATGTATCCCTCTAACTAATGTGGTAATGAATGTGCTAGTGCTTGAGTGTTTGTTTTGGGGTTTTTTTTTCCTCTTCCATCCCTCCTTGTGGGTATGTCTACAGCAGACCTCCACCTGCTGCACTGATCCTTACCCAGATATTCATCTCTTCCAAGTGCTCTTGAACAGGCTTGTACATAATTGGTGTCTCAGGAAGGGAAAATCTGGATGGCAACTTAAACAAAACTGATGCTGAGGCTTCACTATACATTCATGAGCTGCTTTTGACCAGAAGTTGACTGCAGCAGATGACATGTTGTAGAACTGGCAGGGAGAGAATGGAAGTCCTTCCATTTCCAGGAAGCTTGGTGGGTGGAAGTGAACAGGAAGGCCCAACAAAAGCAGTCCCTGCTCAAGAGGAGACTAAAACAGAGGAATGGGAATATTGAAAAGTTCCACCAAAAAACCAAAGTTGTCAGCTAAGAACTCAACAACCAAAAAGTGATGCTTTCCAGAATTTTTCTTTGCAAGAGTCTCTTGCTCTTGGGCAGGTATGAGCTCTACCAAGAGTTGACTTTGTTGCTAAAGCTGATTACAAGAAGTATTGGAATGTTATTCCTCCTGAAGGTTAGTTGTGCAGCTTCTTAAAACAAGTAAAGCTGTTACTGTCCCCTTGGAGGGTGCACGGAAGCAGATTATAATGAAGAAGATGGTGCAGAATTTAACTTAAAATCAGGATTCTTATGGAGACCTGTCTGTCTCAAGCCACACATAGGCAAACTGGTATGCAGAGACATCAAATAAATAATCCCAGTGATCACCCTCGGATCAGTTTCTTAGCTACAAGATTTCAGAGTATAGGACACATTGCTTATTTTTGAGAAAGGCATTTCTTCTTTTTCCTAACCTGTAGTAAGCACCGCCTGTTTTAAGAGATGGATCCCAACTTGTGGATTCATGTTGTGTAGAAACAGTCCTTTTAATTTAGGAAGACCTATCAAAACCAGCATCATTATTTATAATCCTTTTTTGTCTCCAATGGCTACCATTTTCTAGTTTCTCTATCCTTATGGCAGTCTTTTCCTCATCCCCATTTTCAGCCAGCTTTCTAGGAGAACTGTATAAGTCTTTCCAAAAACATGAGTCAGCTACCATTTTTACTTGCAGTAATTCCTCAATCTTCCTCTTTACTGTGGAATAAATCACCACCACTGTCTGTGACATCTCCAAGTGAATGTCTAGCCAAAAGCTGTAGCTGCATACCCCTGAAAGAAAATTAGTAACCTCTTGCCCACGACTCTTCTACCCCTTAGTCTTTTTTGCATTGCTACAACCATCTTGTCCCTTTGGGTTGTACTTGAGCCTTTGCATCCCAGAAGTTGGTAGCCGCTGCCAGGCTGTTCCCGTTGTCCTCCCAGTCCCTCTTCTCACTACTTCCTAGCATGTTCCCAGCTGCTGCCTTTGCTGCATCCACCAGTGGGGTCTCCAAAAGCACCTGGTACAGCTGTCTCCAGCTCCATGGCCAGGGCTCTTTGGCACTTCACACATGCACACTGCTCACAGCCACACGTTCCTTTTTCTCAGGTCACACTGACAAGTCTTTCCTCTGCAGAACAGGTATCTTGCTATGACAGAAATTATCACAGCTGATAGATGCTGAAACATTTTTCTCTGCCTCTTTGTGTTCTTTACTGAATAAACAGTTCATGAGCACCAGAGGGACTCGTTTCTTCTTTGCTGAGTTAATTGTTTACTCCACAAACTCTTTGCTTTTCAGACTGCATAATTTTTAATTTGGATTTACTGCCTTGGCCCCTAACATCCAAATTCATGCAAAGGCATCTTTTTAAGGCCACATTTCCCTCTGCCATGCCTCCTTCACACATGTGACCTTATTTAATGTCAGGGAACTGGGAAGTCAGAGATGTAAGGGCAAGACTTGGGACCAAACAGGCCAGAGAACAGGGCTGCACATCCACAGCTACCCCAATGCCCTCTGCTTGCTGCTTGCCATGCACTCATAAGCACAGCAGTGGACATGCAGGTTTTGTACTGTGACACTGATGTTCAGCTGGTAGTTACCCCAGAGAGGAAGGCTTGGGAGCAGCCCTGACCTGCTCTCCCTATACTTAATACCCCTGTGGAACTGAGCAGCCCTTGTTCTGAAGTGACAAATCAGACAGCTCTTTAAAAACCTTGGGTGTGTTTCACACTATGTGTTTAACATAATTAGTTCCCAGGTCAAGGGCTTACCACTCTGGTTTTACCCCCGGTGAACTCTGAACTGCCAATACCTTGCAGAGTGGCTTTGCTGAAATTCCAGCACCTCCTGCCCAACCTGTTTGCTTCTCCCTCTTTCTTGTGCTTCTTCATCTCGTTTATTTTTCAGTTGTGTCCTTCTTTCTGGGGAGACATCTCTTGTGTGAGAGGAAATGAATCCCTAGCCTGCCCACCTTCCTCCTCAGCACAGTGCATAGTGAGAGTGGGCAGTATAAAATCCACGTGAGGGATCCCACCTACACAGCTCAAATGCTGAACAAATCAGAGGAGCAGAACCTTCTGAGTCCAGCCTTACATTCTGGACATCGGGGCAAAAAGCTGGTCTTTGTTTTGTAGCAATTACCTTTACCTTTCGTGGCATCAGTCAGCCGCTTCTCAGGATCATTTCATGTGCCTTAATCCTCTATAACTGTTATCCAAAGTGCTGCTTGCATGTGGTTTCTGCTGTATCCTGTATTTTCCAAAGCACAGTTGCTTTCTGGGCACAGACAGCCAGGTCCTGGATTTGCTCAACTGGACTGTTGCTCTGCATAAATACAATTAATGTATGGTTTTATATGGGCCCATGAATTGGCAAAAACATGACTTGGGTGCTGATTCAGTTGGAGTAGGATTAGCCCAGTGTTTCAAACTTCCTTTGTAGGTGCCATCTCTTCCTGCACGTACATTTTCCCTTTAAAAAAAAATCCAAGCTGTTTATTATCACAATTTGTAAAGATATGTTTTCAGTCTTAATCTTTTGCTGTTTCAGACACATCCACAGAGATACTCCATGCAGCTACCAGGGTATTCCCCTTCCACGGTGATTTAAATTAGCCAAAAAATAACCTTTTTGGTAATTAAAACACCCCAAAAAATCAGAAAGTTTCCCATTTAAATCTCTGTTAAACCAAGTGATCAGAGTGACACGATTAAAATCTTGGGGCCAAATCCTCCTCCTTGTCCTCTTCATGTAAGCAGTGCTTTTGAGAGCAAAGGGATGAGTGAGAACAGCATTTAGTCTGTACATTAATAATGTATATCCTTTGACTGACAGGGAATGGGCTGGCAGAACAAATGAAAGCACCCTGGGGTAAGAGGAAGAAAGCCTCAGTTTGCCGCTGCAAACTGCACAGGCATAAAAGTACATTTTGTTCCACTGTTAAATAAGGAGATTTGGGTTATAATACTGTCTCCTTCTGCAGCCCTTCCATTTTCTGCTCTTGGCAAAGAGGATAAAACTGTCCACAGCTGTAATTGTTCTGTCCAGTGCTCACATGCCTGGGAGAATTAATTGTGATCTGCAAAATCTACTCCTCTTAGCTGCAAAGCAGCACACTCGTGTATTGTAAACATCTACCGAGCTGTGAGTCCGAGTCACCAAGGACTCTGTCCGCCGTGTTCCGGCGCTGCACCCGGTGAAGCTGTCGGTGTCACGGCTGAGATGGCTCACGGTGGACATCCAGGCATCCTTATTTCACCTGGCTTTGTCCTGGTCAGAAAGGCATTGCTGTCTTAATTAAGCCGTTTGGAAATGGATCCATGGAGACAAGAGCCACAGTCCTATATGAGCAGCCCCCATCCCTATGGCTGTAGCGTGGGCAAGATGCACTGGGTGACTCCAGTCAGTGCACGGGGCTCCTGCTGCCCATGAGCAGCCAGAGCCAGCATCAAGCCTTCATAGCTTAATTTGTCTGGGGGGTTTAATGTTAACTTGGGTTGGATTTACTGATTTCCTTTATTTCCAGGTTGTTTATGTTTTTTGCAAGAAGAATTCTAGACAGACGTTTTCTGGTGAATTCAATAATATGAGGAAAACAAAGCAAATTCCAGGAACAAATTACCTCAAATTTTGCACAGTGTAATAACACTGCACTTCTACCATCCTTCCAGCCATTCAATAGTGATAGGTGTAGTTAAAATTAATTCATAATGTTCCTGTCTGGCTTCTGCTAAAGCAACTCTTCCCTATTTGTTACTGCGCTGTTTATCTGGATGATTTTTGTATTCATATTGTACCTGATACTTTTCATGCCTCCAAAGCAAAGCCAGAAAACTCCTGCATCATTGCTGAATGTAGCCAGGGAGGGTGAGTCAGCTTTTCACTTCCAATCATAAAATTAAGGCTCAGTTACCAATGAAGACCTGCTAATCAGGGTAAGCACTTTGCCATTTTCTTGGTCTTGAGCTCATAATTTGTACTGAAATATAATGATTACAAGAGAACTTATTGAAAGAAATATGTTTGAATGCTTCACAGCCCTAAGGCAGAATGGTGCCCTCACACCCTGGGCACCCCTCCAGCAGAGCAGCTGAGCAGACCCCCGTGCAGCTGCATTTCTCCCCCAGCTTGCCCCTACACATGGTCATTGCTGGGACACATGCCCAAGGCCAGCTCACGGGAACGCCTGCAGCTGTCAAGCCCTGTGGGTGGAGTGGGGTTTCCACAACCAGGCAAGCCTGGTGTGGAGACCCAAGAGGACAAGGGAGGACAGCAATGTGTGCAGGGCAGGGGTGTGGCTGCCCCAAATGAGGTGGGAGGTCCTTGGGGTGAGATGGGCACTACGAGGGTTGTGAAAAATAATAGCCCAGCTGGTTAGGCATGAATATGTAACATCATAAATTCTTTACAACACATAAAGAACCAGTAGGAAGCAAACAAATGTGTAATCATCATGTGCACTAGTTTCTATTCTGCCACATGAAAGCTTTCTTCAGTGGCTGAAAAGCAAAATACCTGGGTTGAAATTGTCTTTTGGCCAACAAGAGAAGATACATCCTTGAAAGGCACAGCTTCCTACCTGAGGGGGGGATCAGGATCGGGGGGGAAAATGTCTCCTCCAGGGGCTTCAGTTCTATGTAGATTTTGACAGTTAGTTTAGAAAAGACTTCCAGAAAGTCAATCTGTGTGAGGGAAGTCCTGCTCTTAAGTCTGAATGGCTGTAGAATGTGACCCAAGCTTCTGGGTTTTATGCATAGGCCCACACACTTTAGTCTTAAAATACAAGTGATTTTTTAAAAGTATTTCTCTTGCTAAAGTGTTTTTAAAGACTTTTCTAATCCTACTTATCTGTCTGGCTGAAGCTTCTCCAAAGCTTTGGTGCCAGCCACGCTGCTGTTGAGCAGAAGCAGGGATGGCAGCTCTGCAATCCCGGTGGCAGGCTGCAACCCAGGGCAGGGGGCACCAGGCAGTCACTGCTGACTGAAGCATGCTCACGCCAGGGCTGCCTGTTGCTCTGCCATGTGAAATGGTGTCTGGCCATGCAGCCCTCACCCCGAGGTTTGGGGACCCTGAGGCTGCCTGGCAGGAGATGGAGAATGGCAAAGAAAGTGGTGACAGGACAAAGCAGCAGGGAGAACTGGGACAATAGGTGAGGAGAAGGAGTGATTGACCTAGATGAGAGTGGGAAAATGGGGACAAGTTGAATAACTAAAGACTGACATGAGCAAGGAGTTGGAGGAAAATGGGGTGCTGCTGGGGTGGGAGCAGGTCAGCATTCTCTAGGGATGTTCCCTCCCTAGCAGAAGGCAGAGCCCAGGAGTCCTCTGCTGTGAGTAAGCCCTAGTGAAACTTGGATGCCCGTGGCAGGGGAGGGTGCCAAGACCATTTGGCCCTGACCAGCACCAAAGGGCTTGCTGGGTTTTTTGTTTGGTGGTGAAGGGGTTAATTCCACATACAAAACCCTGTGGGAAGGTAGCAACGCCAGACACCCACAGCTGGGAAATACCACCTACATAAACCTAAATTCAGCCTCTGGAAACCAGTTACTGTGATACCGTCTCTAAGAGCAGCCCCCCAGAAATTCTTCCCCACAACAACAAGGCCAGGCACCCTCCCTGTGCTCCCATGGCAAGAGAAGCAATCCCCCCAGCAAGGACACATGTCCACCAGCTCAAGGGAAGAGATAACCCCATTCTTCCATCATTCATATTTTCTTCATTAGAACCTGATTTGTTTGAAATGATGACATGATTGGGGTTAGTGTTCCTTCAGGCTGGACTTCCTGCTTACTTTTGTTTCCCACCAGGACACCATCAGTTGCTGGTCCATCAGCAGGGGCAGGCACAACCCCTCCACAGATGGTGGTGCTCACCCTGCCCTGCTCAGTGGCTCAGCAGCAGAGCTCCTGCCAGCTTTGGTGATGCTTAGTGCCTAAGCCAGGCTTATGCCTGTGGATGATTTAAACCAGGGGAGCTCCCCTGAACCGGAGACCCCATTTGCTAGTACCCATGTTACTGGTATAAAAATCAGGAAGGTCATGACCAGCAGACCACAAGCTTCTCCTCCAGCAGGCCTTTAGGTAGCTGACCAATAGCAACTGATCCTTGGGAGCTGTATGTAAAACATATTTTTTCCACCGAAGGGCTGTTGTTTTAAGATGAGCTCCTTGCATATCACTCCAAGGCAGAAAAAGCAGACTTGGCCATAAGGTGTGACAAGCTGCTGGAGTCTTTGAAAAATCAAACCAGAAGCTTCTAGAGTGTTGTAAGATGCTTGAAAATGAGACTGTATATTTTGCATTTGGCTATTTGAAGTTATGACTCAGTTCATAATTTCCACACTAGCAGCCCCGCTGCCCTGGGCTTGTGTAGTTCGGATGCTCTGTCTGAAAATTTGAGGCAGCAAATGAGTGAACTTGTGTCCTGGCCCCTGCCAGATCCATCCCAAAATGTTAATGGTGAGACCAAGGATTGGCGCCTGCTTTCACACTAGATGGGTGCTGCCAGGTTTCCTGAGCCCAAGGATCAGAGTTGTAATCCCACTGACCTTCCCAGGGGCTGTAAGCGAGGTCTGGCCTGTGTGACACAGCACTTTCAGGGTGAGCCAGGACCAGCCCAGCCTGGCCAGGCACAGCTCTGGAACCAGACAGCCCCTGGCACCACCACCCAGCCAGCACCGATCACTGCTCACATGGGCAGAGAGCTTGAACCTGTTGCTAGTGAATGCCTCCAGACTAAGAAGGACTTCCTGTCTCACTGGGCACACAGGGCTGGGCAGGAGAGATGGATAGACCAGCTGGTCCTTCCAATCCAAGAGGAGAGTCTTGACCTCCTCTGAGAGATGGTAACAGTCCAATAAAGAGGAATGACACCCCTTCATTATAACTCTCCTCTTTTACCTGGCCAGAGGTACAGGAGAGGTGACGCTCTCCCCAAGGGCTCCTGTGGGCTCCTGTGGGAGCTGGCTGCTTGTTTTGCTTTGGGGAGGGTGGAGGTTGTGCTCCCTGGACCCTGGAGGGGAGCAGGTGAACACTATGCTCATAGCTGATTCATCAGCTGGCCCAGCTGAGTTAATTTGTTGCTGGTTTAATGTTTGCTTTTAGTAATGTTGAATGTATTAGAGTCTCAGAAAATTAATTGTAAGGGTGACACAAGACCTTTGTGCTCTTTACTACTAACCAAAGCTTTTGTGAACATTTTAAGATTTGCCCAAATTCCCCAAATGTCGCCGTGGTGTGGTCAGTGGCATTGCACTCGCTGGTGTTTTGGCATCCTTTTTTATCCTTTCTTCTTCCCAGCTCACTCTTCTGCTGAGAAAACCCTCATGGTCATGCTCCCTTGGGCAAACATCTGTTTGCCCATAGCCTGCTCAGGTTTTTCTCTGCCTACTCTTTTCCTCGCACAGCTCCTGGGCCAGGGATCCTTTCCAAGCTGCTCCACACCTCTCCAGTACTGTACTACCTTTCTTCCTTTCCCTCAGTGCCTCGGGTGCCTGAGAAATACCCTTAATTAGGGCATGCCCAAATCCCTCCTTCTTCCTTTTGAAATCATAGAAGGTCCTCACCTACATAGCTAAAGCACAGAGCCAAATTCATGGGGCAAACCCACCTGGTGTGCTGCCAACCAGAGTCTACAGTAAACCAGGACTTACCCTTCTGCCCTCCCCTCTTTTCACATCCTCCTTTCACCTCAGAGCCCGTTTTGCATGGCCCTAACATGGACTCAGCAAAAACACATCTCTGTGAACCAGCATCTGTGGCACACACCAGCATCTCGGAAGAACACATGGCATTTTGTCTGGCATCCCACAGTATTCCCAATCATGGCACAGAGGGGGCTCCTGTGCTGCATAGTGTGGTGGGCTTCAGGGCACCAGCATCAAACATGATGATTATGTTATGATTGAAACATTCCTGTTTTACAGTGAAAACTCTGAATGCTACAATTTGCATCATGATGGATGTGGACTGGATACTGCAAGTAGGGCTTATGTACATATTACAGAATCAAGGCAATTAAGAAGAGAAAACTGAAAGTGTCTCTGTCCTTTGCCTTTATGTGAGAGCTTTCACACGGTGGCATGCTCTGGAGCTTGTGTAGCTGTTGCTGATGGAACATCAGGGCAGGACCCTGGGATGCCAGTCTCCCTGCTGTGGTGGAGAAACCTCACCATGAGTGCTCCTCTTCATGCAGAAAGAGCAAAAACCCACTGAAATCCACTGTTGCTGGCCTCCTGGAACACAAACTCAGGCTCAGGGGAATGTGCAGGATTTCCTTCCTTGATAACAGTATTCCTGGGGGCAGTGGGGCAGCAGTTTAACACACAGTCCCTTACCCTAGGGAAGGAAATGCAGTTTCTGTCGAAAGGGCAGCACCGGTTTGTCACAGTCGCAGGCTCTGATTAGCAGGTGAGGACCAGGCTGCTGTGTAAGCAGGTGCTGAGGCAGAGCATCCCTTACCTCTGCAGGAATGGGCTGCAATCCAGCCACTCCCTCAGCCAGCCAAGCCTGTGGGTTTCTTAGAGCACAGTGGCCTCAGCCCAAAAGTCACCTGGATCACTGCAGAGGGGCAGTGTGAGCCCTCATTCGCACCAAGCAGCGACCAGCAGCATGCTCCAGAAAGGCAGCTCTCTTCTCTTTGCATCTTGTGCTCAGAGAAGCTGCAAACACATCTGCACTGTGTGTTTGACAGCTGGGGCGTCACTTCTGAAGGCTGCCGAGCTGATAGCAGAACAGAACCCAAATAACCCACGGTTGTTAGATCTGGGCTCCCACCCCATGTGCTGCAGAGATGTTCGCTGTTCTGACTCACACCATTTATCACAGGGTCTCTCCTCAATTGCTGTATTTTTGCAGAGTAAATACCTGCTCCTTTCACTGTCTCATCTCTTTACCTACCATATCTAATCCATATTTTTCCAACAAGATTATTTTCATATTGCCAAAGGTCTCTAGTTTAGGAAAGCCTGTATATCTAGCCTTGGTCTACCATAGCAGTTCTTTTTAACCTCGCTCACTGGAGCAGTTTGTATAGCATAGCCACAGTTCAGCAATATTAAGGCCTGTACAAGTTTGTTTTGCCACTGAGCTCTCAGCAGTATTTAGTTTAAAGAAACCAAGGGTGTATGAAGTGGTCCCATGAGAGCAGAGGCAGTTTGGCTTGGGCTACTGCCATGGCCTCTTGCAAGCAGCTCCCAAGGACATCTCTGCCAGCAAGGCGCAAGACCAGGAAACAGGGACTCCTCCAGACCCGCTTTGCTGTCAGGTGTCACCACCCCCCTTGCTGGCCATGGCAAGGGCTCTGATCAGAAAATACCTCTTCCCCACAAAACAGCTGGGTGATGTGCAGGACACAGTGCTGGGACTGCTCTGTCTCTTGGAAACTGATAAGCTGAGTTTTATAACTGGTATTCAGTAAGTGCCTTTATGTAAGAAGTTGAGGTTGGTCACTCAGGGTCAGGCCACCTGGGTGTGGGAGCTGCCTGCAGCACAGTCCACGTGCACTCCAGGAGGTGCTTGCCCCAGCACTCCTCCAATTTCCAGGCACTCAGAGCTAAACCAAGGGAATATAACAAGCCACAGTTGGATGACAAAGTCTCTTTTTTTCCTTGTGCAAGTTTCCCCTGAGCTGTGCTGTTGTTGTTGTTGTGCAAAAAATAGAGCAAGATATGTATTAACTCTCAAAGGAAGGGAACTAGAAAAGCAAGCAGGAGCAGGGCACCCTCATTAACTCCTTTTGCTGAAAGTGGGACACTCACCTTCAGCAGCAGCCTCTGCCTGGGCTAGGGGGCAATGTGGGGGGCCACTTACCCACCCCACCAGCTCTGGGTAGTGGGTGGGCAAGAGGGGTTGTGGACCATATTGAGGTGTGAAGCCACAGCCCAGCTGCAATCCTGAAACATGAGGGATGCTAAAGGGCTGTGGCCTGGCTGGCAGGCCACCAGGTACCACAGAGGGCAAGTCCTGGGTCTTAGGTAGAGACAGGCATGGATGGATGTCTAAAACTCTGCTATCACCCCAGTGCTGGAGCACGTGGTGTTTTCATGTAGTGCTTGCATAACCTTCTCTTATAGCTGAACAAGAATAAGGAGATTTTGGTGTGACATGGCCTGTGTTTGGCGCAGCCCCTCCGTGTGAGTGCCCACAGCTGAGGCAGCACTGAGGGTCCCCCTGCTCCTGGGGCAGGCTGAGCTGCAGCAGCTGCTGCCGAGCTGTGGATCTGCAGGGCTGCACCTGCCATTAACCAGCAATGGTGCTGCTGGCAAAGCATACCCTGGGCACGTGTTACTAAACGCTCACTTGGGCTGCACGGGATGTGGCACTGCTGCTGTTCCCCAAGACACCTCCAGCACCCTGTGGCCACCTGCCTGGTCCCTTGTCCCCCCATAAAGCACAAGCCAGGCCTGAAACAAGGCCAGGGATTCAGCCAGCTTGGTTTGAATTTCCTGTTTCCAACAGTTATGGGTTATGAATATCCTGAGAGCCTTTTCTACCCCTGTTTCACATTGAGATTTGATATGAGGATGTTGGAGAGCTGAACCAGCACTTGAGCCATCTCAGCTCAGAATCAGGAAATCAATATGGGTCAAGTTTTGTTCAGGTCCATTAGCAATTGCTCTGTTGGATGCTGTGATAGAAATAAGGATGTGCACTCAGCTGTGAGTCCCTACTTTGTTTTGCATTGGTCTTCTGAGATCAAAGTTATTGGTGCCTGCATTTACTCTTTAGCCTAATAATGGCAAATTTTATATATTCAGGCCTCAGCTTTTGCCCTTGGTGACAGATAGTGCTTCCTGGAGGAGAAGAAGCCTTTGAGCACCCCAGTGCAACGCATTTCTGCAGTCTGAGAGGGGACACAGAGCAGAGCTAGAACTGCATAAGAAACCTTAACAGGAAAAATGATTAAACTATAGCACAGTTCCTGATTATTAACCAAGCAATATCTGGCTGGGGTGCTGGAGCTATCATGTCTACCTCTGCTAGGAAAAGCCACAGACATTTTACACATAAGGAAACTGCCCATCACAAAGAAACCATGGAAGCTCTGCTGTGGTACTAATAAGGGAGTGGAAAAATTACTTCAACCAGCAGAAAGTAACAGAGCATCATCTCACTTTCTGGTTTGCTGGCCATCTCAAGGAAGAAGTGGTTCACAGACTGACAGGAGGGGCTTTAATTCCCTGCAGACATGGGAATTGGAGCCCAGGGATGCTCGGCACCATCAAGTGGGGTGCGGGTCTTCAGCCATGGACACCACAGCATGGGGAGATGCAGGAGAGGGGAGGACATGGCCTGAGACATACTGGGAAGAGGCATGAAACCACTGATCTGCTTTTGCATAGGATTTTGTGGCTCTCCCTGGCTTTAGCCATATGTACAAAAACATTTAAAGGTATTTTTGTTTACAGCTGCCAGGAGGGTGCGATACCTTGCTGGGACCCCTCAAAATTCATCCCCTAGCTAATATATTGGGAATTATTGCTCCTACCTGCCATCCTTCAGGGTGCAAAGACAGAACTGCTGGTGATAGAGCAAGGGGCTCGCATGGGGCACAGGCTGGGGTTCATAGGCATCAGCCCCTGCCAAAAAACATAGTCCAAGAGCTTGCAGGGCTGGGGCTGCAGTGCCTGCACACTGGGGAAGCCATACATTTGTTTTCTGCAAATGTCTCCATAGAAACTCCTTCTCTGGGACTGGAGATGTGGATCAGAGCTGCAGTGGAGTGAGCTTTCTGCCCCCGGCACACCTCCATGAGCAGCCTCGGCAGTCTCCATGGCAGAATTGTTTGACAGGAAATAATTTAAACTAATGTATCCCCCTGTGCTCCTGAAATTGTGTGGAATTTAAAATGCTAAATGAACTAAATCATTCCAAGTGTGCAAGCACTGTAATTGTGAAGAGAGGCAAAGTATAAAGCCTGCCTGTTCCAATGCTTTCTGGCTATAATTCTTGAAACCATCTAGTTTCAAAACAGAGTGAGCTAAGAAACAGAGAAACTGCACCAACAAAGAGCTGCTCCAGACTTTAAAAAGGCACTGCAAACGCTTAGGACTTTCAAAGGACAGAAATAGCTGGAATGGTTAAATTCCTACACCGCCCTTGGACAAACACAGTGTCCCGTGCTACCAGGAACGTCCCAGTTGTTGACATGAATATGACAAAAGTGCCTTGCCACCTCTTGGCCTGTCATTGACGCAACCAACAAGTGAGAGACTACATAAACCAAAAGAAAACAAACGAAAATTAGCAAAATATCTAGAGAAGCAAAGCTGGTGAGTAAACTGAGCAGTAACTTTTCAAGAGGCTGCACTGGGAAAGGAAAGATTAAATGTGTGAGAGCAGGAAATTTGGTGAGCGCTGCCTCGGGTGTCCGAGGGTGTTAGAGGCTGCAATGCCATGATGGGATAATGAGAGAGAAGAATGCAAAAGCTGAGGGTAGGAGAGGGAGCCAGCTGGCATCCCAGGTATTAAGAAACAGTAAGAGAAGGCACAGTCCAGTTCTCCTCTGGATTAGCTCCTTTAAAAAGAAAAGAAAACAATTATGGCCTGTATCATGGTTTCTCCCTCCCACGACAAGCCCTGGGGACCGGGAGGGTCCCTGGTGCAAGGGGCAAAGCCAAGGAAGCACCTAACCCTCTTCCCTGGGTTACATGGCCAGGTGGCTGCTGCAGCACTGTGCCTCTCCACCCTCACCCTTCACAGGGCCTTGCATTTGGGAAACTGCCTTCCTGGTTTAGATCCCTGTATTTCACTTTCTGGAAAGAGAAAACAAGGGAGCTTGTAACGCAAAAGCCCTTAATATTGCTGTGCTCTTACACCAGGCTGCACTTGCATGATAGCTTTAAAGATGCTAGCATGTGGCAGCCCTGAAGTGACCTTTTAATTCTGCATCCCTCTGTTTAATTACTTTTTAATATATATGTATATATATGGATTGTGTCTGTTCTGAAGTCTCAGTTGCCATCCTCTCCCCTTCCAATCCTCCTGTGCCTGCCCCCCACCCACCCCCAGTGCTGTCCCTCCCCAAGCTGGGATTTCACTGTGCTGTGCACACACTGCAGACCCCTGAGAGGAGCCAGAGCTGCCCAGCAGGAGAGGTCACACGTACACAAATGCTCAGCTAAAAGTAAAGCAATAAATAATAATAATAATAATAATAACAATATTAACAACAAGTTTGTCCTTGCACCAGTGCCCACCATAGAGCACAAGCACACTGTTCCTGCAGCCTGGAGCAGGAGCTGCCCTGGGACACAGGTTCTTCCCGCTGAGCCCACCAAGCATCTCACAGCAGTGGCAGTGCCCAAGCCCTGTCCTTCCTGTTCAGCAGTCACCTCCAAGGCACTGCCTGCCTGCAAGTCCCTGGGCTGGTTGCTGGCAAGCTGTGGGCAGGAGGGAAGGGGAGAGGATGAGAGCCAGGGAGCGGCTTCTCCCTGCAGCCCCCAGAGCGGCTCCACCATCCCCCTGCAGCATCACCTGGGCCTCAAATGCCCCTTGCCCAAGGGGACAACAGCCCCCCACCACTGTGAACATGTGGAGACGGCAGGCACAGGGAGCTGGGTGGCGAGAGGACAGCTCAAGTGGCACACCCTCCGCTAATGTCAGGTCACTCCCTGCCCCTGCCTGGTGCTGGAAGCATCTCTGACACAGTGGGGCACCGGGCCCTGCTCACCTCAGGCACCAGGGACAAAGGTGGATTTGGCAGGACATGCTGGGGCCATGGCAGGTGCCACTGTGAGCAGCTCAGTGAGTGTAGCACAGACAGTAGCCCTCATGCTGCCATGTCCCTGGCAGCTGCCTGCTTGAGGCAGGGGAGATGGATATGGCTGCTTTTGTTGTGGTTCCTTGTTACTCTGCTGCCTTTGACTTTCGCCCTGACGAATGGGGACCTACAGGGCAGAAATTAAGCCCAGCTGGGCATCATTTTCCCCTTCTGTAGGTTGTATACCACCAGGCTTTCCCAGGCTGGTCCCTGGTGATGTCCAGATGTGAATATGCAGCCCTGGGAGATGCCACACCTGCCCCCTTCAGCTTTCCCGTGGGTCTTGCTAGGGCCGTCCTGGCAAAGCTGCTGTCGAGAACAAGTTTCCCCTCTTCATGAGCCACATGGATGTTGACAGTGTTACACACAACCTGTATTGCAAATAAAGTTGTTTGTGGGCCCAGCCTCCCTCTCATCAGGTACTAATGAGGGGTTTGTATACAGCCGCAGTGCCTTGGGTGGCAGATGGTTCTGGATGAGATTTGGATTGTTCCCATTCTGCTGGTTTGTCTCTCAAATGTGCTAACTCATGTATGGCTTGCCTGTGCTTATTGTGGGAGCCTTGTCAAGGACCCTTTCAAAACACACCTGCCTGGGTGTTTGCTGGGAGCTGCAGCTTTGCCTAAAATGGAGAGCAAGGTCTTCTGGTTGGCTCAGTGGTTCTTGACTGCTGAGGCACTTGGAAAATACAGATTTTCATTTCTGCTAAAATAAACAGGTTTTATTGTACCTCGTGATTTCCTTGCCAGTGTCATGAGTGGGCCACCAGCATCATGCCCAGCTCTGGGGCCCGGGCAGTCAGTGCCCGTCCATTCCGGCTGCTGGCACACAGTGCATGGGGAGAGCACAAAACTGTAGGTCCTACAGAAATACTCTGCGATCTCTTGGTTTGGAGTTCTATACACATGCTAGGGATTTCTAACTCTTCTTTCTCTTTTGTCTTTAAAAAGAAAACGTCATCTCATAGCAGCCTCCTTGGAGTGTGGCTGAACAATCCTTCAACACAGCCTTGCTTTGCTGCCCCATAGAAAACACCCAGAGCACACGAGGAAGCTGACCTGTCCATGACAGTGCTGTGGCTGCCCCGCAGTTGGCTTTGCGTTCTGGTGCAGTGACACTTTGCCTGGTGTTGGGGAAGGCTGGGGAGGAGGCGCTGGGCTGGGGCCAAGTCAGAGCACAGTGGGTAGGAAACCCCCAGGACATTGGGCTGTTGGGCAGCTGCACTGCGAGGGGCAGGCACCCCAAACAGCTGGCAGACAGCAGATGTCTCAGGTCATGCCAACAGGCACTGTGCCATCCCCTCGCCTTCCCAGTGCCACCATCCCCATGTCACATTAAATATCTGCGTGCTCATGTCTCAGCTGGTTGATTATGCTGCTCAATGGATTCATTGGACTCTTGCAACAGAGTCCTTATTTTTCTCTGACTGCTGCTGCTACTGACTTGGAGAAGGGCTTAATCAGTCTCACAGACCTCATCTGTCCCAGAGCCATGGCACATTACAATTAATTAATACTTCAATTGAGGTAACACTCACTGTAAACTAATGGGTGCCCTCCAGGACCTGGGAACCCCTGTGGATGGCCCATACCTATCCTGCCCTGAGGCTGTCCTTTGCTTTTTGTTGTGCTTCCAGTTTGAATACTGACGTTAAACACATGAGAGATTTGGCTCCTACAGGGTGTCATTCAAACAGGCACAGCGTGATGTTCAAGACACAGGTCCAGATTCTTGGAAGTTCTAAGTCCCTCTGAAATGCTTTAAATAGGCCATCCTGTTTCCTTCCCTGTACCATCTAGTAATGATGCCTTGTACAAATACCACCTTTGCTCTCCAGGCTCCTGCTCTGTCTCTCTCTGCTGAACTGACAAAAATGAAGGGCGGGTCTTGTTCAGGTCTCTGGGAAGCCAGAGCTCCTATTCAATGAAATCCACACCACCAGACTCACCACAAATCATCGTTACTCTGAGCTGCTAATGCCTGTGCTGGGCTTGGAGTGGGAACCCAAGTACCTGGGGCCTCTGGACCACTGGTGATCTCCCAAGCCCATCCCCTTTCCTTTCCTCCATCCAACTCTGATCTGAAAGCCCCATTTTGGCTCCTGCCACTGCAGCTCACAGTCATTTCAGGATAAGCATCTATTTGTTATCATTCATTCCAGGTTGCTCACTCTGAGAGGGAGGACAAACAACTTCTGCATCCAGAGATAGCTTGCTGCTGAGGTCACATGCCTTACAAGGCAACTTTTCTTCCATGAAAGGAGCCAGAAATTCATCTGAGGCTGCTTAACTTTGATTGTATAAGTCACCTCCACTCTAAAAACAAGCAAATACACCTATTTAAAAGGAATCATTTCCTAAAGACATTCATAAAGCAGCCTGTAGCTGGGATAAAGCAAGGCACCAATGCTTCGGGACCCTAGGAAGTATCCCTGGTCACTCTATTTGTATAATAATCAGTCCACTCAAGTATTAGAAGTTTTGCAGGCTGAGTAGCAAGATAAGTGGAGCTCCTGATTGTGTGTGGAGGTAAACTTCAGACACATGTCAAGCACTATCTCCATGGGAATTCTGCAGACTGCACAGCAACAGCCTCTGCCTCCCACACGAGAGGCAGCCTATTCCCCCATAGGCTTCCTGCGCTGGCACAGCCATGGAGAGCACCAAACAGGGTGTGCTGGCCCATGCTGGGCAATACAGCATGCCCTGAGAGAGTCCTAAGGTGCAGAGCCATAAAGTACTATTGGGAAAAGAACCTCCTGTCCCCAAACATGTGCTAGAACTTAATCAAAGCCAAACGTGATACACAGGGCTGCATTAGCCAGCCTGTGCAGATTAAATACATCCTATCACACTGGAGTCTCCATAGGAGAAAGTCAGGGGGCAATTTTATTTAGTCCTACGCAGACGAAGTCAGAAGGACCTGCAGCAAAAGCACCTGATTTGCTCCAGCGTAAGTGAAACCAGCCCAGTATGGTCCCATAGCTTGAGCATTAGACAGTATTTCAGTATCCAGAGGTTTCTTCTGTTCATGGGAGAAACCAAGGTGCAGAATTGTGTAGCTGTGGTGCAGCACTGTTTGTGGCAGCTGCTGGCCCCACTCTGTCCCTGGCCATTGCAGGGGCCTGTAGGACAGAGCTGCTTCCCTTGGCAGCACTGAGCAAGAGGCTCTGTGCCCCAGCTCCCCCAGCTCCTAGGGACCACTGCTCCTGCCTGCTTATTCACCTGCTCTGCCTGGCTTTGTCTGTGACAGTATCTCCTGCTCCCCCAGTGGCATCCAATACATTCCCAATGTATGTGAGGAAATCCCAGGACTGTTTCTCCACATAAAGTCTGCATGTTAAGAAAGACCTTTCTTATCATAGAATCGTAGATTCACAGAACAGTTTGGGCTGGAAAGTCATCTAGTCCAACCCCCCACAAGGAGCAGGGATGTTTTGCTATATGATGCTGTATTTTATTGATGCCCATCTTAGCTGAATAAAGGTGTCCTGCACAATTGCTGGCTGCAGCACCAGCAGGGATGGCTCTGGTGCAAACATGGACCAAAGGCTGAAGTCCTTAGCAAGGTACAGCCAGGACTTTGATCCCAGCAGGAATTTTGCCCAAGCATCTATCAAGTTTCATTGATCATTCCCAGTGAAGCTCTGCAGGTACTTCACACTGGGACAAACCTGAATTGAAAACACATGTAAAACTCCAGTGTTGAGACTGAGGAGAAAATCGAACTGGGAAGGGAAGTACAAAAGAGGGCAGACAGTAATAAGTGCAGGCAGCTGTTGTCATGATGAATCCCACATGCCTGTAATGAGATGGTCTTCAGGTCCATATATGCTTTTATATAATGGTGGACTCAAGAGGAGGCTGAGCTTGAGAGAATCTGGAGCAGGCACGTTTTCTACTTCTGATCTACCTGGGAACACAGACCAAATTCCTTCTTATTCAAACAGTGACATATAACTTCATCTCAAGGCGATTATGGAAAATTGTATCTCACCCTATGCCAAGGCCAGGCTAGCACAGTGTGCTACATGGCCTCTGGCTATTGAGCCAGGCACTGCAGGATCTTGGAAAGCCACATTGTGGGAAGCTCACACCCAGTCTGGAGAGATGTGTCAGACTCTGGGATGGAACTTGCATGTTTAGTTTCCCTATTTTCAAGACTGTTGCTGCAAGTAGATTACTCTTTCTTGTAGTTGGCCACCATCCAGCAGCTCTGGGGTACTGTGAATGGGGACACAGGGCCATTGAAATGAGATTGCTAATTACAGCTGCTGGTTAATGCCATGACCTCTTGAGTTATTCATTTTAAACAACCACTGAGTGCAAAAATTACAGCTGTGGCTACGACAGACCCACAAAGCCATAGGCATCTCCCGTGAGAATCAGCTGTGTAACTCAGAAAAGGTGATTTTAAAGTGGCACAGTCAATCCAGGAGCCTTAGAGCTCTGTATCACTCTAGAAACAGCTTCTGAGACAGATCAGGCCACTCTGCAGGAGCCTGTGTCCTTTTCAAGACCTTCCACTTGCTCTTGAGGCTCATTTAAAGAAAAAAAAAAAACCCGTATGGGAAAACACCTTATGGTTGCAAAGATACCTTCAAAACCAGTGTGATCAACCACAGGGGTGCACACATGGTGAGTATCAGATTGTACACAAGTGACCTGACGAGTTCCCCTCATGCTGGTCAACACTCTGTCCCTGATTATTTTTCCACCCTATTAGTAGGTAAGGAGGACAAGTGTTTTAACCTTGCTGTAAGTGGAATTTTGTTTCTCTCCTACAGCTTGATAGAGCTTGGGTCAATCTGTTCCACGTGTTGCCATCCAGGACTGCCTGTGGTGCTGGGGAACAGGATGCTGGTGGCATGAGCAGGAGCTGGGGCCCGAGAGCACAGCCCAGTGACCACCCCAGAACACCCAGAGCTGGGACTGCCCTGCAGCACAACAGGAGTTGAGCAGTCACACTTCAGGCTCTGCTCAGCAGCTGTGAGGAATAAAATCGCTTCCTTTTACAGTGAAAGCTCCTTTGCTGGTGCTAGCAGGAGCTGGGTTAGCAACACTGCACACGCATGTGCATACACATACATGGACTTACCACCAGCCTTCTCTTTTTACAGATAGGAAGAACTGCATGGTACATGCATACCTGACCTCCAGGCAAGCTAACCTGAGCCTCTGAGGTGTTAACACAGCTTAACAACTCTTTTGAAGTTAATTCCCTTCCTTATTTCTCCATAGTCCCAATGAGTTTTGTTTTATTAAACAATTAGATGTTTTTCTTGTTAAATAGCAGACCTTGGCTGCAGTAACTCTATGATTATTTCTTCTTTTGCCTGTAACACTTCTGCAACTTAATGCTTCCAGCCTTCTTTCTCCCTTTCTGTTCTCTAGTGACTCATCTAGGCAGGTATTTTCTAACCATCCTATGCAGCCTCCTAAGAGATGATGTTCTTTCCAGGTATCAGCTGAAAAGTGCCACTGCTCAGAATAGAGCAGAAATGGAAAGGCAGTATGTCAGTCTGCAATAAGTAATTCAATTCTTTGCAAAGCAGGGGTTGTTTTTGCTACAAGAAAAAAAAAAAAAGGTGAAAAGATCTTAAAGGCAAGATACATTCACAGCAAGTTATACAATCCTCCATTTAGTTCACTCCTCAGATGGAGTCACAAGCAGTTCTTAGTCTCCAATACTCTGCAGTGGTAAAACAGTAAGTATCCTTAACTCCTGTGTCATTCTGCCTGCCCTTAACATCCCAGGATTATTATTTTAAAGAAACAGATTATTCCTGGAAATAAAAAATAAAAATAAGAAAAAAATTTAGAAAATTTGAAATGCCGTTTCCACATGGTTAAGACCACATATAAAGTTGTCTTCTTGAGGGACCACACAGATGAAAAGTACAACCTTCTGCTTTTAGACATCGTATCAAAAGAGGATCTCAAATGCTGTTCTGGTGCCCAGGTTCCAGCATGAGCGCTGCCTGTCTGCACCACCCACAGCAGCAGCCACAGGGAGGTCTCAGGCAGACTTCATGTTGGGTTTGAAGCTTTTTTCTGTAGGATGACATAATCCAAAGTAGCCAAATTCCAATTATTTCATAGTGCATGCTAACATAGAACAGGAAGACCAGACCAACCTCAAGTCCAGATTTGCTTGTCTCTGCTCGAGTAGAAATAAAAAGTACTACTAAGCTGTGAGGTTTTCTTGCATGGGTAAATCCTGATAGTGAACAACCACCAGTGCTGAGGTCCCAGCCAAAAAGATGAGCTCACATATTGATTTATGGCACATAAATCAAGATGACTTAGTTGATGAAAGCTCTTGTATTATTTGCCTGTCCATCCAGTGCTGCCTTGCTTCTTTTTTTTCTTTATTATGGAGAAAGGTTGTAAAGGCTCCCCAAGTAGAGAAAATTATATCTCTTATTTCCTGATGGCATTCAGAATTAAGGAGATTTTCTCATAGTTTTTAAATTGCAGTATCTAAACCCTGAATTAAGACTATGAGAGAATGTTCCCAGCGTGGTAAAGGAAGGCTCTGCAAAGGGGGTAATCCTGACTCACCTAACCATCTTGGTGGAGTTCAACACGTTTGCTCTGGAGGTGCCTGGCAGCTGGATCCAGTCCATGCAGCTGTGGTCTGTCTTAAATACCAGGCAGCTTTCCTGCCTCGTTCACCATCCTAATGAACATCACACTTTCTGGGAAAAATTACTTCAGCTCTCTGAAGATGCAGGGGAGCCATGAAAAACTTGAATAAGGCTCTTACATTCTTCAGAGCTCTGAAGAGAGGGAAGATTTCCAGCTCCCTGACTAGCAGCTCTCTTGCTGAGATGGTATTTGGCACTTTCTCGTCCTATTTCTGACGAAAGGCAGCCAAGAAGGAACAAGCCTGCTTCTGCTCATGCATCAGAGATGTGTTCACACACACACACACACACATGCACACTTGCATGCTCCACCACGGCTTCCCTTCCCCCAGCTCCTCCTGGTGCCTTCCCTGTATGTGGGGAAGCAAATAAAAGGAATAACTGCTGCTGCCGCAGCCAAAATAAGGCAAAAGCATACAGAGGGAAAGAGCAGAGAGAACGGAGACAACAAAGGCACAGCAAATCTATGAAATCAGGCAAGGTGAGTGGAAGGAGTGGGGCCAACCTGATCAGGTTAGTCATTTTGGCTCCCAGTTTAGCAGCGTGCCCATGCTGGGGGCTCCGCAAACAGGGCAGAGGAAGATTCGAACCTTGCCCTGGAATTGCACAGACCTGAGAGGGACTTTGGGTTTGCCGTGCCTGGCCACCAACACCACATGTCCCATTTTTGGCCATGTTACCCCAAAGCCACCCCACCAGTGATGCTCTCTGTGCACCTTCTTGTTGGCCAGCCCTGTGGTCACTTCCATGCCACAGCCCAGCTCTGTCGGGTGCCTGAGGCCCTGCTGGGTCAGAGTGGCTTCCAGGTTTCTCATGACTAGCACCCATCAACCTATTCCCACCCAGGCAGAGAAACCAATTGGCTTTTATGGGACCACATGCTTCAGTGAGCCTCAGGCTTTCTTCATGGCTGCGTTTCACTCGGCCATGGGTTGTGCCAGCTTTTTTGGGTCAGAAGCAATCCACCCCCATTTCTTTCACAGGCAGGTCTTCTCAAGAAAACACAAAAGACAAAGTTGGAAAGGACCTCAAGAGGTCTGTTGTCCAGTCATCTGTTCAAGTAGAACAGCCACTAAGTCTAAGTCTTTCAGGTCCCCTCCAATCCAAATTATTATATGATTTTATGATTAAGAAGCTCCTTGCTTAGGCAGCAGTCCTCCTCCTGAAACTCTTGGTCTGACTGTCCGTGTCAGACGTTCCTCAGCTCTGTTTTCTTTTAAAGTTAGCCAGATTCTTGGCACCTTCTCCCCACTGGCTTCTAAGCAATTTCCTAAGCAAACCCGAATCCGCTGTCCTGAAGTAGCAAGTCTTGAATCTGCATCTTGCCTGCCTAGTCTTTGTCCAGGGCTTGCACACCATCACCTCAGGATGAGAAGGTGGCCCCATGGTCTAAGCTGTCAGCTCACATACCACTAATGATTTTCATTCCTATTTTCATTGCTTATGGACCTTAGATGCAGACTTGCATTAATTTTTGGCATTTCAGTGCTAGGAGAAGAGGTGCCTCTCTGGCCGCTTCTTAATGCACACTCACAAGTGGCCGTGTCATGCTTTGCCTCATCCGTGTAACAAACAGAGACCAAGCAACCAGAGGTATAACACTAGCTACTCCTACAGAATGTTAAAGGTTGGGACAGAAAATAAACCATCATGACAAAGGGTTTGAAAAAAGGTGCTTCAGTGCTCCTCACCAGGCTATATGGTGGGGCCAGGGCTTGAGGACAACAGCAGCTCTGCTCCCCCCATAGTTTGAAAGGAAAATAAAGTCCCAGTGTATTTTTCTCGCTGGACTTCTCTGCCCTCAGAGGAAGAAGCATTTACATTACAGTAGTTCTACACCACAATGTGGCCAGTTTTGCACCTTTTCTTTTGCTACCTGGTTTTCACACCCAGTCCTCAAGGATCTCACTCTGCTGGTTTCTGCTATCAGAGGGTTCCTGCTGCTGGAAGCTGCCAAGTGTTAGTCAATTCAGAATCCAGGGCCTGCATGGGCTCCTCTTGACTTCTCTTTGAATCAGCCCAACTTGTCCTTCCTCAGCCTCCTCCTTGCAAATCAGGACACAGTGGTGACTGTGTGTACAACTGCAGTACCCTCCCAGAGGGATGCATCATCTTTGCTGCCTTCCCTGCCAGGGATCACTCTTGATGTAACTGCTTCTGCCTGCATTTATGCCAGAGAAAATGTGGGCCGTAATTAACCTATTTTGGATTATGTAACTAGATACACCCATGAACAAGAAATAAGTTGGGTTTTATCCAGACCTCCTGCTTAAGAGGTTGGCCTCAAACTGCACTCACAGATCTCCAGGGAGAGAGCTTTTAGTTCCCAAAGAACTTCCAAAAAAGAGCTACGTTCCAAAATGCAGCTCCCATCTCTGGCTCACAAGGTGCTGCTGTTGGAGACCCAGCCCTCACTTAGAAACCAAACTCTGCAAGCCTGTACAATCAATTGACCTAAATGTCTACTGGCATTTGCTCAGGCAGGTGACTAGACCTGGGGGGCTGCAGCCAACAGCCATTCACTTTGGAGACTAATAACTGGGGACAGCATGTGTGGAATCCCATGAGACTTCCCCGTGGACATCCACTGCAGCATAAATGAAAAGGGAGGGAGGTGATGAGACGTGTCAGAAAGACAGGCAGCCTTCTGCCTCACGGGGAAATGGTGTCTCCTCTGGGAGGTTAGCATTGCCCAGGGCAAGGGGAGATAGCTTCTTCTGAGAAACCTTCCAACTGGTGGCAAACAGGCTGGCCCCACAAACCTGCCTTGAGATGGGGAGATGTGTGCCTGAGCACCAGGCACAGCTGTGTCCATTTTTCTTTTCATGCTTCTTGCACCAGTGAGTGCTTGATTTCACCATGTTAAATAGGAGTTTGGGAGCACTGACTCTCCTTCCACTGGAAGAGCTTATAGCCCAGTCAGCAAGAGGCTCTTCTAGGAATTGGGGATTCAAATCTCCTCCAAGAGGGGCTTGCACCCTGTTGGAAAAGGATTGGAGAGGCACCACTTCCCTTCTGAAAGGCGTAATACCTCCTCTTGTCTAGGTTTGGAAGAAAGGTTTTGGCACCTAACTTCAAGGGGAAGAAGGAGATAAGGGCATTGAATCCTGAGTGCAAACTCATATATCCCACAAATCTTGGGATCCATTCCTAAGAGCTGCCTCACATGTTTCCTGCTGGGCACCTTTGGGGAGTTCCTGCTTGTCCTGTGGATCCTGCTGGGGGGACCCTCCTTCCCTGCATGCCTCCAGGTGGTCTGTACTGCATATGTTAGAGAGTCCTGTAGGGCAGAGTGCCCAGCCCTGGCTGCAGCTGATGTTGGAGCTCCATGGGCTGGCACCAAGACTCTCCACAGCTTCCAAGCCAGAGGAAAGGGGTTGTTGGTACCTTCACTCAAATGAGCACAGCCTACCTTCAGCAAGGCAAAGTAAATGCTGTTCCACTCAGCCTGCTGGGCTCTGTTCTGTGTGCCCCAGAAATCTCCACACAGCCCTATGCAACATGTGCCCAATCAGGGGGTTGGTGATCCAAGTTGGGCCCTGCAGAAGCAATCACCTGGTGCAGGAGCTGCCAGCACAAAAGAAGGTGAGCAGGAAAAGCAGATAATTGTACAGAAGCACTGTGAGTTCAGGATGTGGGATTTCAGTTTTTACACCCATCTCCAGACTGGGAGCAGGGTGCTCATAGCAGTAAATGCCTCATCCACATTTTCCCTGTTTTGGGGGGGTTTTTTGTTTTGTTTTGGGTTTTTTGTTTGTTTTATGTTTGTTTGATTGTTTTTGTTTTTTGTTTTGGTTTGGTTTTGGGGGTTTTTTTGACAGTGAAATATGACCATCATGATTATCACCAATACTTGCTTGCTATGCTGCAGTTATGGGACTTCATGTTTTCTGTGCAGGATACCAGGCTCAGACCAGCTCAGATAATTTTTCAGGAAAGATGCCACATCCCTTTGCAGCTGGGATGCAGCTGAGCCTGCACCAACACCTCTAGCCCTTGACCTGGGGTTCTGCATTGCTGCCAGGCCTGCAGGAAGCCTGTTTTCTCCTCCTTCAGAGACAGCCTTTTCAAGCCCACTGACCACCTGCGGACTGAAATGTCACCGTCTTTGCTCATGCTAATCCCGATGTTTGTACTGAATTTCAGCTGGATGATCACCAGTCCCTTCTGTAGTTCCACCAGCACAGCTGAGCTCACTCCTCAGCTGAGCTGTAGTCCTGCTGGGAAGCAAGCAGGGACTCGTGTCCCTTGGCTCTCTCCAGCCAGGTTTCTAGAGATGTAGTTTTCCTTCCTGTCTTTGCTGCACAACATTAAGCAAATGATCTGCAGTTTTTCAAGCACCTAGCATTCACCAGCAAAGCTTGGTCTTCAAGGCATGAAGGTCTTGCCCATGCATCATGATAGAGGGGCAAATTCTAGTAGGAGATTTTGGATGGAAGGTTGGATAGATAGATTTATTTTTTTAAATTTTTTTTTTTAATCATATACAGAGAGATTCACACATCACACTCAGAATAAGAAATAATAACTGGTCAAAAATACAACTTTAGGCTTTGTTGGTTTGAATGCTAGTCTCAGGCTTTCCTGAATGTAATTGTTATTTGTAAGTGTTCTCAAACACTTCACACACAAAAAAAAAAAAAAAAAACCAACACATTTTTATGCTGTGGGTTGTCTGCAAATGTTCATTTTGACAAGTTGCTGTCTGTTACTGGTATTGGACTCGTCACACAGTGTATCTTATGTTCCCTAACTGGATGACAAGCTTGTAAAACAGAAGAATAGCAAGTGACAGATACTAGCATGATTTCTGGTTATTTTTTATAGTTCCTGATTTCATGGGCACTGAAAGCTCTACGAATATCATGAACAAGATATTAGGAATGAGGAGTTTATTGGAAAACATGCCAGCACTGGCAACCTTTGTAGAAAATGAAAGGCTTAATGATGAATCAGGTAGCTTCCCTTCATACAATGGCATTCAGTTATCAAGATGTAGAAGGAAAGGTTCATAGGAAATAATTAATAGGACACAGTAAGGTTTGATATGTGAAAGACTTGTCTAAGAACTGCTGGCACATCAGAGAAAATGTTTCACAGATGCTTCACTCTTATTTAAATATGGGAGAAAAAAAGGGAGATTCCTTAGAACTCAAAACAACCTAGCGGCCCAGACACTAATAATCTTTTTGCCCTCTTAAGATGTTCTCCATGCCACTCTCTTTCCACTCTAATGAGTTCAACATAGTTTCAAGCTAGAACAACAATCATACAGAAGCACCTTGTTCTCAGGAACTTCTTCCTAATGTGTACACAGCAAGCACCTGGTGTCCCAATCAATTCTTGCACAGAACTGCAGTAGTTAACCACCTAATTCCTGGATTACAGCTCAGTGCAATTTACTGGCCTGACAAACCTATGCCATCCATCAATCAAACAAGTTATTTAAATTAACTGTAAGAGTTGTAGTGAATAGATTTTTAATTGATTTTTAAAAAAATACATTTCTGAATAAAACTCATGCTTAAAACATTAATGTTTAGCTAAAAGAATTGTAATTTGTTCTGAAGAGAAACTGCCATATGGGGTATGTGACTTTGGTAGTACTCTTTAACCACATGAAATCTGGCTTGGTAGGATATTCCCCCAGAGCATCCTTTGCTGTTGTTCCCCATACTCTGTTCTCCTCTGCTCAAAACTCCATATTCTAACCTGTCAGAATTATGGAAAGGCATTTTGAAGCTGAAACATGACCTTCAAGTCAACATATGAGTGTGCCCAAACTGAGAGGTGGATGCTAAAGGAAAATGTTCATTTCAGGCCCCTTTTCCTTAAAGCTCCTTGAAAAGAAAACAGTTATCCTTCAGAGGCTTTAGACTATGGCATCAGCAGAGTGATGTGAACCTCTGGTTGGTATCAGTTGGTCCAAAAAGTATAATGTAGTGCCAGAACCTATGTGGTAGTAACAAATTTGGCCTGAAGTAGGGGATCAGAATAAGAACACTATTACCACAGTTGAAAGACCATGATTATCCACACTGAATAAGAAGCATTCTTCCTATCATCCATGCAACTAGATTTCCTGGAACTCAAACTTTATGCCTTTTGGTGATTTATGGAAGATGAAGCTCAGGTAAGAATATCCACAGATGTCTAAAAAGGTATTAAAATAAGTTTGTGACCATAGAGGTGAAGAGCTTTGCTGGACCTAGAACAATCTGTCTGAAGGGCAACACAAGGCACAGGAAATGCAATGCAGATAAATGCAGGAAAGGATCTGCTAAAAGAAAAAAAAAAAATCTACACATTGCAGAGTCCCAAACAAACCCATTGACTCTGTAAAGGTATGTGGGCACAATGCTAGCTTTAGGCAGGGCCACATAAAATAGCACATAAATGAAATGGGAAAGCCTGCATACAAACAGGACATGGCTCACATACCACATCTCCCCTGCCAGCCCACGGAGCCCAGCAAAGAGCAGGTATCCCCTGCAAATGCTTTCAGCTCCACAAACACTCCCACAGGCAGCTCTCAAAGAAGAACAGCACAGGCTTAGAGAAGTGAAGGGATTCAAATTTGTATATGAAATGTGAACAGAAGTCAAATTTTAAAAAAAAAAAAAAAAGAGGTTCCCCAAGGAACTATTTCAGCCTTGGTACTCTCACTTAATTCAAATCTCATTAATCACTATGCCAACCATCCAGGTTTAAAGGCAGAACTACCCATTTCTGATGGGGGGTAGTAACCGAGGGACTGCAAGTGTCCTGCCTTCTCTGCAAAGGAAAGACAGAAAGGCCTGAAAAGTACAAAACTTAAGGTGGCTCTGGACCTCATTCCAGCAACTAGTGCTACCTTTATCTGCCCATATATTCAACAGGGAAGGACAAAGATGTTATTCCTCCCCTGCCACCACCACAAACAAGGAGGAGTCAAACACCCATCAGCTGAGGCAGAATTCACCTAACACTGGCCAGGGAGGAGCTGGGACAATGCTGCGTGTCTGCTGTCTCCCATCTCCTCTGCAATCAATAGAGAGAGATCAGATTCTCTCATGGATGACTCACCACCTCCTAGGAGAGGTGTCTAGAGTAGGTGGGATGACTCATCCTTGGGGTGGTCCTCCCCACAGATGTTCACAGGATCCTACCTCATAACATAAACTACATGCTCACCTTTCAGTCCTGTCTTGCATGACATTACTTTCTCTGTTTTCTCGCACGTAGTTAGGACTTCTGGAGGAATGCACAACCTTGTCTGGGACTCGATGCCATTACTTGACGCTGTGTGTATGCAGGAGGCTAGGACTTTAAAATGGTTTAGACAACTTGTCCTTCAATTATATTACATCTCAGGCCTTTTCTTTCATGTGGTGGCAGTATCATAAAGGTCAGCATTAGAGTAAGGCTCAAACTCTGGCAGGTGACCAGTGTAGGCAGCAGTACACTGGTCATCATGTTCTAACCAGCAGTGCAGAACATTTTATCACTAAGGTGGTAAAACATGGGACATTGAACACAGAACATTTTGATATCCTCTTCTGTGTTTGCCATCTTCCCCATGAGTCCCCAGCATCGGTAGTGTACATGCTGAGGAGCAGACTGTCAGAAAGGCTGTAGTCTTATTTAGAGCTTGTTATGTAAAGACTAATACTGAATAAATTAGGATAGCTTAATAAGCAGCCATAGTGTAAGGATTTTGTTTTGCTTGTAATATTAGAACCAAGAAAAAAGTTCTTATGTCAGATGTAGAGAGAAAACCAGTAATGATCTGGAATCTGCACCAACTTAGTATGCCTGGGCACCTGTCAGGCAGATATCTCCTCTCTGCTTGGAGACTGGCAGGACTGCCTGCACAGGACCCAGGAAACAAAAAGCAGGACTCAGAAACAGTACTAGGATTTCCTTTTGGGGAAATCCAGAGATCTGCCAGTGGGACATCTGGGATGCCACCTCTACTCTCTGATCTTTTTGTGTTAATGCATGTCTGAATCGAAAATGTAAAGTCCTCCTGAAGGCAAAATAAAAAGTTTGACTTCATCATTTATGGAGTTAGGCCACAAGGACAGGATCCAAAAGTTTTGCTTTGCATCCAGATGTGTTTTTTGTTGATATCTTCCCTAAGGGGATAAACATTTTCCTGTCTGTCAGACTGTGGTTATGTTAAATGCTTTAAATCCATGTCTCATAATGAGCACCACTGAGAGAGCCAGCTCTGTACAGCAGATGGCTGCAGAACACGAGTACCCTGAGAAATCCAGGGGACACTCCCGAGCTGTGCTTTTATGTTATCTGCTTTCAGCTGACACTGGAAAACCCAATATATCACTTTGACACCAAGGGTGCTAAGCCTCTGCCAGCATAACACCCTAGCAGAGGTCCTGCCTGCTCGAGGTGCACAGTCTGGAAGTGTGATTTCACTTCTTGGACATGCAGTAGCAGTTTTTCACCTGTAAACATAACTTTTGCACCTCTTGTGACTAGCTGGTTTTTTCTTGGCACCATTCAAAATGACACCTTTCTGGACATCTTGGAAGTGAAGTGGATAAAGGAGGGGATCAAATTACCTCTCTTTGAATGGAGGAACACAAAATAAGCATTGTATTTCAAAACTGTTAATTATGTTCATGGAGGGCTTGATTCCACCAAAGTTAGTCATGCTGAGTAGTTTCTTTTTCCACAACTAGCCTATTCATCTCAATTAGATTAGTCACAGCACAAGGAGAACAGAATTGGACTTTGAATAATTTCAATTAATTTTCTGCTGTAAAAAAGCACTATTAATTAATATTTCCCCCGTTTCCTCGGCATTTGGCAAATATGTTTTAACTATGCATAAATATTACTCATTTTCTACATTTTCTTCCCATAAGACATTTTTGATGGTTTGTCAAGTTCCACTTAGCTTTTTAATACATTTTTTTGTCGAAGCATAATTCACTTCATGATCTAAACAGAAGTGCCAGCACAGAGCAGGCACAGCTTTACTCCGCTGAACTTTAAAGTACTTGCAATTAGAGCCAAATTTCTTATGCACAGAATTAGGAAAACTATTTGGCTGATCTAATAAAATTACTGACATTTAATATGATCTTTTCTATGTAGGAAAATTACTAGTCCTTTAATAATATCTTACCTAGGTAGGGAAGTGCTGAATCCTGCATTTAATCCTCATAGTCGAACATGATGCAATTTTGCAATTGGTGAATCAAAATCCTCTTCCTCTCTTCCATGCTGCATTGGGTCTTCTCTGTATGATAAGATATCCCCTTCTGGTAACCACAGTGTGGTAAATTAATTGCAGAGTATCAGTGTGCGGGTATCTCTAGATACAGGTGAGGAGGATCTTACGGAGAGTCTAAAGCATCCCTACGGCCTCAGGATCAGAGGTGGTGACACCACTCTAGAAGCATCACTGAAGGAAGGAGCTGTGCTCCCAGAAAGAGGTGCTACAGCTGTGTGAGATCCAGACATTGGAGGGTAGTGCACCCAGGCAGGAAGGCAGGGGGTATTGACCTCCAAGAGAGGGGTGAGAATTTGTTCCTTAGTTTATCCCTGCTGGTCCCACATGCTAAGGGCTCAGTTTCTGTATCAGTGCTGATCATAAGCAAGTGTATAACCAGCTCAGGGAAAGGTTCAGCATAAGCTTACAGAGGGAAATGAAGGAAGATTCATCTCCCTTCAACAGCACCATAGGGAGAATGAGAAGGTCAGGGCAGTCAGGTGAACTTTGGGATTGAGGTCCACGGTTCCCGTCTGACAGAGACGTTCCTGGACCATTTCTGCAGACAGAGCTCTTCTGCTACTCAGTACAGTGGGGAAGGGGAGGGGGCACTGTTTGTTCACCTTATCTGCCACTGGGTAAATGCCAGTCCTCAGTGGCACCTAGACAGGTTTCTGTCAGAAGTATCTTTAGCTGACAAAAATACCTGGCTAGCTCTGCCTAGGGGAGGCTTCAGCAAGAGCCTCTGGAAACATCTGAACAACATGTTCTGCCTGCTGGCCCCCATATCCACAGAGGTTTTAGGTGGCATCTGATGAGGTCCAAGTGTGTGCTCATGTCTAGGAGCTTGTCTCTGATGCCCTACAAGTGAGCTATAAATGTTAGAGGGAAATCTGAAAAAGGGAGAAACTGATTTCCACTGGATGCCCTTTTTAACTTCTGTGAAACTGATACCTGCCGGAAACTTCACTCTGTTGTCTTACATAACTACACCAATTCTCTACTCTGTATTCCTGCTCCTGACAGACACACATCCATCCCCTCCGATACAAGCAGGTGATCTCTATGAGACTAACCAGAAACACAAGGAATCAGGTTGAGAACGACAAAGCTGACATATCTCACTCCTGTTAATTTCTGTGAATATTAGGCTGTGTTATAGATCAGGACCTTAGTTATTCTGAACACAGAGTGTAAGCAAAAGGAAAACTTGTGTTATGAATACAAAAGAGGTACATTTGTTTCACAATGCTGCACTGGATTATACAGATGACATTACAGAGGAGTAGCTTGGGGGTGAACAATGTTTGTCAGCATCCTTGAATATTGCAAATTTAAAATCCACAAGCAGAGAAACTAAAGAGATGATCAGACTTCTTCAACCAGTCATCTAGAATGCAGTATTAATTTGCTGCTCTACCAAACCCTGAAATGCCATCCTTAATAGATGGGGACTGATTTGATAAGATCCATGTTATTTGCCTCTGGGATTTATAGGGATAACAGCAAGATCAGATAGAATTAACACCTTATCCTATAATATCTCGCTTCTCTAGGAGCATCTGAAAAGACTTTTTAAGTGGCAGTGATCCTTCACTGATGCATGGTATGCCGAGTACACTGTCTCCTCAGAACAGACGAAGGACCACTGTTGCTCTCCTCCTCAGCAAATATAGCCACAGGGAAGAAATAAGAACAACCTTCCATCACTCTTTTCCTTCAAGGACATTTCTTTTGGAATATTCCTTGTAAAATAACTAAAAATAGAGGGTGCATAGGTACTATTTTTCCTTACCATAGAAAAGATCTTCCCATAGGACCAGTACTGGCACACTACAGCAGTGATACCAGTTTCCATTATCTCAGAAGCTGCATTTTCTATTGCTGACACTGAACAGCTGGTCTGATTTGTTTCACATAACAAAGACAGTATAAATTAAGTTGCCATGTGAATCAAGAATGAATCCCACACACAAAGAGATATGCAATACCTTTTATTTTGCTTTGTGGACTAGAAGTGTTCACAATACTGAAACCTACCATCCTGCAGTGATGGAAAGATACATGTTGGGCCATTTCTCTGAACACCAAAGATGTTCCTTTAGGTTTTGACTTTAAGAGTAGTTGAATCCATAGAAAATATGTATTTTTATTTTTATAGCTTTAAAGAAAATTTCTGCAGTATGGCTGTGGTTTTTTTCAACGGTGTTAAGTCTTTTTTCCTATTTGACATTCACACAAATACAGTTATATATAGGGATTAATAAATATCCATTTGCTGATGGTACCCCAGGGACATGCATTATATTTTAATGATGCACCTTCAACAGATATCTCACTTACCTGTCAGTCTGGAGGTGTAAGACTGAGAGTTTCTATAGTCTCATTTCACTCATATAAGTACTGCCTTTAAATGAAACTGTTTCTGGCAGTGGTCAGCTGCAATTTCTGAATGACATAGTTCCCTCCAGAGGGATGATTCCTAAAACCACTTAATTCAAAGGCAGTTATCCTTACTTCTTTAAAAACACTTTAAAAAAAAACAAACAAAGAAGCAAACCAACAACAACAAAAAACCCAAACCCAAAATCAACCAAACAAAAAGAAACAAATTTGGTGGGTATTTTTGTCTGGCCAGCACTTTTGTACTGGCACAGAAATACCTTCAAGACAAAGTTCATTTTGGCATATCCAACCAAATAAGGGTTAATGCCTCTCATGTGGGAAAACTATCAAATAGGCAGCTACAAAGAGTCATCACACCACTTGCTCTTTGCCCATTTTTGCTTCAGGAATATTGGTCTTTGCCTGTCCTTTGAACCGCTGTCAAGAGGAGGCAACAGGGACCTCGCAAAAGGGACAAATTCAGCCTGGTTGGGCCACCCTCTCCTTTCTCTTCTTTGAGCAGAAACCTCTCTGGACCCATCAGAGGGACAGGCCATTTCTCTCAGATGTTTGAGCACATATCTCTATCACTTCCTCTTGTGGAACAGTGCCATCACATTTCCCTTCTTGGAAGCATTTTCCCAGAGTGCAAAGGCCCTTACCAATGTGCAGGCTCCAGTGAGGGATATACTTGATGTCTGTACTGTCCCAGGGACAGCATGACTGCAGTCCTGCCCACAGCCTTAACCTGCTGCATGGGTGCCTCCAGCTCCCTATGGGATCACAGGGAGCTTTCATGGAGTGAAAATTCTCTCTAAATCCTGCTTATCTAGCAAGATTCACAAAGAAGGAGCCCTCTGCCCCCTCATCCTGCACAGACAGTCTGACTCACTGGACTCAGGATTCCCATCTGGATGTCTCTTTGAAAGATGGGTGCAAGCCAAGGAGTTCGTCTATTCTTAGCCTTATATGTTACAAAGATAGCTTTCCCCATAAAAATCTCCTGTCGTTCAGCCATCTCAGAGAACACCTGCCTCTAAGCAAACACAGCAGCAGTGTGAATCCTGTTCCCTGCTCATTTTAATGAGGTGTTAATAGCAGAGACCGATAGAGATTATATAAGTGCTGAAATAGCTAAGGAAAGCCGCGAAAGAAACAAAAATAAATGGAAGTCAAATAATTCGAACCCTGTCACCATGAAGTGCCAGCTACAGGAATGTGAATGGCACTCGGAGGCAGAAAAATCTTCTTACACCTCCTGTGCTCCAGAAATGACACCACTTGCTTGCCAGCTTCTCCGACCAGCATCTTCCCACTTTCTCCAACGCTGCCTGAGGATATGGCGTGTCCTAACTGACGTGATCCATAAAACTGTGCCTCTCTGGTTCTCTGCAGCCCTGCTCCCACTCCCCTTGTGCTCCGGATTGCTGCGGGAGCTTGGTCCTGGCAGCCAGGCAGCAGCAGAGAGGGATGCCAGAGGGGGCAGTGTATATTAAAAAACAACACACAGCCTCTTAAACTGCCTGGAACAAAATTGTGCAATAACTGGCTTGCTCGCCCATGTGATCTTATCACTGCGAGCCAGGGTTTTCAGAGGGAACTGAAAGGAGTGAAACACCCACTAGATCCTGCTTCAGATCATCTGCAAAGCTCGCCTCTTTCGCTCATCCTCCTCTCTTCACGTTTTACATTTGCTCGTGGTGGTATTTCTCCCTGGGAGCTCCTGGGAGGCCAGGCTCCTTGCCAGATCTGTTTGTACACACTCCAGGGTAGGTTTGGGTTGCTGGCCAGCTTCCCTGTGTCCTGGCTTTCCCTGCAGCCTGGATCTGAGGCAGTCCCGGTCATCTTTCCAGCAAAAGGCTGGTATGGCCAGGAAGGGTCAGCCAAGCGTGGGGTGGGATGGCCCCGGCTCTGAAAGGCTCTGCAGGCTGCCACCCTAACAGGGGGCAAGGGGCACCTTGAAGGGTGGTGTCTTGAGACAGGCAAGGTGTGGAGACTGAAAAGGCCTGAAGAGAATGAGGAAAGAGAAATTTTCCTCACTAAACAGTTAAGACAGAAAAATATAGTCTGTTAAAAGAGGAAGACATCATAGCAAAGCATACTGGTGTGCTGGGTGATTCCTGTGCTGGGTTTGGGAAGAACATTCAGAATCATTGCGTTTATGGTTTTTTGGCTGTCCATGACAATTACCTGAGCCTCTTCCTTTCCCACAGATGTATCTTGCAGCTTACCCCACCTTCAGATGGGATCTCTGGTTGCAGCACTGTGTGTATCAGCCAGCATTACACTGTGTGGGTGACTGTGTTTCCTGCCCACACATGCTTCCTGTGGAAGCCACGGTCAGTCAGGGATGCAGGGAGACACAAGTGGCATGGGGAGCAGGAGGCTTGAATGCTGAAATGGCAGCTCCAAAACAAAGCTCTGGACTCCTCCAATGCTCAGTGGAGAGAGATCAATGCATCCAGAACCTGATTCTTCTCATCCCTTTGCAGATGTATCAAGAAGATCAGGCAAAACACCTTTTAAGTGCCTGTTTCCCTCTGACTACATATGGAGCCCAGCTGTCTAGCTGAGAGAAGAGACATGGAAAGCTCTGAGGTCAGGTGGTATCAATCCCACCACAGTTTTAGACACTAGGGCAATTTCACACAAGGGCTTGATATATGGCACTTATATGTGGACACAATTATGTGTGGGGACATTTGCATGTGTAACATTATACCGATGTGCATGAGAAACTGTCCTCGAGACGATATAAACAGTGCCCTTAATCCTACAGTCAAATAGCTGTAACACTGTATGGCCTTTTAGTACTTAAAACTGAGTAAAAACACCAGAATGACTTTAAACAGTCACCAGGGTAATGCCCAGAAGTAGTTTGGCAGCAGAGTGACCCCAGAGCTGCCGAGCCCCACAGTGGCAGAGTGTGGGATACACGGGGCCTCATCTAGAAATCATGCACGTGCCACAGTTTTTTTTCTTTTTAGTGCAAGCTGCCCTTGATTAGTCATCGACCTGGTTTAGAAGTTGCACCACCACCACTCAAGCTGTGAGTGGAGTACATATTTAAATATAATACACCCTGCGATCATTTTAAAATGGCCTAGATCTAAGCCCACGGGGGGCTATAACTAATTTGACAGAAACTGTGGCTTCAAAATAGAACCACCTGAGACCTCTCAAGAGTTCAGCTACAGGGTTCACTGTTCCAGCACAAAGTCTCAGCTGAGCTCCCCTAACTGCTTCACAGCCCTTCTCCGCAAACTGAGGCCCAGCTGGGGGGCAGCAGGACTCAGTTTCCTGATGGATATCCTTCCCAGTGAGAATTATGATGCAGAGGAAGGAGGGAATTATGGTTCGACTTCCCAAACCGTTGGAAGGCTGCATTTTTGCACAATTTTGAGTCAAAACCATATGCAGCTCCACAGTTTTGGCTGTAGTTTGCCTTGGGGTTTTTTGAGCTAACTGTAATAGTGACTGATCCAAAAGGTAGGAGTAAGTAAAGTCACCGTATGCTTTAAACCTCCCATACTGGGAGGTTTCATGCAGTATGCAAGTCCCGTTTTTAATGTCAGAAGCACTTCCCACCTGAGCTTTTCACTTCTTCAACACTGACTAAGCAACTCTGCAAAGTCAGGACTAAATATCTGCCTTTTATCAGCCAGCACAATGGTGTCAGGCAAGTAGGTTTGTCTATCTGTAGTGAATTCAGTTGCATTAGTAGGTACAACCCTTCTGCAGTAGCTGGTACTCCCGTACCCTCCAGACCAGAGCATCACAGTTCTATAGCGAACAAAACTGGCTGATGGTGGGTGGCATTAGGTGCTACTGAACTAAAAGCATCAGCCTTCAGACAGCACCATAGCTGAGATTCCCTTGCCTGTCTCTGATGTCTGCTGAAGTGGAAATCAGCAATTGCCCCAGGCCCTTTTTTCAAATTTAATTTCTTTCAAATTTCATCTGTTCCCTATCCAAAAAAAAGATTTTAATGGAAGCTTTGTGTGAGTGTTATAGCTGCTGTATTTGTCTCCAAAATCTCTTTTTCACTCCTATAACAGTAAAAATACCACAAAACCATGAAAAAGGGGAGACTAAAGTGGTACTGAGTGCTAGAATCACCTTTATTCACAGAATCAGAGAAAGGCTGGAAGGGACCTCTGGAGATCATCTAGTCCAACACCCCTGCTAAAGCAGGTTCACCTAGAACCAGTTGCATGGATCACATCCAGGCAGATTTTTAATATCTCCAGAGAAGGAGACTTCACAACCTCTCTAAGCAACCTGCTCTCCAGGTTCTCTGTCACCCTCACAGAGCAAAGTTTTCCCCCATACTTCGACGGAACTTCCTGTGTTTCAGGTTGTGCCCATTGCTCCTTATCCTGTCACTGGGAACCACTGGAAAGAATCTTGCCCCATTCTCTTGATACCTGCCCTGAAGAGATTTGTATGCATTGATAAGATCCGTTCCCAGTCATCTCTTCCCTGGGCTAACCAGGCCCAGCTCCCTCAGCTTTTCCCCATAGTAGAGATGCTCCAGCCCCCTCATTGTATTCACAGCCCTTCACTGGACCTGCTCCAGTGGTTCCTTGCCTTTCTTGAACTGAGAGTTCAGAACTGGACACAGCACTCCAGGTGCTGAGAGAGGGACAGGATCACCTCCCTTGACTTGGTGTCTAAACTCTTCCTGTCGCCTCAGGATACCATTGGCCTTCTTGGCCACCAGGACACACTGCTGGCTCATGGACAGCTTGTTGTCCAGCAGGACCCCCAGGTCCTTCTGCACAGAGCTGCTTCCCAACAGGTCAGCCCCCAGCCTGTGCTGGTGCATGGGGTTATTACTTCACATCTCTCTCTCCTCAGGTGCAGGGTCCTGCACTTGCCTTTTTCGAACTTCCAAAGGTTCTGCCCTGCCCACCTCTCCAGCCTGTCCAGGTCCTGTTGAACAGCAGCACAACACTCTGGGG
>JAWWEU010000081.1:132254400-132278560 GCA_035583155.1 Acropternis orthonyx | reverse complement strand
TGGTCACAGCCCCCTGAGCTCTGCTGTTCAGTGCTCCATCCTCCTCACTTCCCGCTCCTCTAACCCACGCTTCCTGAGCTTGCCTAAGGGGATGTTACGGGAGACAGCACCAAAAGCCTTGCTGAAGTCAGGGTAGACAACATCCACTGCTTTCCCATCATCCTCCCAGCCAGTCATGCCCTCACAGAAGAAAATGAGATTGGTCAAGTGTGATTTCCCTTTGGTGAGTCCATGCTGACTCCTTCTGATCACCTTCTTTTCCTCCACATGCTTAGACATGACATTCAGAATGAGCTGTTCCATCACCTTTCCAGGGATTGCGGTGCGGCTGATTGGTCTGTAATTCCCTGGGCCCTCCTTCTTGCCCATTTTGAAGACTGAAGTGACATTGGCTTTCCTCCAGCCCTCAGGCACCTCTCCAGTTCTCCATACTGGGACAAATCACTTCTTTAAAGAGGAAATCAAGCATTGCCTTCCCACAGGAGAATTCCTGCAGACAGAAAGGCAGGGTGGTTAGCACTGCAGCCTTGTCCTGGCTTGCCTGCACATGAAAGTTATTTCAGAATAAGGCAGGGGTTGAATGGAAAGCAGGATAGGCATTCCACAATGGCTGCGTGTGTTGCTGAAAGCTCAGCAGAAGCAATGGGACAAGGCAGCTGTCTGTTGATTCATTGGGACTTCCCTGTGTCTTCTTTAGCTGTGTCCAACAGAAATAAACAGGAGAGGATTTTTGGAACTTTGTGCAGTATAATACACACAAAAGCAGAGGTAAACTATTTCAGAATAGTCAGAATTAAATAAAAGAGTCTTATTGTCCTGACTTTATAATACTAAAGCAAAAAGACATCTATAGTGCTTCTTTTCAGAGTAGAATTGAGAAAGCAAGGTGAAGATGCATGAAAAGGTAGCTTCAAACCATTTTGTTCCTGCTGGGTCCCTCACCAGAGATAGATCAGTCCTGACTGTGACCCCTTCAGCTGCACCATACCTGGCTCCATCACAGCCACTGGGAACCTCACGGCTGTTCTTCACCACCTGAAAGGCACAGTGTGGTGCATGATTCCTCAAAGGAGCCAGATCCCAGTCCAGAAACATCTGCTCCATTTCCCACATCAGCACAGATGCACTCTAAAGACAAACACTGCCTGACATCAGTTTAGCCAGATTTCACCCAAGTATTCTACGTTAACCTGAAGCCCCAGGGTTACAGAGGAAGGTTATTCTCTCTGGCCTTCAACTGAAATTTCATTTCTACCATTTTCTGAACAGTCTGGCAGTGCACCTTTGGCCTCCACCTCCATCCCTCCCTGCTGCAGGACAGAAGGAGGGCAGTTGGACTGACATAAGCCCCGCCTTGAGAGTGGTGAAGCACTGCAATAGACTGCCCAGAAAAACTGTGAGTGCCTTATCCCTGGAAATGTTCAAGGCAGGTTGGAGGGGACCCTGGGCAACCAGGTTTAGTGGAAGGTATCCTGCCCACACCACAGGGGTTGGGACAAGATGATCTTTAAGGTCCCTTCCAACCCAAACCATTCTGTGTTCTACAGTAATATATTGGAATAAAATGTCTTCAGAAGGGTGACCACTGAAACTAACACCATTCAGTGCATTCAGCATAAACTTAAATTTAAGTTTTTAACATCCTCTCCTCTTCTGAATGAAGTAGACTCCAAACTTTCCCGCTGGCTTCTGAAGTAGAAGTACTTTACACTCTCCAAATTTAGGAAATATTTCCCTTGGATTTAAAAGGATGCACTTCTTTGTCTTCCCTAGACAGAGACTAAAGAAAAAAACTGCTATAACAGTGGCTTAAAGACTTTCTTTCCCCCACCACCCTGAGAAATCCTAGGCTATTTCTTTATTTTTAATTTAAAAAATGCATTTTAATGTAGCTATAAAGTCAAATCAAAGCAGTTTTTCCTACTATTCTGCCACAAACTGACTGATGGAACAGGGGTTAGGTTCAACTTTCAGAGGGTCTTTCCAAAAAAATAAAAATACTTAAGCATTATTTTGAGCTTCCATGGAGAAGTCTGGGAGACTGCATTATACCACCTGGGCCTCATTGTGTGAAACACCTCCAACTGTGAGCAGTAAAGTAAAAAATTTATTTGAATAGACATAACATCTTTGGAGGGGGATGAAAGAAAAGCTCAATAAATCACATCTGTTTGGTAAATCTGAACAATACACCCCAACACCTTTCACTTGGCACACTGGCAGCAATCATAGGCATCTCCTCTAGCTGGAACTGCTCTCTGCAGTGAGCAGCTCCTGCCCTCTCCCTTCCCTGCTCTCCATAGTACTTTTTCACCAGCTTAGATAAATGCAGTCAGGGAACATGCTGATGTCTTGCTCCTGTTTTCTGCAGCAAAAATATAATTCTTTAGTTAAACACATCAATTCTATAGAGGTAAAGCTTCAAAAACAGACATGTGCACAGTGCTCCAGAGAAGAATTACCATCTGCCTTCTCCTCTCCTCCTCCTCCTCCAAGGAAGGAAGAAATGTAGCAGAGGCTTAGCTCTTCATTACCTGCTTGCCTGACATTCATGAGATTCCCTGCAGGATCTTTCTTGCTAACCAGGCAGGATGAACACCCACAAAATTTGGCAAGGAGATGACTTTTAACTCATTTTCACAAACTGGCTCTATTTCAAGTAGACAGTGTCTCTCTGGTATCAAACCAGAAAAAAGATTGGTTTTGCTTTCCTCTGAAAAATAGAAAAGGCAAGTAGCCATCCTACTGGTTGCCTTGAATACTAACAGTGAAACACGATGATTCAAGGATTAAAAGGAATCAAGTTTCATCTGTCAAAGTCTGAGGATGAAGTTCCAGTTGGCCTGATAATGTATTTCAGCAGAGCATTGTAAAAACCTAAAGCAGAGTTTGCTTTCTGCACTGTCTGCTCCACTGCCACTACTCTAGAAGTGCAGGCACTATTTCCTACAGCAGGGAACACTCAGATGTCAAATTCAGAGCTTGGACAGTGAGTCAGGAGAGAGCTGTCACTGCTACACCAGTCGTTAGTGGGCAACATTACACATCCATATGGTATTTGTATCCTGGGAAAAGCTGACTTTTGGTACAGAAGGAAAAAAGTAACATTGTAGGGATAGATTTTTTAGATGGAGAAAAGTTAAATCAGCTCCTTCTGGGGAAAAAATCCCAAACAAACCAGCAAACAAAACAAAATAAAGCCAACCAAACTACTTTATCCATTGTACCTTGAGTAAAGAAATTTACTCTCTTGGCAGAACTATGCAAGGCTTGACAAGGCTTGAGATATACTTGACAGATGACTCAGAATTTAAAAGAAACACAGAAAAGCAGTGGGTACAAAAGAACTGTTGTAGAAGTGTGGCTGCAGAGTTACTCAGTATAGGAAAGCATGTGCATTCTAAGACAGTATTAATTTTAATAAGCTTTATTTTAAGTCAATTTGTTGTCTGGATGCTACCAAGAAGTGTTATGCCAGAGAGGTTATCCGAGACAGTTCCCTGTCTTGGAATGGTTCCTTCTGAACTTGGAGTTACAACTCAGCTGATTTGAGTTTCTCGGGGCAGTGAGGTTCTGTGACTGCATGTAGGAAGTGGTATGTTTCAGAGACAACAACCAAGCTCTGCTTAGAAAACCCAGATTTGTTGTACGCTATTTTTTCTGTATGGCCCCCACTGCAAGCTCAGCAAGCAAAGCACTGGGAGGAAGTAGAACCCAACAGAACTGTATGACTGAGGCTTTTATGAGTTACTGGAAGTCTTCCACAGCCTGAAGAAAGAGTTGCAGTTTATTGCATCAATAAGAATGCAGTTTACAACAGAAAGTAAAAGTGCAGTGTTTGTTCCAGGAAATTATTGCCATAGCTTGACGCCACTTACTACCTTGTATGTGAAGAGCAAAGTCACTGCCTTGCAGTCATTAGCAGTAATTCTGAACAGCTCATCAACTTCAGTACCTCCTGTGCAGACAGGGAAACTTTGTCTGCAGTTGCTATCATTTACAAGTGTAGAAAGCAAGTAAACTCCTGAATATTGGCAACAGTGGGACGGGTGACACTTTCATGTTGCCAGACATGCACAGGATTCAGTTGTCTTACACCATTTTGTCTTGATCAAGCATGAGATTCTTACATACCATAGGAACTTACATGCTTTCCTTTCACTTATACTTGTCAAAAATATTACAAGAAATATTGATGCATTCTGTTTCCTGGCTTATCCTATGTTTCTCCCATGCTGTGTCAGGTATGGGGTCTTGCTCCAGGTTAACAGCAGTTGAATCAGCTTGTCTTGTGTGCTTAGCTCTAGGTGGTCCTGCCACTGCATCTGGCTGTTCTTTGATTCAGAGTCAAGATGGATTAAAAATAAATGTGTTGTTCAGATTTACCACCACTTCTGGCCTGGACATGGTCTAGCAGCAGGAAGAGACTCCTTCGATTTCATTCATCTGTGATGGAAGGTCCAACCTGAACTCTAAATCCACATACTCCAGTCATTGTAGATATTTTCATTTTACACTATGCAAGTTTTGCTAATAACTGTACACAAAATTTCCCTGCAGGATAGGGAAATATTTTACATTACCAATGGAGACCTGTTGCTGCTGACACAGTTAAATCATCCCGCTGAAAAATTCAAGATATCTTGCTTTTTTCACCTTTGTGTGTTGCGTCTGCTTTTGTCTGCTTTGGCTGTAGGTTCCAGGAGAGCAAACCTTTGTTAGTGAGAATATTGTTTTTTCTACTCCTGAGCCAGTGGGGGAAACTTGGTATCCAAGACCTGCCTGGCATGACTCCAGTCTACTTTCACCTCTCTCCGAGCAGACTTTACAGCAAATGATGTGCCCTCTCTCACTGCAGGCAACTCACCAAGTCTCCCTCCCCAGATCACGGTAGCTGCTAGGAAAACCAATATTCCTCAAATTAGACACCCACTTTTAAGAAGAACACTGTGCCTCACAGTAACAGACACGATAAATGCAGTGAGTAATGACAGATCCATGTGTTAACAGCACTATCAGCCACCTACTGGCTCCTTTCTTCTCTTGATAAAGGTTTTTCTTCCTTGGTTATGCATGAAGTGCATACTTCTCGTGTGAAGGTGGATCTCTCTGCAGAAGCAGTGGGAGCAGAAGGCAGAAGTTCTCAAGTCCTGACTGCAGCAGTGAAACAGACTCAGTGCTGAGCACACAACTGCTGCTCTTTGCCTCAGTTTCCCCACTTGTAATAGCAATAATCTCTACATTGTAGTCACGCTGAAAGGCACAGTTAATATTTGCATGGTGGTGCTTGGGAGATACCAAGCATCAGATATTCCCAGGATACACCAGTAAATCAATTGTATCTACACAGTGAACAAAAGCAGGCACAGATGCTAGCATAATGTTACGTATTTTGGTAAAAAGTGAAATAAAAACCTTGCCTTCCGTCCTCAGATTTCTTGTCAAACATTCATTGTTTCGCATTCTGAGGCGGTTAGTAATACAAAGCATATTTCTATCCTATTTTATTTTACATTAAAAAGTGAAGAACTATGATTGAATCTTAATACAAAAAAAAAGGGCTCAAGTTACATTCTCCAGGGATCATCTGTAGCAAAGTGTAATAAGTTTCTCAATATCTGACCTAATTATATCTGTCCTTCTAAGTTTTGTTTCCCATAAGACCTAAATGTCTACGGTTAAAAATAACATTTGAAATTCCTCCAAGTTCCAACAGAACTTTTTCAGCCTCTTTCAAATTTAATATCTATTTTTGCTTTAATTTTCACCCATCTTTAAAAGTTATGATTTTGAGGCTGGCATTCTGCTCTGTTATCCAGTTCCTAAAAATGTTTGTGTCAGATAAACTTGAGAAATGGGGGGGGGGGAGAATTATATTAGGTGTGTTTATTTCATGTTAGAAAAATACCACAGCTACAGAAACAAGTGACAGAGAGGCATGGGGAAGGCAGGATATCTCTGTGGTTGAAAAGGAATTGGCTGTGTTAGAAATGTATCTTCTGGTTCACGTCAAGGTCTCTTGACAGTAAACATCAGGTGGTTCCACAAGGGCTGTTTGTATCCTCTCCCTACCTGAGCATCCAGTTTAAGCCCTAGAGCAATGGTGATGGAAGGTGATACAGGCCCCAGCACCTGTGACCCATCGAGCCTGTTTAGAGCTCCCCATATCCATGCAAAAGCTGGAAAACTGTGCTACTGTTGGGATGGCAGAATTCTTCATACTCATCTCTTCCTGCTGGCCCTGTTACTAGAGGGCCGGCACAGACCTGAGGCTGAGATGCTTTGCATCTGCGTCCACTTCACACAGCACTCAGAGATCCCAGTGGCCACTGAAGACCTTTGTGCCTCAGTTTCCCAGCCATAACAACAGCACCGACCTTCCTGAAGAGACACTGCAAGGCTGAATTCCTAATGTTTGACAAGGGCCAGGAAATCAGGTCTAATCTGTTAAAGAAATACAATGGATTATTATAACTGGTCGCACTCCATTCCCAGGGAGGTTGATAATAAATAGTCTTTATACACCACCCTCTCTTGTGAATAGGCCAACAAAAAAGAGTCTGCAAACAGATACAAGCAGGATTTTTGGATGGGAAATTCAGCTTAGCCCTTCTTTATTGGGAAGCTTTTCAGGCTTCGTGGAAGGAATAATCCAGATTTCAGGCTGACTCTTTGAACATCAAGGCGTGTGCACCTGCAGGAGTTCTGCATCCATCAGTGCAGATGGGCCACAAAGCCTCATCCCAGGCGTTTTATAAATTGTGCTGCTGCTCACAAGTGCAGAGCTGGCGTGGGCTCTGTTTTCACAGTTCAGCTCATGGGAGGGGGGCGCAAGCTGAACAACAAATGCAGTTTATAATTGCCCAGTCATTCTGCTTCAAGGGTCAGGGAGACTTAAATGTCACAGCATACAAATGGGAATTGTTGGGAGAAATAGAGCAAAGTGATTTCAAAGGCGTCCGAGTTCAGTGCTTTTGCTAGTTCATGGTACAGGTTTGAGGCTGGAGCAGATTGCCTACATTCCCTCAGAAAGAGGTACTGAAGGACTGGAGGATGAGGCAGTGATTCCTCCGAGGGTCCTGTGGTGGAAAGGTCTGGCTTTGTTAGATAGGTGGCAGGGCAGTTTGGTGGTTATGATGTTCCTGAAGGACATGTGCATCCAATCCCTGCAGGCTGAGGTGACTGAGGTTTCACTGACCTTGCCTTAACCATGAGTTTATTCTGCTGATGCAAAACCTGATTGCAAGCTCTGAATCTTAATATAACTGGAGCATCTGAGTTTTCCTTAAGAACTCATGTGAGGGGCACATTCATACCTTCCCTGTGGGCTTCCTTAGGATGAGTGGTTGCTGTGGGTCCCCAGCTTCAGCTGCAGCACTCTGCTATGGGGGACTCACCGCAGAGCCACCCAAAGGCTCCGCAGAAGAGCTGGTGGCACTGTGTGTTGCCACCCTGACAACAGGGGGCCAAGACTAGGTTGCTCCTGCCACAGAATAGGGGAAGGAAGAGCAGCATTGTGACGGAAAACCAGGCTTGTTACTGCTGCCCCTACTGCAGAGATAGGGAGGGTGAAGACAGAAAGGCTGTTGCAGGATGAGGCCCTCCCTTTATCCCCAGCAGGAACCGCTGCCCGGCTCTCCGTGCCCCTCTGCCCCCCACTGCAGCCTGGGTTCCTGAGGCTGATGCCTCGTGCTGCACTTGCCCCACGAGGGGTGCAGGTGGCAGCGTACTTTGTCCCGGGGAGCTGCATCTGCAGCAAGTCTGCACTTGGTGGCAAAACACTGCCCAGCCCTGCAGAAGGCTTCGCTAGTGTCTAATATCTGGTTGGACTAGATGGTCACTGTAGGTCCCTTCCAACAGAACCACCCTATTCTATTCTATTTTTATCTCAGAACCATCTTCCTCTTCCTGGTGATGGGATGCCATACAGCAGGAATTCTGCAAGATGACTGGAGTTAAGGTGTCTCCTCCAGAGAACCCTCATGGGGTGGCTGGGGCTGGCAGCAAGCAGGCCATCCCATGTTCATCCCCAGAACAACAAAAACACCAGGAAAAGGAGTGAAGAAGACAAGACAGCAGAGCTGGGCTTTACTTCCATGGGGTTCCAATGGAACACAGCAGTGATACCCTGGTTCACTTGTAATGCAATGGGGATGTTACTTGTGAATTAAACAGAGTGTGCTTCTGTTCTCCATTTCCTTACTATTCTCCCCTGTATAAGGTGTTGACCCGAATTTTCTTCTTTGATCCATCTTTTTTTTGTTGTTGTTTTTAAGAGTAAAGTAAAGTAGAAACTAAGGATTCTAGACACTTGTGAAAGTTTAAGTAGATCAGATTTTGGAAATTAGTTCTTTTTTTCACTAAGATGTTTTCTAATAAAAAGGTGGTTTGCAAGCACTGAGCCCATGATGTTCTTTGATAATCTGTCACTGCTCTACCACAATGACTTTGGGAAGCAGTAGATGGGAAAACAGCTATTATAGAAAAGCCAGTGAGATAAATCTTGAAATAATTTTACCAGCAATAGGCATCCTATTTTTGGAAGAAACTGAAGAGAGGACTTTTTTTTTTCCAGAAAATATTGACATTTCCAAACGAAAGATATTCATAGGTGACAAGCCTGATTTACAGCAATATGTGCACACAAACATTCCCTTGCTCCTAGATTGTGAGCAGGAGTGTCAGAGACTCATTTCTAAATTGGGTACTTGCACCTGAATGTGTAATATTCCAAACATAGTAGGTGCTTCTTACTGTTTCCCTATGTATGATTTTGAAAAATCTGTTCCTTGCTAGATTGAACTCCTTACTTTCCAAATATCTTCCTAAATGCAAGTTTGCATGTGACATTTGTCCTGGAGTTCCCTGCAGGTTCAGTTCTAATGCTGTGTTTTCAGATGGTTTTCATTCTTCCACAACATTTTTCTGTCCTCCCTTTCATTTCTATCTAGCTCCCAGTAAACCTTTATAATCCTGATATGTGGTTTTCATAGTTTCTCCAATAATCTCTTTGAAGAGACTGGACAAGCTAGACCATCTCTCAAACGATTCAAAACATTTCCCTAATGTGGACATTATGAGTGCCAAGAAATTCCTGAATTAGTTTGAGTGCTTCCATACTGCATTCACGACGCCAGCAGCAGTCACAGGAGCTGTCTGTCCTTGCTGGAGAATGCTTATTCCCAGGGAGGATATTTTGCACCTCTAGGTCACGACATCTGCCACTGCCAGTTTTGACAAAGGAAATATGTGATCACCTGTCCAGAGTCCATCAGGACAGATTCTATTTAGTATCTAAGAAACAATTCAGATAGCAAATGTTGGTTTGGTTTTGTGGCTAAATACTGTCTCAATGCATCTTTTTAAAGAATGACCTTTTTTTCCCTTCTTCTTGCCTAGACCAGATTCTGATCATCCAGGAAAGGCCAAAGTAAAGACCCTTTAAGTAGAGAGACACAAACCCAGGATCCTCTTCCAGGGTGGGGAGATGCCAACACCCTGCCTCCCTCAGCTGGCCCCACATGCAGCCGAGGTGCCGAGGCAGTCCCAGGGCCCAGGAGCTCAGCAGCCACTGGCTAGGAGGTCAGAGCCTGAGCCCTGCACCTCTTTGCATCTGCTGGCCCCTGCACAGAGGAACAGGAGTCCTGCTGTTCCTAACTGCTGCAGGCCTGCTAAAGGGAATGAGGGTTTGTTCTTCTATCTCTATTTGCAAGAATGTTCAAATACGGAAGTTAAATCCAGGCTTATCCTCTCATTTCTTTACATAAAAGCTTCCACTCAAAGCAGATGTTCTCAAATCTATTATCCTCTATACTGTTCATAGTGGTTCTAATTTTTCCCATGTTGCTCAAAGCTCTATCCTCAGGTGACTGTTCTCTGAGCTTTCCCAGCTCAGCTTTACCTTTCAAATAAGATTTATAAATTAAAAAACAATTCTACTGCTTTTTACAGCTATCATTTTGTCACATATGGATTTATTCAATAAATGCTTTTAATAGCAACATTTCTAGGCTTTGTTTGTCAAGAGCTGCCAGGCTTTTACAAGCCAGAGTTGGCACAGACGTTGAATTGCCTCTCTGTACCCAGGGGAGAGTTTCCTGCTGGTCATGACAGAGGTCCTGCACACACAATGTAAATGAAAGGAAATTAAAAATATGGGTAGCTACATAATTCACAGCCAGTAAATGGTGAAGAGTATCAGGCTTCCAGCAACTTCCGGACCTCAGCAAAGCTTTTAATAAAAGCAGGGATATGTGATTTTAATTTGTAGTTCCAAGATCTACGCAAAGACCTAAAAGTTCAGCTTCAACACAAGCACCAGGGCAGGGAACTACATAAAGGCCATCAGCAAGAGCAAATTCAGCCAGCCCAAGGGCACTGGGAAATAACAGCTGACAGGACAGAAGAGAGAGGTCAAGATCAGTATGCCAAAAATCTTTCATTCATGGGTCAGCCTGAAGTTAAGCAGCACTGCTGTTGCCTGGCTGCTGTGGGGCAATGGGTGTCTAATACTTGTGTCTTGGTGTACCTGGCATCCACCCATGCAGGACTGTGCAGGTGTCTCCTGAAGAAGTGTAGAAGATGGTGGTTGTGGAAAAAACAGAGGGAGTTTTTTCGTCTGTTCTGTTTCCCCAGTCCCTTCTTTTTGTGCAGTCTTCAGGTAAAATCCTTGGCCCAAACTCTCCTCCTTGAAAGTGGCACAGTACTATGTTTGTCTAAAGCAAAAGTGACAGAGAAAAGACAATACATTGCCTAATACTATTTTGTAGGTTTTTCAAGAATTCTGAACTTGTTTTGTTGCCTCTTTTGCTTTCTTTTAATGAAATACTTAATACAGTCATACATTAATAGGATTTCTTCCTGTTCACCTTCCTCCATTCTTTCCATAGTTACCCATCTAGTCCCACAAGGACTTATTAATTAAATTCTCTCAGTACAGAGTTATCTCTCTCTGACTATCTCTATTTTCTGTACTGCAGCTTGTGTACATTGTCGAGAGGAATCACAGAGAGGAAAGAACCAAATAAGAAGATCCCTCCAGGAATATAGCATTCGATTATACAAAGAAAACCAGTAGTTCTGATTGCTCATCCTTATTTCCCAGAGGGCGCCTCAAATGTCTTTGTTCTTTGGCTTTTTAGAAATAATTTCCTTTTCTGGTAAAATCATTTTACCTGTAAACTGCAGACCAGGCTTTTCATCACATTTACCTGCTTTTCCATTATCAACCATTACGTATTTTTGTTCCCCACATTCTGTCTCCAACAAACAGCTTTGGGGTGTTTCACAGCTCCCCATGGCTTTGCATCCAGACTCAAGGACCTTCCACCAGCTCTGGGTTTCCTGGGAGGAACATGGCTTCATGTGAACCACAGAGTGGGTTCTTCTCACAAAGGACAGTGTCATAAATGCATTACTGCTGACAGCAGGGATGATGAGATCCCTGGAGAGGTCCAGAAAGGAATGAATGTGGAGCCCTAAGCCCCCTCTCATCTCCTGAAGGGCTGTACCTGTTTTATGGACAAAGAACAACTTCTGCTCCCAGAGTTGTCAGTCCAAGTCAGCTTCCTCAGTGCTAAAGCTACCATAGACAACAGAATAACTCTTACAAACTTAAATGAGAAGTACAGTAGTATATATAATTAACCATGAGTTTCAGGCTGTGAACTCCCTGCCTCCTTGAAGTCCACAAATTTGTATGACTCACAGCCATCACACCTATGGTATATGGGCACACATATACATGTATTGATATGTTCAGTATTTTGCTTGTCTGAAAATAAAGCGGCAAAGGGAATGGGAAAATCCATTTGCTCCCTTACACTTTATGCTGGGAACCTGATATTAACTCGTTTGCCATCTTCCCACCTGGCTAGATATTGCATCGTTTATGTTGGACCTCCTCCAAGATTAAGGGAATCATCTGTACAGTTTTAACAGTCTAATCTTGCTAAATCTCTTTGTTTTGAAATTTGATTGGGCATGATCTTAATTATTTTAATTGTTTAATGTATTATAATTAGTTAGATCTAACAGATTCCAATTCAGCCTAACATACTCACATCTCTCTGCAAACTATGGGAAGCATGAGACAAACCAGGCTGAATCCATGCTGGTTTTTCAGTCCAGAGACCAGGTACTATTTTTGTCACTGACTTATGTTTGTCTGCAGCAAGTCATCTATCTTTCTGTTTCTCCAAGGGATTCCAGCTTGCTGTGTTTATAGCCTAACTGGATCTCAGCACAGGTTGACATCTTTACAGGCAAGTAACAATAACACCACACAGCCCATCCCATATGCAGCTGCCTTCTAACTGGGACTGACTCCTGTTTAAACTGAGCACAGCAATAAAGACCATCAACATGGAGGTTTGTGAATATGTATGTTGTTTCAGTGTAAAACATGGAAACCTCCCTTTCCTTCCCACCCACTGCATGTCAAGTTCTGGCAAGATTTTGGTACTTCCCAGAGGACAGACTCTCTGCCTACATAGAGGGATACCTTCTACTTGCTGTGCATGACACAGCCCCATTGGAGCCAATCCAGTTGTCTCCTGAAAATGCTGCTGTGGTTGCTGTGTGCACAGGCCTGGCATCCAGATTCCCCGCACCATCTCTCCAAAGGCATATCTTCATTCTGCCTGCATCCAGGATGCACAGAAGCTTAAGAGCCACTTGCTTCTTCTGAAGGTAGAGCTGGGATAAGAGCAGGTTTTCATTTCCAACAGTGAATGAAGTTGCCCACCTTCCCTTCCCGGTCACCTTAAACACAGCACTTCAGTGGGAAGAGCATTCAGCCAGGACACAGGGAACACAAGTTCAGCTCATTCCTCCCCCTGAGAGAAGACAAACCCATTTCTTCAGAGCACACTCTTGCTATCAGGCTCCACAAGGTGACCTTTAGCTCCTGCTAAAGGTTTGTCACATTTCTCAAAAAAATTAATTACAAAACATTGATCCTGAGAGCAATTGCACCCTGCTGATCTGCTGACCAGAGCTCACAGATGAGAGTGAAGAGATCTGGTTCTGCTCTGTGCCCTAAGGACAACTTTTGCATCTTATCTGGTGATTATTACTGTGTAAAATAAACTCAGGATATCTTTCTGAGAAGTATCAGGGTTCCCTAGCACCCTCCTTGCAGCAGTAAGAAGTATGGCAAAAGACCAAAACCACCCTATATATAACAAATCAGACCTTGACTGAATTCATCCTAAAATAGAAGATGGGAAGAAACAAATATATGCAGAAATCTGCCATTTTCATCTCCACAGGAAAACCATGTTAATGGCCCCCAACCTGACAGAAGACATTCCCGTTCAGTTTTGCAGGCAGCCAACTGCGCAGGGTTGCTCACCGGACAGTAGTGCACAGATGCTCCAAGGAAGACGTGTGACACAAAAAGAGAAACATGCACTTGGTCCTGCAGAGATCCCCCCATGAGGTTACAGAACAAGCTGCCACTGGTACCACACCTCTCAGAAGCACTGCCTTTGCAGCATCCATGGTTTTGTGGGCTCAGCAGCCAGCCTTCTCTAAAAGCATTTAATTAAGATTAATTAAGACCCTCCCTTCAAAAGAAAAAAAAAAAAGGAAAAACATTATCTGCCTTGGGAACCTCAGTACAACAGAGCAGAGGAAAGGGTCTCTAGCAAACATGGAGAGAGAATTTAGATTTTAAGGCCCTAGAAGGAAAAAAAATATGTGCCTCCTTTATTTTTAAATCTCTTTGATCGTTTTCAGATCTGTAAAAATATTCAGTTATAACAACTGTAATCAAAATAATATACTGTGTGTTTTTGTAATCTAGTTTGGGGATTCTTTCCCACTCCCCAAACATAGCACAGGCTTGGTTTTAGGTAGTGATGCATTTTTATTTCTGCAATTTATTTTTCCCTGAAGAAAATGTGCTTTCAAATTATATGCAGGATGGATTCATAAATTTGAAGCAGTTTGCAGGCTGTTAGAGGTGAAACAGGAGAGTTTGCAGTGTTTGGGCCAGGTATGGTCCCATCCAGCCCTCCCCGGGTGGTTGGGCACAGCTCAGCTGGCTCTTTGAGACGCTGTCAGCGAAGCTGCCGAGCATTTCTGACTCAGGTGGGCAGAACACTTCACACCCATAAGCACAGACTGGGAGGAACCCAGCAAGAGCTATTGTTGCCAAGGGAGAATTTGTCAGAGCAAGAAGCTCGCCGGGGAAGGAAGAAGCGGGCCAAAATCACCAGTAAGGCTGGTCTGTGGGAGGAAGATCATGGCATGGGGGAGAGCGGGAATTTTTGGTGGGTGGCAAAGCACCAAGGCATAGGAAAAGAGCACTTTAGTGCTGCATATATCCAAATGAATGTATTGAAGAGTTCTCTGACCATCCTTTGAGCTGCTGTGCCATCTTTACTCGGGAAGGTGATATGCTAGGGATATAAATTGTTCTGTTCATGTCAGAATGATGCCAGGGACCGCAGGAGCCAAGAGCAGGGCACGCCAAGCAAACTCCCAAATCTTCCTGGGAGTGGCACACTGAACAAGTGCCAGGAGAGGCTTCATTTATAGTTGAGGTGCAGGTATGTCAGCTAGATTGTTACCCAAGAACCTGCAAGAAAAATCTTCCCTGAGTTTGTGCCCAGATCCCAAAGGTTAGGTTTGGTATTGCAGATCAAGTGCCTGTGCACTAAGAGCTTAAAAGCTTCATTAGAAAGAGAACTCTTAGCCGTGCTTGCCTCATCACCAGCTATCAGTGGGAGATGGAAAAAACAAAAAGTTCAGTTTCTTCACCAGTGCTGAGCAGCTGTAGCATAGACCGCACTGAATGATGGATTTAAGCTTCGAGTTCTGGATATTTCAAGAACTTCCTGCCTGAACGTCAACCACAGCTCTAGTCGGACACTTCTGAATCTCCACCTTGTCCTATCAATTGCTTATTAAACATCCTCCACTCCATGTACTTTCTGATAGTTGCAGGATGCAGTACAGATATTTTCACATCTTGTAAGACCATCTATGGATCTCATCTGTAGTAGGGATTTTTACTGCTTCTTTTAATTCAGTCAAACTCTGAAACTATATAGGCTTCATTCTGCTTTCACTACTCTCCTTCCTTTTTGTTTTCACAATAGGTGGAACATTTTCTTCAGCAGATATTTTTTCCCCAAATCTTGTCCCTCCACATATTCTCTTTAGAAGCGCATCCAATCTCTGCTTTTGAGTTCTGAGCTTTCCTTGTGCAAACCATCATCTCTGAAAATTGGCACTGGTACACATCTTAATCCATAGCCTAGCAAGTCTTCCTGTGTGCTGTTGTCTCTGTACAACTTCTTGCATTTGCAGGCATGAGCTGCAGCCAGCTCTGGTGACAGTTTTTCTGTAAAAGAAGAAGAAGAAAAATGACATTGTAAAATCTGGAGCTGATCAACAAATCTGTCGGTGAAGGTCCGAGCAACTCACATTCTGAAGTTAGTCTACTGCTATTATTGCTGCTCGCATGTTGCGAATCATATCATAGAGATCATCTGGTTACAGCCTAGTTGCACTCTTAATTAGCCTAGCCAGAAGCCTGCCAAATTTGAAAAAAAGTAGTTTAACTGAGAAGTGAGACATTAAGTATTTGAGAGATAATATCATCTATAGACTTGGTTGTTTTCTTCAGCAGTTTAACCATTTTTTCTCATTGAAACCTCATTTTCTAGTTAAGTAATACAAAATAGAGAATCCAAAAGTTGGGGGGGGGGTGGAAAGCGTGCCTACCCGTGAGATCTTAGGCCTGGACTTTTGGCTTAAAAATCTTTCTTTGAGGCTTAGGTTTCAAAGTCTGCCCTAGGTAAATTACAAGACTGGCTTGGTAACTCTGGCTTGCACATGGGATCTCAGCCCTTTCTTCAGCCTCAGGTTTTTCCATGTGGCTACAGGCAAATCAAATGGACATTCATCTGAGAGCTCTGTCCCTACAGAGCCTTTCCCTGCAGGACTGGGTGTAGACGTCAAGGTGCTGCTGACCTTCAAACAACTGTAAAACTGTAACTTGGCCACGCTGCAAGCACTCCCACTAATTTTATACTTCCTGAGGCTTATCTATTATGCAAAACCAGACAGGTTTCACAAGCTGGAAGTTTTGTAGAAAAGCAGCTTTTATCACAGCCCAGCACTATGCATGTGCGTAGTCTTTGTTTTGACATCAGCTCAATTGTGTCATATTTAGATAAATGACCAGAGAAGAACTACCAAAATTTCCAGGTTAGATAAGGTTTCCATCTTGAGAAAGAACCTGACAGAAAAGACAAAAAGGAGACAAGGCATTTTTCTTGGTTTCTCCAGCTAAGCTGATTTGTAAAATATACAACTCTCACACAATTTTTAGAGTAATACAGACTTTGTGGGACAGTTGTAAGACTCCATATGGGAATATTCTAAAAACACTGCAATGTTGGGTTGGAATTACTATCTGAAATGTGTGTATAGATTAAAAAAATTAGTTAATATTTGTTTCATTCTAGTTGGCCTCTCAAACTAGATTCACTAGTTCCCCCACAAAAGAGCTGAGTCTTTATAATGTCAGGTAGCTGGAAGGGGGGCACAATGTTTGATGAGTATAAATATCAAGGCAAGAGATTCTCCAGTCAGGATGGAAAGTGGTAAGTACCAATCAGTCTTGCCACAGCTATTGACAGGAGCACATCCTAACAGCCTGGTTGAACTTCTTGGATGAAGAAACAGCTAGCCATTAACTGGCTCCCACCAGGGTATATCTGAGACCTCATTTCTAAATCAGACAGAATTCTTAGGCTGGTTAAGTTACAGGAATTGATGCTAAGACAGGAGAGCACAGGGAATACAAAGATAGTAACAGACTCCAGAGATTCTGGGAGGAAAAAGGGTGTTCAGGGCAGAAGGCAAGAAGAGGCAGGGCAAGAGAATCTACAAAAAACAAAAAAACAAGGTGGGGTTTGATTGATTGTTGTCATAGACTTAGGTTCTTTGTCACCTAAAATCTCTACCACAGCAGCCTCAAGTTCTCTTCCAAAAACCACTCCCTATATAGGGCACATGCTATGGTCAATCAGAAATCTCTGAGCCTCCTCTGCCAGGTTGGCGGCTCTCAAGAACTGTCTAAGGGCTTCCACCTGCCTTTTCCCCAGCACAGGCACTTCATCGCACGCTTTGTCCTCTGTACAGCTACAGTTTCCATAGACCTTATTTATCTTGAGATTTCAGCTCATCTTTCAAATTTGGTTGAAATCGGGTACCAAAGGTTTTAAGGGGAATTGCTGAATGTACAGAGATAAACAACACAATCTCATAAGCCTCATTTCAAAGGCAACCAGGCTAAAAAATGCCAGTTTTCAGTTTCTGATCCTGTTCATGCCAAATGTTGTCTAACATTTCAGAAGCAATCTGTGGCCCTGAGAACTTCTCTCAATATTCTATCAAGAATACAAAACAAATTCTGATAAACGTAGTCAGTATAGAATAAAATTAGCTGAAATTGGTTGCTGGGATGCAAAACTGAAGCTGACAGGCAACTGTGAGGAAACTTGCAAGAAAATGCTTATTTTATGTATTTCTTTGGGGCTTAGCAGCCTAGAGCTGTCAAGATGGTTTTGCACATGCTCAGCAGCAAAAACAACGAAAATGAGCGATTTTACCAGTAGAAAATATAATTCTTACTGCATTAAGCAAACCTTCAAGATTAGAAATGCTATTAATGTCTGTAACTTCAATAAAGTTACTTTAACATGTGTTTAGGGGTCTAAGTTTCCCTTGTAAAACCACATTTTGAATTTCTTTAGCAGCCTGTTGTGATAATTTTGCCAAGGGCTTGTGAAAATCCAAGTAAAATGCATTAGTAAATTCACCTTCACCCACAGCTCTATTGAACCATTCAGATACCAGTAATAAATGACATTTTTTTATTCTAGGAATTGTTGTTTCTAGGACCACCTCATAAAATGACCCTTGAGGTGCTGTATCATTTTATTTTTAACTTCAAATGATAATCTCATAAACAATTCACTGTATTAATAATTCCTTGGATTACTCTACAGAAATACAGGCTCAGTATGTTACCCATTGATCCTCTTAACGGCAAATGTTTACAGTGAGAGTTTAGAAGTCAGCATGTATCCTATACCAGCTGTTTCATTTTTGGAGGCCTCCAGAAATACTCAGAACACATACCCTAAGAGACTGGTAACTTGCACCTTAGCACTTTTTTTCTGATCCCTCTAACAACTATGGTCTAGTTCTAAAGAATGTAAAGAAAATTAATAATTTATCTTTAAAAAATAAGAGACACACTCAGAATAAACAGACGCAAGACAAGAAGCTCTGAAATTAAGTGGTAGAACTGATTTGAAACAAGACATTATGGAGCCTTTCTCCTGAGAATCAACATTAAAATAACATTAACGAGTAAGCGCACATAAATAAAAAATGAGTCCAAAAATAAACCAAAGTAGGTATAATAGAATGATGTTAGTCTCAAGTTTGCTTCAAGACATCCTGTCACTTCTGGTAACACTTTTAAAGTATTATCTTGCTCACTCAAGAGCAGTTACACATAACGGAAATGAATACAAGCTAGAGGAGTTCCGAGTTCCCAAATTCCAACAGCTATTGTGTGCAAAGAGTAAAGAACTGTATTCATCTATAAATAAACAGGATTACTGTGGATTCAGTAATTCAGCCCTGTGTGAAGGATCGGGATGAGACTGATGCACAGTTAATTTATCAACATGATGCCAAGCTCACTTGAACTCGTACTTGCAGCCTGGAGGACTCGCATGTTCGGTCAGTGCTCGCAGCGGAGCGGGTTCCCAACCACCTTCAAGCATCCCAGGGCAAAGCACACCCATTTTGGCACCATTCATCTTGCTTCCTGTAGGGCAAACGGGTGAAGAAAATAGATCTGATACACTCTTTCAGTGTACCTTTAGAAGACATGCAGATACCTCAGCATCTGGCAATCAGTTCAGAATAAGAATATAATAAAATCATAATATGTATATTCCACTTGCAGGCCTCTGTCTAGCCAAATGTTTTCAAACACTCATGCTCTCTTGTTCATGATGTTGGGGATATTTAATTTGATTTCAGCAGGATCCTTAAAATGCTTGCTCCTTATCTATGTCTCAAAATAGATTAATCAACCTTATTCATGAGTGATGACCTTTTTTCTTCCATGCAGCTTTTAAGTTTGTATTTAATGTTGTAAAAATCAATGTGGGTGCAGAAACAAAACAAATTTTCCCTAGGAAAGCAGATACACCCAAAGTGATGACAAGATGTCTTTTTTCACAATGAGCTCTCAGCAATTCAAGAATATGCACACCTTTACAATGTCAATAATGTACTTAAACACTACAATGAAAAGAAACAAATGAGATTCAGGACGTATGCATGCATACAAACTCACCACACAGACCTCTCAAACCCTCCTTCCAGCTTATGGGTTCCTGGAAGTTCTTGCAGCCCTTTGAGTGCAGCCAAATCCTGATGTTTTTCTCATCTCATACACAGAGGGTGAGAAATAAAGTTCTTTAAATCAAATTCAGCTCTTAGTGACCTCTGTGCAAACTTACAGTCTTTCAAACCATTCAGAAGCTTTTTCTAAAACAAGAAAGACCCGCATCTATCTTCCTTTCTCAGAAAGGTCAGTAGGAAGCAAAGAGGAATGCTGATTTATCTTCATCACTTGGTGACAAGTTCTGTGAAGGCAGTTGCCATTTTACATTACTTTTTTTCAGAATCAGGGAACATGGTAACTTACAATTCATCATTTCTGTGACATTTATTTGGTGGGTATCCTGACATCCTTCTTGGATACTTGTCACTTTGTTGACAAGATGTTTGCAAACAGTTTTTAATTATTTTGGTGAAAATAACCTTTGCATTGCACTGACAGATGAATTGGAGAAATCATCCTTGGAGACACCTCCAATCATGCATTAACTCTCTAATATAGATTTACTTAAATCCATCCATATACAAAATCATTTGAAGATTTTAATCCAAGGTACAGGATTACTTATGCAAGACTCATTGGTACATTGATTCTTTGGCTAAATGTGCAATTTTTAGAAAACTAGACTATGAACAGACAGGTGAGGAGGTTAGAGAAGGTTCGATGAGGCACAGAGAAAGGCCATGTGAGATCCAGCAGCTCTAACTGCTTTCCGCTCCATGATGGAAATTAGTAGCCTTATCCACAATTTATATCTTTTATCACAGGCACCAGAGTCTGAATCTGACTCATGTTAGACCACTGGGGGTGGGGGGAGGGAACAAAAAAGAAGAGAATATTCTACATGCATGCATCCTTCACTAAAGTCTTTCAGTTGGGTCAAGCTATAGGAGTATCCTGATGACAAAGGGTGTCCATTGATCCAAAAGCACAATCAGACTACAAAGCAGATGAACGAAAGATCTCATTCCCTTGTGCAAACCTTGAAGTTTGGCTTGCAACTGACAGGCTGTGGCCAAGGAAAGAAATAGATAGCTTGGATATATTCCTAAAAATGTTAATAAATGTTTTATGCCAGAAAGGTGGAAATATTCCAGCAATCTTGCTTTTTGCTAAGTGTGGGGAAAGAAGCTCAGAGCCCTAGAGAAGCACAAAAAGGCTGCATAAAAATACTCCAATATACAGATACTCATGCAGCGTGAGAATCAGCACAGAAAGGCATATAACAAAGTCACAACAGTCAGGATTTTGAGCAAGCAGCTTTTGGAAAAGTAGTTCTTAACAGTAGGAGAGTACACGACAGAGCTGCCAACTCCTCTTTTTCCCTCTGCAGGCTGTAAATTTGCAGAATCATCTCCTGGTCTCTGGAGAAATGCCCTTTGCAAGGCTGCCTTTCCTCATTTTTATGTTCCCAGGAAAAAAAAACACAAACCAACCAATAGTAACTCAGAACATCTCTATTTTCTAGCAACAGCCTGGTTAGCACTGAGAGTCACCACCACTGCACCTTCCAGTCCTGACAGCATTTGCTGACTTCTAAGAGCTATCCCTATGGACTTACTGGATTATCATTCCTGGTCTGTGTGAGAGTAACCCCCTAAAAAATCCTTCCATCCTCTTCTAGTGTGGGGATAACCCTACGTTGTATTCATCCACTTTTAATTAAATATGTTTAAGCACAGGAAAGAATAACTAACACTTGTGGAAGAAAGGATGGGAAGGAAGAACTAAAAGCTGTATTAGAGGGAGCATAAAAGATACCTGGGGTCATTTTCTCCCATCCCCATCGCTTCATTTCTTCCTTTCATGTAAGAAAGTGAAGTAAGGATGACTGGAAATAAACAGGCATATATGTACTTCCATATGCAAATGTTTCTAACTCTACAAATGAGTTTTTACTGCTGGCTGCTGACTAGTATGCCTGACAGTCTGAGATAGTGAAAGTGCAAGTCATCGAACAAAAAGCTGTGTGGAGAACAGCAGAGAAAATGCATCTGAAGAACAGGGAAGCTGCTTAAAGCCCAGCTTTCTAAGAGACCAAGCTCCTGGGTCAAAACTGCAATAAGAAAGACAAAATAAAAGATTCCACACCAGGGGGAAAGCGCAGGAAATATAAGAATAGAAAACAGCAGGAGAGTATCTGGTCAAGAGACAGTATATGCAAAGGTGAGTAATGTCTAATTCCTTGGATCTGTTTCAAATGCCAGCATTCATGAAATCCGGAGGAGTGGAAATGGTGTTTGGCAAAAATAGCCCACTTAAAGGGGAAGGAGTGCAGCATCTGTTGACACATGGGGCTGTTGGCAAACAAAAACTATGGTCAGTGGCTATTAGGGTTGTTGAAGATGCTCCGTTCGCTCCAACCCCAAAAATACTGGAAAGGACTGAGTGGAAAGGCTGATGTTTTACTCCCACAAAACTATTAACACTGCCTACAGTACTGCAGCCTACTTCACAAGGGGTTCCCCTATATTTCCTGGAAATATCAAAAAGCAATACACACTTGTGTTTCATCTAACACATGCTCCAGTCTGGGTTCTTATGCACTTTTAAGGATTATAATTTTTCCTGTATTTTTCAACACGTTACCACAAAATATTCAAGTACCTCTGAAGACGTATGGTCTATATTTTGGTGGTTGCCATTTCAATGCGACTTTTCTGCAAAATAAAGGTTTAAAGCTTATGTTAAAAATGAACTCTGTAACATAACTTGAAACAAGTTGCAGCGAATGCTGTGCCATCATACCATCTGTGTTCAAGTACAGCTCTAAAGTTCTCCTCCTATTGCTTCCTAAAGTGGAAAATAATGGTAAAAAATAAAAACAGATAAGATGAGGATGCGTTGTGCATTGGAATACATTATGAACCTTAGCCTTACGATGCTTGTTTCAAAAAACGAACTCCTCTGTACCTGTACATCCCAACAAAGCCTATTTGGGGAACCCAAGAGGAAGGTTATATACTTCTTTGCATTTAAATTAAGCAACAGTGGTGTTCTCACCTGACACAACTAGTAAATTCTGGTGAGCTTCACTCTACACAATATTTCTCATTTAGCTTATTTTAGTTCTCTTCACAAGCTTTCCAACAATATTCCATAAGAACGTGAGTGACATTCATTAAACCTTGAAGTTAATGAAAGGAACTAGAACTGATGAAAAATTATTTAAAAAATACACCACTGTTAAATCAATGTCTAAGATAACAGTGGTTACATGGAGCAAAACATACATTATGACAAGCCCCAACATACGTGGTAGGCCACAAGAAAGGGTAGTAAGAGATCCAAAAAAAACCCTGCAGGTAACATGCCACTGCAGAATACTAACTGCTCTTTACATGATACGATAAAAAAAAACCCTGTTCTTAGAATTTCAACTTTGTCATGCAGAGCTTATAATAGCACCTTTCTGATATTCAGTCAAACTACAGGATTGCTGTTTTGGAGATGTAGAAATAAACCCCCCGTTCTGGTCACTTTATCGCACTCTCATGTCTGCGGTCACGTTGTCACTGCAGGGTGGAAGAAAGATGAGGCACACGTCGGGAAGCTGCCCTCGAACTGCCTGGAAAAGACAGAGAGAGGCATGCAGACAAGACCAGGAGGTACGGGGCAGAAGGCAGTGCATCTGCGGGAGGGCCTGTTGATGCTGTTTTCTCTGGTACTGCACCAACCTGCTCCCGGCCACTCATTTGTCTAGAACACAAATAACTTCCCCTGGCTTTCCCAGAACCATCCCACTCTTCCTGTGCTGTTCCCACACCCTGCCCCACCAGCAGGTCCTTCTGACTCCGCCAACATTCCCGGCGGGGCGGGGCGATCGGCGGGGGCTGCGGGAGCGGGCACGGAGGGCATCGCCGTCCCGCGGCACTGCCAGGCACAGGGACTCTGCAAGGCGGCCTGTAGCCTACCTGACGCTTTACAAAAAGCATGTCGAGGCGCTTTCTCCATCTTATTATTCTCCATTTTATTTCTAATCCCGTGAGACAGTGCTGATCCCCGAGCCCAGGAGAGCGCAGGAGGCCGGGACGCTGCTCCCTGGGGGACAGGGGTCCAAGCTGCGGCAGGCTGTTCGGGCACGGCACAAGCGAACGCCAGCTGCCGACACCTTTGGGAAACACTCCCTTATTCTTTTCAGAAAAAGCATGCCCAACAACAGCAATGTTTATTAATATTCTTCCTACTGCTGTCAGCACGTTCTAACCAACGTGTGCGCGGTGCTGTCCGCGATGCCCGCCTCCATTCCGAGGGGGAGGCTTCCCCAGGGACCCTCCTGCGCCCGCCCTCCCACCCCCTAGGAGGGCCCCCGGGCCCCCATCCCCTTCTGGACCTTTCCCTTCCAGCCCGCACCCGCGGCGGCTGCCGGGGCGCGGCTCGCTGCGGGGGCGGCGCAAAGCCGGGACAGCCGCCCGGGGCGACCCCCGCGCACCTCCCCCCCGAGGCGCTGCCGCCGCCCCCACTCTGCGCCGCGGGCCGGGTCTCTCCCCGCCGTGCCGGGGGTGCCGGGGCGGGGCCCGAGGCTGCGGTGCCGCCGGAGCCCCCGGGCCCGGCCCGTGTGTGTGTGGGGGAGGGGGCGGTGTGTGTGGGGGGGGGGCTGTGCGGGCGCGCGCCCGCGGGCGGGGCCGCCGGTGGCTCTGGGCGGGTCCGCGCGGGGGGGGGGGGGGGGGGTGAGGGGGGGGGGAAGGTTCGCGCGCCCCCACGCGCGCCCGT
>JAWWEU010000081.1:132205148-132253833 GCA_035583155.1 Acropternis orthonyx | reverse complement strand
TCCCATCGCGGGCAGTGCCCGGCCCGGGGCTCCCATCGCGGGCAGTGCCCGGGGCTCCCATCGAGGGCAGTGCCCGGCCCGGGGCTCCCATCGCGGCCCGGCCCGCACAACTGTTGCTGCCCCGGACGGGCCGGGCCCCGGGACGGAGCCCCCGAGCGGGGCCAGGCCGAGCTCCCGCCCCCGCTCCCCCCTGTCCGGGCCCTCCCGCTGCCCGGCCCCGGCCCCGGCCCCGAGCGGCGACACGGGCGGCGCCCTCAGCCCTTCCCTCCCTCCCATCCCCCCCATCCCTCCATCCCCCCGGCCCCGCTCGGCCCCGGCGCGCCCCCCGTGCCCGCGGGATGGCGGCGGCCGCCCCTCACCGATGGTGGAGATGAAGGTGGTGTTGAAGGCGTCCTCGCTGAAGCGGAACAGCAGGCAGGTCTTGCCCACGCCCGAGTCGCCGATCAGCAGCAGCTTGAACAGATAGTCGTAGGTCTTCGCCATCTTCGCTCGGGCTCGGCTCGGCGCCGCAGCAGGAGGGGGCGAGGGCGGGCGGAGGGCGGGGAGAAGGGACGGCGGGAGGGACGGCCGCAGCGCCCCGGGGCCGCCCGCCCGCCCCGCCCTCCGCGCCGCTCCGCCCGCCCCCGGGCCGCTCCATTTTCTGCTGTCACGGCGCGGGCCGTGCCGGGGCGGCGGCGCGCAGCCCGCAGGGGCGGCCCCGCGATGCTGCCCCGGTGGGCGGCCCCGGCAGCCGGCCATGCCCCGGGGCTGGTGGCGGGACGGGCCGGACCTCGCACCGCGCTCGCCCCGGTCACGCCGAGCGGTAAATAACCATCGCCAAAACCTTGCCTTAAAATGGCTCCTTAACCCCGCCGTGCACGGTGCCGGCAAGTTCTCGACGCGCCTTTGCAAACGAAGCCCGGATTATGTGCCCCCGCGTTGGGGACAGGAGCTGCTAACACTTGAAGTCACCTGGAATGTTAAATTGTGCTTCATTTATTCCCAGAGACGGGAGGTGGCCCTGCTATTGTTTCTGGTAATATCAGGTGAAATGACAAAAATGTGAATGGTTAAAGATGAAGATGCAGGGTTCGGGTATGTGGAACATACAGAAATACATAAAGCATTCGTGACCAGAATGGGTTCATGTTTTAATAATCCTGTCAAACTTAAAAGGATGGTGTATCCTAAAGTACGTTGCGGGTTCCTCAAGATGATTAAGTCGGGATACATAGAAGGATGGGGGATGAGGGAAGAGTATTTCTTTTGTGCTGTCCTAAAAGAAATTTCCCAATACCTCTGTTCAGCAGAGCTTGATTTTTATTTTTTTAACTGATGGTGAGATGCAGGCTATGAAGCATCTCAGCTGGGTCATGCTATCTGAAATACTGATGTTAAAATCATATTTTTAAACAGTAAAATTTCTTTTTGTCTCTGAAAGCACAGTCTCTCAGGCAGAGCAACAGCACCTGGCACAGAACATCCCATAATGGGCATTCCCATTTTGGGAATGGGAGTTAGCATCATGGAAGGGTGTACACCTTGAAATTTAGATATTTGGTGCATTCTGACTTCTTAACATCCAGTGTGGAATTTGATTTGCAGATCTCTATGCCAAGTCTCTGCCTGTAGCTGTATGAATCTGCTAATGCTTACAATGCTGCCTGGTACTGTTTGTCCAGCCTTTATTTAGTGTTCTCCTGTCAAAAGCTTACTGTTGGGTATTTTCTTTATCAATTTGGTTATATTGATAATTTGATGCAGTTGATACTGCAGCTGGAATGTAGTCTTATGGGAGAGTGATGGCAAAGAATTAGGATTATTTTGTGTGCATAAGATAGGAATGATTTGCTTTCAGTTCACCTTTGGATGCTTTTGCTTGTGTTTATTAAAATAACATACTTTTAAATATTAACAGTTTTTCAGGAGGAAGCAGTGACTTGTAACTCTTCAATCCATGTATCCACGTGTTTGAACACTGAGTGCTGCCTGTATGCCTTGTGTTCTGGATTTCAGTTGTACCTGTTACAGTTCCAAACTGCTATGCATATGAAGTTAAAACACTTTTGTCTTTGATCAATGTCTCAATCATGCCTCACTATTTTTTCTCTTCAGAAATATCACCATGGATAAAAATGAGCTGGTGCAGAAGGCCAAACTGGCTGAGCAGGCTGAAAGATATGATGACATGGCAAGTTGCATGAAGTCTGTGACTGAGCAAGGAGCTGAGTTGTCCAACGAAGAGAGGAATCTTCTCTCTGTTGCCTATAAAAATGTTGTAGGAGCCCGTAGGTCATCTTGGAGAGTCGTCTCAAGTATTGAACAAAAGACGGAAGGCGCTGAGAAAAAACAGCAGATGGCTCGAGAATACAGAGAGAAAATTGAGACTGAGCTAAGAGACATCTGCAATGATGTGCTGGTGAGAAATAATGAAACTGTTGATCCGTTTTTACTTACAGTTGCAGAGTACATGGTGCTGGGCCCTGTGGGACTATTTCTAGCTTGTTAGTTATGCTGTGGTCTCCTATGCTATTTCTGAAGAATAGAGTATAGAAAAGTCTTTCTTTGTCTCTAATGTACTGATTACTTATATACAAATTATAGTTATGAATGCTAATGAATATGGAGACGTGTTGAAACATTATGGCATGGAAAGTAAGTTATCAAAAGACAACATATCTCTCTGAGACTGAACTGCATATAGGTTTGGGCTTTTCTCCTCTGACCTTCCCCCTCAATGCAGTATTTGTATCCTAGATCACTTCTGCAACTTTAATATGCTGCTCTAGTTGTAAGAGGTAGTTCTTACTCTACGGAAACTGTGCCCCTCCCTGGGTAAGATGATGTAATGTTAGTTATGACTCAGCCATGCAGAAAATTGTCTGCAGGAAGAGGCAGTAGAAATGCTGTGATACCCTCTTAAACTTAATTTTTAGTAGCAAACTAAAAGGATGTTCAAGTTAGACATTTTCTATGCCTTGTAGTTATGTTAAAATGTCCATGTACCTGGAAAGCAACCCTGTATTTTCTTTCGGATGCTGGTTAATGAAATCCAAACCTCTTCCATAAGGTTAATTCCAAATTGTAAGGTTTTTTCAACTCCACATGCCTGTGATGCTTCAGTGAGCACACAGGGGAGTGGCTGTTCAGTCCTGCGACCACTCATGAGGCAGAGGTTACTGTCAGCAGTAGAGCTGTCCACTGGACTGTGGATCCTACTGGTGTGACACCCCATATGTGATGAGTGACCACGTACCTGGAGGTGACAGAATGACATGTGATACGAGGGAAGTGTTTAATAGCAAACTAATGTGCTTGAAGATCTGATGTGAAATGAAAATTAAGATCAAGGAGTAGCATAAATTTTGTTTGATGTGTGAGATAATTAATGACATGGGCGGTGATAGCTTCTAGAAGACTGGTTCTCCAAGGGTGTGGAAGAGTCAGCATGGATAACTCTCAGTCTTGGCTTCCAGTTTAGGCTGGCTGCTATCGTTATTGTAAAATGCCCAGTTTTGTTATGTTTTCTTATCTTGTGTAAGGATAACTCTTCAACTTCCACTATGAAAATAGAAATGCCAAACTGACTCCTAGGAAAGAACTGATTTACTAGTTCCTGTGTTACAAAAGTTGTGGCTCATCTGTTCAAGCCAAGGAAATAAGGATCCAAAGCTGGCATTCTAATTGCTTGTTATGTCTTTAATTATTTTATTAATGGGAATGTCCTGGGGGGGTGGGTGCTTTCAAGTCAGAGTGATCTGAAATTCTTTTGTAAGCTATGTTTGACATTAAGAAATCATTTTTATTAACTCTGGGAACTTAGGAACCTTAGAAGCACTTAGTGTTTGCAGTTAATTTTTGGTCTGATAATGGAAACCAGGTTGAGGTGAAACTAGCTTTTATGGGGTGTGCTAAATTCAAAAACTAAACAAAAAACCCAGCTTTTGAGTTTACCACAGCAAGTAGTGTCTGGGAGAGGAAGCATGTGGGTGGGGATGTGTGGTAAATATTCTGAATCTCCAAATGGACTTGAATTTGTCTTTTTGTTATTGAGAGGTACATACATTATTCAGAGAAGTTATTGTTCTTTGACATGTTGCTATTTTTAGGAAGCTAATGGCTGACTAATCTTCAACGTTGCCAGTCCAGTTTTTCTTAATAGGTTAAGGAAAAATTACTGTCCAGAAGAAACAATGCCTTAGGCAGTGATTAGTAGTAATAAAACTTTTTTTAGATTTAAATTTTTAAAAAAACCCAAAACCTTTTATATTCAAAAGATAGGATTTTAAAATGCTTTCAAATGGCATGGTGCTACCTGTGATGTTGCCAACTATGTTAAAAAATTAGATTTATATTTAAAAATATACCCTGGTTCTTTCTTGGAGTATCCTGTTTACATTCATTCTTACTCACCTAAAAACATGACTGACCATATTGCTTTATTTAACATCAACTTTGCTTTGACAGAGAAAAAAGAACTGGTGTAACATTTCGTTGTTTATTATGAACAGAAGACTGCACAATGCTACATACAAATGTAGAACTAGGGTTTGGTTTTGGGGTTTGTTGGTTTGGTTTTTCGGGTTTTTTATTTTATTTTGATTTTAGAAGATTTCTGTAATTCTTGTGTAAAATAATCTAGTCTGTAACTGTTTACAGAAGTAAAAAACAAGGCTTACCAAGTCTTTATTGGTGTGAAGTATGCCATTAATTAATAAGACCTGAAGTGTTAAATTTTCAAAGCTTTTAGCCTTATCAATTAGAGTACAAAAGCAGCTTGGCAACTTTTGTATCTTTTATTGAGGCTACGAATCTGTTTAAGCTGTTGTTGTGTCTTGGGTTGTCTGCTAGGCTCTTAAGCGGTATTTAATGCCCTGGGGTGTTACGTCACAGCTGAGTGTGACTGGAGTTCTAACTTGAGTGTTGAAGGGAGGAAACGAACTAAGGGAACGTGTTTGTGACCACAAGAGTGTGGCCAAAGCTGGCTCCTCTGCAGCTTCTCATTCTTTTCCCTCTGTGATTTGCTGGGATCAAATCACTAGTGTATTGGAAGAAATAGCTCCTCTAATCCTGTAAATATTGAATATATCAAAGTGTGCCTGGGTTCTGTTTCCAGCTCTTCTACTAATTTTCAAAGTGAGAGCAATTAATAATGGACTTACCTTTCTTGCTTTATCACTATTGGGCCCAATGATAAAAGTTTTAGTGGTTATGTAGGTCAGGCTTGACCATTTATTTTTCTCCTTTACGCTGATCTTGTGGCAGGAAAGACCAGCATCTGCATCCTTCCCACTTCCTAAATTTTCCCTCTCATGCACCTGCTGTGGAGTACCTCTACAGCTCTACAAAGAGCTGAACTCATCCCCTTGTTTGCTGCTGCCTCAGAGTGCTGCTGTACAAAGAAGAGACACCTAAAATCTCTTGTGCCAGCACCAGTTCTGTCAGACTTACTTAGAAGTGTATTAAGGAGTAATATAACCAGCTCTACTCTGGAGTTAGTCTGGTGGTGCTGGGAAAATGCAAGTAATTGTGACATGTTGTACACAGTTCCTTGCACTGTAGCAGTAAAGATTGAATTTCCAAATTCTTCAGAAGTAATATAGTGTGTGTAAGGAAGTACATGGCCATACTTGAGCATCTTAAAAGTGCTTGAGTATTGTAGAACATTTCCAGCCTCAGAAGGTTCGAATTGATACAGGAAATTAAGCTTTAAGTTAAGTAGTTTTCCTCATGTTCGCTAAGTATGTGCTTCACATCCTGTTTCAGTTTCTGTAGTAAAGGGAGGGTCTGTCTAAAGTACCAGTGTAATGATATATAATCATATTTTATTTTTCATTTCCATAATAAGAAGTGTCATTATTAAATGGGTGTTGATTTTCTTCAAAATGTTTTTTGCTGTTAGTAGAAAATTGAGCTGGAACTGAAGTGATTCAAGCTAAATCTGTAGTAAGATGGATTTTTCAGCTAACAAGGGTTCTGAAATACAGAGAAGAAGGTATGGAGAGGTCTTTGAACAGCTAATACCTGACACTGCTTGCAGGTTAGAAGTTCTCAGGAGCTCTAATAGCTTTCAGGTAGTCTCTGACATGAGCTAAACATAAACTAGTAATTGTGAACATGACTGGCTGTCTTCACTGGGAATGTAATTCTGGACAGTTGCCCTCTGTTCCCCAGGCTGGCACATGCCAGTCCCAGCATGTCCAGGTTCATGGTATGTGACAGTTCCCCCGTTCTTACCCCACGCCCAGTCTTTGGGTGAGGTCACTTCCTCCCTTAGGTTCCCCCGCAGTCTGACCCTGAGTTAATCTCTTCCCTAGCAGTGCCCGAGCACTTGGTTCGCTGCTTCTTTTCTTTTTTAGTTACTAAGGTATAAAGAACATCCAGAAACCTTGGCTGCCCTTCAGGGTTCTGGAGTTACTGTTGCATGTGGGTGCTACTCAGCACTTCTTCCCCACTCCCTCCCTGCTAGAAAAGCTGCAGGTTAATGGTGCTTTTCAGGACCCTCCAATGAGATGAAATGACTGCTTTCTTCACTACATTATTTCTTCCAAACTACATGCTCAGAAGCATAAAATGGTACTCCTTGTGTGCTGATACTCTTGAGAATTCTTTGTGCTTGTTATGAATGCTTCACTTATTAGAAGTGGTAATTGTGAAAAGAGAAGTTGCAGTTATATCCCAGATTAGTGACTTGAGGTTTGTGTTTCTTTCTTATGCATATTGTTGAGAGGGGTAGTAGGAGAAGGTTTAGTAACCTGTCATGAGGCTGCAGTTCACTGGGAGGAGGGGAGTGTAATTTCATTCAGAATGCATCTAAACAGCCTTTTTAAAGAACATACCACAGAATTAATGTGTATTGCATAATTCTCGAATTACTGTGGAACTATTTCTTAGCTGCCTGCAAACACTTAATAGGTTACTATGTTAACATCTATAAACCTGTCTAATAATTCTTAATGACTGGGTTAGAAAATTTAGTCTTCTGCTGTAGGAAGTCATGCATTTTGACATGCATATGTGTGAATTGTTTTTTAAAATTCAACCACTGTATGCTCAGTGTGCCCTCCTGATGATTAAAGAGCACAGCTAATCTATAGTGTGGTGCTAACGGGCAGGTGAATAGATTGCTTATGAGCTTGAGTAACTGACGATACCATGCAACCTTTGTGCTATGACAGTGTCTAATACTAACAGAAAATTCAGTGTTCTAACTGAAAATTGCTGCCTTCACTTCTGTGACTGCTTCAGGCTTGCTTGATTTTTTTTTTTTATTTTTGACTGCACTTTGTTTCTGGTTTTGAGATCTGTGTCCTGTTTTCGGAAAAGGAGGCATTTTTAGAAATGTCTATTCACAGAATGTCAGTCACAGAAGGGGTTGGTTAATTTGTTGAAATCTTAAGAGTTAGATGCCTAAAATAATTTAGGTTGGAAGGGAGGCCATTAAGTTTGACTCTGCTCAGAACAGCTCCAGTTTGATCACTTTGCTTGAGGCCTTGTCAGTCAAATTTTTAATATCTTCAATTATGGAGATTCCACAGCCTTTCTGGGCAGCTTGTTGTAATCCTTGATCATATTTATTGTTAAAAGAAAAAAAAATAATCCTTGCATGTAATCAGAACTTCTCATGTTCCAATTTGTATGCCGGCTCTTACCACTCTACTGTGGAACTCAAGGAAGAGTCTAGGCTCCATCTTCTCTAGGCACCAGTACATGGCAGTAAGATCTCCTGGTCTTCTCTGGGCTGAAGAAACCCATCTCTCTCAGCCTGGCCTTGTACATCATGTGCTCCAGCCCCATAATCATGCTGGTGGACTCTGCTGGACTTATGTCGGTATATCCTTGTCTTTCCTGTGCTGTAGAGCTCAAACCTAGACATAGAAGTCAAGATATTTTCTCAAGTTGGTAAACCTTGCATTAAAAATTGGTAATTGGTAATGGGTTAGTGGTACCTGTGAAAATACGTGAGTTCCTCTGATTCACAAATGCTCCTCGGAATGAACTGTATACTGCAGAGCAAAACACAGCCAGGGTTTGCTAACTTCCAAGGGTGGGTATAATTTAAGCTTTTGATTAAGTCTCCAAGTCTGGCTTTTTCAGTTAGGGTTTGGTTGGTATAATTGCTCACATGTGTTGAAGGTAGGATGCTGAGGCAATTTGCATCAACCTCATGATTTCACTTTGTTAATCCTTTTACTTACTTCCCTGATTGTAACTACACCCTCCAGGGTTTTATTTGACTGTTGGGTTTTTAGTTTGGTTTGCGTTGTTGGTTTGAGTTTTTTAATTTCCTGCAGTGAAAGCACTGCCTAAACTAGACCAATTTTCTTTACTTGTTTTAAGCAATTAGACTGTTGAAAAACTGTTGAATCTTTGATGATTAAAACTTCATTCATGGATCAGTTCAAATACAAGATGACTTGTGTAGTTTTTTAATTTATTCTAATCTTAGCAAGAAGGGCATCCATAATGTTGATACCTGTGTTTACTGCACCCATTTATCATAAAATCAGCTAAGGTGCTCTGCATAATTGCAGTTACCTCCGATACCTATATTAACTGTGTTCACACGTGTATACACATATATACATGTATCTACATCCGCTTGCATTTATTTGAAGTAGAAAAATTTTTAATAACCACTAGCCTGCTATATTATTTTCATTTGGCATTAATGTTTGGTAATTGGCTTTGATTTGCAATAAAAAATACATAGTGCTTATACTGTTCAAAAGCATTGAAGTGACAACTTGCTTTATTTGACAGCAGCTTTCATTGTTCAAGTACTTCATGAGCCTGTTGCTGATACGCAGTTCTAAACAAAATAAAATAAGTTGATCGATTTAGTCACTGATGACAGATACTCTTCTTCTGTGCTGTTAAAGGAAGAACTTTGAGTGTACCTGTAGTTTTGTGAAGCTGCTAAGTGTATTTATTTCACTGGTTGGTTACTTAGAAGGTTAAGAGCAGAAACACTGCATCGTTAAGATACCAGATTCTACTGTGCCTGTGAAAGCTGCGAGTGGTAGAAACATAAAATTTAGAATATAAGCAGAGTTAGTGCATTATCTCTGTACATCTGCACAAACAGATGTACCCTATGCTGCACTATCTCTTTTGTTTTCTGGAAACTTCTGCCATGTGCTCAGTAATGAGACAGAAGTTCATGTTTCTGAAACAGGTTCTCAAATGTTTTTTTTGTTCTTCGCTGGGGGCAGACACAGAGGCTCCTGGCTCTGAAGCTGGTTGTCTATTCAGGCAGTAGTTGACTGCCATTTTGAAATAATTTGAGAAAGCTTGTGCTGTTGATTGAACAGAATTAAGATTGTGATTATTTCTCAAATTTGGTTTTTTTGTTTTTTTCACTGAATGTCGTTTCTTATGTAGTGACTTATTTTTCTTGAAATCTAACAGAAGGTTGGCAATACCTCTTCAAATGACAAGTAATAATAAGTCATGTTGCTGCTCAGATGAACAGTAAATTCGTACATTTTTTTATCAGATGTATCGTAGGTTGGACTTGATGATCTCAGAGGTCTTTTCCAACCTCATTGATTCTGTCATGCAGCTCACATGAGTTAGAGAGCAGTTGTGTGTTGGTTTTTGTTGTTGGTGGGTCCCTTTGTGATTACGCAGATTACAAAAGATTTAACAAAGGTAATCTGATCTCTTAACTGCTTTGTTTCTCCTAGTGCAGAGTAGGTTTACATTGCTAAAATGGCATTTTTCCCAGTAAATTGCTTTTATTAACATTGTGTGCTATAGTGAATCCCTAATAGATCCATGTTCTGCTTCAGGAGGTTTCAAATATGCTCATAGTACAAGCTGCTAAAGATAAATGGTTCCTTCTTCTACTTCTTAGCAGGAATAAAAGTTTTACACCATATTTATGGGCAGTTTTATTAGTATTTCTTCAGAGACCAAAACTGTAGAGTCTTCAGATAGCTAGAACATGTTCTGGTTCAAAGCACAGCCACAATAGCTGTTGCTTAGACCTACTCCCAAGCAGAATTCTCATCTGGCTCAGTTGGTTTCAATTTTGTATCATCTCAAGTTTATCAGAGCATGTTCTGAAAAGAGTAACGATCAAAAGAGTAACATCATTCTGTTTTGTTGTTTATGCACCATTCTAATTTGCTGTTAAGTCCACAATATTCAAGAAACAGTTTAATGAGTGGTGGAAAAAAAAAAAAGCCCAGGTAAAAATTGCATATTAACTTTGATCCTCAGCAGAAACTGTTTCTGAATGTCTGTAGCAATGGCTCAATATTTTTCTATTAAGTGTCTTATTAGCTGCTGCCTTTTGTATGAGGTTCCTCAGAGCTGATTATTAAACTGGAGAGGTATTTTTGCCTGTGCTTCAGAATTTAGTGCCTTCACTGTCATGTTTGTTAAGCACACTTCAGTAAAAACCTGTAATGATTAGCATGAAACACTTGAAGAGTCTTTTTTAATAATCTCAAGGAGTGTATCCTGATATTAAGCACATTTGCCTCCCTTGCCATAAATACCAGTTGGAAAGCAAAGTGGTAGAAGGAGCAAGCTAATAAAGGACATGGTAGTCTAAGATGGGGAAGGCAGATCTGCAAGCAGAGCTACGTGTATGGCTGTAAAAGTGTGAACTGAGATGCTGCTCCTCATTGCCTCAGTGGCTGTCCTTTGGTGTTTTTGCACACCGGTGGTGTGTCCGTGCTCTCTCTTCCCTCCAAACGCCCTATAGGCGTTCTTGTGCATACATCTACTTCTTACTGACTCGTGTCTAGCCCTCAGCATATGTGTCAGCAATGAAGATGATTTTTCAGGGTGTCCTACTTCCATGTTTTCCTCCACCTGCCCATATGTGATGCTGCTTTTGTTCTCTTTTCCAAAGAAATACATACAGACTGTTTTAGTGGTATTTTTATGTATAGGCTAACATTTCTTGACATTCTTTCTGTTATCCAAGATTCTCTTTTGTCCACTAGTCCTTTTAGTCCTTTTTTTCAGTTCCCCTCTCATTACTCAGACCTCATTTCTTCTTTTTTCATTTCTAGATCTTCACCAGATTGACTGCAGAAAAACTGCTAATCAAGTGTACCTTTTTCCTGCTCTTACCAATCCCACCTCCCCACGCATGTCACATCTCCCACTGCTGCATAAATGCCACAGTCAAATTCCTCCATGCCAGCTGAAGGTCCTTTGTCCCAAATTCTGAAGTTCTCTCCTGCTGAGGCTCATCCTGCCTTCCTCCCTCCCTCATCTCTTTCAGCCATCCTTGTCACCTTTCTCAAACTTCTGCTGCTGTTTCTGTGAGAAGCTAATTTGATGGGAAGAAAGAACTGGTCCTGAGAACAGACAGCAGCCTTGCTTCCTTCTTCAGCAGGTGTTTTACCAGTGAGATCTCCAGTGCTTCAGCAGTCACTAATATTGACAGATTTTCTTGATTCCCCTGTTCTAGTGAGCAAACAAATAATGAGAACTCTGTAGCTAACTTTAAACAGGAGGCTTTGCTTTTGGCTGGAGTAGAAGGCTGACAACAGTCCTTTTGGTTTTCCTTCAGAGGAGTTGGAGGTCACCCATGAGGCAGCAGTTGCAGAGCCCTTTTCCCAGGCTCTGGGTTTGAACTGTAATCAGGAGCAGCATAGTAAGCCTGTCTCAAAACAGGTTTTGGGAAGGGATTGTCTAAAATATTCCTCTTAAAAATACAAATATTTGTCACTTCCCTCCAACAATTCAGATAGATGTGTATAAATAAAACTACTGGCCACAAATGGTGTGGTTAAACCCTTTGTAGTGTGTGTTTTCCAGTCTGTGCAGTGCAGCATGTGTTTTATAACCGGAGTAACTTTCCTAACTGTTGTCCCAAGGCATAAAACACATGCATGGAAAAATCACTTACTAGCTTTTTATGGGAATGATAAGTGTCTTGAACTTGTTTGACACAGGTGGCCTGCTTGAATATCTTTGTCATCAAAACAGAAGCCTGTGAAAGTGTAGATTAATGGAGTGTGCCACAGTTACTGTGTTAGTCGCTTAGTGGGTTCCACTGTAACCAGGTACATGTAGCTCTTCCCACAGGGTGTGTACCTGAAAACACTGATCTGAGTCAGTAATTTGAATGTCTACCTCAGTGCACCTGATGCTTTATACCTGCAGTTCTTTAAAGTACACATGTGCAGCTTCACAGGTAGTCAAAAAACAGCAAGTCAACTTTGTAATGGTAATCTCACAAAGGAAGGGTCGTTGCCCTTGCACACAAGAGGAGGTGGGTACTACAGGTTGCAGATGGTAAGTGTATCTTTATGCATTTGGAAAGCTGAATCTTAAGATTCAATAGAATGTAAATTTGTTGCTTCTTCTAACACAGTGCTTCAGCTTGATATCCCTTTTCTTCATGTCCATCACATCTTCCTTATTTTTCTTTCCCTACTCCCCTGCTCACATTCTTTGTAGAGAACAAGGTAAATATCTGCCTGGATTCTCTGGAAGTGAAACAGGGGCTTTTGATTCGTGTTTGGAAATGGTGCTGAAAGTCTCCAAATAACCTGAAGTTATCTGATAGTCTTCTAAAAGAAATGCAGACTTGAGTATCACTGGTTGTTTTTTTGTTGTTGTTGTTTTGTTGTTTTTTGGTTTTTGGTTTTTTTTAAGTGAAACTGAGAAGTAGAGTTAAGGCAAAAGTAACACTCTCTCATATGGCAGGTAGTCAGGTATCTGCAGCTTCTTCTCCAGTGTATTGTGGGCATTAAGGTTATGTTGATGTAATGGGAGTTTGAACAATGTGTGGAATGTGGACAAGAAGGTTGTTAAAGGTTACTACATTCAGAGAAATCACATCTGGCTCAGGAAGTCCCTGGGCATTGATTGAGGCTAGGGGGAAGCATGATACCTTCTTGCTTTGTTAATGTATTTTTCTAATGGCATCCTCTTCTGGACGTGTTGCATGTAGGTTAGCAGACAGAAGAGTCCTGTCAGCCAGTACAGTTTTTCTTGTGTTCTTAAAATGTCTTGGAGAAAGATAGTGGCATGCTGCTTACATCATGAGAATGTGAGGCTGTTGTCATTAAGCATGAAATTGGTTTCAGAGTGAGCTTTGAAAAGAGATACAGTTTCTTTGATATCTTTCATGCATTTAAAAAACAAGAGTTCTTCCATGTCATTTTCATCCCTGTGTTGTATGCCATGGATAGATGATAAGTGAGTTGAAATTCAGCTATTACTCCTGTGTAATTTATTCTCAAAACTAGAAATAATGTCATTACTATGTCAGGTGTCTTTCGATAGTGCATGAAAACAAAAGGCCTGCCTTGTCATCTCTGAGAAAAACTGATACTGTTTAAATTACCTAATGTTTATCAGTCTTTTCTTTTGGATTTTTGCTATTCTGCAGTTTGGCTCTTTTTGTTTCTCCAGTAGTTCTAGAGTTTTTACTCAATTAGATATCTTAATAATTAATTTTTTGTATTTAAAAACAAAGTTTCTTGTTCTCAGTACTTTAACTGTGTATTACCCACTCATTTGCTGCTGCATGTTTGTAGAGTCTGGTGACTGTACTTATGCTCGTGTTTGTCAGGAGGGAAACATAGAAATTTGAGCTGTTGATGCCATCTTCAAGTGCATTAGTAGTTGTCTAAAGTTTCTAGGCAATAACATGCACTGAAACCAAGCCTTTAATCAAGGGAAATAAGCACAGAACTTGAAGTAGTAAGGTGAAACTGAGACATTTATTTTAATGCTCTTGTGATGAATTTGGGAATGGATTTCTGCCCCACACAAGTCATTTGCGAAAGATGCAAATGCTTTTAAAATAGGGTTGTTTTAAGCTTCAAGTGTCAGAAAAGGACTGTTCAAGTCTTTGTGTTGGCTTCCTGTCTTCAGCTGAAGTCCTCACCACAATTTGACAAACTGAAGCATGTCCACTTGCAATAAGAAGCAGACAGACTTCTAGGAGAGGGTTGGCTGTTGCGGATTTTTTTACTACTTGTTAGGCTTCCTTCATGCTCCTAAGTAAGTCTGATAACTCTTACCTTTCAGACTTTCATCTTGCAAAACCACAGGAACAAGTACATAGACACTTCCATCAGAATGGGCTCAAAACGCATTGTGCTTCGTGTTGCCACCTGTTGACTGTGTCCCGTTCTGGCAGTAGAATGTGTGTGAGAATGAAGAAAGTGACTCTCCAGTTTAGTGTTTAAAATAAGTCAGGATTGAAGTTCACCAGCAGAATAATACAAGCTGTATGCAGGCAGCTTCTGTCATGCTTTTGGCGACACAGACTTTCATCTAGTACATACTTATTGGGGATGAGGAAACATACCACATGTGTGAGATTTCTTATCAATGGTATGTGTGAGCATAGCTGACATTGCCCAACTTCAAATGTGTTTGTTTCCCAGTCCAGAGTACCAGAAGGCTTTAGCTTAGTTCTTACCACAATTGCAGATGTGAAGTGTTGAAGCCTGATCTTTGAATGGCCAGAATATTTGTATGATTTGATGTTCAGGTTTAGTACATCTTTATTTTTGGGGGAGGGGGGATAAAAAAAAAAAGAAGTAATAATTTTCCAATAAGTCTTTCTGAAAAGACTTACAAGAACGGCTAGAAGCACTTGTACAAGCTGTTACAGATTTTGGCTGAAAAGTGCACTAAGATGTTCCTGCATCTGCCTAGTTGATGACAATAGTATGGTTTGTTTCACAGCAGTTAGAATCTTGCTGTCAAATTAAAAGCTCTGACAATTGCTGCTATGTAGTTGAGGGGGATTGGGGCAGGGAGTGGTGGTTTAGTTTTGTTTCAGAAACTGTTTCTACCATATGCTGATCAAGGCACTGTCATTAACTGCCCATGGAGTTGTACTTAGTGCATATTAGTATATATAAAAGCTGGATGGGAATTTTGCATGATAGCAGGAATTTCATGAACGAGCACAAGGGCTTAACTACATATCATGTGTCTCTAATATACATGTGCTGTATGGACTGCAGTTGTCTGGGTGTTGCACACATTGCAGTGATGCAAATCACCTTACTAATTACAGATCACTGTAATTGGTCAGGTCTTGGACTAGCTATTAGCATTTCAGCGGCCTCTGTGGTGGCCAGCTCTATACTGCTAAACACTATCCTATCACAACTGGTCAAGGAGGGAAAAGGTAGGCATATATTGCTGGTTCTGTTGAAGCTTTGGACAAACAGCCTATCAATAGGACTTAAATATCAAGATATTCCTCCTTGTAAAAACAATTGTATCCTCCACAGAAGCTTTGCAGTTAAAGCTATTAAAAAACCCACAAGATAAACAGTATTCCCCATAAGCTGATGTGTTGGCAGATAACAATGTGTTAAATTGGTTATGCCTTTGATTATGCTATCTTCTGTAATTGGACTCGAAAGTTAGTAGCTTCATTTGTCTTACCTGTCTGATTTTCTGTAGCCACACCTGCTCCATGCAGGTTGCACTTTCACAGCCACTCTCTAGGATAAATCAGTGTACCCTGAATCTTCAGGCTAGCTTTAAACAGTTGGTCTGTATTTACTTATGCCAGTTAAACAAAATTTATCCTGCCATAAATGGACTAATACAAATAGGAGAAACTGAATATATATTACTAGATAAATAATAGGGTACAGATCTCATTTCAGTTATTTCACACACTAGCTTTTAAATGTTCATCTGCTTTCAGGTTTTATTGTTGCTATTTATGAGGTATTTGGCATAAATAAAATTCTTCCAAACATATGTGACCTACCAGTCCTACATGTTGTTTGTATAGAATAGACCCTTTCATCCAGATATGAGCAAGCTACCAGTGCAGTTTGAGTTGGAGCTCAAATAGACAGCTATATTCTATGAATAGCTGTTCAAAGGGATTTTCTCAGTTCATTAGTCTTTGAAATTCGACATGGCTTTAGAACTTTTTTCAATACAAGATTTACAGCATTCAAGCTGCTCTTGCCCTGCTAGTATCTGTCTGTTTAGAGAGACAATTATTGGTCTTTCCTCCTCTCTGTCTGCTGATGCACTTCACCAATTCAGTTTGTAAACTCTCTTTACCTCCTTAATGACCTAAGTGAAATTGTAAGTCTGGAATTTAGTTGCTGGTGTGGGACTGAGTAGAGCTGTACTTTATAATCTAGTGACCTTCTCTATAGATGATGATTAATTTCTGTTTCTAGAATCACTGAAAATATTTTGGTCTGACCAATTAATGGAGGGTACAAAAGGAGGACAACTCCCCATGGTGCCAGAAGGGTAGATGCAGGCTGACACACCTGGCTTAATTGAAGTCTTTCAGAGAAGAACTAATAAGGATCCTTATTCTCAGTAGCTGGTAACCTTCAGTTGTCACTGAAGTTGGACTTCTTTTGCACTCATGAAAACATCATAGCTGCAAACCTTGAAGTTCTCTAATGGTGAGGACAGAATGTGTAAGTAGTTACAGAGAGCTCAGGTGTGTGACCCATATTGCTTCTGTCCTGCTGTGTCCCAGCCTCACTGGGGCAGGGGTGGCTCTGGACCCTTCAAATGGCATAGTGGTACACCCTCCAGAAGCGTACCTTTGGCATGTGGCAGCTCCACAACCCATTTGAGAGGCACCATAAAAATACTTCTGCTGACTTGCTTACCTTGTGTTACTTCTGTTGCCAAAGATTGTCTGCTGTCACTCAGACGAGAAGCAAGGACACACAATATTTTTCAGTGTCTCCCTGCACAGTTATAAAATGAAGCTATATACCCACCCCCACAGTACTGGAAATGTTTAATATTAAAGAGGATTGAATAAATCCACTGTGTTAAAGCCAATAAAGAAAGTCAGCTTACAGGTTTTTATTTTATTGCAGCATTATTTATATAAATGAATTTGTACTTTTATTGAAAAACAACAAAAACAAAGACCAAATTTACTCTCCTTGCTTTTTCTGTGAACTACAGTTTTCTGTAGCCTTCTGTAGCTTAATAGTGGGCCTGTTAAGCAGAGCAGGTACCACAAGTGCCTTTGTCACAGTGCAGTAGTGGCAGCCTACCACATCCAGGGTGTGCCTGTCCCAGGAGTATGTCCTGTGAGATGTTCGTTTAACTTGCTGGGTGCTATCAAGAGGAAAGTACTGAAAAGTGCAGCAGAACTTGAACTATCAGTCATCGAATTTATGGGAAAAAGAAGATGCCCAAAAAGTCCTACTAAAACCTCTTTTAAAAATTGCTTTCTACATAGCCTTAGCAAAGTATATGTAACAGCTCCTGATTTAATTGTAACTGTTCAGGAGTGCCTGCACTTTTTTTGACTTTCATATAACTGACTTTTTTTTTTTCAAAGTCTGACTTCAAGCACTCAATATCACAAAGTTTGACAAACTTGTACCTTAATTTGACTAAATGTGTTTGAGGTAGTGATTTTTTTTTCTTTCTTTTCCTTTTCATCATAATGTAACTCTTGCTAAATTACATGACTGCCTCATCTGGGAACTTGCTGTGTTAATAAGCAGTTAGGATAATCTAGAAAAACCTGGTCTTAACTGTCAGCCCACAGGGAGGATTTGGTGGAGTGGCTCCAGGGAGCTACCTTTGCTGTGGAAGGTGGAGGAGACACCTGTTAGGGCAGCACATTAAGTCAAATAGAGGTCCTACAGAGCGGAGTGTCAGACTGTCAGCTGTCTGGAAATGCAAGAATACAGGTTCACCTTCCAGTTTCCTGCTGGTGATGCCAATACAGCATTCCATTTAATGGAAACTGGGCTAAGGAGGCTTGTTTATTGCCTGTGTATGTGAGACACTTGGGTCTCTGATTTGGCAGCTGATACTGCAAATCCTTTTACTGTCTTTTGTGGATGCAGCCTTTCTTCCATGGTATACCCTCTGCCCAGAGTCTTGGGACTACCTTATTTTTGTCAGGGTTCTAAATAATGGCTTATAGAAATCCTTCCTGTGGTCACACAAGACTCACCTGCTAAACTGACACAGCGGCCTTCTCCCCCTGGTGTCACAGCATGCAGCATTCCTTTTTGTACCTAGAATTGTGATCCAGAACACGTTCTCTGCCTCAATGTTATGTAGGATGTGAAGAAAATAAGCAAAAAGTAAAGCTGTCTTGACTTTGAAATAGATTGAAATATAATTGAATTGTTTGTTCAGCATGCTGTAGAAGTATGTATGTTCAAAACACTGTTCTTTGTTTCTCTTTTAGTCTCTGTTGGAAAAGTTCTTGATACCTAATGCTTCGCAAGCAGAAAGTAAAGTTTTCTATTTGAAAATGAAAGGAGACTACTACCGTTACTTGGCTGAGGTTGCTGCTGGAGATGACAAGAAAGGTATTGTATGTCAGCTTGTGGATAAATACTATCTAGTTAGATTGCTTATGGCAGGGCAGTGACACATCTCTAAAATTAGAATAATTCTGATTTGGATGTAAATCTCTTTAGTAGTAGGCTTCATGTTTTCTGAAGAAAAATCATAGGTTGCTGGCATTCAAATGAGTTACAAACATTTCTGTGTCCCTGGTGTTCAAAGCAGGGAACAGGTGTTGAGTCATGAAATCTTGATACTGACTCCAGCTTATGCATGTGTGCCTCTGGTTTGTCTCTGAAGTACAGGTTTATGCTGCTTCTGCCTGGCTGGGAGTTGAATCTTTCACCTCTTTGTAGTCTTCTAGCTTTTTGAAGACTTATCTGTGCCATGTCTCTGGCATTTCTACAGAATAAAGAAGGTCTGCATAGGTTCAGTGAACAGACTAGAAACAACCTGGAAGAGAAAATTATTAGTAAAACTAATCTTCTTATTAAGAAAATTTCTTCTGTAGCTGTGGTAGTTTAACGTCCCAGAGTCCTGTATTTCCTCACATTTATTGTATCTTCATGTAAGCAGCTTGTCATATTTGCAGTTAAGTTGCCTTCACCTAAATTTAGTTAGAAAAGTTAATATAAGGCACTTAACACTCTGCATGGCCTAACTGCTGTAGTTGAAGACCCCCTAAGAGCGTGCAGAGTCACCTTCAGTTCAGAACAATACATTAGTTCAGATCCAGCTTGCTGCAAACAGTGCCAGGCCGTTTCTGGAGCCAGTGTGGCAGCGTGGCCTGAGGAGCAGCGCACTTCAGCAGAGCTCAGCCTGGAATCTCACAGTCTCTGTTGGGTCTGCCCTCACTCTGCAGAAATCCAGGACTCTTGGGAGAGTGGGGATAGTCTGAATTCACAGACTTGGGACCCTCAGGTTGCTGGAGAGCCATCAGGCTGTGCAGCTGATGCTCAGTTCCACTCTGCCCACGTGCAGGACCTGCTCGGCTCCTTGTAGAGCTGTTGGACACGCAGTGTCTCTGCAGTTTTGTGCTGCTTCCAAGCCAACAAACTCTCCCAGTATGACCCAGAAGGATGTCTGGGTGACTTCACAGAGACTGGATTGAGCTGGGTGTGGAGGTGAAACAGACTTGGAATCATTTCAAGGGGATAGATGTGTCTGCTTTAGTGGCATATGTGTTAGATCCACATCACATGGCAAAGCCCAGTTTCCCCAGTATGCTGAATAATAATGTTGCATAAAGATACAAAGACACAGTGTACAGGGCTCAATTTGACTTCTGATGCTGCTGTATGCAAACAGAGCCAGTCCTGGGGACTGCAGAATTACAGACCAGTACTTTAGATGTTTTACAGACCGTTACTGTGTTTTCCTTTTAGTAATTCTAGTGAACTCTACTCACATGCATAGGAGATGCAGTTTTTTGAGTCCTAAAGTTTCTTTTTCTGTTGAGGATCAAGGTACAGGCTCCAACATTAGACTGTGAAAATCTTCGTTTAAAGTGATTGTGTTTTGAATTTTGTTTTTATTTAACCCTGTCTCCTGGCTGAGCAGTTTTCAGTGGGTCTCCTTTTGTTTTCTTAACTCCCCTCACCCCCAGTGTTCCATCTCGGAGGCTTTTCCTGTGTGCTGTGACCTTGGAGAAGAGCAGTTGATAAGTATTGTTTAGGAAATAATGGCTGCTGAGTTGGACAGGATTCTTTTAGCCCTATGCAGTAAATACAGCAACAATATAAAGCTCCCAACTCTAGGAATTGGATTTTTTTATCTTCATAAACCACATCGTTTATTTTATCAACTGGAGTTTTCTTACAGCAATGTAGCAGACAGGGATGTCAGGCAGGTACCTCACCCTGTTTTAGCCTTGAACTTCGGACCTACACTTTCTAAAGAATTCAAGGTTAAAAACTTTTTTTATACTGTGTGACTGATTTAAAAATTAACAGAATACATCAAATTTTGCACTAAGTTCTCTGAATCGTTGCTCAAAAGGTAATTGTATTTTCTCAAATAAGGAGAAAAAGCATGCTTTTCGTTTTGAAGTTAATGTTCAAGAAAAATTACTATAAAAACTCAGTTTCATTCCTTGAAGGTACTTGTTTTTCATCTGATTGGTTTGTCTTTCATCAACAACACCACTTTCTAAGGCTTTTCCATTATGAGAAGAGCTAAACATTTCTCACAATTTAACTTTTATTAAACCTGTTTCTTCTCAACTGTAATATACTAACTTCTGGTAACTTTAAAGGTATTAGGGCAGCTGATCTGCAGCACTCCATTATTAGTGATGAGTGTAGAGAGGACAAAGTGTTAAATAATTGTGCAATGAATGTCCTCGCTCTTTCATGTGGAAGAGAACAATGTGATTTTTGTGAATACCTAAAGGTGAACAAATAGAGATTGCATAGACATCCTGAGGATTGACATTCAGTTGTTCTCAGACTCTGAATACTTTTGACTTAAATACTGATGTATATTTGAGTCCTTAACCTAAAATTAATTTATTTTTGAATACATGTGACTGGTGCTCTTGCAGAGATCATGCTGGATGCATTTATGATTTGATCCAGAAATGCTAGGATTGGAGTCCTTTTGCATAATTGAATGACTTCCTGCCCACCTTTTTCTCAGATGCTGTTAACAATGGTGAGAGCCCAGGAACAGTGATTGCTTTGTGCTCAGCATCAGTCCTTCCCTTGCCCTTGCAGCCATCAAGAGCACAGTCCAGCTTGTGGGCTGTGATCTCTGACTTGTGCAGGCAAAGCCTGCTCCTAAGTTCAAGTGCCTTCAGTGAGGATGGAAACTGTTGAACTCTTCAATCTTCATGTTCATGTTGTAGTTGCTCTTTTTTTCCAACCGTTTATAACTTGTACAACTGAACCATTTAAGAGTGACAAAAGATAAATCTGTTAAAAAAAAAAAAAGAAAAGAACCCAAATGGTTAATTTTTCTCCCTTCAAAGTTCTATTATCTTCAAAGTACTAGAACCTTTAAGTTAGGTAAAAATGCTTTCCATATCTGCATTGGTAATAGAACTATGTTAGAAGCTTTTAAAAATATGTGTTTCATTTGGGTTGAGGTGTGGCACATTATCTCTGCCAAGCAGTTTGAATGGAAGCTCACAGCTGACTGTTACTGAAAGGGTTCTGCATGATAGGCAAAGGTCATCAGTGTTTTTGGTGACTAAAATTTGGATCTCTAATGCATTGCAGTGTTTAAACACATTGAAATTGTGATGCTGTGTGTAGTTAAAACTTTGGGTTTGTAGGTTTTCTTGTAGGTGGTGGGTTTTATCTTCCTTAAGCGCTACAAAACTACAAAACTGCTGCAAACATTTGTAGATATAAGTAGTACCAGGGTGGCAGGAAGAGACTCGGAGCTCTGATTTGGACAACTTCCCTTTTTAATAATTTGAAAATGTAATTTAGTAAAAGCTTTATAAAATAGTGACTTGTTAGGTAAAGTGCTCATTAACAGGCATTCACTCTTAACATAGTTTGTTCATGCAAGCATGAACACAGTCCTGATTGTATGTCTGGATACAGTATGTGAATTACTTACTTGTGGGTTTTGTGTGTGTTTTTTCCCCCAAAGGGATAGTGGAGCAATCACAACAGGCATATCAAGAAGCTTTTGAAATCAGTAAAAAGGAGATGCAACCAACACATCCCATCAGATTAGGTCTGGCTCTGAACTTCTCTGTGTTTTATTATGAGATTCTCAATTCCCCGGAGAAAGCCTGTTCCCTTGCAAAAACGGTAAGTGTAAGGAGGGGGAATGCCGCATAAATTACTTGCATAACCTTTTGTTGCGGGGCTGATGGAGTTGTTTGTTTTTATAACACTAGGCTTTTGATGAAGCAATTGCTGAACTTGATACATTAAGTGAAGAGTCATACAAAGACAGCACGCTAATAATGCAGTTACTGAGAGACAACTTGACAGTGAGTATCGCTAAAGTTTGCATATTGATAACGGGATTGGTCTCTGTGGCACTCAGAGTTGTCCTTTTTCTTTGTGGCTCTGGAGCTGTATCTGTCACAATCAGATTTACAGTACGCCGTATTTCTGAACTAAGTCTTCTCCTGTCTAGTTTTTTGGGGTTTTTTTGGTCTACGTACTAATTAACATGTTCTTCTGACAGGTGGCAAATTGACCACATTTTTCAAGTTATTTTATTCAAAGAATCTAGCAAGTTTAAGTGATGTAGTTTGGACTGTGACTAGCAAACCTCCTACCTAATATTAAATACCATTTGAGAATACAGTTACATTTGTCTTTTCAAAACTTACGTTAAACTTCATGTAGTTTATCCTGTGCAATTCAATGTGCAGGGAGTAGATCCTACATGAAAACTGCAAACAAAGCTAGCAAGTCCATTTAAGGACCTGTTGTTTGGGCTTTTTTGTTTGGTTTTAAGTTTGGTAAAGCTGAAATGAAAATGGGTGATAGGCAGGCTATTTCCATGGCAGTTGTAAAACAACTGTCTTGAGTTTGGTTTTTTCCCTTGGACTCAACAGCTGTCTGTAGTTGTCAGAGTAATCAAAATCTTCATCTGGTGTGCAGGATTTTTTAACCTACTTTGAACTTTAAAACTGGCAAAGATAAATATCTAAAGCAAATGAAACTAAATGTTAGCAAACAAGCAGTAGTGTAATTAATGGCATCATTCACTCCACAGTTGTTCCCCCCCCCACTGGGGGTGGGAAGAGTTGCAAGCAAGAACTGAAAAAACAAGCACCTCTTCTGACCGCGTGCAGCCCCTTGTAAACACTCTGTGCATCTGATATCAGAGATATCTTTACATCAGAGATAACTTTACAGAATAGCTTCACTGCTTTTAACAGAGCCAGAAGCTGTACACTTGTATAAAATTGAAGTTGCTGTATTTTCTGCTTTTGTGTCTAACATTTAATTTCCCTGTTTCTTGGAGCCCTTTCCACTGGAATGGCAATTTAACACTGCTGTAAAAGCTACTTGTGATTGTTCCAGTTGTTGCTTACAAAACAAATGGAAGTGATTTCTCAGCCTCTGTATTGGAGATGGACACAGGGTTGGCATTGCTCTCAATGTCTGTGTGTACTGTCCCCTTGAGTGGGATTGCTCAAGAGTTGTCTCCTGAATGAGTGGTATTGAAACAGAGCATAGAAGCTGACGTTAATTGCTGGCTTCCCAGTAAAAATAATGTAAAGCTTGTCATAGCAGTTGGAAAGCAAATTGTTTCACACAAGAGCAAAAGTTGGACTGAGCTCCCACAATGTGTGAATGATGGTAGTAGGTGTGATGGTTTATGTGAGCTTTCCATTATAAGGAAGGAAGCTGTAAACAGATGCAAGATTCTGTATTCTTGAATGAAGGATGTGTCTTGCCTTAAATGCTTAGTGTAATCTCTATGACTACATTGATTCCATGTTTTTCCACAACTTCTTGAGGTGGAAAATAACTTCTGATATGTCTGCAACTGGCAAAAATTGCAGTGAATTTCATAAATGTAAAAAGGTCTGTTTTTCTAGTTACACAAGTCTTGCAGTCTTTGAGGTAGGTGGGCTTTTGACAGTGATTCAGCATGTTGATCAGTTTAGGGCAGGAGTACTTTCCTCATTTGTTGATTCTGTTTTTTCTTGAGTCTTGTGTGGCTGAAGAAGAGTCTGTGTTCATTCTCAGTGGGACTGAAGGCAGAGAAGTGTTCAAAGGGCTGTTAAACATGTCAAAATCTGTTTTACTGGAATTTCTAGATAATTTCTTTCCTCTGTTACAAAATGGTTTTGGGTTTTTTTGTTAAATAAAAGGCATCTCTTCCTCCTAAGAGTTCTTTTTTCCCCACAGCAGATTTGTTAACTGTGTTTTCAATTGGTAACATTGGTAATCCCCCTTTCATAGCAGTCAGGCCCTTTTTCTTATTAATGAGGGTAAGTGTTGATTGGACACAAGGAAAATTTTCTTCACTGAAAGCATTGTTGGGCATTGGAACAGGCTGCCCAGGGCTGTGGTGGAGTTATCATCCCTGGAGGCATTAGAAAGTCATGTAGATGTGACACCTGGGGACAGGGTCAGTGGTGGACTTGGGAGTGTTAATGGTTGGACTCAATGATCTTGAAGGTCTTTTCCATCCTAAATGACTCTCTGATTCTGTATTCTACAGGTGAGGATTTAGCATAGAAGCCTCTGATAGAATGCTGATAAAACTGTTCTTGCTAACTGTTCCTTAGAAGAATAGCACTGAAATTAGTACTAATGTCATAATAAAATAGTGTAGTGTAGAATGTATTGCAGGCCTAGAAACAGACTGCCATTGTGCTGTTGTGTACGGTCAAATAACTTGTTGCTTGAGGCTTCAGCAAGGAAGATTGAGTGCATGTTCAGAGCAAGAAGGCGGCTGCTGGTCTTATGTGGGTTTCTCTATTGCCTTCTACTCCTGGAAAGGAAAAAACGTGTCTGATGGTGGATTTAAAACAAAACAATAAAAAAAAAGGTATCTTGCGAGGCCTTAGTGGCACAGCACTTCAGGTGGAGAGAGAATTAGCTGGTTTTATGGTTTACCACCCTATGCTATAGAGCGTGAATGATTCAGTTAATGCTACTATGACTCCATAAAGTGAGAGATTACAAATCATACTGGGCTGGTAATAGTTGGGAAGCAGCCAGCGTGACAAGATACTTGGTTCACAAAATAATTTTTTTTGCCCTGGGTGTTGCTCTGGAACTGATGCTTGATTTCCTTAGTTGGTACTTAATCCTGATTTATGGCTTCTTAGTGTGATTTTGTGGAGCTGAAAATAACATTTTTTTGCATACTGCATGCTTAGCCTGATTTTTTTTTTCCCCCTCCTTGCCCTGCCTGCCAAGTTTGGCAGCTCAGTGTTCTGAAAGTTGCTAAAGGGGAGCACAACTAACTGAACAGAGCCAAGAGAAGGAGATTTTGGTGAAGTGTCTTTGGTTTTAAAAATCAGAAAAAAACTTCAGATGCCTGTTCTGAAGAAAAGGTAGCAATTGCTGTAGCACTGAACGTGAAGAGACAGCCTTACTGAAGCTCTTCCTTCAGAAAGAGGTCTGAAACTTGGTTGAGGAGAAACCAGTTACTGTTAGTTCCTGATTGTCATTTATCTGTTCTGTAGGTCTGATTCTTGCCTACTTGTAGTGGTATCTTAGTGAGCCTTGTGGGTGTGAGACTTTGCTTTTGACTGTTCATGAACTTGCTCATTAAGTGCAGTGTAGGGTTGTGTCACCTAGGACTGGATTTCCACTTTGTAATACCCAAGAAATACATTCATATTACTGTGTGCTTTTTCTTTTTCCACAGTTCTTAGTACTACCTCTTAAAAGTTATTATTTAAGACATAGGCCTTCTTTCTAATAATTCCTTATTAATTATAAGTCATAAGTGTTAATATCTTACATATTGTACTGTTTTTTCCCAAACAGTTGTGGACATCGGATACCCAAGGAGATGAAGCCGAAGCAGGAGAAGGAGGGGAGAATTAACCAGCCTTCCAACTTCCGTCTGCCTCATTCTGAAATTTAAACAGTAGACCATTTGTCATCCATGCTGTCCCACAAATAGTTTTTGTTTACGATTTGACAGGTTTATGTTACTTCTATTTGGATTTCTATATTTCCCATGTGGTTTTGTTTAATATTAGGGGAATAGAGCCAGTTAACATTTGGGGAATTTATCTGTTTTCATCTGAGGTGGCCAATATAGGGTTGTGAAATTTTTATACAAGTTTTACATGTTTGGCATAGTACTTTTGGTACATTGTGGCTTCCCACAAGGCCAGTGTTAAAACAGCTTTCTATGTCAGGCAAAGGTGACTGCTTGCATATTGGTCTGTCATGATGGAGAAAAGGGATAATCAATGTTGCAGCCACAGGTGTAGTTAGCATGCATATTCAAGCTGGAGCACACATGGCTGCTAATAAACTGATGTCCCATAGATATTGCATGTCAAGGGAACATGTGATATCTGTGGAATATTCAATCAAGTGTACATCTTTGATTGCAGCTGAAGTGTTCCTTAAGACAGTTTGATAACCCAGTCAGCTTTCTCTAGAGAAGGACAGAGAAACGGTTCACATTCCATTATTTGTAAAGTTACCTGCTGTTGCTTTCATTATTTTTGCTACACATTTTATTTGTATTTAAATGGTTTAAGCAACCTAAGAACAAATGTACAAGTAAAGATGCAGTAAAAATGAATTGCTTGATATTCATAATGACACTGTATATCGAGCACAGCAGTAAAACAAAAACCCATGTATTTAACTTTTTTAGGTTTTTTGCTTTTGTGATTTTTTTTTTTTTTGATACTTGCCTAACATGCATGTGCTGTAAAAATAGTTAACAGGGAAATAACTTGAGATGATGGCTAGCTTTGTTTAATGTCTTATGAAATTTTCATGAACAATCCAAGCATAACTGTTCAGAACATGTGTATTAAGTTGATGTAAGTGGAATAAAAGTTTTATGAATGGACTTTTCAACTACCTTTGGTGTAGATTTCATGTCATCTGTCTTCACACACCTTTTAGAGTAATGGCAATATTATACACAAATTTAATATGGAAATATTTTTACTATGGAAAAATCTTAATACACATTTAGTCATTTAGTTCATTTCAGGGAAGTTGAGATTGAATACTTCATATCTGATTTTAAGATTACTCTAATTAGTTTACAACTTTTAGATGCCTACAACCTTCTGACTGAAAAGCTGGAACTTTGGAGATGCCTTAAATATGGATGGTCCTCACACTTACAGCAAAAGGCACGCAGAGTTCTTTAAGAGCTGACCTTTTGGAATAGGTCTGTTCATATGGACATCCATGTTGTGCTCCTGTTGTCTCTTTAAAGGAGAACTAAGCAGGAGCCTCTGTATTGTCCAGAGGATTCAAACACTACAGCTCAGTTTGTGGAAAGGCTCCCCAGTGTAATGAAATAATGATGGTCTTCCTTTCCTCATTGCCAGGGAGGTCTGCACTGATGGTATTCACAGAATAACTACAGCATTTTGCAGATACTTGGTTTAAAAGTGAAATAATTACAGAGAAATTGAGATTAATTTTCAAACAATGTCACATCTCTGCTAAGTACTGAATATCTTGGAAAACAATTGAACTGTATTAAAATGATAATGTTACATAGTCAACATGAGGGAAGCTTGAGTGGCTTTTTTCCAGATTGAGCTTAGTTTTAGATACTGTTTATTTGGGTGAAAAGTTACCTTGGTGTTACCAGATTAGTCTGATACCTGGAAGAATAAGATGAACCAGCTCACTGAATGTGAACTCCATGGCCTTACCCTTTTGCAAATGCAGTTGACTTAAGCACATTACAAGTCTTACTTTTTACAAGTTCAGCATAGCCTTTTGCTTGCATTAAAAAAAAAAAAAGTTTAAATACATCACTGCTTTCAGGTTGTTATGTTTCATTTCTAGAAGCATCTGAGCCTTTTTCCTGGTATTTTAAGCACAAGATTGGTAGAAAAGCTGGTCAGGATAGTCTTACACCTTTAAAAAAGGTATTAGGGACTCTAATTGCCATTCCTAGAATTGAAAGAAAAATTAGAATCTGGTTAGGAACAGAAGGGAGGAATACAGAGGGCAGAGGTTAGCAAGGCTTTCTGAGGGTGAGCCTGGTGCATCCCTTGGTCATCACCACTGTAAAAAGTAACAATGACTTCTTTAATATGTGAAAGCACTTGTCAAAAGGAAAAAGCAGTATTCAAATACACTTACAAAACAAAGCACTGCATTCCAGTCTGGAAGCAGGCACGCTGGCAGGCCTTGACTGAAAAAATCCCTTTGGGGGATATTTGATCCACTTTTAGAAAAGGAAAGACCACATCTCACTCTATAGCAAACGTGAGCTCTGTCTTTTGGAGTGGCTTTAATGAAGACATTACCTGCTTCCCTTGCGGAAAGGATTTGACCTTCAATTTGCATGGTAAACATACAAATTTCAGTTGTATGAAACAATGTGACCTGAAAAATGCCTTTTTCTTTTTACCTTTATTCAACTGTTCCAGAAAGCCTTGAGTAATCAGGTTCTGTGAAGTTATTCCATGTGTGTGGAGAAAAGGTATTTTTGAAATGTATAATCAAATGAGTGGAATACATTTTACCCTTGTGCCTTTAAACAAAAAATATGAAGGTACCTTTACATAAGAGGTCATTGGAGGGTGTGATGAGTTTTCTTTAAGAAAGCTTTCTCTGATCTCAGCGGTGAGGCTGATCTTTTAAATACAGAAGGTTCACCTGGAGTCTTCATTTCCTCCATTCTTCCACTTGAGCAGTCTACAGTATTTGATTATGAAAAAAGTGCCCTGTATTGAGCAATCAGCCTGCCCTTATCACAGGCATGTGTTCGTGTCTTTTGAATCTTTGTTCTGAAGTGCTGCAGTGTTGTTCCTCACACAGCACATGTCCCATCCTGCAGCGGAGCCTCCCGCTCGGCTGAGCAGCAAATGCGCTCAGGGGCCTCGAATGCCTTGAGTGCAGCAGTGCAGGACTGGCAGCACACACACTGCGGTGCAGAGCGCCCGTCCTGCAGGATCTGCACAGAGCTACCAGTCATGGGCGGGCAGCACAGCTTGAAGAGGCAAAACAAGGAGGGGCTGGGAGTGCCTGCACTGAACCCCCTGCCCCGTTGCACTGAGGGCAGCTGAGCATCCCCCTGCAGCCTCATGCCCCTGCTGAAGGGGAAATACTTCAGGATGACAGTGTGGCCATACAGAAGCTTTAAAGATCCAAGTTCAAGGTGCTGTGGAAGCAGGCCCCAACAGCCCAGAAAGCACCTGCCTCTTTTACTCACCTTTTGCTTTGGAAGGACAGATGGCTCTGTTACGTTCTCGTGATGAGGTGTCTGTGTAACGGGGTGTGCTTCCTTATTTCCAGCAACTTAGAGCTCAGCAAGATCCTGGCAGGCTTTCCAGATTCTGAACGGAGGAGGGAATGAAGGATGGACAGCCCTGTGGATAAGAAAATACGTTGGAAGTTGGGATGTAGCCTCTTTTCTCAACTCTCTCAGGATTTTGTTTTTATGGTAAGTAGCTTTGTTTTCTTCCAAAGTGCAGCTGAAATTTTTTGGAAGATGGGAAATCCCAGTCGTTCTGAAAATGGTTACTCAAAGTACCCTTGCAAACAGGGGAAAACTGTTTGCTAGTGGTGTGGTTTTAAGGTGCCTCAAAATGTGAGGAACCTGTTGAGAGAACTGTTCTAAACAATGTGTCAGCTTTGAGCTGTATTCAGAGGCCTTGCATTAATCTTGTGAATATAACTGAAAATATTTTTTTGCCTACCCTGCCCATGTAAAAATTGGTATTTTTCTGTGAGCTGCAGTAGTAGGAGCTGCTAGTTGTGATGAGTAAGATCCAAGCATGTGTTTTGACTCTTGAGGTTATGAATTACACAGTAAAGGTTGCTTTATTTTTCTGTAATAAAATTATTTGTCCTAAGGATTTTTCTCTTTTTTTTTTTTTTCCTAACCTCTTATAGCTGGGTCTGAAACAACAAAATTTTTAAACCTACCAAGTACTAATTGCCATAACAACTACTTTGTTTTTAAAAAATTCAGAAGTATTCATGATAAGAGACAACTTCAATATGAATCCAGATAATTAAGCTCAATTCAGTGTTCTTTACATTGCGCCCTGCTGTCCCCAAGCTCTGCTTTTGACAGATGAGTGACAGAAACGTGCTCTGAAGACTTTATGTCCTGTGTAATTCAGTTTCCAGCTGAAAACAGAAAAGCTGAGGCAGCTCTCCTGGTTTGGTCTCGGGGTTGGTGTGATTTTGCTGGAGTCAGCACTTTGCATTATCACTAGTTCTTTGAGTGGTGGGTCGAATTATCTTAGGTTGAATTGTAGCTTCAGTAGATGCAAAGCATATCCATCTTTAACTGGGTGCTTGAAGCAGAACAAACTATTTTAGAGCTGTAGATTTGCTTTGCAGATGAGCAGGGACATGAGGGGCATTAGTCATCCTATTAGCAGGGACTGGTGCGGGAGGACTCCTGGATCCCAGGCTGAGGCTGTAAGGAGGCATCCCTTGTCTCCACCAGCTAGATGGGGGATGCACCTGCTGCGTTTGCAGTGGGCTAACAGTTATTAGCAGTGAAATATGTACAGGGTAGAGCCAAATCAATCATGCCAAGTGCCAAATTGCTTTTTTAGAACTAGAGAGAAAATGACAACTTTGGATTCCTGTTCCCAGGCAAAATACAGCAACAATTATGGCTTGGAAGTAGGAGCTCCTAAGGGCTTTGGAGGTTCACTGTGCAAGCCATGCCGTTTTTCTTGGCCTCTCAGGAACCCATAATTTTTGGAACATCCAGGGTTCCTATAGTGAGCAGGGCAGTTTTAAATATGTTTGGAGAACTTTCTGGTGGAGCTGTTTTACAGAAAATTACTTTTTTATGGAAACTTTCTAAGGCAGCTGCTCATGTGGCTGCCTTGCCCTGCTGGGAAAGCCTACAGACATTACCAGACTGAAAGCAGTCTTGAAGGAAGCTGAAACATACAGGGTCCCACTAACTCAGCTACTTGATGGAAGATCTGGAATGCTGTAATTCATTGCAGACCCATTCCTCCTGACTGGGGAGGAAGAGGGCAAAAAGAAAAGATTTCAAGGACAGAACTTAAAATATGTCATGACCTGGATTACATGTCTGGGGCTTGCCTTTAAAAGGGATTGGAAAACAGTTGCAGAAAATGAAGCATTTTTAACCATAGACTACCTTCCCTTTGTTTTCTTCTTTCTTAGGGTGAGTGTGTTTGATAGTGGGTTTTTTCTTACTGGAGACACACTTCTCTGAAGCAACTTAGCAAATTAATTTTATTGACCAGACATTTCTTGCCTGATAAGAAACATTGGTTTGGATGGGAGGGATTACTCCCTTACTGTTTGTTTGTTCTATGTTCTTTTTTCTCCTTGCTTTTAATCCTGGTCCCTTGTATCAACTCTGCTGTAGTGCTTGAAAAGCTGGAGCATTTCATCAAGAATCTACATTTTTGGTGAGTAAAGTGGTATCTGCATATTGGAAGCATTCACTGACAGTGCCATTATTGCTGTAGATTAGAGTGCCAACTACATAAAATCTAAGTATCATAGACCTGGGCTGCCATCCCAGCAGGCCATCCCAGGCAGGCTGGCACTCAGTTGGGCCCCAGGTGACAGGAGGGGCAGACACAACAGCTTGTCAACATGTGTGAATTTGCAAAGCCAAGTCCCAAGAGGACAGAATTGTTTTAAGTGTAAATCCTTATCACGTCAGAATATCCTTATTCTCAGATTAATGTAAAATTTAATCCCATCAGATTATTTCTTTACCTCTAAATTTCATAATTTTGTTTCTTTACGTTCCAAAAGTAATACTTGGAAACATTTTCCTTTGGATTGATACTTTCTGCTGCTGTGTAGCCACACGGTGAGGAGAGAGGAAGACTGATCCCCAACCTTGTGCTGTGGAGCCTGGTGCTTGTCCATTGCACTGTTTTCTAGGAGGCTCATTGCAGTTTAACCTTCTGGGGCAGGGTATTTAAGATGTTTTGCTGTTAATGCTAAGCCATTTAGCATCAGCATGTCTAATTCCAACTCCTACTGCCAAAAGGAACTGGAGAACCCTTCTAGGTCAGTGAGGTTGTCTCTGGATTTCCAGCAAGTAGCGTTTCATGATGAGAATTCTCATCAAGGCATGCACTCTTGCGTAATGTGTCCTGGGTTACCAGAGGGGCAGCAGGAAGGTTTGTAGGGAAAACACTGAACTTCAGCAAAACGTCTGCCTGTGTGTTTTGAGACCTGGCAGCATTTCTGTACATGGCTTCACAGTCCTGTTCAAGGTAGAGGAAGGTCAATTCCTCAGTCTCCCAGCTGAAGTTTCGCCCAAGCTAGGTGATGTCAGGCCTTGCAGTGTGAATCCAGACCATTCACCTCCATGCCCTCATCCTGCCACGTGTCACCATGAAGGGGAGACAGGCTCTTACACCAGAGCGAAGAAGTACCAAAGCAAAGGGCCTACCCTGTAATAGTAGAAAACAGAAGGGCAGGTCTATCACCTAAACCAGCAAACATCAGCAAGGAGTGATTTCCTCCTCCAAGATGAAGCAGGTTGACAGTCACTCTGCAATGCCAGCAGCGCTTGACCTGCCAAGGCATAAGGATGGATTTTACTTCCCAGCTGCCCATCAGTAGTATTAAAGAAGTCTAACTTTTGCATAGCAAATTTTGTGGACTATCCATCTTTTCCCAGACTATTTTGTCAGGCTTAAAATTCACTGTGTGTGAAACCCCCAACAAAACAGCAGGTGCACAGCTGGGTTATAGAAACAGCTTATGCTTAAATGTTTGGGAAAATAAGTCTGTGGTGTTATGTATTCTGGAAGATAAACTAGTTATTTTACAAAGAATGCAAACAGGCACTTTGGTGAGGTGAGCAAAGAAAATGCTGACAGCAAGACTAAAACAAAAGGAAGTAAGAAGACGTGCTGAGAGAGATAAGGAAGTGAGGCAGCAAGAATCCAACCTCAAAGCACGCAGGAGATCACACCCAACCTCTGAGCTGGGACAGTTCGACTAGCATGTGCTGTGGGACCCTGCCATGCTGTAGGGCTAGGAAGTGTTCCACAAACAGCTCACACGTGCACTTGACACACCAAAATTTTTAGACAGAACATGACCTAGAAAAATGGTCCAGACTTAATGCAAAATGGGGTCAGGGTCATTACATGTGACCTTCAGAGAGAAGCAGAGTTAACTTGTATCATTTTTACTTTTTCCCCTGACTTTTTCTAAATTAACAATATGTTAAGCATGTATCAGGCCTATGTTACTGACAAAGCTGTGATGAGATGTTGATGAAAATCTGTTTTTGATTGTACTGCTATCCCTGGCAGAAATTCAGGACACAGTTAAGGTCCTAGGGGAGCCTATAAAATGACATCATTGTCAGAGTGGAGATACCAAATGCTGCACAGATGAGAGTTTTAAAGGGAGTGCCTTACTGATTTTGAGTCTTCTTTACTAGAAAACCTGCCAGTGCCTGGTGAGTGTCATCACAGACTCTGCAGTCTCTCCTTTTCCATTACTGCCAGGGCTCAAAATGGTTATGCTGGGCAGTTGGTGAGCAAAGGGAGTTTTTGCTTCAGTGCCTGTTACAGTGATATAACATGCACCAGAAACAATTCTCCCCCCCTCTGGGAAGGAACGCCCAAGGTTTTGAATAGGCTTGCAAAGTTAAATGAAAATCAGACTTGATATTCCCAGCTGCAGCACGTACAAGCCAAGACCAATCTCTACCCAACATGTGGGAGCTCCCTGCCTGCTGCCCACCTGGCTGCATCCCAGCTGCCTTCCCCAGCTCCTGCTGTCAGGAGCAACTGCCCTGATACACAAATTGCCTAAGGAAGCCCTGGGGCTTCCCAGGAGTGTTCAGCAGATTGGGGGACAAGTGTGGAGTTAGGAAAGCAGAAAGTGAGGGATTTTCAAGAAGGGCAAGGAAATATCTCCTTGGGTTGGGGTGCAGTGGAGAGTCTTCCTATGGTGAAATAAGCTTAATAATAGAGGGGAAAAAAATCTCTGAAGAAGTCCCTTGTTAAATATTTTCATAGTACCTCATGTTCCAAACCCACAGAAATGTAAAGGATGCATCGAAGATGCTTTCTAGTCAAACTGGGCTTAATTAGGGAAATCCTTGAAAGTCAGGTAAAAGGCTAAAAGTGATGCCTGGATGACCATCTGGTGGTGTCAGAAAATGTATGTGTTGAAGGGGAGGGTGTCTTCCAAAGATGGTGATGTTTTACATGAGTTTGCAGCTTCCCCAGTCTCATACCTCTAAAGAGGTACAGTGATTCACAAAACACCTTCTCCTTTATCCTACTAATACCTTGGGATTGATAACAAAGGGAAGAGAAAAAGAAGCTGCTGTGCTGTGCCAAGAAGTTGTCTTGAGAAAAAACTTCACTCAAACTGAAAAAAATCTGGATTTTCTGTCTCTGAGTTTCAATGTTTTTATTGCCTTTCTTTTATCAAGTGGATGAAACAAGATGGCCAGTTACTGAATTACCTGCTCACTTTCTTCTGGTAATACTGGATATATGGTATTTTGTTGCAAAATGATAAGGAATCTTCTTCCCAAAAGAAGTTCAAGAGCTCATTCTCTTGGTTCTGTACCCTGACCAAAGCTGTTCTGCTTTCCTGTCTCTGTGAGCACCTCAGCTGGGCCATGGGCGTGTTCAGCACCTGCTTCTGACCACAGGAGTGTTCCAAGGGCTGCATCCCTGCCTTGCCTCATTTCTCTGAAACACAGAGCAAATTTCAGCAAAGCCATGAAGTTCCCCTCCCAGCACACTGGCAGAGTGGACACCTGAGTCATTTTTGCAGGTTAGTCTATTAACACATTTTGGTCATTAAAGCTTTGGAACATGAACATCCTGGCTGATGGTGTGAATAACAAAACCACCGGGGAAATGCAGAGCCAGCTCTGAGCTGTTGGGAGAGCATAAGTTTGTGGTCATCACTGCCATTACTGATGCAATATCCCAAAATGGTTCCCCAGGAAGTCAGTAAATTTGAACCAGAGATGATTTGACCAAGCTCCTTCCCCTGCCTGTCAGCTCTTCCTCCACTTGGGAAGGCATTGCAAGGGATAAACCTGCAAGGGGCTGGAGAGTCTCTGCAGGTGTCCAGTGCAGGCTGGTGATGGCACAGGTCACCCATTAAAGGCCAGCCAAGGGAGCCATCTCTCTCTGTGCTGTGGTCACGCTGTCTGTCACTGGTGCTCTCTAGGGCTTGTGGGGTGATAATAGGAAATTACATTTTCTTGGAAGGATAAAACTCTGTCCTTTAAAGTTGTCCCTAAAGGTCACACCTGAGACACTAGCAGAGACTTTCAAGGTGGCTGACTGCCTTGCTCCTGCTCCTATTCCCTGGCTAAAGAGTGGAATTCAGTCTGCAGGGCTGCCAGGTTTGACTTAAATTCATATAAGAGAGCTTTTAATTCAAATGTATGATTAAAACGTTTGTTATTTGAACAAGAAACTTCAAGATGTGATTAAAACCTTATACAAAATCACAGATATTTTTGAGGAAGGGTGAGCTGAATTTGGAGCAGACTTCATGCCACATACTGAGCAAAAGCTACATCACAGTCTTCCTAACAAGGTTCTTGGAGCAAATTAAAGAACCAGTTAAGTATCCTTCAGAAGAACATGAGATGTCCAAGAAGGCTGAGCCGGATGACCTTTTCTTGATTCAAGAAATGTCTGTTAAGGCTCTGATGATACATTTTTCTTTTACTTGCAAACCCTACAGAATGGACTCTGATCCTGTTTTTTGTGACAAGATCCTCTTTAATTATGTATTTTCTATCATTTGGCATGTGTAAAGGTTTCCGATTGTGTCACAGACTGAAGCTCCTTATGCTAAGACTATATGCATCTGACAATAAAACACAAAAAGCCCCAAAACAACAGATCAAGAAGCTATCAGGTACTCTAATGCAATTTCAGTGCTGTATTACAGCAAGAAGGAAAATCTACCTTTCAAAAAATGAAAATGTTGCTTATGTTGCTGATGGAAGAGCAAGTATTTTTGTAGTTACTTAAGAGCTACTGCTGAAAGTATCTGACACCCACCTTCAGCTGCATCTCTGAGGATGCTGGGCAGAAGCCTGACTGTTCTGTAGCTGCAGAAGGAGCACTGAGAGAAGGGCGTGTTGCTTCTCAGAATTGCCAGAAGATGCAGAATTATCTGAGAGAAGAGGAAAATCTCTCAGGAGATGTTTGTGCTGTTGATAATGGCAGCAAATGCTGTGCTGGGCTCTCCAGGGGCATAACAAACACATGCCCTGGGGGCTTATGCTCTCAGCTGTTGTTCAGTGCATCTGTAGAATTCTGTAGTAAATAATGAACTCCAGCTCTCTTAGTAGAGCAGCAACAAGTTTTCTGTCCAGAATACCTGTAATCTTTGTTTTTGCCTTGCCTACAGGACAGCATCATTATCTGTCTCATGAGAGCAAGCATCTGGTGTGGCAGGTCCTGTACTAGAAAGATGTCAGGCTCCTCAGTTTCAGCATCACATCCAGCCTAATGGAGCATTTTTGAGCCCAAAGGCCCCTGGACAGTATTCCTCAGCACCAAACCATGAAGGAAGTCATGGTGCTGAACTGTAAAGCATTTAAACTTTGGACTTGGTAGTGCAGATGGACAAAACTGTGTGTCCCCTCCACCTGCCTCCAGGAGCAAGCTTCAACATGAAGTATAGTAAAAATCCCGTGGCTCCCTCTAAAGCCAAAAGAAAAGATTGGAATCCTTTGCCTGGGTGACTAGCTCTGTTTGGAACAGACACAGAGATTTCCTGGAGATGCCCTTCTCTCCTTTGGTGGGCAAGTGAACCCATGTTTTTGATGGCTGAAGTCAGAGGAGCTGACTCTCTGTGTCTGACACATGCCTGCTCTTTTTCGTGTGTGCAGCCTTATCCCACTGCCCTTTGCCCCCATGCCAGTGCCAGGCTCCATGTGTTGAAAGGTCCCTGTCCCCGGGAGCAGGCAGCTCTGGCAGCACTCCCGAGCTGGCATGTGTGAGGAACTCCCAGAAAGGGGGCACCCTCTGTGTGGCTGGGGATGACAACCTGAGGAGCAGGGAGATTCCTAACCTTGTTGTTTTTATAATAAGTTCCCTTGCTGCCAAGCTGCAGGAAAAGCAGGTCCTGCAAACCCCTCCAGTTTTCTCTCAGCTCTGTGCTTATCTGGCTGGGGCAGGAGGGCAGTAGAGCAGGGCAGCCCCTGTGCCTGCAGGCATCCCAGGGCTTCAAGAATCTGTTTTATGTCAAAATCATACTCTGAATAAAGAGAGGAGCTGTGCAGATAATAAACCTTTGGTATTTCAGTGTGTCATACATGCAAAGCCAAATGCTGCTGAAAGTAAGCGCTCAAGCAGAAAAAGTGTTTGGAAAACCTGCAGATGGGACCTGGGCATGCTTTTCTTATTAATTGAAAGCTGTCTGCAGCATGTTGGTGCTACCTGCATGGAGTGCTGCATGTCAGGACATTGGCCTCCTCGCCCCTGCAAAGCAAAGGGAAGGGGCCGTGGTCCCCTGGTGCAGCCACCCATGGGAGCAGGTACAGACTGGGCACAGAGGCTGGTCCTTGCTGCTGTGATGTGCCCCATCCCTGGTGGGGAATTGGCTCTTTCTGAAAGCAGTAGGGGCCTTGCTGTTGTCTTTCGGAGAAACTGGATTGGAAGCTCAACATGGCAGAAAGCTCACACTGCAACTGGGGAGCAAAAGCTGCATGGCACAAGTTGTAGTTTATATTGGAGGGAAAGATTTACAGTTCTGCTGTGTTTCTTCCTCAGGAGGATTGGGCTACCCTACACACCTCTTCATGTGGTTTCACAATCAGAGAGCTGATGCAGCTGAAAACTAAGCAGTATTTTCTACTGGATGGGACCCCTGATTGCCAAGGGCACAAAGACACAGGTGTCAGCACCAGGAGAGCGGAGGACCATCCTTTCTGATCACAGCCCATTAGGAAACCACAACCTTCACGTAGAGCTTGACCCTGCAAACTTAAAACAGCTGCATGCAGTACTCAGCTTCTCTATCTCATGGAGCAAAGGTGTGTTTTGTGTGAGCATTTATGACCTAAACTGGGCTGATTCATCCATGAGCCACTCCTGTGTGAAACAGGTCACACAGTGCTGCATCCTGCCCTTACACTCCTGTGTAAGATATAAACAGTTACTGAGCCTAAAAATGTTTACAATTTTTTTCTATACCTGAAAAGAAACTAGGTTAGGGACTAAAAAAGCACTTTGCTTCATCTAGTTTTCCCCAAAGGAGAGAGGAAGGTGAACTTGCTGTTTATAGACAATACATGTAAAGGGTTTTCATCAGTGAATGTATCTCATCCTTGTGTCATGTCGTTACTTGATGAAAACAACGTGCTGGTGAGATCTCTTAAGGTTTCCCACAGGATTATGGTTTTAGGTGCATGCTGAGGTAACCAGGATGAGCTGGAGACCCAGGCCATGCCAGGTGTGTACAGATACAACTAATAGTTTGTATCAGACCGAGTTTAGATTGCAAATGTTGGGCAGAGCATTTCTTGGTGCATTTTCCCTTGAGAATCTCTCCATGGCACATGGCCAGCATCCAGGGTGAATAAACTGAATTTTACAGTTTCTAGCATTTGCTGTCTCCTACCAGCTCATTTGGAGGGGAGGGGATGGGAAAGGGAGAGTGGGGAATTAATTCAGTTTCCATTGCCCTGTGATGTTTTTTTCTTAAAACATTTCACCCACCGCAACCTCATTGCAGTGCCCAGACTCCAGTGCCTCTTCCAGAAACAACACAGGACTGTTCCTGCTTGCTCTGATCGCTTCCCGAAACTCTGGCATTGCCAGCAGTTGCCTGCAAGTGGGGGTGTTGCTGCTTGTCAAGATGAACCATGGTAACTGGAGAGAAGTAGTCTCTGGGGGTTCTTAATATTCCTAAATTCCTGAAGTACATGTGCAGTGAGATAAAAAAAGCCTAATTCATTTTGCATTTTAATAAGTCCTTTGGTGAAGAACTTTGATTTCCTGAATCAGGAAGACTGGCAATGTCGGTCTGAACTGACACCAGTGTCAAGTATGGCAAAATTTAGTGGCAACTCTCACCTGAGATCAAAAGACAGTCTGAGAAGCTGCCTTTGAAAACACGCTGCTGGAAGGAAAGGTGCAGTCCAGACATTGTTTTTCATTCTTTATAGACATGATCATATAGCAGCTTCAGCAGCTGATGTTGGGATTGCTGCTGCTTGGCCAATCCATGCTAAGCTGCTGTGACTGTGGGCAAGAACCACTCTCAGTAGCTCTGTCATGACTGGTACCTGTGGGAGGCATGAGGAAGGGCCGCCTCTGTCCAGCTGTTTCTGTGGCAGAGGGAGTGTCCCAGCTCCTGCAGCCCCTCCTGTCCCCTCAACAGCTGCCAGCCACCAGAGCCCCTCCAGGACACGGGTGGGAGGCTGCTCTGTGGCTGAGGCTGCCACGGGGCGCCCCTCCACTGCCGAGAGCAGAGGGTGTCTTCCCACGCCCAGGGTTACTGAAATGGACGCACTCGTGCTGGAATTAAATGTTGGGTATTAGCAATAACTTAGCTGAAAAGGAGATCATGAGATCATCTGAAGTTGTCTTTTGTGCAAGCTTGAAGCTACACTGTCTGGGATGTGATGAATACTGCTCACAAAGACTCAGACGACCACCCAGGAATTAATATGATTAAGATCATTTATTCCTTTTGTAATTCTAAGAAAGCTTTCAGGTTCATCAAGTGAGTGGCTTCTGTTCCTTTTATCCTGAGATGGGTACACCTACTAGAGCTCGCTGCATGTCAGTTTCACAAAACACATTTTCTGAGCCTTCTTTACATGAAAAAAATCCAGATTGTTACAAACATTTCTATTCACATCAAAAGCATTTTTATTTTGCAAGCATTTCTTTGTTATTTCCTGCTTAGACTTCACTACTGAATCACAGCTGCTGAGAGGGATCCTAGCACATTGCTCAGCCTTCACGCCCACCCCTGCTGATGGAGTTTCCATTCCTGCACTGGGATGTCAGGTCTGCCACCAGTGGTCCAGAGACGCACACATGCTCAAAATAACCCCTGGACCATCCAAGCTGAAAGCTTCAGCCCCAGGGAGCGCTGCGGGATCCAGTGCCCCATCATTGCTCTGCCCAGGTTTCCCCATGTGTGTGTGGGATGACCATCCATCCTGTCCCACCATGAGCACCGATCACTGGAGGTGAGACAGACACTGAAGTCTCAGCAGGGAGCCAGAGCAAGAGCCAACAGCACCCAGCTCCTGCTGAAGTGCAGCTTGCCTGGCAGCTCGCAGCCTCCTGTGTCTGCTGGGCATCGAGAGGCGCTGCGGGCGATGGCGATGCCAGCCCGAACCAGCCCTGGGTGAGACAACACTCGATGCTGCCGGGATGGGGCCTGGCCTGAGACCTGTACAAATGGGGACAAGAAGCACCTTTTCAAGGCAGGAACTTCTCCGGCTGGTCCTGGGAAGGACACAGTGATGTGGCTGCTGGGCCTTGCCTGCAGAGCTGAGCTGCAGGGCAGCAGGACACAGCCCCAGTGCACAGGTACAGGGGCCACTGCAAGACAGTGGAGCAGCATTTCCTCTGGCAATGTGATTCCCACACTTCACTGTGGGATAGGCTCTGGGTCCTTTTTTCTTATTCTGCCTGTAGCGTACTTGTTGGCAGTTGCATCTCTGTGAAGACCCTGCAGTCAGTCACATGACACGTTACATAAACCAGTTACTAATTTCTTCAGTGACTGAAATACCAGTCAGCCCCCGGAACTGCTCAGCTAAAGAAGCAAACCTGGCGGGGATGAGAGAAGGGGACAAGAAACCCCCACGTGAGCCCAGCAGAGCGTGGGGTGCAGGGCAGCAGTGGGGGCTAAGCTGAGAACAGGGTTTCCACCTGCCCAGGGCTTGTCAGCAGAAGCAAAAATTAACCTGTTCAGCATGTTTTAAGCACAGCTGCGAGCCTGCAGGGCACTGGGCAGCTGGGTCGATACCAAGGTGCTGCCTGCACCAATGCACCACTCTCCTCCCTCATGCCCAGTGAAGCCCCTTTGGCTCTCACTGCAGTGACCACATAAACTTGTCGGTCCTTCAGATCCAGCGAGGCAGGCAAGGCTGCAACCTGCCTGGGCAGAGGCGATGCTACCTCCCGCCCCTGGGGAGAAACAGCCCCAGCACCAGCACAGGCTGGGGCCACATGGCTGAGAAGCACAGGGCTGCTTACAGCAGCCTTCTGCACCCCCCCAGTCTTTCTTTCATGAATAATTTGTTTTATAAACACATTAGTTTCTCATCCATTTGGATGCTGCTGTGCACTGCAGTGCTCAGCAATGGCCTGTGGCAGGAGACTGCTCCTGGCAAGCATGGGGTGTCCGTGGCTGGGGCCAGAGCTGGCAGACCTGGCTGTGTCTGTGCCGGGGAAAGAAGCTGGACTCGCTACGCTAAGGATGAGGGATGATGAGGCCTCAGCAGCCCACAGAAGCTGAGCCAGAGTCTCTTGGATGGCTGTACCTCACTGCCAGAGGTCATCCACTTGTGCTTGGAGCCTCGTGCTGTCCTCATCCCTGCCAGGTCTGTGTGTGGCCTCAGTAGGAGGATGGAGAAGTTTTGCCAGGGTCCCATCTAACCCATGTAGCCCTGTGACAGCCTGCCAAGGGTTCTTCTGGGTGTCTGCAGCATCAGAGAGTGGCTAATCACTGAGTAATTGTACAGCCTAATTACAGGGTTACTTTTGCCCTCCACAATAAAGTGCTACCTCATAATTAAAAATAAAGAGAATGGCAATCCTAATTATCAGGCTTTCATTAGGCTGACAGGGGCACACATGGCAATGCAAGAACTGTTCTTGTGACTTGCTCTCAGTCCCCACCCACTCCTGCTCATTACGCTCCCAGGGAAACCCAGGGCAATCTCTCCCATGGAAAACAGAGGGGAGATGACCATCTCCACGTAGACCTCACCAAATGCCATGCAGATCAGAGGATCAAGAGGAACCTGCCCTTGAGCACCCCTCAAACTTCAGTGCCTGCTGCAATCCAACCTGCAGGCTGCTGCTGACACTCAATCCTCAGCCACCTTAGCAGCTCATGCATTGCAGTGTTAACCATAAATTACACTATGTTTCATGCGTTCACATCCACATGGAAGACAATCATAGCCTGGTATGTCTTTGTGCTTAAAATACTGCAGCAAATACACTGTGTTGTTTTTCCCAGCCTTCCCAAGCAGCCTTACCCCTGGCATGCTGGGGAAGAAAGGACTGTGTGGGGCTGTCTCAGGCTGCTGAGGTGCTGGGTACAGGCAATGTCTGCTGCAGGTAAGAGGGATTACAAGCCTCTCAGAGTTCACTGGCAGCTCTAAGTCTTGCTCCCACTAACAATGAAGTGACAAAATACTGTGTTAAAAAAAAAAAAGTAAGCCGTTTGTAAGGCCATGCAGCCAGGAACAGCTTACCCACCGTGTCTGAGGCTGTCACTTAGGAGCACCCTGACCTGAACCACTCTCTGCTCTGCTACTCAGTGTGCGGGGATATGTTGCCTGAGCCAGCTTTCTTCTTCCTCTTAGTTAATCAGTGTTAATTGATTGATTGGGGATCAGCCCCCAACATTTGGAAGAAGAGAGGCAGCATCACTCTTGATGGAGCACATGTATTTGCTTTCAGACAGCTGCCGGCATCCTGTGGAAAATAGCCAGGTACATTCCCCAGTATAACAAGAGATGATCACGTAAGAGAGATGGGCAGCCATGTGCCTGCCCATTACTCCAACACCTCTGCCTGGAGCGGGACCGACAGTGTCATGTCCAAGTGCTGCACGGGTGTGATGGCCATGAACTGTAAGGGGCCTCTTCCCCAACCTCCGAGTGCCACACTGAGACCTCTCAGTGCATTTAGCAGGTGTCATCCAAACCAGGTTTTTCCATCGTCCTTCATGTGGGGGTGCAAGGGTTTGGAAGCACAAAAAAAGTGTGATGACTTGGTATTTTTACCAGGGGCTGGAGGTAGCAGTGGGGAGATCGGCTGGCTGCCCCAGGGAATGGGACAGGGAGGGGCCAGAGGGGAGACGGGAAGGAAGCAGTGGTTTCAGCAGCAGCAGAAGGGGAAATCCAGAAACACAGCTGCTTCATCAGAGACGGAACCTCCCAGGAGCCACGTCATCTTGCTGAAAAAGGAGCAAACTCATGTGCCAGGAAAGGTAGAAATGGACTCGGGGATTATTTAGTCACTGGCCACAAGCTGGTAGTGGATGACAAGCATGAGCATGATGATCCCCCAGCACATACAGCACAGTGCCTGGGGGACAGGCTGCCTTTGCTCCCACATACCTAATTCCCTCTCACGCCCAGCACTGTGGTAGAGGGGACATGTAGCTGGTGGCCCTACAAAGGCAGCTCCAGCCAGCCAGGAACCCTGCAATGCCAGCCTCTCCTCTGCCTGCACCCAGCCCAGCAGCAGCCCAGAGGCACGCCTGCCCTGCACAGCACTGCCAGCCTGCACAGAGAGCCCATCCTCACACATTCAGTCCTGAGATACAAGCAGAAACTAGCAGCAAATTTTGGACATGAATCAGATGCTTCCAGAAACCCATGCAATTTCTGAGATCCCAGCTTCTGGATCAAGCCCACCTGTAACTTATAGTTCTGCTTTTCAAAAGAGAAGGCAGGAAGTGTCAATTAGCCATAAAGCCCTTGCACCAGCCTTCTGTAAATGGTGTCATGTGGCTATAATTTTCCACTTAGCTCTCCAGGCAAGCTCCTGCAGACAGGATCTCATTCTCTTCTGGATTGTTACTGGATTTCAGAGGAATGTTTGGATTCTTGCTGCTATCAGAGAAGCTGACACTGACTAGACAGGTCCATCTGGCAGGCTCTGTCACACCACGCACTCCAGTCTTGGTCCAGCAAAGCAACAATAAAGTCAGTGAAGTTTCCCACTGAAGTCAGCATAAGGAGCCAGAACCCTCTGGATCAGACCAGCAGCAACTCATGAAGCAGAAGCCATCAAGTGGCAAATACTGCCATCTCTGGATATGACTCTTCAGAGTGATGACGTGGTGAGCCACAGTCAGTTCCCAGTCTGTACACCTCTGGTCTGTGACACCAGTTTTCACTGCAGACATTTTCAGTTGCTCCACTATGTGCCTCACCCTTCTTATTTATAAAAATTAGGGAGGCATTAACAAAAAAAAAAAAAAAAAAAAAAAAGGCTTCCTATGAAAGGAAACAATGCCAAAGCAAGAGACATTAACAGTAAAAAAAATACAGCTTGCCTAGCAGAACAGCCATCCTATTATCTCATCCACATGGCACAGGCAGGAGAAATTATAAATAGGAGCCATAGTGGCTGGGAGTTGCATCTTGGCACCAGTGCCTCTGGCCACCTCCTTCTGGCTCCTGGTCACAGTGACGTACAAGGGCAGAGCACAGCAGAAAATCCCCACCAGCCCTCTGATCCCCTGCTCAGGCAGGGCAGGCCCCAAGTGAGTGCTCCCTGGGGACACAGCAGGCAGGCTACCACTGACACTTGATCCTGACTCAAACAGCAGCAGAGAACAAGGCTCTTCTGTTAGGAAACACAGTTTTTCCCGGGGCAATTACCTGAAAGGCACAGGGGAAGAACTCAGAGATGGAGAAGGCCATTGTTTTTAACTGGTTTTCCTGACACCTGAGATGATGGCATATAATGTAGCCTTGGCTATGATAATCCCCGTTCAGAGAAGGGAGTAAGCCTTTGTGCCACTACTACAATATTGGACTGAAGAATGGCAGAAGGAGAACCAGGGGAGCCCCTGCAGGCAGACTCCCACGGCAAAGCTGGGAATGGAGGGGACCATCTATTCATTTAGTTTGGGACTGCTTCGTTAAGGATGTAACTACATTTATGGAGCACAGCAAAGGAAGCAGCCTGAGCAGCATTCTATTGCTTGCATATTTTCTCAAAGATGTTGGGAGACATGAATGTATATGAATGTATATTCACTGAAAGTCCCTCATGATACAGGACAGACACAGACTCAGCCCAGTATTCCAGAGTGGTTGCAGTGGGTTCCCATCTTCTTTTGGGTTTCAGACTAACATGCATCACTGGCAGCACAAGCAACACATCAGTCACAACTGATGGACAGCAACTTGGGAGCTTTGGTAATCTGAAATGTTAAGGGCCAAGCTCAGCAGATGGAATGGAACTTGAAATATAATGAATTTTTTTACAACAAAGGTGGTGAAACACTAACAGGTTGCCCAGAGAGGTAGTGGATGCCCCATTCTTGGAAACATTCAATGTCAGGTTGGATGGGGCTCTGAGAAATCTGATATAGTAGATGTTCCTGACCATGGCAACAGGTTGGACAAGACGGCCATAAGAGGTTCTTTCTAACTCAAACTGTTCTATGTTTCTATTCTATGATTCTAACTTGCTGACTTGCCTGCTTCAAATCCTATGTCCTTTGCCTATGATCTGTATTTAGCCAAGATACTCCCTCCTGGCTCAACAACCAAGCCAAATTTCATCCCCACCACTGTGAGTCGCTGTGAAAGTTGTCTGCACAGGGCATAAGGACCTGATCTTGCTGACTGAGGAAACTGTGCTGAGCACACCTCCTCCACACCACCACAGCTGCAGGCATACTGAGCAATTGCACATCTCAGCAGGACTCCAACAGCATAACCCCACTTGCAGCAGAGTGTGGCCATCACAGCCCTGGCTGGTTGTCTGCCACTCTGGAAAAGAAAGGGTAACTGTGGCAAAAACACAGGACACAGCCTCTTTCCAAGGGATGCCCTTGCTGACATCTTAGTTGTGATATCTACTGGTGTTCAGTGCAGAAATCATCCGTGGGTGCAGATCCATGGCACAATCCAGTTTGTGACCCGCACATGGAGGTGACATGTGCTCCAGCTCCTTGATGGGACATGGGACATTCTGTACCAAATAGGACCAACCTTCTCTGCTCCCAGTTTGTCTTTAAAGCTGATTTCCTCAGTGACTGAGAAAACACCATGCAGAATCTCCACAATAACAATAGGAAACACTTAAAAAATAGGCTGTGGCTCAAAACAACCTGCCTGGTAGCTGCTTGCAGGAGGAGAGCTGGGACATGGGAAACTGTGCCAGGCCCTTGAGAGCAGGTGATTCACATTCTGCAACCACAACCTGGCCAGCAGAGAGCGGGGCAGCAACCAAGGGGCTTCAAACAGTCCAAGCAAATAGCAAGGGATCTGGCAGGAGGCTGAGTGTGAGCCAAAACAATAATTTTTTTTAAAAAAAGTGTAACTCAAAAAAACAGGAAACTCTTGGCTGGGGCTTTTCTTCCGACTGTCTTGCAAAGGGGAAAAGGGGGATGAAGAGAAGCAATTTGCAGATGCGTGTGGTGTGAGCAGCACAGGGCAGGAAAGGGAGGCTTCAAAGTGCCTCACCACCCAGAGCAGAACTGGCAGTGAGGCGAGCGAGGCGTTTCACCCATGTGGGCAGCTGGGTTCAGCTCTCCCCAGGACCCTTTGGCTGGCATTGAGTACTTTCTGCAGGTTGCTCAGAGGTGCTCAGAGATGGCACAAATCTGTGCCCTGCCTGCACTATGTGCTGGCAGCCTGTTGTTTTAGCCAGGACTCAGGATCTCCAGGAAATCTCCTTCAACCAAGTTTTCTTCCCTCATGGCATAGTCGTGGAAGGAGCACAGAGTGCTGGCTGCTCAGACTTGTTGTGTAGGGTAACAGCAAACTCTTTCCTTCAGGGAAGGGACTTGCACAACCAGTTGTGTATTCCTGTCTGCTGCAGTTTCTCACCATACAACCCTGCTTTCTGATAAACCAAGCATTACCTGTCAGGGCTCCTGTTTGCTCCTTGGCAGTGGGAATTGGTGGTATACCCTTGCTATAAAAAATGCTGGCTTTTGTGTGGACCCAGAGATAAGAACAAAGATGGAAAGAGGATAGGCCAGAAAGTTGAACAGCTGAGATAGGTGCTAAGTACAGGTAACTGGACATCAAGGAGGCAAATCCTTCTCCAAGGTAACAAAATGCAGAAGAGAAAGCCTTTCATTTCAGTGCTCCAGCTCCAAACACCCACCATTTGGCCACAGTGGCAGAAGGCTTCATCTATCATAAAGAAATAAAGGTGGAGCAAACACGTAACATTATACCAAAAATCAGGAAAGCCAAAGCGAATTAGCAGCAGAGCTTCCTGCAGAGTGGTCTGTGTTGGGACAATCATGCCTCCCTGGGGCTGATCTTTTTGGAGCAGAATACACAATTATTTCCACTTTCAAAACTGACAGGATTACTCAGAAAGTGAGAATGAGAGCCATGGGAAGCCAGCCCTGGTTTTCAGCTCCACATTCCCATAGCGCAGGGGTAGTTGCAGATACTTCACAGAATCACAGACTGGATGCAATTGGAAAGGACCACTGGAGATCAACTAGTCCAACCTCCCTGCTCCAGCAGGGTCCCCAAGAGCACGTTACTCAGTGCAGTGTCCAGGTGGCTTTTGAATCTCTCCAGAGAAGGAGAGTCCACAACCTCTCTGCACAGTCTGTTCCTTGGGTTCTCTGTCACCCACACAGTAAAGTTCTTCCTCATGTTCAAGTGGAACTTGCTGTCCATCAGTTGCTGCCTGTTGCCTCTTGTCCCATTGCTCAGCACCACCACAAAGAGCCTGACTCCATCCTTCTGACACCCTCCCTTCAGGTACCTATAGACATTGATGAGGTCCCCTCTCAAGTGTTCCCTTCTCCAGGCTAAACAGGCCCAGTTCCCTCAGCCTTTACTCATAACTGAGGAGCTCCAAACCCCTAATCAATTGGCCTAGATGATCTCCAGAGGACCCTTCCAACCCTAACTAAACCTATCACTCTGTGAATCATCTCCATAGCCCTCCGCTAGACTCTCCGGTATGCCTTTGTTTTTCTTGTACTGGAAAGTTCAGAGCTGGCCACAGCACTCCAGATGAGGCTCTCCAGGGCTGATTAGAGGGACAGGATCACCTACCTCCCTTGACCTGCTGCCATTGTTCTTCCTAATGCACCCCCAGATACCTTTGGCCTTCTTGGCCACTAGGACATTTTGCTGGCTCATGGACAGCTTGTTGTACACCAGGACCCCCAGGTCCTTCTCTGCGGAGCTGCTTTCCAGCTGGTTGGCCTCCAGCCTGTGCTGGGGGCCTGTACTTCTCCTAAGGAACTGTTCTCCTTAGCTTCTGTGGTGATTTTTGCAATGACTTCCACCTGGTTTCAGGGAGGTTTTGGGTTGGCAACACCCTGGCTGTGCCCCTGTGGAGAAATTGAAGCTGTTAAACTTGAGCTGCCCAGCCAGGTCTTGTGAAGATGGAGAGGGGATTGGTTTTATGCAAAATAGCTGAAGCAGTGACAACTTGTTTTTGAAGACCAGTATCCTGAGTGCAGTGGCACTGTTGCAGGAGGGAGAGGCTCCTGTTAACCTCCTTTTCACGCTAGGGAAGCTGTGTTGCTGCCATACAAAGCTGGCTGCAACACTAGGGAGCACAGGGACTATGGAACAAAAGCTGGCACGAGCCCCACAGAGCAGTGCTTGTCAGAAAAGATGGAGGAGTTAGAACCCACCCATCCCTCCCTGCTCAGCTATGCTAGCTAGCATCAGTGCCCTCAGGCTTTGTTCTTTGCTAACATGATATGGAAGATGATTTTGGATCACTGTGCTCACTGTTTACTGCAGATCCCTTGGGAATCTGCCAGTGTGCCACACTGATACCTGCTGTTCATGCCCATGCAGCAAGTACCATGGCAGAGAGCAGGAAAACATCAGCAGCAGAGCCGAAAGGTGGAGCTGGATGAAACACGCTTCTTCTTATGCAGAAAAATACATGGGGGGGGGGGGGGCACAAAAAAAAAACAAATACAAGAAA
>JAWWEU010000081.1:132195092-132205138 GCA_035583155.1 Acropternis orthonyx | reverse complement strand
CCCCCCCCCCCCCCCCCCCACCAAAAAAAACCAACTTCAAGAAACTAGTCGATATCCATGTGTAAGTCAGATCCTTGTGACTATCAAAGCCCTGTTGTTCACCTTTGCATTTCTGTCTATCCAAATCCAAGTGCATGTTCCCAAAGGCTTTCACACTCAAAGACCACTGAAGTAGCTGAGCATCCCTGCTCTCAGCACTGGGGCATCTGACCTGTGGAAGACTTTCACACCTTGCAATAGGCACAAGCCAGGCTGAGAGCAGGGCAAGACAGCAGCAGCACCAGTGAAGATCTGCACCAGGGTGGCCATCTCTGTGCTGGCTGGATGCCCTTTGGCACCGCATGCCCAACTCAGTGTCATGTTTGGCAAATGTCAGGTGCCTCTGGGCCACAAAGTGCACCACCCAGCTCACTCCCTGGCACCGTGCAACAGCCAGGGCCATTCACCACTTTTCTGAGTGCTGGATGTATTTTTAGTCTGCAAAATGCAAGAGACTTGTATAATCCCAAGGCCTGACTGCCTGCTTTTCTCCCCAGTATCCTTAGGTAACCTTGATCAAATTTGGCCAAGATGCCTCAGACAGACTGGAGTTCTGATAGATTTACTGATAGAGAATAAAGAGAGACCCACATCAGCGGCCCTGTCCCTCCCTGTGGAAGGGAGGCTGAGCTCACCTGGTAGCAGCTTGGTTCAGTGGCAGATGACGAGCCGCTCAGCACATGCACCAGCCACCCCTCAGCACGTGGGCACAGCTGGGGTGGCCCTGCCATCACCTCTGGCATAGCAGCAGCGTTGCTGGCAGTGAGATTACATGGGCAGTTCAGCAGAGGTTGGGAGCCTGGTTTTATCCATTCCACGGCTCAATAGCTTGTTTCCTGATGCTTTCGAAAACTGGCAGCTTGCAGAGCATGAAAAGACAGTTCCCTTTTCTATGTTTATATATTTCTTTGGATTGCTTTTGCAATGACACTTTTTGTAGCTGTTTCTATTTCACTTTCCTCTCCCTTTGGGTTTAATTGTGCTCATGCTACCACAGTTAAGAATCACTGGCCATTTAATGGTTCATCTTTCATTTTAAGCAGGCACATTTAGAGTTTTGCTTGTCCATAGACCTTTGCCACAACCTCAGTGGCTGACAGCTAATGTCCTGCGCTTGTTCAGGGGGCTCTGTCACTTTTACAGACAGAGCAAGTGCAGACCTGGGGGTGTAATGGGAACCAGGATGGAAGGGTTTGCCTCAGCAACTCAAGATGCTATCCAGACTGTGCAGATCAAGCAAAGAGTAGCTGAGATATTTTTAGAGCTCTTATTTTGAGTTCAGTCTGTAGTGCTGGGCTAGAGGTAATCCCTTCCATGCTCCCTTTCTTCCAGTTGCCTTTGGGATGGGTTATAAACAGCCCATGATGACATGCTTTGCCCTGCCCTTCTCCTCCCAGCCCTTGGCTCAATGTGGAGCAGAGGCTGTGCTGCACCACATCACACCTGCAGGCACCCAGTCCTGGCCAAGGATAAGCAAGGCTGGTGTTGGAATAGACTGCTGGAAACTCACTTCTCTGGGCCCAGTCACCTGTGTCTGGCCCTCTTACTGCATCCACCAAACACGCCATCCTGGGAGGAAGCCCTCACCAAGCAGTCATAGGGAGGCTCTCCGGGGAGCCTGCATGGGAACAACACACCACCACAACGGAGGGTTTGGGATTTCTCACTAGAACATCCTTAAGCTGGGCAGGTGCATGCAAGGTATGGATGGACACCGAGGTATGGATGCTCAGAGCAGGATGAACATTTCTAGAAGTAGAAAAACACCAGAACATTCAGATACCTCTAAGACAACCATAAGCAAAGCAGCATGTGTCACAGGCTATAGCAGCCAGTGCTTTCGCTCCTCTGCAGGGATGACTGGGTTTCAAGTAGTCCCAGTTCAACACATGCTTGAAAGTAACAGTCTGTTTGCTTCAGGTCCCCACCCTCAAGTTGTCATCTTTCCTAGGAAGGGCAAGGAATTTTTTGAGTGTTACATAATTTGTTAATTTTTGCTTTACCTGGCATTTTGTTACCTGTCCCTTGGGGCTGCAGGTGACTGGAGAGGGAGCAGTCTCTCTCAGCTGGGAGAAGAACAGCCACAGCTGTTCGGGGGTCAAGGACAAACTCCAGATGGGTCCTTTGGCTTCGTGGCTATCTTATTTGGTAGAAGAACGCTTGCTCCACTTCCAGCTCAGCTCTCCTCTTCTTCTGCTCACTAATTTTCTTTCTGTGCAGACTCATACAAAGCCCAAGGGGAAAGATGCAAACCTGCAAAGAGAGATGAAGACAGATCTAGGAGACTAAGCAGATGACCTTACAGGACAAAAAAACCTACGTGTGTTTTATCTAACACTGCTAATGCGGCAGCAGTGGGGGAGGAATTTGGATCGGTGCTTAGCCAGAGATCCACCATTTATTTTCCACATCAGTTGGACCCTGCCCTTCTGTGAGGAGAAAGGGGACACAACGCCAAACATGTTAGACATTTAATCCTACCCTGAGCACCTCTTACAGCTTTTGATGAAATCCCCCTTCCTCTGGAGGGTCTGCTCCTCCTCCTCTGGGCAGTCATTGAAATCCTCTTTCCATCCAATCACTTCCCCAGGACCTCAAGTTCCTCTTGACACATCATCTCTCTCTTCAATCCTTTCATCAGTGCTAAGCCCTTTAATCTTTCTTCTTCCCTTCTACTCTCCTCCTTTTTTGGGGATAAAGAGGGTGACCAAAAATTAGTGTTAATTATTCCTCCAGAACTGTGCTGCAAACAACATTGTGAGACAGGAAGTCATAAACCCAGCTAGCATTTTATCAGCACTGGAATAGCCTCCCTTTGTCCCAGGGCCACACACCCTGCTGCTGTCTTGTGTCAGCTCTGACTCTGGGAGCAGATCGAAGTCACTAAACCATGCCAAACTACCTCACCGCAAAAAGCAAAAACCAGCCCTACAGCCAACCGGCCCGTATGAGGGAAGTGGTCAGGACTGCATGGGCTGGAGAATGGGAGAAAGCCCTGAGGACCAGGGAAGAAGGGAGCAGAAAAAGGGGGAATGGTCCCTCTCCTCTCAGTGGCCACAAGTCCCTGAGTATGTTCAGCCGAGGATGGAACCACAAACAGTCGGTCAGTGCCCTCTAAAGGATGGTTGGGCAGGGCCACACTCCCAAGTCTGCAAAAACACCAGGTTGGGCCACAATGGATCCCAACTATAACCCAAAATGCTTTGGACGCCAGAGACACCAAAAAATTCACCTCAACAGAGCAGTTATTATGATACATAACAAGATCAGCACCCTACTTCCCACCTCGTACAGGTAGGAGCAGTCTTATAAAGCAGTTATTGATGGCCAGTATGATCCCTTTGAACTGGGAGGAAAACTCTGCTGTGATGTCAGCACTGGAGAGGGGAACAGGGTCAGCTTTGGCCAGAAAGCCCATGTCATGCTATGGACAAGCGATCTGGCTCCTTTCACAAGTGAGGGCCACAGTCTGACTGCACAATAAATAGAGCTGCAATGTCCTAAAATTGGGTTAAAGTGTGTGACATGAAGCATTTACTGAAATAAATTCCTCATGGTGGAACACATTTGTCCAAATAATTGTGATGGTTTTACTCCTATGAGCAGGGGCTTTATACAGGTTCTGCCATCTGTGCTTGGGTGAGGGTTTTATGGCAACTCATATACAGAATCTTAGAACACCCTGAGGTGGAAGGGACCCACAAGGATCATCAAGTACCACTCCTGGCCCTGCACAGGACCTTGGAGGTTTTGTCATCTGTTCTTTTTTGTTCTCCAGCTGCCCCTTTATCCAGCATGTCACCAGCTTCCTTCAAATACAGATCCTTTCAACCCTGTTTGCACCTTCCCTCTGCTATATGCAGGTCTCTTCCTGCCTCAGATCTCAGGTCTTGTGCCTGACTCCAGAAGACGCTTGCCCAGACCTTCCTGCCACTGATGCAAAGTCCCCCAGGAAATGTGAGCACACAGATACTGTGCTTGCAGTGGAAGAGGGGAGTCTGACAAGCAGATCCATAAGACACTTAACTGGGTGCAGCATTGTGGAACCAATAAGTATTGACCAAGGTGAAGAGTGAGGGTTCAATGAAACCAGCACAGACTCAACAAACGCTCATTCAAGTATGATCCTCATTTTGAGGGTCCCACAAGGGCTTATCATGACCAGCCAACTCATCATGCTGTGCATGAGCTGTGTCTCCATGCCCCTCACACTCTTGCCTCAGCAGACATCCTTCCCACGCCTCAATGCCAACATGGGCACACCCCCAGTGATCGGCACCATGCTGCAGGAGGCACCCTGTGGCCACAGCCCAGCCCTGCCACCCACCCTGTCCCTCTGCCCTCTCTCAGTTCCACGCAGGTCTCTGAATCACATTCTACTTCAGTTTCGTTTTGACTTTTGCTTTTCCTCTCTGCACTTCTTTATCACAGTCCCTGCAGTTTTCTTTGGCTCACCATGTGACCTGAGATAATTAGTCACAGGCTGTCAGGGTCTGCAGGACAGGAGCTACAGGCTGGCATCTCAGAGCCAGCAGGATTTTGGCAGGATCCAGGTTAGAAAATCACAGGCTACTGATTCAAAAGTGGCAGGATCACAATAAAATTGTTAAAGTGCTTGGACCTGTGAGAAAGTTCAGGACAAAGCATCACCTGTAAGAAATATGTTCTGCATAAGAAAAATCTCAAGTCATAGTGAGCAGCCAAAGGAGTTTATAAAACAAAGGAGTAGATAAGTTTATAAGCTAAAGGAGTAGATAAACTGACCAAAGCATATTTTGCTATTTGTTCCTTTTTGTTCTCATGGCAAGTGAATGAACTGCAGCTGGTCCAGTGACGGTCCATGTTTTCTCTCAGTCAACACACTCTATGCTACCACCATCAGCTTTTATAAAGGGAACATACACACAAAATCCCCACAACCCAAAAGGGCTGGCACTTCATTGTGCACACAGTGTGCACATGGCACAGCAATAGCAGCTTCCTCTGCATCAGGGTTGACGTTGCTGGCATAAAAATCACTATCCCCTATACTTGCTAATTCAGCAGTGCCCATCTGAAATAGATTATCTGTTCATGCCAGAGTTCACTCCAGTCTGACCCACTACCTGAGCCAGCATCACAGACCAGAACACTTTCACACTTTCAAATATACTGGAAGACAGACATGGCTCTTTTGGAATAAAAGTACCAAAGGAAAGAAAAAAAAATGTTCTGCACTTCCTCTGGGGATAGAAGAAGGAACTGCAAAAGTGGAAACTTGGGTCAGACATTAAGAAAATAATTTCCAAGTTAAGGAGAGTAAAGCCCTGGGATAGACTGCCTCTGAGATTACTGAGTTGTTATCTTTGGAGCATTTCTATGAAAAAGCTTGAAAAATCTCAGCCAGGATGGTACAATGTTCTCATCTGGGAAGTGAATGGACCTATCACGCTTCCTTCCTGTCTCTTCCCTGCACACCCTCACCATCCCTCACTCCCAAATTTTGCACCTTTAACAGTCTACAATCTGGGTGCTTGCATAGAAATATGGCAATAACTATTTCCCCAAATACACAACGCTTGCCAGTCATTATGTGGAACTTCAAGGACACTCAGGAACAGCAGCATGATACTCAAATCTTTTTGATTAGAGTACTCTGGATCCCAAGGAAGAAATACTGTAGCTACTGATGAAGGGAGCAAGCCTCAGAGCTAACCAAATCTGACTCTAGCTAGTAAAGGACAAGGGGAAACACAAATGTTTTTCAAAACCCTTGATTTGGCAGTTTCTGAGTAAGAGGGATGGACTGCATCTGGCTGAGAAGAGGTGGCTGTATTAGGGATGGAGAAGTACAAAGCTCCCTCATAGGAAGGAAGAAGAGGTAAGAGGAGAACGACCAGGAGCCCCAGAGCAGCTGAGCCAGCCGTCAGGGCAGTCTGTGACAGCCGGGCATGGACTTGCCCTGCTCCAGCACTGTCTCTCCTCAGACAGAGCATTCTCAGGGCAGCCTCTTGCCAAGCCCTGGCTCCAGTACCGCTTCCTCTGCACATCCATCTTTCCAACCCTGACAGTATTCCCCAAGGCTGAATAATTAACCAGTTCTTAGAGTGAGAAGAGGGAAATAGAATATACTTTCGAAGTGTTATGAAGGGTAAATGCTGCAGTATTCCTGACCAAACTTAGTTCTGTACCGTCCTATTTCTTTCAGCTGCACTTTGCATTGGAGAAAACAATCCCATTGGAGAAACCTGTTGCTTTGTTTGCTTCAGGCACATTATAAAGAAATTAACTATTACCTTTTCTGTGTCGAGCCTGCCTGAGAATGACACTTCATTCCCTGTTCATTGCCAGAGTGATTTCTCCTTCACAAATTCAGTAGAGACAAGCAGCTCTGTGTATGAATAGTCCCAAAAACAAGAAAGCAAAATTGCTTTTGCTCACATTCAAGAAGACTTAAAATACAGAGCTCGGAGGTCTTCACATGGGAGTTTCTTTCCTTTTTTTCATTTTTTATTAAACAAATTACTCAGCATTTGGGTTTGGCTGGGCTCAAAAGATTATCTAGCACTGAAAAGACTATCTAGACCAAGTAGGCTACCAAAAGCAAACAGTGTTATCAGCCAGGCACTCAGTTTAAAGAAACTGGCACACCCCTTCAAAAGGTACATGTTCTTCCTTATCTCTTTAACACACACCATCAAGGTTTTAGCTTTCACAATCCCGTTTTAGCACATGGCATTGCTCTGTAGCCAAACAGAAAAGGAAAATGCTGAGATGTGCAATGATCAAGTAGTTCCTGAAGCCAGAAACAGCGTGCGTATTCTGAACAATAAAACCTTCTTTTTAACATTAACTATCAGCTGTGTCAAATAATTTCAAAAAAAAATGGTCTTCAGTATTGGCACTTCACAGATAAAATTTAACAATGCTTCCTGTGGCTAACTATAAAGCTGGCTTTGCATAACTTTCAACAGTTTAGTACAAATCCATCGTGTATCAAAAAGTCGTAATTCCCAGGCAACAGAGAGAAAATTTATTCAAGTCTGAACCAATTTCAATAACTCCCCTACTTTCACAATAGCGTAGAATAAAAAAATAATTGCATTCACAAATCATAATACTATTGGCACAAAAGAAAAATCTTGTATCTACTTAGAGCTTCGAGTTACAAAGGATCTTTATTTAAGTTTGGTATGGCTTATGCTTAGAAAACATGTATCTGTGTAGTCTAAAATATTAATCAATTGCTGTCAGTGAAAAATAATGTGTACGAATTACTCTTTTTCCTACTTGTTAGTTTTATGAATATTGACCTAAAAGGAGGTAACACATGAACCAGGTAACTAATTTTATCTTGATTGCAGAAACACTTCAAAGATTTATAATTAATTACTGCCCCTAATTCAATTCCTGTTCGACTTAGATTCCCTGAAGCTGACACAGGAAACAGAGTTACACCTTTCAGCTAAATCTCAGACCCAGGTTTCAAAGTAGCTTCTGCTACAAAAGCCAACTTCCAGGCCAGCCACACACGGGTAACACCTGCAAGGACAGGACAGACACCGGGCCTGGGCAATGAGCCCAGCTGGTGAGACGGGCTCTCTGCAGCAACTTCTATCAGCCACCATGTAGAACTTGAGAGTTTTTAGCAGAGCTAAAACGGATCTTGGAGACCCAGGTGAGAATATCAGGTAATAATATAAGGGCTCTGCTGCCAGGATCCCTCACAGACCCTCAGTCTCACTCAGAGCTCTGGACTGCAGTTCTGGGTGGGCAACTGGCAGAACTGAGCACAAGCACCTACGTCCTTTATGAGATTTAATCCTAAATTACTAGCAGAATTTTGCAGCACCAGAATTTAAAGTTTAACATAAATCTTGTGCCTCAACCCTAAAATCACGCTTTCTTGTTGCCTTAAAACACTTAGGCCACATCTTGAAAAGTGTGTTTGTTATAGGAGGAGGAAGACAAGATAATTGTTTTGGGCACCATCAGCTAACTATATCTACCTCCTACTGTGAAAGGGCTTTCTGTTATAAAGATTATCTGTAGTCCCATTTAATACTACTGAGGTATTACAAGTGTGGCACTGGGGAGGGAGCAGATATCAAAACCTTTTCTAACAGTTACATTCTTGCTTTAGGTCAAAGCCAAAGCAGTGCAACCTATGAGGACACAAGACCCAAGATGCATATATATTATTTTGCCAAAAGAACAAATATTAGAAATGTTTAATTAGAAAGTTCCTGTGCTTTTGAACAGTAATTTGAACTTTTCTGGATATCCATCTAAGGCTGAAAGTGCATTTTTACTGCCTTAGTAGCATTTAGTGTTATTAAACTCTGAAGTCATATGTTGTGAAGAGGCTAGCTGCAAGATCACCAGAAAGTCCCTCTCTGCTGAACAGAACTTGCAATTTAAAGAACTAAATTGGGTACAGCAGGAGAAATGCCTTACTGTGCTCTGGGGTCTATCTTGCCATCGTCCAGAAGTGCTGAGGGCAGAAAAGGAGCAACCTAACTCAGAGGAAAGAGCAGGAACATGCCAAAGGAAGAAGAAACATGCAAGATTATGCCCAAGTGCCAATGACAAAGAAGTGTGAAAGGAACAGCAGTTTGAAACAGGACAGTCTGGCGAAAGGAGACATGCTGAAGAACAGAACCATGTAAAGAAGGCAGAGAGCAGAAACACTACATAACACATCCTAGGGAGGGCATTATAAATCAGTATTTAAACTAGAGAACTTTTTTTTTTCCCCATAAAAATCACAGTTTAACTGTTAACACATCAAACCTCAGTAAAAGACACTGCTGACTGTGGCCCTCTGCTTCATTCATCTACGGAAGCACATGCTCATTTGTCAGCTGCTCCAGGTGCAAGTCAGTGCCTCCATTTAATGCCAGTGTGGGGAGGGGGCTGAGAGAGGGCGTCACACTCTGCCATGGGACACAGGGTTGGTGCCAGTTCTGTTGGGCACCTCCAACACGGGGCAGTGAAACTGCAGCTGCTGCCAGTGCAAGGGGAATCCCTCATACCTGACAGCAAAACCCCACAGGGACTCACCTCTAGGGCTTCATTGGAACCCGCAATGGCAAGCGCAGCTCAAGGAAGAGTGAAACAACATACGAAATATAAAACAAGACAATAAACAAGGGGTAAAACTGCAGACCATTCTTGCTCTTTACGTTGAAACTGTGTAAAGAACAAACAAGAAAAACAAACGCGCAGAAGAAAAATTACATTAAACATAAAAGAGCTGTTATCTCAAAGACTTCTGCATATCCACGATCTGGTTTCCTGCCTTACACTTGTAGTAATGTTCAGTGCAAGTGTAAGTACTTGTACATTTGTTTAGCAGGAATGAAACACATTTGATATTTTGTGAGAATCTGAAGCATGTTTAATTACCCCGGAATAAAAAACCCCACAGAATTCTAAATGATAGGAAAATATTTTCGTTTCTTGTGAAAAGTTACAGGAGTTTCCTAGGACTAGAGAAGCTAGCTAAAAATAAGACAAGAGCATGCCTGTGACAGGTTTTCCCAAACCCACAGGCCCGGGGTTTAAGGGAAGGCCGGAGGCGGCACTCAGGGCCGCGGCCTCGCTGGGACGGCGGTGCTCGGTCACGGGCTGGGCTCCATGGTCTCACGGCTGTTCCCCAACCCAATTCATTCCGTGATTCCCTGCCTGAATCTCCCTGGAAAATGCCGTACACGATACAAGTCACGACATCACTCTGACAAGCTCCCCATGGCACATCCTTGGCTCACACCGCCTCCCAGACCCGCCCGGGACAGCGGGGGCGCCCCCCCGACAAACACACAGCCGCGAGAAGCTGCTCCGGCCGCTCCCGCCCCACAGCGCGCACCGCCGCGTTTCGGCACAGAGCGGTGAAGCCGTTCGGGTGCCGCGGGGCCCGAGGGGAGCCCCGAGCCCGCTGCCTGCTCACAGCACCGCGCTCTGCCCCCTCACACCGCCCGCCCCGCACCGCCCCCTCCCGGGCCCGCGCACGCGCACCAGCCGCTGGC
>JAWWEU010000081.1:132088440-132194706 GCA_035583155.1 Acropternis orthonyx | reverse complement strand
GTGCGCGTGCCCGCCCCTGCGCGCGGGTGCGCGTGCGCGGAGCGCGGCGCGCGGTGCGTGGCGCGCGGCGGGGGCGGGGGGCGGGGCGGGTATATATAGAGCGCGGGCGGGGCGGCGGCCGCCCCCTTGTCCCCCGGCCGCCGACGGAGCTGTGTGCGCAGTGCGTGTGCTCCGGAACACCCGGACACGCCGGCCCGGCCCCGCAGCACCATTTATTACTAAAAAAATACCTAAAAAAGCCAAAAAAAATCCAAAAATCTTAAAAAATCCTTTTTTAAAAAAAATAATCCTCTCTCCTCATCCAACCTCCCCGAACAACCTTTTCTGCAAACGGCCGGTTTGATATAAAATAACCCGGTGAAGCGAAGCCCCCGGACCCGGCGCAGCCGAGAGGAGACACCGAGCGAGCCCGCCCGCCCCCCCGAGCGCAGCACCCGCCGCCGCCGCCGCCCGGCCCGCTCGGAGCGCCGCGACCCCCGCCCGCCCATCGATCCAGCCGCCCCATCCGCCGCCCAGCGCCGCGCCCGCCGCTGCCGTTGAGCCCGCGCCGCCCCCGCCGGCCCCGCTCGCACCGACTGCCGCGGCCTCCGCCTCGCCAGCGCCCGCCCCGCGCCGGGACACGGCGGCAGGATGAACCCCAGCGCCCCCAGCTACCCCATGGCCTCGCTCTACGTGGGGGACCTGCACCCCGACGTGACCGAGGCCATGCTCTACGAGAAGTTCAGCCCCGCCGGGCCCATCCTCTCCATCCGCGTCTGCAGGGACATGATCACCCGCCGCTCGCTCGGATACGCCTATGTCAACTTCCAGCAGCCCGCCGACGGTGAGTGCGGGCCCGGCGGCGGCGCCGGAGCCATGTTGGTGCCCTGCCCGCCGCCCCGGCCGCCGCCCCGCCTCCATCTTGCCGCCGGGACGGGGCTCACACGCGGCCCGGGCCGCCCGCGCCTCGTGGCGGCCGCAGCACCGGGGCGGTGGGGGTGGGGAGGCGGCCCCGGGGCCGGGCACGGGGCTGTGCGGGAGCGGGCGGGCGGCCTGAGGGGAGCGCCGCGGCCATCGCAGCCTCGCGCGGGTCGGGCGGGGCCGGAGCACGGCCCGGCCGGAGGCAGCGGGACACACCGGCCCGGGGCCGGGCCGGAGCGCTTGCGGGAGCACCGCGTGCGGGGCGGGCGCGGATCGGCCTTCCCGGTGCTCCCCCCGCGTGCGGCCGCAGCCGGGGCCGCGCCCCGAGCCGCTCCTCTTCGCGGGGAACTCCCACATGTTCCGCAAGTTGTGTTTTTATGAAACTTACCATTTTCATGAAGTGTTGGTGCTTTTCTAAAGTTACGTCGATAACGAAACTTTCCATGTAGTTCTGGCCGTGGTGGCAACGCAGCTTGTTCACTGGGAGGGTGTTTCCATAAAAGAACCAAATGTCACTAGTTGTAAGCTTTATGGAGACCAGTTTAAAGAAAAATAGTAATTTGCCCGATACGTGATTTCAGGCACAGTTAAGTAAACAGCTTTCTATTATAATGGTTTTATTTTCAAGCATATGAAAATGAGAGATGTAAATTGCAAACTTTTCAAGCAATTAGATTAACTGGGTCTCAGAATTGACTTTAGCATGTAGCCATTATCAGATCAGACTTTGGTGGGCCGAATATATCTGTATGTAAGTAATAAAAGTTAGTGCCTCATCTTAATTGGCAGATATTCCACTTATTAGCTCTCTCAGTCCAGGGAACTTTTGGTTTATTCAACCATTGTTTAGGATGAGACGATTTGACTGCTTGTTTTGACATACTCTGATTTCATTCAGTAAAAGTATATGGCACAGCTTCTCTAAAAGGTCATCACGTTGATATGATACTGTCAGGGTAGGAGCTGAAGGTAATTGAAATGCTTCCCTTCCATAGCATTGACAGAATCTTGTATGGGCTGATTATATCATTGGCATTAATTGAGCAACCAGTACATTTTGTGACTTGGTTTGTAATTTGTCAGATGTGGGAACAAATACAGCTTTGTCACCTGCACAGTGCTTAATTCAGAGTTTGAGAGTTTGCTGTTAATACAGATGCTATAAGTGTTTTTCCAACTTTGGGAAACACATGTATTTTTTTAATAACTAGTTCAGTTCAGCTAAAACTATTTCTTGTCTTGTATCAAACCTGCATCTGGCATGTACCTTGTTTGCAATATACTTCAATGATACTACATGATTATACTTTTTCATCATTTTTAGAATTGAATGTTCTTTGCAAATACCTACAAAGTATTTGCTAGTCTTTTCTTTTTTAATAGATCATTCTATCTAAAACCTTGAAAAGGAGCTCTGAGGATGGATGACTATTCTTACAGTAATACTGGTTTCATTTTGATTCCAAAGTACCTTTCCTTGATTTAGCCACATTTTTAGCTACATCTCAGGCTATGCCTATTAAATAGCCGGTAACAACTAGCTTGGGTTTTGAAAAATGTCTTTGAAGGTGTGCTTGGCATTACCAGCTGTCTGTAAACTAGGGATGTCAAAGCTCTTCCAGAAACTAATTAGACCTGATGACACATTTGTGAGGTATGCACACGTTCATAGTTGTGACTTTTCTGAATTTGAGTCATATTCTGGAGTAAAACTCGGGCAATCTTGTGTAATCACTAAACTAGAAATACTCTCGATAATCTGAAAGTTCAGATTACTGCAGATTTTTAGAAAGGTTATGTTTCCAGGGGTTAATTTTTTCATAGCTGTTGGTATTTACATTTAGCATGGGTTAGCATTAAGTGTATATTCTGTGTGATTTTGAAATTGTTTAAAGTGGACTGTCCAGTTGCTCACGACTAAAATGGGAGCTGGTGAGTCATTCAGAGCTCCAGCAGAATCAGCAGAAGTACAGCAGGGGTAGGTGTGTCCATTGGTAACGAGTTCCCTGCTGAAAGAAGCTGGCTCCTGCAACCGGTATAGCCTTTTATGGCTGAAATGTAATGAAAGTGAGCCACTTTCATTAGTTACGAATTTTAATGAAAGTAGTTTGTACGCGGTTGCAGATGGGTTCTCGTAATGTTTTTAAAATCTACTGTGCAATGACAATGTGGTGTTGGTTAAGCAGAAATACTTAAAGTTCTTGTACTCCTGCTCCACAGGAGAGATGAGTAGAGCTGCTGAGAGTTTCCATACTGCTCTTGCGGAGAAATTGCACTAGTCTAAGACACAGAATCACTGTTAGTCAGGAGTGGTGATGTTTGCAAAGGCTAGTAGGGACCCACTTTGGGTCAGATGGTTGGGAAAGGCGTCTAGGAACACACATTTTTGAGGAGTGTCCGGATTATTCTAGAAGCAATTAGAATGAATTAGAAAAGCCTCTTTTCTAGTAAAGGAAACCCTGTTACTACTTCTGGAAATAATGAACTGTTTGTTGCTGGTGCTTTTATTGGTGCTGGCAGTAATAATTCTAATGACTTCCAGGGGAATAATGAAGTCTCATATGTTTCTACTGTGGCCAGTCTAATAGCCACAGTTCTTTTTTCCTTTTTCTTTACTGTCTCCTCCCCACCCCCCCAGCTCCTGCTTTTTTGTAGTGGAAAGCTTTCCGGTGATTTTTGCTCCTTGGTATCTGGGTTTTCTTTTCTCTCCTGCTTAATTTATATAAAAGTTTTTGAAAGCTTTTGTAACTTATTTAGGAGACTTGGCAACACTTGTAATTTTTGTGGCTACTGTCATGTGAATATGGTAATAATATCAATTTCCCCCCCTCCCCCCATGAAAATGTTAGATATCTGTCTCTTTAACATCTACAGTTGTCTTCTGGAGAGTATAATCTTCAAATTCACTTGTAATATGAAAATGTGACAAGAAAAGTTGTAAAACCCGGTGTATCAGCTGAACCAGAGGCTCATTGCAAATTTTCTTTAGCCATGATAGGCAACAACATAGCTAAAGATAAAAGCAGCACTTACAGAACGAAAACATTAAATATGGGTTTCCACAATGTGATTGGCCCTTGGTGTTCCCAAGAAAAGTAAACAACTGACATGAGTGTTGTTTTTAAACTAACTAAGCTGATTTCAGTCCTGTTAACATGATATTGTTCTGCTACATGCAGATTACAGGGAAGGGAGTTAGTACCAATGGGTGTGACTTCAGGTATTTCTGGGAACTTTTTTCAGTGTTCTTCCAGACATACAGGAATAATGATGAAAAAGAGCTGCTCTACTTGAGAACTGTTGCTCTTGTTTAAATACACTGTTGACATAAAATGTCACAGGCAGGTCTTGTTGCTTTGAAGGGACATATGAAAATGGAACAAGTCTTGATACTTCTCCATTTAAATAAAGTGAGATTTTAAATGCAGGATTTGGAAAGCAAAGCCACTTACAGAGTTCTACTGGAAAAACTGCTGTATTGGAGTAACACAACCTAATTTATGTTTCTTTGTTTTGCTGTTTTAATGCTTACTAATTCATTCATTTCATAAGTTTTTAATCGTGAGCTTTTAAGATACATTTATATCATTCCAGATTTTCAAAATTAAGTGCTAGTTTTGAATCTCTTTGAACAATCTCTTAACTGGAATTCCATCACAGATTTTTGGTCACTAAAGGAAAGTTGTGTGGAACAGCTGCCTGAACCAGGCTTGAACATCCACTTAGCAAAGAAATTTTGTCATTTTAGAGGTATTGGTGATGTAAGAGTTCTTATGCTAATTTCTGTAAAAGGCCTCATGTAGGCACAAGTTGTACCCCTAAAAGCATTTTTATTGACACAGTGTACATCTACATGATATGGGTGAGGCCAGCTGATTTTCCCAAACGTTTGAACTTTAGTGTTTGCCACCACTCCTTGCATTTTCTCCTGTCACTGTACCATCTTTTCATAGTGGGCTCCAGTCCTATAGGCTGCTGGAGTTTCTACAGCTTGTTTGCCTGACTTGTCCTCCTTCTTAAGTGCAGCTATTGCTGAGGAGTTTCCAGTCTGCACTTGCATACAACACGGTAGGGTCTATTTGCGTTGGAGATTTGGGTTTGCATCTTGGTGGTGGTTATGGACTTGAAGTAGCAAAAATATTGTTAAGAATTGTACTCAAAATGGTATTTGCGTGCTTATTAAGATAACTTTAGCAATTTCTACTAATTCCGTAATGTTTTTCCAGCTGAACGAGCTTTGGATACCATGAACTTTGATGTCATTAAAGGCAAACCAGTGCGCATCATGTGGTCTCAGCGCGACCCATCTCTACGCAAAAGTGGTGTAGGAAACATCTTCATCAAAAACTTGGACAAATCAATTGATAACAAAGCTTTGTATGACACATTTTCTGCTTTTGGGAACATCCTGTCTTGTAAGGTTAGTGGAAAATAAATTGGTTTGACACACAAACTTCTTGATTTATGCTGGAAACATTCCAGGGGTATTACAACATGGTTTTTCATTAATAGGTGGTATGTGATGAAAATGGATCCAAGGGTTATGGATTTGTACATTTTGAGACACAAGAAGCTGCAGAAAGAGCTATTGAAAAAATGAATGGTATGCTGCTTAATGACCGCAAAGTGTAAGTACATAAATATGTAGTTGGGAATCAACAAAATGAAATGCATTTTGTAGCGCACAGAGATGTAAAAGCTTTCCTAGGAAAGGCAGGTTGTTCTAAAAGTTTCTAGTTTTAAGAAGTTGTAAAGTTTTAGTGCTAGGGATAGTAGGAATTGCATCACCTGCCTGTTCTAAGCGCAGACTAAGCTGTGAAAGGACTTCAGAGGAGAAAAATCTGTGTATTAATTGTCTTACAGGCCAATATTGTAAGGAGGATTTGGGAATTTTTCTAGTTTTCTGATCTTACTGGTCAGAGGGATAATGCAATCCATTGGGTATTCTGAATAATACTTCCTTTATAAGAGTTGTGAGATAGCTGTGTTATCCATTTTTTGGATGAAACTTAGAGTTAACTGACACAGTTACAGTTACTTGACACTGATGAGTGGTCAGATAACACTAATGTTTTTATATGAATGTCTGTTAATAGGCATATCTAGGGAGCAGAAAATAAAATGTAGAGAAGCATAATGTTTTAAACATATCAGTGTTTTACACTGTAGGAAAAAAGTCATTTGGCTACTTGGTTAGTGATATTTAAGTCAAGGGAGTGAGTGTGCCTCACAGCTATGCCTAAGCAATCACGGTATTTGGTACAGTTGCAAAAGAACAGCTCAGTAAATACTTGAGTGGGTTTGGAAAAAGGGTAACAGAAATCAGCATCAGGTTACCATCATGGATTATTTTTACACAAAATAAATGGATGGATCAAGTGACATATAGGGAGAACATGTATTTTGAAACTTTAGTTTTCCTGCTTGTTCTGTTCTTGACTGACATACTGTGTTTTGGGATTTTTTATTCAGCATTCATCTTTATACAACCTTAAATTAGTAAAAAAAGATCAGCATGTAATCATAAAAGCACATGGCTAAAATACATCATGACAGTTAATTTTGCTTTGAGTTTCTATTCAGGTTAGGCTTTTAGAAGTAAACTGAAACAGTTCACTCATTATCAAAATCTGCTGAACACGTTGCACTGTCATTCTTGCTATTCTTGATTTTGATAAATTGGCTGAAGTTATCAAAGTTAAAAATTACCGATCTGCTGTATACTACTCAATTGCATTTGCCAGATTTGAAACTTTAAAGTTAGACAGTACAATAAAATTTGAAAGCAGAAGTCTGCTACAGCTGGAAATCAGTGTCAGCCACGTACAGTCTGTGCTAGAGCAGGCCCTTGGGCAGCAGAATGTTGTGTTCAAGTTCTGTTCTTTCTCTGATGGTATGAACTGATCTCCCGTGTTCCCAGCCAATTTGCAGTGGTATTTGACTAAAGAGCAAGTTGTACTATTTTATTTCACTATGCCTGTTTAAAAAAAAAAAAAGAAAAAGTCTTTGATATGGACTGGAAAGGTGTGTAAGGGAGTGGGGGAGGTTAGTTAAATATCCCTTGCCTAAAAACTGGATCAGAGAGTGGTAACTGCTTTAAGGCTGCCAAATTTTTAGTATGGCAGAGGGATTATGCTGATATCTAGAATTTCTGTTCAGCCTCTTTACTTAGTACTCTTTCATTGTCCAGCTCCTGTTGTCAAAGGCTGTTTTGTAAGAGTGAACAATCTCGCCAAATGGCTTGAAAGCATTTTCATGCTTAGTAACTGTGATAAATACGCTGATGTGGCAAAGGATAGTGGAATTGTTTTTCTGATGGAGTTTCATTGTAAATAATTTATCTAAAGAATTTCATACCGATAGTGAACGTGATTGATTAAGAATAAAATATTATGCCAGAGGATTAAAGTAAATTTTTAAACATTGACAGACTTGCTTTAATCTTTATTATTCTGTTCTTTCTGCAACTAGGTTTGTTGGAAGGTTTAAATCACGCAAGGAACGTGAGGCAGAGCTTGGAGCCAGAGCAAAAGAATTCACCAATGTTTATATCAAAAATTTTGGAGAAGACATGGATGATGAGAGACTTAAGGAACTCTTTGGCAAGTTTGGTAATGTCTTAAAGTTTATATAAACACAAGTGAACTTCAGCTTACTTTTTGTCTTACCTGTATAGTGTCTTGCAATACAAGGGATCCACTGGCTGTCTGATGTTGATTTGAAACAGTAATAAAGGGTACTGAAAAGTTGGTACTTAACAACAGTTTCAGATTCAGAAGTGCAGTAATATCCAAATTTTAAATAGGCAGAATGGCATATATGATCCTGCCATCAGAATTGTTTCAAATAATGTGAAAATAGTGTGTCCACAGTCATGAATGGGTTCTGCAATTTTTTGAAAGTTGCAAATGGCAGTGTTTTCTGGTTTAGTACAGGTGGATGTCATGAATGCACTACTGAGTGCGTGACAAATGGGTTTACTGTTGCTTTCATTGACCTGCAGACTTAACTCTGTTATTCACTCACATTGTGGTGGTTGACCTAGTACAAAATTATAAGGAACTGTTCCAGTGCCAAGCTATATGATTCTGCCTTGATCCTCTGTTGCACAGGGCAAAATTACGGCAGACATATGACCATGATCTAGGAATGTATACGATGTGTCACAATTGAAATAGGAAATTGCAAACACCTTAATGCAGTTACAGATTCTTCACATTTTGTTTTCAACCTCAGCCTTTTTTTTTTTCCTCCATGCTTTTGCAGTTCTCCCATGGATATCATGTAAAGCAAGAGAAAGCCTTGTACAAGAGATATCCTGTAGCAGCCCTAAGCAATATTTACAGGAAATTCCTTTCTGCTATTGAAGTATCTGTGGTTGCTGATGCCACAGCTAAATTAGCTACTCCCAATTGAGTCTGTGAACTGCAATTTTTCAAAGGTTTGGAAGTGCTGAACTGGGATGGTCTTTCCAGCAGGATAAATGGTGAAGCATATACCCAATTGCAAGGCCTCCTCTCTGGCTTTCAGTACCTGTTTCAATGGATGAAAGCACTAATGCTTTTTAAGTGTTGTAATTTTTAATGATAAAAACAATTTCATTCACTTCAAGGTGAAATTCTTATCCCATTTTGCTTGAAAATACAGTAGGAAAGAAATTCAGCATGTCCAGACTACAGCCATAATCGCTGAAGTTCAACATCGGAGCAAATTAGTAATTTTGTATTAGTGGATGACATTTAATAGATATTATTATTGGTGCAGGAGTCCTTTGTAATATAAGTGAAATAAACTAAATGTTAAGACTTCTAAAAAGGATGTTCAAAAGGCAAAAAGAATACACTCTGTCTATGCAGCATAAGTATTTAATTCTCTTTTTAGGTCCTGCTCTAAGTGTGAAAGTTATGACTGATGAGAGTGGAAAATCCAAAGGCTTTGGCTTCGTTAGTTTTGAAAGACACGAAGATGCCCAAAAAGTAAGCTTTTGGACTTCATTTTAGAAATTCAGTAACTGAGACCCAAGTAATATGTTTCATTGAGTGATTTGAAGTCTTGGAAATTCCTTAAGTTTTTTTAATTAGTGAACGACACTGCAAAAGCAAGTGTTCTCTTGCTAAATGAATTAGCAGAGTTTCTGTCATTTAGAACACTTTCCTATGAGCAAATGCTAGTTGATCTGAGGAATCCATTAAGTCAGGATACTCTGAGACAGCTGGAACTCCTGGAGAAATCGGGAATCTTGAGTAATTTAATAACTTGTAGTTGGGCTTAAAGGTCTCAGTGATATTTGGACTCACTCATGCTGGGCCGCACACAGGCATAGTAAATTACTACATCTCTGCAAAACTGAGGTGAATCATTGGGTCCAATTTGGTTTCACAAAACGTTTGTGCAAGGCAGAAAGGAGTGTGTTTTCACACTTCAGCTCTGCAAAGTCAGCACGAAAGCCATTAGTTTTATTGGGCATATTTAGCACAGCTGTAAGAAAATAGTCATCGAGCCCTGTGATGTTGCTTTTACTCTGAAGGGTAACTTTGGAAGAAGGGTCCTTTTTATTCATGTATATGTCTATAACATGCCAGTACGCTGTATAACTGAATTCTTTGTCAGCTGGTTGCTTTGATACGTCAGTTGACTCTGGCAGTAGGGATATAGCGTCAGGAGAGAAAATCAGAACAGAACAAATGGCAACAAAGTTTGCTTTTCAAAGGCATTTTGGTGATTTGTCAGTACTCCAAGTGTACAAGTGAGAGATTAGAACAAATCCTGTCTGTCTTATATCTACATTTTTCAGTCTTGCATACAGTCATTGATGAATTGTTTCTCTCACAGTCAGAATCACATGCTGGGTGTTTTAAATCATATAAAATTCTAATACCTCTGTAAATATGTGTTTAGTGGCTTAGATCATGAACATATACAACAAATTGGTGACTTCTGATTTTAAACTAATTAAATAAATCTGTGCCAGAGTTTGCACGTCTTAATAGTTGTAATTCAGAACAGTATAAAGGAAAAATGTTCTTATTTTTGTATTTTGAGTATTTCCTTAATGAATGAATAAAAACGTCAAGAAAAAGCCATATATATATATATGCCATCTGTAGCTTAACAAATGGTATAGAACGATCTGGTAGATACTAGTTTCAGATGTTACTTTTAAAGACAGAACTAGGCGAATTAAAGATTTTCAACTTAATTTGCCTACTTTTCTCTGCCTTTAGCAAGATAAGGCTGGAGAAATAGTTCTTCTTGTGCCACTTGGGTTTTTTTCCCCTCCAGCTTTGTATAAAAGAAGTGTTTTGCATCCTCATAACTTGTCTTTAACAGGACAGAAGCATACTTGGAAAGCAATTTCTACATTACCTTAAGCGGGGAAATCTTGGGGTGTTTTGTTCCAGTTAGTGATATTTTAAGATGGATTGGCTCTTTTTCTGTAATCTGTATTTAACTTCTTATATTTGAATTGCATTTTTTTGTGTGTGTGAAAAACACTGGAGTACAAAGCATTGCTAACCTGTTGTTTATTAATGAAGGCTGTAGATGAGATGAATGGGAAAGAGCTCAATGGGAAACAAATCTACGTTGGCCGGGCTCAGAAAAAGGTGGAAAGACAGACGGAGCTGAAGCGCAAGTTTGAACAAATGAAGCAGGACAGGATCACCAGATACCAGGTTCAGTTTTAATTCAGGAGTACTAACTGTGTTATATAGTATTTTAAGATTTACACAGAACACTTGCTTTCAAAAATAACTTGCCTGTTTTTTTAGGGTGTAAACCTTTATGTGAAAAATCTTGATGATGGGATTGATGATGAGCGCCTCCGTAAAGAGTTCTCCCCATTTGGTACAATCACTAGTGCAAAGGTAAAGTTCATAATTTTGCTCATCCGTTCTCTGAAAATAAACAGTGATCCTTCAAAGAAAATTGTTACATTGACTAACAGATGTGACCCACTATGTATGTGGACGTCTGCTTTCTTGATTATTGTACGTGTTGGGTACATCATCCTTGTCTGTACTGATATTAATGTGATAAAAATTACATCTTTTCAGTGCAATAACGTGCTCATTATTATTTCACTGAAATTTTCATCTATATTCAGTTAACAGCCAGCTATTAAGTAAGCGATAATACTCATTTCTTTAAATAATTCAGTAAAACAAACCCATAGTCTCACTTCTAGTAACCTGAAACAGGAAACTCCCACAAGCTGAGTAGATGTGACAGAGGATACTTAGTTCTAAAACTAAATTTTGTACTGACAGGTCATGATGGAAGGTGGCCGCAGCAAAGGATTTGGATTTGTATGCTTTTCATCACCAGAAGAAGCCACCAAAGCAGTCACAGAAATGAATGGTAGAATTGTGGCCACTAAACCATTATATGTAGCTCTAGCCCAACGTAAAGAGGAGCGCCAAGCTCATCTCACCAACCAGTACATGCAGAGAATGGCAAGTGTAAGAGCAGTACCTAATCCTGTAATCAATCCCTACCAGCCAGCACCTCCTTCAGGTTACTTCATGGCAGCTATTCCACAGGTACGTGTAGAGATTAACTGAATGTTTTGTGCTGTGTATAAAATCTGTTTAGATTTAACAGTAAACAAAACTAGTGGCATGTGTCCGTAATTGCAGCATTGTAATTTCATAGGAGAAGGGTGATGACTGTTCGCAGACAACAAAGTTATGCAATGTTTTTCTATTTGGCAGACTCAGAACCGTGCTGCATACTATCCTACTAATCAGCTCGCCCAGCTTGCTAGACCTAGTCCTCGCTGGACTGCTCAGGGTGCCAGACCTCATCGTAAGTCTCTTTCTTACCTCTGTATAGTGATTGTGGTAAGCTCTGCAGCATTTACCTTTGCTCTTTGAAATATATTTTCATGGCATTGCAGTATCAGTCTTCTCTTAGTCATGTTGTCACCATTCAGTGTTTCAGCATATAACAGTATGTTTTCTGAACTGTAGCATTCCAAAACATGCCTGGTGCTATCCGCCCAGCAGCACCCAGACCACCGTTCAGTACCATGAGACCAGCTTCCTCACAAGTTCCACGAGTCATGTCAACACAGCGTGTTGGTGAGTTTGATTTATACAAACTTTTAAGTATTAGACTTGTCTTTTAATTTTGCTGATTCAAAATGATCTCTCAAAAGCATCCTTACGTTCAGTTTCACATATGGTAACACTTCCCTTCTTTTCCAGCTCTTACTAAATGAATAAGCTAATATCACCTTCTAGTAGTTGCTTTAAATACTGTCTCAGCAAAGACTCCAGCTGTGATACCATGTTTTTAGGATGAAGCATTTTTTTTTTTGTTGTGTGTGCTTCAGTAATACTGTGTGATGGTTTTTGTCATTTCTAAACGTCATTGTGGCAATTTTAGTAATAGGTCGCATGTAGAAATACTGAGATGGTAGAATTTTAGCTCTTTTTGTTTTGTCATAGTATACTGTGAGTCAGTGTCATGTGTGCAAAATCTGTACATCACTGAATGAACCAGAATTGACTTTAATCATAGACTCATAGAGTGATCTGGGTTGGAAGGGACCTTAATCTTAGACTCATAGAGTGACCTAGTTCCAACCGCCCCTGCCGTGGGCAGGGACACCTTCCACTAGACCAAGAGAATCCAGCCTGGTCCTGAACACCTGCAGGGATGGGGAATCTAAACCTCTCTGGAGTCATAATTCTCTCAGAATGTATTAGACAGTTATCTACTTCCTAAAAGTACCCTTTTTAGAATGACTGACATAATGTGCTCAGAATATTGTGTCCTTTAGGTTAAAAGGAAGTTGCTCAACCAAAGCAGCTGTTTTCTCACTGATCTTTTTTCGATAGCATGTAAGAAAAGCAATTGATGAGTGAAGTGAAAGTAGTATCCACTAAATTTCAAGCTTTGAACCTTCAGATATGACTGCTGGTACAACAGCTGACAATACCACTGTATCTATAATGCAATACCTAAATTAGGTGTTCAGTTTGAATTGGTTTGTTATGCTTTTAACTTGTACTGTTTAGACTAAATTAAAACAGTTACAATTTTTCACATATGGAATTATGTTACTATTTTTTCAGCTAATACATCAACACAAACAATGGGTCCACGTCCTGCAGCAGCAGCTACTGCAGCTACTCCTGCTGTACGCACAGTGCCACAGTACAAATACGCTGCAGGAGTGCGTAATCCTCAGCAGCATCTTAATACACAGCCACAGGTTGCTATGCAGCAGGTATGTCATTTTAGGAACTGCTCTGTGCTTTTACTGAGGCTTTTTGCAGAGGAAGGTGGAGGGGAGAGGGACACTTGAAATTAAGAGTTGTCATTCCAGAATTCAGGCTCTGCATTGTGGCAGCAGAGTAAAAGCATTGTGGGGTTAAGTATATTTCAAGTTCACCTGGGACAGGATGGGATTCTGTGCTACTTCATGTTTTCTGGTTCTTGATACCTTAGCCTAAATTCTTGTGTTTGTTCCTCAGTGGAGTTGTTAATAATAACCTTCAACATCACTCAGCTCAAACCAGTAGTATTTGATTAAATTGACTTGGTTGTAATTTCTTCCATGCTTCTGACAGTGTAGGCCTTGTTCATGCCGAGTTGTTAAATACTGGATATTTGAAGCTTTACCTAACTATGAACTAGAATTTAATTTTCAAATTATGTCAAATTAATTTGCAGCCTGCTGTCCATGTGCAAGGTCAGGAACCCTTGACTGCTTCCATGTTGGCTTCTGCCCCTCCACAAGAACAAAAGCAGATGTTAGGTATGTATGTGATACCCTTCTCTATGCATTGTAGCAGAAGGACAGACAAAGTACTCTTTCATCAGTCTTAAAATGCAGAGTAAATAGTTTTAGCAGTGGAATAAGGTGTTTGTTTCCCTTTTCCCTTAAATCTAGTCTGTGTTTGTCAAGTAAGATTTGTCCCTGAGTAACTTTTTTATCTCTAGGTGAACGTCTATTCCCTCTCATTCAAAGCATGCACCCTACTCTGGCGGGTAAGATCACTGGTATGTTGTTGGAGATTGACAACTCTGAACTCCTACACATGCTCGAGTCTCCTGAGTCTCTTCGTTCGAAGGTAGGTGTACTCCTGCCTTACACTAGTTTGGTCAGTGGTTCAGTCTACACTGATCTAACAAGTGTTTATGCTGGCACAGTGGAGCAGCAGCAATGCAATGGTGGCTCAGGGCAAGAGTATCCTCCTTCACATGGTGGCAGTGACTGAACTGTATTGTTACCCCCTTTTTTTTTTTTCCCCAACAATGCAGGCATTGTTTGTATGTATAATTTACACTGTTTTATTAACTAAAGTATACAGAAATTGCTAAGCTTCCCTTTATTATTTTTTCTTTTTTACTTTACAGGTTGATGAAGCTGTAGCCGTACTACAAGCCCACCAAGCTAAAGAGGCTGCTCAAAAGGCAGTTAATAATCCCGCTGGAGTTCCAAGTGTTTAATAAGTAAGTCGTCTGAGCGCTGTAGTTTCATAGGCTGTCTGGGGCAATAGTCTTTGGTCCATGGCCTTATAAGCAACAAATGTCCAGGCCCAATATCACTTGCAGCCACAGAAAGTAGCAGCTATGGTAAACAAACTTCTGTGCTCACTCCTGTAGTACAGTTCTTTAGCTCTTGGTTAGTAAAAGCTACTGACATGTCTTGTGTATTTAGCTGGTACTAGAGCATTTGTCTTTAACAGCATATTTAGCTGGAATTAGTTCTAGGCATGTGTGCAAAAATGGGCAGTTCTGTCAAATGCTACTATTCATACTGTTTGAGAGGAACTTAGAGAATTGAAGTGAGCTTAAAATGGTACTCCGACCCTGTTTTTTCTTAGAAATAGCTGATTTACACTGTAATTTATATATACTTGCCAAAATCTAAAATTACACAGTAATTGAAAGCTAAACTATAAAACTAAGCTATATTTTGTCTTGACTTCACATTTGGGTGAATTTAATGCCAATTAAAATACTGATTTTTCCTTATTGCCTTCTGTGGGGTTGGTATCTTAATTGTGCATGATGGAAAGAGCCAAAAGGTGGCACCTTTACAATTTCGACAAGGAATAATAATAATTTGGTATTTATAATAATCAATATCCTCAAAAAATGTTGAGAATAAAAAGGAATCTATCATCTCCTGAGTCTAGTTAGGTTTTGCCTGTCTGTGAACTTACTCTTCCACACTTGTAGGTATCATGAAGATGCCTGATTCAACATTTGATCATGTAGAATTTTCTTTTTTCATATTTCAATTTCTGCCATTTTCCTTTTGGAGGCAGAACTCGAGTCATGTTTTTTACACATTTTACACGTTCCTGTTTCCTTTTTTTTTTTTTTTTTGCTCCAGTTTTACACTGGAGATAAACAAGTGCTGAATAAGTTGTCTCTCCTAAGCTAAGGTGCCGAGACTTCGACACCATTATTCTGCCTGCTCCATGATGTTCTAGTAATTGGAAATTGAAAATATTACTAGGGTAGTTATCTAATGAGCCTCATCCTGCTTGCCTCAAGAGTAGAGGTGACCTGCAGTCAAGTTAGTCACAGTAACAAACATTGTGTGTAGGCATTGTCTAAAGCTGAAGTACTGTTCAGTTCTAGAGTCAGTTTTGTCCTACCAAGGTTCACAGTCTTTGCATACTTACTTTGGCATCTCTAAAAAGTGATCCACTGCTTTGGTGTGATCGACTCCATGAAAGCCCAGAGTGCTGTCTGGCATACAGCTGCAGAAAGCATGTCAGAAAACATAAGGTGCTGCTGTAATTGTAGAACCTAACAGCATTGTTTTTGTTTGCAGAAAGATCCGGGACTACAATCTAGAACTTCGCTTCACCGAAGAAAAAAAAAATCTAAACATGGAAAAACTATTAAATATTGAGAAAAACATTGCAAAATATAAAAGAAATAAAAAAAGGAAAGGAAACTTTGAAGCTTACGTACAGAGCAACGCCGGGGCTAGCAAAACAAATGCTAGTCCTAGATTACTTATGGATTTAAAATCTAAAAAAAAATAGTAAAATAAAAAATACAAATTAATGTTTTATAAACCCGGGGAAAAGAATTTTCAGCACAGTACAAAAATTTAAAGCATTCCTTTCTTTAATTTTGTAATTCTTTACTGCGGAAAAGCTCAGAATATCACCACTGTTTTAGTTGACAGTGAGAATTGATAGCTGAGCAAAGAAACGTAATTTGGATTATAAAATTCTTGGTTTAATAAAAATTCCTTAAACACTGACTTACTTGTGTTGGTCTCTTCTGTACTTCTCAAAATGTGATTCAGAATGCCAAAAACACACTCTATAGTATGTTTTATGGTTTGTAGAGAAGGTTAGCCTCCATGTAGTCACCTACCTGTTACCTGATAATATAAACTTAGGCATTAAAACCATTTAAAAGAGCAGTGAGATCCATATCTGGGTTTTTAATCCATTAATAGGACATCATCTGAGGTTTTGTCATTATTTAATTAGAAATAGACCGTTAAAATACTCTACTTTGAGATGACCAGGAGGAAATGTTATTATAAAAGACCTGTGTCAGAATTGTGTAATGTACCAACACGGATCCCATTTAACCACCTCCACATGGTGCTTGTTCTCACAGGTTTTGGTGGAAGGAACAATCTCTCCATAGGTCTCCAGCTGTGTCTAGATGGCTCAGAAGCCCTGAGCTGGAGGCAGTTGTATGGATGTAGGTGAATGAGCAAGGATTGGCCGTAATAGTGTTGCAAAATTCTATTACTATGAATGTAGGAACACAAGGCATTCCTAGCACAAAAAAAGGTCAGATTTCAGGTGATAATGCATTAAAAACTGAATGCATAGAAACCAGGAGATCGTGTTCTTTACATTGTCAAAATATGTCTGTGGATGGGACTGCTTAGTCCTTCAAGTTGGACAGTTGTAAGGCTGTGTTCCCTAGTAAGTAAGTGGCTTCTGCTAGCTCGCTCTGCTTCCTGTTTTTGAGAGACCAGTTGGTTTTAGATTTTCTGTGTCTGGGGGTTTTTTTAATGTGATAAATCCTTAACAGGGGCAACTTTGAAAATCTCCGCTACCTCTGACAGCTAAATTATTGAATTATTACTGAGAAAGAATATAGTTAGGTACTTCAAATCAGCAGCTTAGAAAACAGATCTGAAATTGAATGCTGTTCCTAATATCTTAATACTCACTACAAATATCTTTTCACTAACTTCCACTTGTGATGTGTCACAGAGCTCTGCATACAGTGAGCTTATGCAAAACTTTGTGGGGCTTTTTATCAAATTTCTTAATGGTAAAATGTAACAGCTTTACTGGCTTCAGGAACCTGCTGCTTCTTGCAAAAGGTGACCTTTTGTATCATCTTTATATGTCACTTTCATAAAAAAAAAACCAGAAGGTGATGGGGGAAGTGTTCTAGGGGTTTTGGGGTTTTTTTAATAAATTCTGCTTGATCTAAATCTGATCTAGGGCACAATAGCACAGAAGTAATCCTGTCTCCACTTGGGGCTGATGGGAGCTTCAGGTGTTTGTGTGTTAGTCACAAATGGCCCATGGCAGCAAAAGCAGGAAGACCCAGCACTAGCGCATGAGCTGTTATGTTGCTACAGGACCTTACTGAGGTGGAAAGTTTTGCAGTATTAAAACCTAAATGTGTAACCAAGGAAAAATGTTGCATTCATAACCAAGAGAGACAGGGTAACAAGAGCTTTTCTTGTAAAACGAACTTGCACTGCAAGTTAGCAGATACATAGAAATTGTCCATCCACGCACGGGTTATCCTGTGGTTACTGCCTTGATTTTTTTTTCCACTTTAAGGAGGGAGTACTTACTGCAGACTTGTGGAATAAGAGGGGTGTTTCCTACCCAGTTTAGCCCATAATTGGCTCTGTAAGCTGCTTATTCAAAATGATACTGCAGAGGGGAAAAGGAGGTAGTGAATATGGCATGTCATCCTTTTATAGAGAAAAGAGAAACGTAGCAGACTGGGCTGGGGAAAAAGGGCATGAAGATCTGCTAGTCATGGAGGAAGGCATGACCCTTAGCCACTGCAATCCAGTGGGGCTCCAGTTGCTCTATGTACTAACACAGATTCTATGGAATTCACAGGTAGGGGTTAGCTCATTCTGGAAGTCTCACTGAAATCTGTTGTACTGAGAGAATGCCAGTGTTCTCTGTATCTATTGCAGTCAAAGCTTTCTGAAGTCCTGCAAAAGACAGTGCACTGAGGCCTCTAATTTTTCCCCTGTGATGATCCCCCCACACCCCACCTTAAGGGGAATGAACATCCCCTCATGCAAAGATTTTTTTCTGTTAAGTAAATTTGAGAAGCCTAGCACAGAGGTGAAACTGGTCTAGTGTAAATGAATCCTATTTAAAATCCCTCACTTCACTATAAAAGCATTAGGTTAAGCTTGTATAATTCTTACATTCAGTCCTGTCCTGATGGAGGCAGACTGGGGTAGCCTTTAATTTGCAGTCTTTGTGAGGTGTATGACTGGAATTAAGAATTTTTAAAATTGGATAGTAAATCCTACAAAAGAGGCAGTTCAAACAGGAAGTGCACATGTTAAGAGGTTGAATGTACAACCTTAATTTTATGTAATGTCAACTCTAAAAACATTAAAACTTTGGAGACAGTTTTAAAGACCTAAAAATATGTAGCATCATAATAGAAATGCTGAAGAATCAGATGATACTAAACATTTAATTCAAGATTTATCTAAAGGATGATACAAAGGCTTAATTATTTTCAGGACTCTCAGGGCCCTAGCAGGAAAGCAAGAGCCCACCTAACTCCTGCTTCTTTCCCTAAATAGGTTATATCTTCAGTGAGTCTGCTGGACTTAACCTAAATAGTCTTTATTCTCTAAGAATGACCAAGTTACTTAACATCTTGCCTATGGGGAAACTGAAAAAGGAAAAAAAGAAGGTCTTCCAGTTTGTACAAGACTTCCATGGGTGTGTCACGCACTGGCATCTGTACCAGCCTGAAATACTGGGTACCTTCTGTGATGGAAGGAAACAGTGAGGCAATTCTGCTGAAGTGATCATGGTGGCTTAAGAAAACAAAACCGTGAGCTCGTTGGGTTTATTTCTTCCCATTGTTGATTACATGGTAAATTCCACACTGTATACCACAGATGCCTGTTTAATTAAAATGTTTTATTTTATTTTTAAATCTTAAAGGTAGCAGACAAGGCATTTGTTAGTGCCTTTATCAATGTATCTTGGAGAGCTACTGTAAAACAATGCACCATGGAGAAAAATCGATTTATGCAAAAGCAGTAGAGTGCTGTTCCCTTGGGTTAATAGGCAGCCTGACTGGCTGTCACTTCCTGCTGCCACACGTTCCCTCTAGCATATGTCAGAGGCTTATGTTGATCCTCTACACCCTCCAGCCAGCCAGTGCTAAGCTGATTTTGCTGGATCCTCTGGTATTTCATTCCTTCAGTCCTTCCCTGTCTTTCCATCCTAGCCACAGCAAACACTTCAGAGTTCAGTAGCAGCCAAAAGCCTACACCTGAAATGAGTGGCAAATTGAATGAATGAATGGTATATTCACCATCCGCTTTCCCAGGCAGAATGTGGCTTTATGGGCAACAAAATCAAAGGTTTGGTGCAGTGGTAGTCTGGATTGCACACATTTTTGTTGCTGTTCTTCAGAAGTCTAGGGAATTCAGATTTCACTGAGTCTTAGGGGAGGAGGGGGAAAGGTGGTGGAAATTAGGATGTTCCCAAGTCCGGCAACATCATATTGCCAGTTTATGCTAGTTAGTGTCTATCTTTGAATAACTGGCATCTTCAGTCCTTGCACCTTGCATTTGCTTTTTGCTAATGTTGCCAGCGATTGTTATGGATCACTGGATGTTCAAAGGTTGCCACTTACCATTTTGGGTTAGGAGCATGGGCAAAAAAGTTTCCTGAAATCTACATCTAATACACATATTTCTGCTTGGTATAACTGGGGGGAAAGAAAAGAAAACAAACCAGAAACACCCACAACCCAAAACTTCCCCTGAAACAACCAGGATTTATTCTCAACAAGTCTAGGAGTTGTTGTCCAAACTGACACGCGAGAGACTTAGGCAGACTTCCAGAGCCGTCTATGGGAGAAGGCCCGGTCCCACAGCGCCTTTCCCTCAGGGATACCAGAAACTGCCAAAGGAACCTGCGAAACATGGCAATTGTGAATCATCCTCGTTGTCTGGGAATTAGGGATGAACAAAAGTCCCAGAACAGAGACTGACTTGCCGTTTTAACTACACTTGACTTCCCCTGAGGCACTCCGTGGAAAAAAGGACTTTCTTTTCTTACAAACCTGCTTCGTGCCCCTTTCACCAGATGGTCCCCGGTTCACGTTCCTTGAAAAACAGTGACTTACCATCACTTCTTACTGAATTACCCGTTCATAGTCTCCTTCCCCTTCCTGTTCTCAGCTTCTCCCTCCGCCCCTCGGCGTCGCCGCCCCCGGAGCTGCGGGAGCGGTGCGGGGCGCTCGGTGCTGGGCGCGGCGCTGCGGGATGCGCTCGCAGCCGTGTCCCTGTGCCTGGAGCGATTCCCGCTGGGCAGCGCCGTGGAGCAGGAGGGGCTCTCTCCTGGCCACCAGGATCCCAGCGTGGGATGGGGGCAGCCGCGTGTTCCGCCCCAAATCCGTGTTGTTGAAGCCGTCCCTCATGCTGACACCACCGCGGGAAGCAGCGCCTGGTGCCAAGCCGTGCCCTGCCCTCCCAGCTGGCCCTCGCACCCGCCTGGCTCTCCCCATGCTGTCCTGTCGGAGGGACAGAGCACTGCCCTGGGGCACCTCTGTTTGCAGGGTGAAAGCCAGCGGCAGCTGAGAGGCAAATCCAGAAAAACCCAAGGGATGTGGCAGAAGGGTATGGTAAACCAGCTTAGTGGGAAAACATTGCCCAAGCAGCAGCAGCTGTCGGCTCCAAGTGTTTCTTTTCCTCGGCCTCTGGGAGAGAGGTGCAGCTGCTTAATTTGGGTCGTTAGTCCCTTGAACAACTCTAGAAAGTGAATGTGGGTCAGTCCAGGTAAATTGCACAGTCAGTTCCAGGATTTTTTTGGACAAGCCGAGGGTTGTCCCCAAGATCCTCTGGCCTGGATTGCCTAATCACATACCTCAGGAGTGACCCTTTCCACACAGGCAGTTACAAAACAGCTGGAACACAGGCTTGGAGTATTCCAAGGAATAGGGGGCATCAGAGAATAATGTATGGCCCAGGCAAATGAAGTGGATTATTTCAGGATGAATCTGCCTGTTTATCTCTACTTTTCTTTTGTTCGATGTTGAGTTGCCTCTGTCCCTTTCCCTTCTATCCCTCCTCTGGCTTTCTTAGGAAAGTTAAAGGGAGTCTGTGATGTTGAGCTTTTCCATGAAAGCAGAGTGGCTGCCAGTCTTCTCCGTGCTAGCCTGATCTCTCTGGCCACTGCCAGTGCTTGGCTCCAAGTGAAATCTCTCCCAGCTTTTCCATGAATCTGGGTGCACAGTCATCCTTACCTCAGTGACCCTGTTTTAGGGCCCTTTTTGATGAACACTTCTCAGGGTGGTGGGTTAGGTAGGTGCTTCCCTTGACAGCCTCCTTGCTGTGCCCTCAGTTGCAGTAATAGGACGGCTCTGAAGGAGTTTTTAAGCCAGTAAACCTGGATGGGGATCAATCCATCTCCCACAGCTGTGTGACTGCACAAGCAGTTGTCATAGCACAGCTAAAAGGCAGCTGAGTGACAGCAAGGCTGTCATGAGAAGCAGTGTTTGCTGAGGTGTGCTCTTGGCATTGTAGCCCTACAATTCTGTTCCCTGTGGGACGGACCTCTCACAGTAGTATTTTGCTCTGGTTAATGGAGCATATTGGATAACCTATCTGAACTAATAAACCAGCTTATGTATTTGTTTCCTTTTTCAAAAGGCCTACTGTTTCTCGCTCAACAGGTTTTAACATCATTATTATACTCAGCAAAATCTTTCCCTTCTCTGCACCCTCTGTTAACTGACAGTTTGCCTATTGCTGGGCTTTACAACTTCTGAGCTGATTTTTATTTTCCGCTCCTTCATTCCTACTGTTGGTAGCCCCCACACTTGGTCTTGAAGTTTACAGCTGCACTGCTCTCTCTTAATTGCCTTCTCTATACTTCTGTGTCTATATTGTCTCCTGTTCTGCTTATTTTGCTTGAAATACTCTGATAAGGTAGGAAAAATGTGCACATATGAGAAGCCTTAAAATCCAGGATACAGTAATTTTCACCCTCCTGACCTACCTGATCACACTTAATGACCACAAAGTCCCACAGACACAACAATTCTGTGATGGATGCAGGATGTGAGTTAGAAATAATCTTCCCCTATGGACAGACCTCTGCATGATTATGCTTGAGGGTGTTTCTTGAACACCACTCTGGAAGATCTGTCTGTGACATCTGTTGGATGGGATGCTGAACTAATTGTGCCTCTTTCAGGGTAGCAATTTCTAAAGCACTGCTTGTCCATCTCTACAAGCTCCTCTCCTAACCTCTGATGCAAAATCAGGACACATAATTCTTGTTTGTGATGCTGTACCTTATCTGCCCCTTTTCTCCTGTCACGCATTTTTGTACTTCCCATCTCTTTATACTCTGAGGGTGCTTCTATTGTGTGACAGTCCCAAACTCTGTTCACCACTGTCTCCCAGAGCAGTTGTTCTCTTTGAAAGGACTGTCTGAAGGCAGCAGCTGTGCAGAGGCACTGTGTTGTGATGAACCATAGGAGGTTTTGGATACACTGTTGAATGGGCAAGTGCAGATACACTGACTGTGAGCAACTTACCTCTAGGTGCCTTGCTTCCAAATGGGTTTCTCAGCCTTAAGCTGAGGGCCCAAGGCAAATGGTATAGAGGGAAGTGTGAACAACCAGGAATGATACATTAAAAGAGATCTTGCTTAGAATGAGTTGCTTAGGCAGGGCTGGCAGAAATGCTGAGTGGTGCAGCTTTAGACCTCCTCCCCTTGTGGGGATAGACACTTGGCTGTGGATTTCCAGGAGGTAGCTGTCTTGGTCTGAGGATTTACAACCTTGAACTTCCTCTGGGATATGGGCCTTTGTATTGGTTGTAAGAAAGTCCAGAGGTGACCCTACCTTCTCTCCTTTTGTCCCTTCTTTAAGGAGCTGGAACATTCACTTGTGGGGAATCCAGTTGTCATTCCCTCCTCTGTCTGGAGTGTTTAGGTGTTAAGTATGAACAGCATGAAGGACAGCTGAAGGAAGAGTCTCCCTTTGCTTGGGATGAACCCCACACATGTAGGGCAGTACTGTTTGCACTTGCTGAACTGAGATTTGTGTAGCCATTCTCCGCAAATGACCGTGAACAGGCTCAGCTGGAGTGTCAGTGGCAGATGGACATGCATTTGAAGGATCTGAGCTTTGGCCTGGATTCACCAGGGGCAGCCAGGCAGTGCTCTGTACTGTAGTCATGCTCTCCTCTGGCTTTAGTTCCCTGGGGACTGCACAGTGACCAGGGCACCCCTAAGAGTAGAGCTGTGGGGCTTTATTCTGCTTCACTTATGGAGAGGCAAGACTCTCTTTCAAGAATAGCTAAGTTACAGAAGCTTCAGGAGTAGGGACAGAGATCATGTGGACAGTAGTTTGGGCATTAAAAATGTTACTGGACTTCCTTGAAATTGAACAGCTGCTGAAGATCCAGGCTCTTCCTGGTTTCTGTCTTTGTGATGTTGTGTTGCTTGCATTTGGTTTTTCAGTTTGGCAGCCACTTAGTGGGTCTCTCTCCCTCTCTCTAAAGAAATATAGAAATAATTAACCTACTAAAGAAATATCATAATCATTAACCTACTTCTGTTGTAGGACTGAAAGGAACAGATTATTTCTTGCAATTATTGTAGTATTCACTGGGTTACTTCAAGGCAGGGAGTAAATAGGAAGTGTCTTCTGTAGAGTTAATGGTGAAATGCAACACTGATGGATTCTGGTTGTGATGTCAGCCTCTACTGAGTCACGTAGCAGCATCTGTGATTGCTATAAACAACTGTTGGGGAAATAGTTCCAAAAAAATCTGTTAGTCATGATACAGCAATTGGTAAAAAGTAATTAAATATAGAATATGTCTTTTTAAGCTTCATTTAGTCAGTCATGTAACAGAACACTCTCATACCTTTGATTGTTTGACAGTTTCTGCATACATAAATTTATATTTTCACATGGAACATATTTAAGCCTTTTTATCTTAGAATGGTCTCCTCCTTTTTTTAATATTTAATCAGATGACTGGGAAGGAAATGCTCATAGGCCTGCTCATTCTGTATGTAATCCATACATAATAGTTGTATAGTTATAATGCTGTTTTATTTCTTCAGTTTAGCACTTTTGTTTCTGTTACTCTGTCTGACTTTGGCATCTGCACACCTCCAAGCATGGCCCTGGGTGAAACAGCTCACCTAGGCAGCTTAGGCAGGACCTGACACCATAAGCCAAATTTAGGGGATTAAACATAAATAGGAGTTAGTTTTGGTCAACTACACTTTAAAACTGATGATATATCCTACTGAGGAGGGCATTATTCATTGCAGAAAGATAAAAGAGAAACAGCACCAACTATGGCCTGTGTCTTTACTCCTCTTTTCAGAGATATTAGCTCTTAGAGCTTAAAGGTGTCATATTTAGGGAAGCTGCTCTATCTGTTTTAGGTGGAAGTCTTAGATGAAGACTAAGTACCCTTTCCACCAGGTTGGAATGTCCTGTCTGGGCTTTCAACACCATTTAAAGTTTATTGGCATTTTCCTTTAATTCTTTGAGATGTGAAAAAGTGTAAGTGGTTGTGAGAAGTTTCTCTTTTCTGTAGCCCAGATTCCGAGGACACACAATTGCCTTTCAAGAAACTTACCCAGCAGCCAGCACTGGGATGAATTAATTATTTCTTTAAGTAGGCTGGAGTCTGGGCTTGTGCAAACTGATGATAACAGACAGCACCACTTTGTGTAGGTGAGGCATGGCCTGAACACAGAAGGAAGAGAGAGGACCTCCTTGTTGTCAGACTCCTGGCAATGTTTTTTTGCTGTATCTCCTCAGTTTGCCTGCCTGGAGAGCAGAGATAATAATTTTCAGTCCCTGGAGGAAGATCACACATGTGAAGAGCTTTGAAGATAAAAACCACTCTATTGCTGTCAGCTTTCCATAAAACCAAAGCATGTAGTGTCATCTAACATTTTACACTGTGTATCTCCGAGCTATTTGCACATATCTGATAAACAGGAACTTGGAAATGCCAGTGTGATGCCAGTGTAGGGAAAGTGGAGTTGTGAAAATACACCTCACTCCTGTTTTTAGACAACAGACAAAAAATGGTATTGTTAATCCTTTCGGTAATAAACTTTTTTTTTTCCTTCATACTGAAGTTACTGGAGTCATGTGAAAGACTTGGACAGCAGGGGCCAGAGGGGAAAATATCATATTTCAAGTGATTTAGTGACACTAATTGCTGAGTTGAATACTGGTGCATAAATTTAAGTAGCAGTAATGTCTCAGCATTGTAGGGACTCTCATTCTACTGACAGATGATACATTGTTTTGATTTAGGTGAAAGAATGTTTCCAGGCAAACTTGTTGTATTTTGATTTGTTTCAGTAATGTGCATTTTGAGAAGGTAAACATAGCTTGAGACAATTTATCTATAGTGGAGAATTTTTATGTTGCAAGTTGACCAAATGCCACCTAAACCTATATGGGAGCCATCTGATGTTAATTGTAAGGTAATGTATTTGTGGCTCTCTAGTACTTTTTGATCTCTAGTACTTTTTGATCTGTTTATAAATGAGGTAGGGTTTGTACAGAGACATTATGCACATATCAGCCAGCTGATATAGCTGGAGGAAGAATCAACCTTTCAGTTAGTTTGTGTTCCTGAAAGATTTTCTGACTTGAGGTTTTTTGTTTAGTTGGTTTTTGTGGTTTGGTTTTTTTTTCCTTTGTCAAAATTGGACTAACTGATAAAAGCTACCACCTCTCACAGATGAAATAATAAAAGCCTCTGAGGTAGCACAAGTCAAGAGCAAAAGTCACTAGCCTGTACAAAGTAGTTATGTGGGTGCAGACAGAAGAAATCCTGCATGAACCTACTAGAAAGAGAAGACATCTCCTTTTCTGGACTTGGAGCAGGAGCTCAGAAGTGGTAAGACTGTGAAAATGGGGAGCCCACCCAAAAAGGTTGTGCTGCCCTGACAAAGGCTCTGCCCTTGTTGTGGGACCTGGGGGGTGATGCAGAGTGGGTGCTCTGGGCCTTTTGTAGTGCATCTTGTCTTGCTGTCAAAATAAGAGAGCACTGAAAACTCCTTGGAAATCATGAATGCTTCTTCACTGATGTGGAGCTTTCCTTTGTCTGTTTTGCTGCTGAGGCAGCTTTTTGAGGGTGCCAGGCCTGCTTTCCCTCCAAAGTTTTACCTGGCAATGGCCAAGTAGATGGCAGATGAGAGACACTCCCAGCTGGGGCAGTACCTTCAGAATGGTAAGCCTGGCTGTAACAACCTGATCAGCTTTCATACGTAGGGCTTAAACCTTTGAGAATGTGTCTACAATTGTGACTGCAGGGTGCTTTGCCTTCTACCCTGAGCTGAGTAAGGGTGTATCTAAACATTGCAGCCCTGTCCTGGCTGTTGGTTCACTGGCTTTAGAACAGCAGCTTTATCATATTTCTCTGATTTCTGAATCAACTGCTTTTCTGCAGCTTTCCCAAAACATAAGAGTGCAGTTTCACACTGAACAGCCTGAGTCTGTCCATTCTCTGTTGTTGCGGATCAGTGAGCTGAGCCACCCTCCCCTGCTGCTTCACAACTGCCAGTGCTGACGTGGGACCCGCGTGGATGAAAGAGGGAGGCAAAAAGACACAGGCACTTGGATGGGCAGGAGTGTAATATGGCCTTGAGCTCTGCACAAACCTCTTCCCTTCAAGGGTTTCCAGGAAGACTTGTGAGAATTGTAACAAGAGCTTGTAGAAAAATTAAATCTCAGGTGCAACATGCTGTGTTATAAACCATATCTGCAGGATCCCTAGAATGTGTCTTGAGAGTTTCATGTAAGCCAAGGGGGAAAAAAAAAAATCCATTTCAACTACCAGAAGGGGTATTCAAGGGGATGAGCTGAAAGAGGTTTTGTAGCCTCTGGCCCCAGATAGTTTGTGCCACAACTTACAAAATTCAAGATTAGTCTTTAAAGTTTTAGTTAGTGTTTATTATATCTTTTCCCCTTGAGTATCCAGCAGTTTCTTTTAAATTTACCAGCCATGAGTGACCATGGAGTTACACGGCCAAGAATCTTGCTGAGGTCTTGCTCCAGGAGAATAACAATATTCCGTGTATTGCCCTGTTTGTAGCTGCAGAGATCTAACAACAGACTGATAAAGGTAGCTGTGCAGAAACCAAACGATGAGTAAAGTAGCATCGACTGTTTAACCAACAGCCATGTTGTATATATCGTGTTTCCACACTAGCTATGTTTTTCAGCTTTTGTCTGTTTGGTTTCCTCCCTCCCCGTTTTGCTCTTGTTTTCATTTCCTTTGGATTCAAGTATTACCAATAGTGATGTCGTCATAGATTTTTTTTTTTTTTGAAAGCTACTGCAGTTAAGTTTTGAATTTTTCAGTCAAATAGTTGGTTATATGATAGAGTTGAAATATTATCCTACCTCCTGAGTTCACGATTCCTTTGCTATCTTCCTTTGCTTGTGTTCTTAGCGTATTGATCTGTCTTGTAAAGCAGCGAGCTCCGATGACATAGTGCTCTCTGTGAAGCCTGGGTGGCAAAAATAATAGTATTACTATTGTTTTTTTCTCCGTGTACAAACTTGTTTCTCACATGGAAAGAACTGCTTGCTTTGTTTTTATATCCTGTGGCATATCTGGTGAATCTTTTCCCTCTAAACAGTTCCCAGAAGAGTCTTTGTGAGAGCTCAATAGAAGGATTACACACATTCTTGGATTTTGCAACTGTAAATGCTTTTTGGTAGTGTCAGTGGTTTGTACTGATAAGTGTATTGATGACTACTGTGAAAATGTCATGTTCTCTTAACTTGCAGTTGTAGTGATGGGCAGAATCTGGCATGTATTTGGGTTGTTGCAACCTAGATGACTTTTCAAATCCATTTTAATGTGGTCCATGGCATGTATGATCTTTCTTTGGCAGGCTTGAAGCCTCAATAGCTCTTGCTCATGTCTGACTATTGCAAGGTGCTGTGCCCCTTTTCTTCCCTTAAGTCCTTTCTGGTTGCTGTGTGGTTCTTATAACATACTAATGTTTTGGAGCAGGTAGGTGCAGTACGGCTCCAACAGCATTTTTGGGGAGGGAATGTTGTTTTAGTTTTCTGGGAAGTGCTTGGTGTGCCGTGGTAACCTTACTTGCAGTAAATAGTTCTGGAGAGAGGGCATGTTTTGAAGGACCAAGTAAGAGGTTTATGTCCTGAGAACTCTTCACTTGCTGTGTGCGACTAAGGTACGTAAGGGGAGTAGAAAATGGTGTGAGTAAGTATTCCTGACAAATTTTAGAAAGTTTTTTCCTATATACTCTGTACGTAAAAAAATACCATTTATTTACAGTCTCTTAAATTCAGACCTACTGAACGGCTAAAGACAGTGAATGAAAAGGCCCTTCCTTATTTCTGTAGTGAGAAGCAGTCTCTCTTCCGTTCCCATCCAATAACTGTTATAGCCCTACAGATAACTCCCAGCAATTACTGTTGAGTCCTAATTAGTCATGATAAGACTGATAACATGTCTGTTAAAGAAAGTTAAATCCATCAGGAATGCCTGCAATTTGCCCTCAAACACTGCCAACAGAATTTTAAATTTTTTTTTACAAAGTTCTGCTGGGAAATAGTTCTTAAAAATGTATGCATAAGCAGGGCTTAAACATGTCTTTTGACATGCCAGTATTGTGAATTTCTCTTAACACACCATCAGAAACGACTCTGTATGTTTATTTTTTTCATTTACTTCAGGCCTTTTAGGTGAGGAGGGGTGATTTGATAAGTAGATGTGTAGTACTAGTTTTACAGGTTATGTACACATATATATATATTCTTAGAAAGGCATGTGATGACTGTGCTACCAAAAGCAGTCAGTTATTTTGGAGAGGTCAAGGTAGGCACTGAATTACACCTCAAATACTGGTGTGAGATCAGTACATTCTCAAGACATAAAAGTAACCCAAATTTCTGTTCCACAATACGACGGATTTTCATGAGCAATGTTAAGCCTTCCTGCTTGGCAAAGACAGTAGTTCCCCAGCTTTATTTGTTTACAATTTAAACTTAAAATGGCTGTGCTTACATAAATAGATGCTTCATAATACAAATAGCAGTAGTGCTGTATGTGTTCTTTCATTATGGTAAAGAACCAGCTGCGAATAGAGGTCAAAATAACTCCGTGAACAACAGGAGTGCATCCACTGTCATTAGCTGTGTGCAGTGCCTTTAAGTGGTGTGACTGACAGCTGAATAAGTATTCATTTTGGCTATTAAAGAATCTCACTCAACAAACTGGCTTTGTTGTGTGTGTTCCAGTATTTATTAGTACACTGCGACTTGAGAGATGTTTTATGGCAGAGTGACAAAATTTCTGCAACAGTACTGAAAGGTGAAGTTCATCTTTAGAACACCTCTGTACAGTTCTTTCCTTCTCCTTTGTTAAAGATGCGTAGGCAGTGCTTAATACACGTTACTTGGGAGGGGAAACATAATGAGGGTTTCCCTGTTACTGCTACCTAGTGTTAAAACCAGGCATTACCCCAAACTTGCTCTTGTTTGCTACATTGCAAGAGGGATGATCAGTGAATAAAACACTATTAAAAATATGAAAAAGTATGTTCCTTTTCTGTCAATGGCATGGACTGGCTTTGAGTAGTCAGTCTTGGCTGCCTGAAACCAGGTAGTGCAAACCTGTACAAGCAGGTGCCTGCAAACCTGCCAGCTGAGCTGGTGTGGCAGCAGTGGCAGAGGGACTGCACTGCAGGGGGTGATGAATGCAAAGCAGTCAGTCACTTTTCTGCCACCACAGCTATTTATTGAGCACAGAGCTGTCTGCAGGTCAAACCAGTGCAGCTTTTATGATAGAAACCTCCATTTTTCATAGAATGAGAGGATAGGAAATCAGAGGGGAATGAGCTTGCTAGGCTAGAGGTGTTTTGTTCCCTAATAATTCTACTGCTGACTTTTTTCACCTTCAATTCTGTCTTTCATTATGACAGAGGATAGAATGGTTCACTCAGAAAATCAGCTAGTACTTCATTTATTTGGTTTATCTCAAAAAACAGTATTTAAGCTTCTAGCTTAAGGTATTTGTATATGTCACTGACTAAAATGTAAGATGCAAAGGAAAAAATCAAACTGAATTTAAGACATTTTTGGTCCCTGTCCTGTGTTTCTTCTGAGAGGGGCTGTGAAGCATGTGCTGAGACCAACACTCCTTGGAGTGGGAGTGCTGTGCAAGAACCATGGCTTTACTGTAGCTGCTTGACAGTATTGAACATGACTCACCTGTGTCTGCACTCAGCATCATACCAACCAGCTATATCCCCCAAGCATATCTAACAGGGCAAACTTTGCAAGTTTTGGACAAGCCTGTGCAGGTCAACCCTGCTTTTCAGGCCTCTGTTTTTGTCTATCACTACTTTTACCTGTTGCAGAGGTTACAACAGTCATTGTCAGGGGACAGCAGGACACCTAACACAAAGGGAGACAGCTTGGCAGAATGGATGCTTTGCTCAAAACAAACATTGCTGAAATGTTTACTAACACTACCATATAGTAGATTTGAACAACCTAAGCCATAACTTCCCTGCCTTTCCACTCTTCCAAACTCTGCAAACTTGGACAGTGATCAAGCTGGAGAGACTGATTCAGTACATCCAGCTCCTAAAGACAAATCCTGGGATTCTTGCAAGAAGCCATTAACAAGGGAAGACCTTGTGGCTGTACGGTCTTCTCCTGTTTCATCGGGAGAAGGTACATACATACCTATCAGTCTCATTTTAATGCAACTCATCTATATCTTTGAATGTAACCTGAGATCATGGTCTATCTCTTTGCTGGGCACCCATGGAGTAAAGTAGTGTATCCAGGATGCAGCTGTGAGGACAGCCAGTCATTATGCATTTATGAATAAAATTGAGACATATTTCCAGCCTGTGTTGCTGGTGAACAGCCTTTGACATGAGAAAAAGGATTCAGGTGTTGGTGAAAGGACAGATGAAAAATGTCTGAGTACTTGAGCAAATAGAGCAGACCAAAGCTTGGTGACAGGTAGAGTTCCTATGTGGTCCTTCACCAAAGGACCATGATATAACGTGGTTTTCCTTTGAAGAACAAGCATTAGGCCAGGAATTCAATATCATCAAAGAGCTGTGGTGTGTATGCTGGTGGGAGTGTAGATAAAATGTAACCCAGAAATGTGCAGGTGTTACAAGGAATCAAAGCTGGTCTGATCATGGGCTACATTTCCTTAGCTAGAGCCTGTGTCTTTGTTCATGCAGCCTCTGCTTCCCTGCACTTTCACCACACCATTTGTGCATGCAATGGAGGAATACATGTTTGTAATACTCCTCTGTGCTCACTCTCAGTAACTCAGAAACAGGTTTGGATGTGGATGTACACAAGCAAAAGTCAGACTGAGTCGCTAAGATCTCAACACTGCTTTAAAAATGTTATTTCATTCATATCAAACAAGATTGTGTTTCTTATTTATGAACTTCTGTTTCAAAAGTGCAGCTGGACACAAAACTGAATTTCACGTGGGAAGTTCCTGTACTTTCAGGCTTGTATTGTGTGCTGGCTAGGGGAAGAACTTTCAGATATAGAAAGTTCTGAAGACTTTTAATTCAAGGATGTCTGTTTTATTTTTGTTCCAATACTAAGATACAACTCAGTCTTCTAACTTGCTGTTCCTTTCAAATATGTTGTAGTAATGATTTCCATTCTCATCCTCTCTTTTTTATGGTCCATGCTTCATAGTTGAGCAACAAATCCACTGAGAGTTTGCTGAGGATTCAAGTTGGTGTTGACTTCTGTTAAATGAGAAGGGCTTAACTTTAAGTTTTCTAAAGGAAAAATAGGAGGAACAAAAAGATATCCAGATATCTTTCTTCCAGTGGTGGGGAGAGAGCTATAAAATAGATATATATTGGGGATCTTTTTGTTTGTTTGCTTTTTTGTTCTTTTTGTGATTGTTTGTTTTTCTTTCTTTATAAAAACTTTTTTTCCCCATCAAAATTCAAACCCAAAGAAAATGCCTCACCAGCTTTGCATTATTCTGTATTCTTGTGATAATGACTGATCTGTGCTTCAAGATCCTGGGGCAGGCGAGTGAGCAGTAGGCAGCAGCTCGAGATATTTCAGGAGGTTCTACCACAGGTAATAGTAACAGCATTAAGAGAAGATTCAAATAAACAATATATAAGGGATACAAGAAAGTGTCCAGCTCTAGTTATGTGGAACATTTCCTGAATTTCAGAAGCAAAAGTGTAAGAATCATGAATAATGCTACTGAACAGGTACTGTTGTCAAAATACACGGATCTTTTATGTTGGTGCCTGGCTTGAGTAGATGAGACAATGACTCTACAGCTTTTTCCAAAGCTAAAATAGTAGCTTGGGAGAAGTTCTGAACTTTTCTGACTCATGCTGCAAATTTATTTCAAAAGTATTTTTCCAACCATTTTGAAGTGGTTGGTATTGCCATGTGTGCTTTCTACATGCATTATTGCTAACACTGGTAAATGCTTTTCCCTTTGTATTAAACTTACACTGGATTCTATTGTGTTATTTTAGGGCCATGTCTGTATTTGTATTTCTTCACTTAACACTGTTTTCTCCTACCTTACAGACTACACTGTTTCCTCCTTTTGTTTTATATAAGTTTTTTTTTTTTGTCTCAACAATGCTTTGCTGATAAGAGGCTAAACACAAATATTTATAACACTGAACAATGTGTGGAGTTTCTGGCATGGTCAGTTCTGCCTCCTGTGTTAAAAGCATGTGATAAAGGTGGGGCCGGGGGAATCCCCAAACACAAGAGTTTAAGATGATTCTGATTTTTGGTTTGATGTGTCATAGCCTTATTAAGAGAATCACAGAATCATAGAATGGTTTGGGTTGGAAGGGACCTTAAAGATCCTCTCATTCCATACCCCCTGCCGTGGACAGGAATACCTTTCACTAGATCCGGTTGCCGAAAGTTCCATCCAAGCTGGCCTTGAACACTTCCCAGGATAAGCTGGCCTTGAACACTTCCCAGGATGGGGCATCCACAACTTCTCTGGGCAGCCTGGTCCAGTGCCTCACCACCCTCCCAGTAAAGAACTCCTTCCTAATATCTAATCTAAACCTACTCTCTTTCAGTTTAAAACCATTTGCTTTTGTTCTATCACTGCATGCCCTTCTAAAAAGAGTAGTAATCAAAAGCTGGAGATAAGAAAATAGTGAATTTGCCCTCAAGACCTTGAAATAAAGCTGTGCTTGTAGTTCAGTAGTCAAATAAGATAAAATAAAACAGTATTAAAAAGATGACTGTGGAAATGCCTGGTTTGAGTATTAAACAGTGATACATGATACAATGTGACCATTCTAGATGGGACTTAGATTTTATTTTCTCTAACACATTATTTCTTGTAGATGCTCACATTAATCTGCCTACTAATATGCTGCACAGTGTTCTTGGAGAACTCCAACAGCCTGGAAGTAGCTTGAAACTTTGGATCATGCTTTTCTTTTTTCCCTCGTGATTCCTGAGTAGAGAGGTGGCAAGTGGTAGTGTGCTGTGAGATGTGACTCCCTTTGAGTGGCAGAAGGGTAAAGTGACCTGTGTGCCTTTGACTCTGGGCTACCACGGGGGATGGGGTGGCTTCTACCCAGGTTGTGAAAGCTGCAGAGGTGGCAGTGAGGATCTGACAGAAGCAGATGCATAAAGTCCTCCGTGTCCTTTCGCTATGGGAGCTGCAGCAGCAGCAGCAGCAGCAGCAGCAGCACACACCCAGAAGCACTTTCCGTGGTGCATGAGCCCTTGCCCCCTCCCTCGCCCCCCAGCACTGCTGAGTCCCAGGGAGTAAACTGGCAGTGTAGTGACCTGCTTGCTCTTTGCTGAGAGTCAGTAACGAGCTGTGTCTCTGTCTCACTCTGATGTTTGCATCTCCCATGTTTCTTCCGTGCATTTTTATCATATGTCAAATGTTTCATACCGAAGTACGTGCAACAAAGGGGTGTGTAATGAAGTGTCTGCTCCTTCCCATTTGAGGGAGGCAGTAAAGTACTCAAGTAAGCACAGGAGATGATTCTCTGTGTAAAGGAGAAAGCAGCTTTTGTATCTCCACAGAAGCAAAGTGACGCTTATTTTATTTAAGTGGAAGGACTAGACCTGTCTCCTGGATAAGATGGAAATTAGTTTAGGGATAAATATTAAATCTTTGTGAATCCCTAGAAGGACTTCAGGCAGTGCATTGGTTAATGCCTTGAGAAGATGTTCTTTTCATAGAATCATAGAATCGATTGTGTTGGAAAAGACCTCCAAGATCATCAAGTCCAACCCTTGGTCCAACTCCAGTCTGTTTACTAGATCACGGCACAACTTTTGTTCTCTAATACATGCAAACAGGTGTGTGGGCATACAACTCAGTGAAATACTGGGTATGAGGAAAATCTGTGGGAAGCCTGTTTAAATAAAAGAGTGTTTTGATTCAACTTTCCTCAAGACCTATTCCTCCAACATATCATTCTACAAACGTTTGATGTGTTCTTAATGTTCAGGTGTTGTGGGGAAAAAAGCCCAAACCCAACACTTTTTGTTTGTATTTGACTTTATCTTGAAATAACTGTTGAGTCAGATTTCCCAGAAAGTTAGTCTTTCTGTCTCCAAAAAATGTTGCAAAATTGAGCTGAGTTAGTTAATTGGAGTCATACAGTCTAGGATGTTCTCCAGGGTACAGAAAGAGAGGAAAGCATACAGGATAAATGCCAGCTCTGCCACCCTGCTCTGCAGATATTGCAGGAGTTGGGAGGTGCTCCTCTGTACAGGCACTAAGCAGACTGCAGAAAGATACCAAGAGCACTTGAAACCTAAGGATTCCCAGGGAATCTCCCCTATCTTCTGCCAGGCTAGCAAAGGTGGATACAACAAATTAAAATTTAATTGTGTGCAGTATCTGCAATTACAGCATTTCCCTCCACTATGATTCTCAAGGGAAGCACCTCTTCTTAATTAATAAAATTACCAGAAGGACCACTGCTGTCCTCTGATACAGGTTGGTCAACAGAAAGAGGAGCTGCAGTGATAGGTTTCTGCCACCTCATCCAGACGCATTCCTGAGGGAGTTCTCAAACTGCTGTCCATCTTCCTGAAACAAGTAACTGAGTTCTCATGCAGAGCAAAGCAAAGGGCTTTCTGAATTTGAGCTCAGAAAGACTGTTAGGGAAATGTAGAGTATTGATATAAAACCAGTGAATGCCCCATTCCCGTATGCTACCTCACTGTTAGAAGTGTGTGCTTTGCTTCTTGTCTGACTGTGTCTGTCTTTAGCTGTCAGCCAATGGATCTGGATTCTGTACTTTAGTTTTCCAGACTGCAAATCACCCCTTTATTATGCCTACGCAGAAGACAGTTCTCTGAGGTCACTTATTTGAGGTCTGTTTTCTCATGGCCTAAGTGCTTTCAGGTTTCTTCTTCATAACTCCTCTCCGTTTGCAGTTGTTTGAACCTCGAGTGCTGGCGCTGCACACCATTCCAGCAGCAGTGGCTCTGGTCTGCTCAGATACCAGAGCCTCGTTATTCTCGCTGGACATTTTTCTAGGTATAGGCACATGGATGCATTTTTTCCTTTGGACAAGACTGTGGCTTTGAATATTCACATGCAGCTATGTATCCACAGTTTTCTACTTTCTAGACAATGACTGCATTGTTCCTACAAACACTGAGGCATTAGGTACCTGTGTTACTTAACATCAACGACCCTCTACTTCTTCAGTACCTTCCCATTTGCTGTTCTGCATGTTTTTTGTCATCTACAAGCTTTAACAGTAGTTTTAGTAACTTATTGTGTACAAAATGGTAACCTCAATTGTTTATTTTACTTCAGTAAATAGGAAATGGAGCATTAGCATCTTCAGAAGTGCTTCAGCAATATGGAAAGCAATGAAACAGTGTTCTGATTCTACCTGACAGGATACATTTAAGATCCCAACCCACAGAGCCTTTCTGGATATTTCCTGTGCTGATGACAGCAACATCAGACTTGATATTCAGACATTGTACACTGCAGAAGGATTGTTAGAGGTAAAGGCTATCTAGAATTGTGTTGAAAGTTTCTATTTGTGAGAAGTGGGCAAAAATTAATTTAATTTCAATTAAGAAAGTATAAGACTTTATATTTGAAGATATACAAGAGTATCTTCAGTGATTTTTGAGGCTTTTATTGTACCAGAGAAGGGGGGACCACCGCTGATTTTGCAAATGAGCTTTTTTGGTTCTTACATTTGTCTATAATTAACCTCTTCTTAATGTTCCATGGACTCTATGTCTGTGGCATTTAGATATAAAGTTCAGGTTTCTATTGTATAGTATGGAATCAGAAAATATATGGGGATCCATTCTAAATTGAGCCCCCTTTGGTCTGGCATAGTGTGAGTGAAGATAGTTGAACACTGAAGTCAGAAAGGGTAGTCTAGTCTTCACTTATGTCTTGGCTGGCAAGCTGCTTATAAAACTGAGTGTGCAATTGACACATTTTGGTTTTATGCTTCTCTTTTACTAGTTTTGTGTCCCTGGGTGCTTGTTGTGAAACTGGGATTTGCTTTGCAGCATTGGTGCAGTTCGAGTGCTGGCTCTGCGATGTTCTTAACAGCTGCTGCAATATACACAGTAAACAATCCCTAGTTACACTTTGAAACTAGTAGCAACCAAATATTGTTTAAACAACTGGCTGGCTCGTGTTTGAAACTTTCAGCTGGAGTTCCCTTCTTATGCCAGGAAAGGAGGAGCAGCAATGGCTCTGCATGTTTTGTGTATTTGCACGTGTAGATGTGCATGAGCAAGGCTTTTTGTTTTGTTTTGGTTTTTTGCCCTCATTTCCTAATCTTAACAGCAATAACAAGAGCATACATCTGCCAGATGGGTGCTACTCTTTGTCATGGGATTCTGAAACTTCCTCTCATCTTACGGAAAATTGTGTACTGTGTTTCTGCTGTGCCTTTGCACAAATCTAGTTTGTGACGGTAGTTACTTGCTGCCAAGCTGATGTGTGCTAGTCTGGCCACAGAACACACACAGTAACCACGTGCTGGATAAAACCAGGTGACCCCTTGCTGCCTTTGTTCTGCCATGGCATTTGCACCACCTGAGGCAATGCTGGGACCGGTTCTTCCAGGGGAAAGAAAGTGTCAGAGTTGGCCTTAGACCCTGCAACAGGAGACTTGTGGGGTGGGAGGTGCTGGAGGCATAAAAGGTTGGGGATGGCAGGGAGATAGGAATGCTGATTTGGGGAGAGAGAAGTAGGTGCTAATAGGGTGGAAGAAGGACATATTTTTATGTAGGAGATTTGCATGGGGACCTTGATTAAGGAAAGGATCTTCTAACATCCTTTTAAAAATACCAATTATTTGAGCTTGATAAACTTGTTAGTTTGCAGTGAGTCAAGGTAATTTCCAAGACAGACAGTGGTATTATAAGTTGCTTTTATATATGTTTAATGTTTGTGTGGCGTTGTAAAGAAACAATGACATTTAAAATGCTGCAGACACCATTTCTTCCCTTGTGGCCTTAAAGATGATACAGGAATTTGAGGAATCATTTAGCTTTTGTTACTGCAAATTACAAAATTGCTACTATATTCACTGTTCTTTTGTGGTGCAGGTAGATTTTGCAACCATCACTTCCTAATATCCTGCTGCTCAGGCAGCATATACCAGCTTGTGCTTTGATCCAAGAAATAAAACAAGTCAAAATCCTACTAAATCTGAGATCAGTGTCTGCCATTCCTTGGAAATGCCATCTCTTATGCTTAGTATTATGCTACCAAGGGATAACACATTGAAGGTCTGTGACTAATTTGTTGAAGAATTCGTGGGGACTGTACAGTGGCAGAGACAATAAAAGGTGGTGCTGCTAATATTCAGGGTTTTGTCTTTTGGACTTAGGAAACTTTCTTCCCATCATACCTAGTTGTCTGAATTGACTGTGAGACAAGGGATTTTTATGCTCTGCTGCCCTCTCCGGTAACAGGCCTAATATTAACAAGGATAAGGAAAACCTCATGAATGTGTATTTTTAATTTTAACTTGAAACAACTCTTTCCAACCTATATTTAGCTTGATGTCCACTTCTTCCCATGCACAAAAACATGTCTACTTTTTAAGCCAGCTGATACAACTGGAGGAAACCCCTCTGCACTGTGGAGATGAGTGAATTTACAATGTTGTCACTGTGTTTTGGGATTGGCACCTTTTGAAAGAAAGCTGAAAACCGGTACTTCCACCTTATACTCAGACAAAGAAAGTCCAGCCTCTCTGACCAAAGCATGAACCCTCTGTCAGGTTACACAGTCTGTCAGATGAGCTATGACAGGAGTGTTCTCAGGGTTGGAGAGTTTTCTTACAGTTGTCACATACTTTTCTGAGCAAACTCAGGAGATTGTGGTTGCTGCAGAATTTAGGAATGCCCTGATGGTACTATGCTCTTTCAGGCTATGGCTGCTTTAACTTAGGCTTTGATTTTTCAGAACTTAAACCAGAATAAGACAATTGCCCCGATCTGATTCAGTGGTTTCTATGCTTGCTTCTGCCTGATTTTTCTGTCCTTGCTATCCCATTGTGCAGCTGGTCCTGCAAACATGTTCTGCATTTTCTGTTGGTGCTACTTCTGCCCTCTTTCAGAGAAGATGTAGAGGGGCCACAGCAAAATAAAAACAACCCGTATGTCAAGCCAGATAGGATTTTTCCTCCTTCTGCACTACCAATATCGAAAGCTCAACAGAGCTCAAGTCTGCTCTTGTTAGAAGACTTCACCTAGAATGCTGTAAGACTGGTGCTTTCAGGAAAGGGATAGGACTTGTAGATATTTCCTAGAAAAACAAGAGGACTCTATCAGCATGGAAAAGACTCAAATCCTGTAAAAATATATATTTGTGATGCTCATGAGCAATGCTGTTAGCTCAGAGCACACAGTGTTCACTGTGCAATAGGATTTGAGGATTTATTAGTAATGATCTGGAATAACATGGCAGATACCTTGCATTAGAAGATACTTGGCTTGGCAGTACTATATATATTCTATTTTATTACATTTTTATGTTTGTTTGAGACTTGTGTAACAAATTAAAATGATGGAATATAGGAGTGGTTATAATTGCTTTTAAATGAGCAGTTAAATGGGTATACAGGAAAGTGTAGAAACAAGATACTTTAATAGATATTGAATATTTCTTCCTTATTAATGCTAATGGATAGCTAAGATTCTGATTTTGTTTTCAAAGGTAATGAGCAAGATGGGTCTCAAGAAAATTAATAAGATATTTTAGCTTATTTTTCTTTCAAGATCATGATGACAGGGCGATTTCTGATAAATCTTACAAGGTGCTTAACAGCCCTCCCTTGGATTGTTTTATTTTGTTGGGTTTGTTTGTTTATTTGTTTGGGGTTTGGGGGTTTTTTTGTTGTTGTTGTTGGCTGCAGTGACTGAACCTGGAATCTGAACAGATCCTGCTCAGGCTAAAAGACCCATTTGGTCTGATAAATTCTCTCAACCCCTCTCTCCATACATCTTGGAAAGAGTGGTAGTGAGGAACAACGTATGGCAATAGATAGTGTGGTACAGGGGTGAGACTTTTCCATATGAATATCATCCCTTGAAGCTTACAAGTCATGTAGCAACACTACCACATAGGAACTACAGGGCGTGGGTTTTGGGTAGGCATTTAATTAGATAGCCATACCTACATAAAACAGTTCTTAATTTACAGATCACATGCTGAGTTTAACAATGGGAAAGGAAACTCTTTTGTTATATTTATAAACAATGTCTGTAGCTTGCTTTGCTTCATATCATGACATGTCTCTTTCCTTAACTGACAGAAACTTTAGCCACGATGTTACTAAGCAAGCTGTAAATCAGGGTTTTGGGTCTCTTTATGACCACAAAAAGTGAAGAGGCTTTTGCACTCTCATTGGCCTGCTGATGTCCTGTTTCCGAGGTGGGCATATCCGTGGGCGAGGCTGGATCCAGGCCTGGGGCTAGGATAGGCTCGGGCCACATCAGGGCAGTGAACAGGCTTTGCTGCAGACAGGAGTAAAGTTAGGCATTGCAGTAATTTAGTTTATTTCAGTCTTTTCATTGGCATAGAGATGTTAATGCTCTTCTGAGCATTTTAAGATGAAGGTCCAGTAGTAAATTCAGGCTTACTAAGTGAGGTAGGAACTTTGCAGTCTGTGTCTATTTTATTTATCATCCCCCTGCCCCCTTCATTCTGGCTGAGTACACAGAATCCCTGGGAGTTACTATGCATCAAATGTACCTTCTACTGCAGTTGCAGATGGATTTATTTTTGCCCTGTGTGTGATATAATCAGATGCACAGGAGAATAGAAAAGTTTTTCAATGGATTATATTTCTGTGGATCTTTGATATTCCCCAGAAATGCATTGAGTCCAACAGTTGTCCACAGTCCACTGCCAAAAAAAAGTTTAGGTGCTCATGTGCTTAAAAAGGCATGTTTAAGTGTTCTTCTGAATCACCGTATTGGCTTAAAAATAAATGTTTACAGGCTTAGGCCTTTACACTTAGAATTTTTTTTTTAAAAACTTAGCAGCTAAGTAGAGATCTTCAAAGAGTGAAATGCTTTTCTTGCTGTACAGTAGTTATACTGCTCTTGTCTGGTGTTCTGTTCAAGAAAACCACTGGTCCTGGAAGCTTGCATCCACATGTTCTTTAAAATCTATCCTGCTTACCTGTGCATTGAGAGAAAGACATTCTGTAACAGCATAGTCTAAGGGAGTAGAGATGTTCTGTAAGTAATAGAGCTATGTAAGTTAGACTTGGAGAAGCGAGGAAGATAACTAGCTTGTCACCTTACTTTACTCCAGAATTTATATTTTTTGGTTTTCTTCTCTAAAAGCAAGTTGCTAACCAGCACCAACTGATATACAAAAGTAGCTGGGCTATTTCAATAGATTTCACCAAATACCTCTGGAGTTTTGCTGCTTTGCTTCTTTGCCTCACAGTGGTGAAAAAAGTGGTAGAATTTGAATTTCATTATGTGAGTCTTCAGAGCATGAAGGAGTTGTACTGTAAGCTTGGGATCAGAAAGTCGTGAGCAAGAATCTTAAGAGAAACTACTAAGATGCATGACAGCTACTATGAGCAGAGAAATAAATCCCTTGAATAAATTAGTCAGAAAATTTTCAAGCTTCAGCAGCTTGACTGTTGTTTTTCTGAGGCCAGTTGTTAATTGGAATTGACTGTGGCCCTGTATGTTTTAAATTTTGATACGGTAGTGTTCCTGAAGGGTCCTTTACTGTAGCTAGCTGTTTCCTCTCTTTCTCTTTCAGAATCTACAGAAAGGTCTTTTGCAGCTGCTTGCCTCCTAATTTTTATACCTGCATAATTCAGTGACCACAAATAGGAACATACATGTAAACAGTACAGGAGAGAAATTTGAGTTCTAAGTTGCAAGCTGCCCCTCTGGGCAGAGATGGATTAATTTTTATCTGAAGTGTTCATTTCTAGACATATAATATAAGTAATAGCTGAGGCCATAGCTTTAGCATTTATTTTGGTAAGTGGCCTGGCTTAAACAGCAGAGCACTCTGACCCTTTCATTTGCTCATAGATTGGACTACTCCTCAGTTATGCTGGTGAAACTGTATGGGCAGGCAGTGGTGAACTGGACTGGCAAGCTAACTTGGCCTAAAAATAAGTTGCTGGCTGTTTATTTTCTATTTGATTTTGATGGCCTATTTTTGGCCTGAGTCAGTATCCCCGTTCTGTTTGCTGTGCAACAAATGGTAGTGTGGACCTGTGGGTGAGGACAAACCCTGGGGACAGGGAGTCAGAGTGGTGCGGTAAGGCACCCATTTGAGGACACAGGCAGAACAGCAGGGCCAGTCTAATGGCTCACTGCTGCAGTTGTGCTCTGTTCCACTTCTCCCCACAATGAAAAACAAAAGAAAGAATCAATTTTTGCTTGCTCAGTGAGTTGTATTGGTTGCATCAGATGGAGGAACAGAGCAGAAGAGAAAGAAAAGACCATGCCTTTTGGTGGCAGCAAGCAAGGTTGCTTGGCTTGAAGGTACACAGAAACCTGTTGTTTGATGCTGTTGGTAACCTGTCTGGTTTAAATCTACTGTGCTAGAGCTTGGCCTCTAAGAAGTTTTCTCTGTTTCACTATATGTGCCCTTATAAACTGCTGAACCCAGCAATCTAGTGAAAGAATTGCATGGTTCTAAGCTGTGGCAAAGTGGCTGTCTCCATCTAGCACTGCTTCAAGCCCAGAGATAGGAAATGGGGTTGTCTGCGGGCTGCAGGACGTGTGTCACCTGTGCAGTGTGTGTGATACATCCATGGGGTGACACTGGCCATGGAGCCTGCACTGCTCTGGTTGTACTGTCAGGGAGACTTGCCCAGGCTGCTTTAAATCAAATGGCTCAAGCTAGCTGTTGCAGCATGGCACTTGGATAACTGAATATTTAACTTGCTTGGTTGCTTCACTGATCTCAACCTGCAGCAGTTCCACAGCAGCTGGTACTGCAGCTAGCAAGCTTAAGGCCAGGTCTTGTATGCCAACATGGCAGCACATGACACAGGATGCTCTGAGAGCCTACCAACTACCAGCCAGAGAAACCCAAACTTGTTTAAGAAAAGGAGAGGAAAGTTTTAGTTCTAAATTGTAACTTTTATGTTTGGTACCATCAGAATCAAAATGGAGAGATTGTGTAACCTGACTCCAGTTTATTTCCTTCTGCTATAGTGTATAAAGAATGACTACAGTACAGACTTCAAGAGCACAATTGTTTTTTGGACTGTTGTGGGTTTTCTTAGTCTGGTAAATAAAGGAACCTTTCTGGATTGTGTTCCTGTTTTATTTAGCTGAAAAAAACCCCAAACCACCATATTTAGAATAATTTCTTCATGTTTTATTACTTTTTTCCCATACTTGGTAAAGGTATGTGTGTCCTTCCCTTGACACACTGCTGATGGATTGTAGAGCTTCACTGAACTTGCCATATATGCAGGTAAAACTGAAAGGACGCTATGATTTTAAAGGTTACCTTTCCCACATTAAATTAATCTTTTATACAAATTCTTGACATATTTATAAATGGCTCCTGTTGGCACTGCTTTGTGGCATTCCCATAAGTGCTGGATATAGCTGGTGTTGATCATGGGTTTGTTGGTGGGTTTTTTCCTCTTTCAAACTCCTCTACTGGAGATACTAACTCACCTGTGTTGTGTGTGTGGGAAAACTCTTGCATAAAAAGGACATATTTAGGTATTCATCCACTCTCTTTCCAAGGGAATATATGTATCTATATATTCCTAATGTGTAGGCACTCTGCCATGATATGAGAGCAGTTGATTTCTGAGCTGTAGGTGTGTTTGGAAACCACTAATTCATGAGGAAAGAGCAGTGCAGAGTAAACTTGTCCTAAAACCAAAGGCTTTGTTTAAAAAACTAAAACAAATCACCAGTTTTTCATTTCTATGTGTGTGTGTTTCTGAATGTTTGTGTGAAAGGAAATATGTTTTTGCTGACTTTCTTTGCTATTTTAAAATATTCTTTTAGGGCAATCCAGGAAGTGGAGAGGAATTGGGTTAAACCCACAGAAGAGCAGATGCAGGAACCTGAATTTCTATAAAAAATGCAAACAAAGCAAAGGTAAAACAGTATTTCTAAAAACAATTCAAATAAAACAAAAGAGTGTTGGCTTTTAGGTTTTGTTGAGGTTTTGTTTGTCTGTTTTTGGGCTTTTTTTATGAAATCATACTAGGGGCTCTAACTTCAAAAACAGAGCATGGTTTTGTGGAGTGGTTTGAGCTAGAGAGCCAGATCTCCCATCTCCTGGTCAGAAACAGAACCACCAAATAGAAAAGGAGGTTCCCATCTCTGTTAATAGTTTTTAAAAAAAAAAAAAGCAAGAGAGTAAGTTGGATCCCAAAGGCTGGCAAGAAATTTTTGACTCAATGCTATTTTAGTCTGTTTGCAAAACTCAGCTGCAAAAATTTGTGATCTGGTTTAGGCAATCAGATGAAAATTCAAACTGCTGGGACTGTTGTTCACAGTATTTCTTACTCGTTAGTTTTATCTCTTGCTACCATCATATCTGATAAGCATCCAAAAGACCCTGCTCATAATATCCTGTAAAAAAAAATTTTTTAAAAATCAAATTTCTAACTCTGGACTGTGAATGCTATTCTCTGAATTAAGCACTGACATATTGTGGTGAATTTGTGTTGTTTCAGAAAAAAGAGTATTAGGAATTTCAAAGATTTGACTTACAGCCCTTTTTCTTTTCTTGTTTGCTTGCTGGTTTTTTTTTTGTTCTTTTTTTTTCCCCTCTAAATTGCTAGACTTAGTTGCTTTTACAGTAAATTGCTTTACTTCTGTCTTCTTGGTGCAATTCCTGGAGCAGATTCAAGAAATGCAGTTCTGTGGATACATACGGCTCGACCCTTGTATTTGTGATTATCCAGAAGAAGGCTGCTCAGCTGACATCTGTGTTGGGAATGATGAGATTAACTGCTGCATAACACCCCCTGCTAACCAAATCAAAGAGGTCAGCTTTAAAATCAACGGGTTAAGAAGCTGGCAAGTTACTTTTCTTGTAAGTACTTTACTGACTTTGTATCTGAATTCACTTCCTCTTCATGAAAACTAAGGTTGAAAGGGAAGGTTTGGGGAGAAAAGGGTGATGTGTTTTAAATCCCTTCCACTTGTCTATATCCCACTCCATACCTAACTGAAACATATTCCCATGGCAGCCTTTACAGCAGCTTTCTCCCCTCCCTAGCATTCCATGTCATACTGTACCTACCCCTTTCCTTTCTTGTTGGAGATAGAGTTGGCAGAGTTTTGTGTGGGAGCAAAAGAACTGCTTTAGCCAGCTTTATGCTTGCAAAGACTACCCCTTCCTACCTCCCATTTGTTCCCTTCCACAGGAGAAGGGCTCTGCTACAGGCTTTCAGCTGTTTTATTTATATACTGTACAAAATGAACCTAATCGACTAATTGTGATTTAAGGCTGAACACCTTAATGCTCTTTTTAGCTGCTTCTTCTGTTCATTGGCTAGGGGGTTTTTTTGTTTGTATTTTCTGTTTTTCCAGGGTGCTACAAAGGAGGGCAAAGAAGACACACTGGAGCTCAGAACTGAGTGCAGTGACTCAGGCACATGGTAGCAGACCATTTTCTACACAAAACAGGTTACTTCTCAATTTTTTTTAGGAAAGGATCAGGGTAAAATATAATCTCACAGGGTTAGTCATGCTGAGGCTGGGCCATAACAAAATGCAACTTGTTTGGTGCACAGTAAGGATGTTAAGGGCAGAGTAAAATTAACCAAATCAGAACAGTGGTAGTTCAGTAGTTAGGGACTGTACTTTTCTGGTGGAGAAGGAATGGCAGAATGAACTGTATCTTTTAATAGAAGAAATCAAAATGTTCTCTGGTTTATCCTCTTTAGGCTTTTGTGCTTAGTAGCTCCTTGAAGAAAATGATATCAGAACAGATGATGAAGGCAGCCAAAGGCCAAGAAATGGTAAGCATGTGCATATGTTGGTATAGGAATTTGTATTCAGAAAGAGATAAGCCTGCTACTCTATCACTCTTACAACTGTGCTAGAGGAGCACCACTGAGGAAAAGTATCTTGAACATTCCAAAATTTCAGTGCAACATTAATTGACTAAAAAGCAGATCTTTTCTCAGTTTTACTGAAATAATATTCTGAATGTTAAAGACAGTTTCTCATCACAGTTTTAATAATCTCTTTTACATTCTCTCTCCTTGATCTCATTTTTTTCTGGATATGATAAAGGATATTGACGGCGCTATTTTTTATATGGTCTGCACTATGCTGTTGTATCCATTTCTGGCTTTCACTTTTCCTCCACTTCATTTGCTTGCTCCATCTGCTGCAACGTTAGGCTGAACTGAAATCTGTGATGTTCACACTGAGAAACTTTGGTTTTAAATAGAAGTGTTAATAAACTAAAAATCTGATTTGTAGCTAAAATACTTCTGCCTTTTGTGTGGGCCTTTCATGGAAATATGTTTAGATACTTGATATTTTAAAAAATAATTTCAAGCATTAGTAATGTTTTTGTTTAATCTTATGATATATAAAGACTGTCTGCCAACTGAAAACTTCTGAAGAGAAAAAAAGGAAAGGAAAATGTGTGATCTTCTAGGCCCATGCTGATTACATTGAGCAATGAGACAATGAACAGCATGTTATTTCATAGCTTTAAACTATGAATGATTCAGAAGCAAAGACCAACTTTAATTTTGGAAAATATTGGATCTCTTTAATTCTAAGTGCATTTGTAAGGGAAGTAAATTTTAATTATGAAGATTAGCACTCATTACATAACTAATCAGCTATTGATAGTACTTAGGTAGCGTGTACTAGAACAGAAGGGCAACTATACCAGTTCATTTCCTGCACTGTTGTTTCTGGGTGTGACTGAATGCTGATTTGCTCAGCATATTTTGTAAGAGTTCTTGGGGCAGCATTTTAGCTACTCCAACCTTACATTTGTCAATCTGTTCAGGAGACCAAGGTGCCTGAATCAATGAAGAGTAGAAATAAGAAATCCAGCATCCAACAAACGCAGGTTAGTGAGTGAGAAATTGTCTCCAAAATGTAAATACAGCGTGTTCTTGCTTGCTACTGTTGTTTAGCCCAACATCTGTTTTTCTGACTAGGGAAACTCCTAAAAACGTTATTGAGAACTTCCTTGGGTGGAAAAAGATATTAAACTTGAATTTTGGGAGGAAATAGGGGGCAAGAAACATGTCTGAATAAAAAGTTTATTTTAGTTTGATGGATTTACAACAATTTACTTAATTTTATTTCTTCTTCCAAATGTTTCTGAATTACATATTTGAAATTTGCAAAAAGACAGAATATATAGAGAGATCAAGTGTGTTTATCTACATGAAGCTGCTGGTGTATTTTACAGACTTGTACTCAGATTCTGCACCAGGATTGTTTATGCATTCCTTTTTCCATCTAGTTGGGAATCGTATTCATTTTGAAAAATTGACATGTTACATATCCATATGTAGCATATGAACATTCCCAACACACAAAAGATGCAATTCCAAATTCATTCATTGCTAATAGTTCCTTAATAGCTAAATGACTAAAAGATGTTGCTTTTTCAAGTCATTTTTTGAGTGAAAGAGAATAATATAAAGTGAAATAAAATAAATACTTCTATTGGAGAAACTGCTAATTTAATCTGAATTCAGAAAAAAAAAAGAGATGTTGCTGTACCTTCAGAAACCATAAAACCAATTCAGTAATTGCTCTTCAATAAGCAAATCAATTAACATTTGTGTGGGTTCTCTTGCCCCTTCCTTTGAAGTGCTCTGTACTTACTGTTGCTGGAGACAAGATTCTGGGTTAGTCGTGGCCTTCAGCATTCACAAATAACTTGCAAATGATGTTGAGGGAGACAGCATTTTCTGACTAGACTTGTGTCTGGGATGGAGACTGAAGGATGTGGTTCAGTGGCTTCACTGTGGCAAAACTTTAGCAAGGACTAAGTTGCACAGCACTCTGGCCTTGAGGCAATTGCTCTGACCTGAACGTACTGAATATAGTTGGGTGGTTGTGGGGTTTTTTTGTTTTGTTTGTTTGTTTGGTTGGTTGGTTGGTTGGTTGGTTTGTTTTGTTTTTTTTGAGAAGAGCAGCCTTGGACAGGACAACATAAAACCACTGTTCTTGTCAGCTGTGTCTGACTGCTGATACAAAACTCAGTAAAGTAGGAAAATTGCAGATGATAATTAGAAAGGAGGTGTTAAAGCAAGTCAAGGTGTGCTGTTGCTTTAAAGAGTGATAGTATAGAATGATATTCCTCATTTTATACAGCAAATTTGAAGTGGTTTAGGTCTTTGTGCACCAACTTGTGTTATCAGAGAATTAATACAAGATCTCAAACCAGGCTTAGCTAACTTCTAAATGCTGTAATTGTAGTACTAGGGTTCTTAAGGCTCTGCTTTGCTATTCCTCTATTTATCTTTGAAAGATGCTTGGAAAATGTGGTGAAAGTTTGTTAAAAGTTTGTACATTCTCATTTGAAAAAGTGTTGAGTTGGGTCTTTATAATTTTGCAATTAGCATCCCCAAGAGTCTTACAAGCCCTTGCTCTGACAGTTTAATTGGTGCTGTGCAAAGACTGAAAACATTCACCAAATAGTTTCTGCCGACTCACGAGAAGGAAAGCTTAACTTTTATTTTCTTTGTGATCCTGTACACTGATACTACTGGATCAGCATAAGAGCCTGGAAATTCTTCTCTGAATAGACAATCTAGTGCAGCAGTAAGATATAGTAGGAAAATAAAGAAGGATAGGTGGACTGAACAGACAGTGAGGCTGTGATATGGAATCTGGCTGCATCTAGGCCATTCTACCGTGGTGTCTTTTAGAAATCTTGAAAAAGGCATGGTATAACTTCTACAGAGATAATGTATCACACCACACCTAGTACATTGTAATAGGCCTTAGAGCAGCAACTGTTCTTGTGTCCCATTCCAGCAGAAAAAAAAAAAATCTTTTATCTCTGAAATATCTCAGAGAGACCAACCTGAAATATCTCAAAGAGTTCACCTGAACAGTGAGATTTTTCTAGCTTATGTTTGTATCTACTTACAGTTCTTGAAATGCATATGCTCTTCTGTTTATTTGTTTCACTGCAGGTAGTTCATTCAGGTTTTATATCAAGGAAAAGACTTTTGATTAGGCCAAATGAAGACAACTGTATATTTAAGAAAATAAGAGAAGAGGTCCTATAATAATTTAAGATACTGTCTTTCAAAAATAATTGTCTGGAAATAATACACCCATTGCTGAAGTATTGAATTATAAGGCAAAAAATCCCCCAAAACCTTCAGTGTAATTCCTTGTCTGTGCACTGTTCTTTAGAGTATTTACAACTCTAGTGGGTGGATATGAGGTGGGTGCTGAGAATCTGCAGGTGTATTGCATACAGGCTTATTTTGATTTTTTTCCCCCCAGAAGCTGGGGCAGAAAGGGGAGGGTTAACTGGAGAAGGTGCTACGATATTAGCAGAGGGGAAAGTATTTACATGCCAGTTTATACTGTTTCTGTGACTGACTGTGTAATTACTGTGATGGCTGAGCAGGCTATTTCCACTTAGGCATTGTCTGGGAAAGGCATGCATTTCCTCTGATCCCTCCAACCCGAACAGGCTGTTGTGATGCCCTTATTGTCCTGCTGAGGTACCACCCATTATGATTCAAAATCTGCCACACTTCGGAGAACTGAGGTGTGAGCTGGCACAGCAGTGAGGAGAGCATGTATACAACTGCATCAGGAATTGAGCTGGTTCACACTGGTGGCACTGGGTGAGGGAATACCCGATGTGGTGGCTAAAGGCAGGCACACCATTAACCACAGCAGTAACCTGCTACTGCAAGACTAAAGTGCCAAAAACATGATACTCCAGGCCAGGCTTTAAGGATCTTTGATTCTTCTTGCTGTCCTCATTTTGAAAGGCAGGATCATGTGTGAGAACAGGGGCAGGAAGCTACAATATTTTGGGAGAAGTCAAGTAGCTTCAGCCCTCACCCTTTTCCCCCTCCTACTTACTTATACTCCCAGAGTCTTGGTGCTGAAAAGACACGGGCGTAGAGGAACTGCACTTTTACCTGAATTTTTATCCTTCTGATTTTTGTGTTGTTATGGGGATAGCACACAAAAAGCATACAAATTACAGGATCAATTAGGTTGGAAAAGACTTGAGATCGAACCCAACCTCTGACCAAACACCACCATCTCAACTAAACACAGCGCTAAGTGCCATGTCCAGTCTTTCCTTTAACACTTCCAGGGGTGGTGACTCCACCACCTCCCTGGGCAGCGCATTCCAATGTCTAATCACTTTTTCTGTGAAGAAATTCCTCCTCATGCCCAACCTAAACCTCCCCTCGCACAGCTTGAGGCCATGTCCTCTCATCCTGTCACTGGTTCCCTGGGAGAAGGAGCCGATCCCACCCGGCTACACCCTCCTCTCAGGGAGTTGTAGAGAGCGATAAGGTCTACCCTGAGCCTCCTTTTCTCCCGCCCGTGTCCCTTTCCGCGCCGTGTCCCTCTCCCGCCCGTATCCCGCATTCCCGCCCGTGTCCCTCTCCCGCCCATGTCCCGCATTCCCGCCCGCCGGCGGCCTCCGCCCAGCAGGGGGCGCCCGCCCCGCCGCGCCCCGCCCCCCGCTCCGCGCCCGCTCCGGCCCAGCGCCCGCTCCGCCACGGGCAGGTACGGGCGGGTACGGGCGGCGGGGCCGGACCGGGCCGGGCCGGGGTCTGGGAGGGCCGGGCCGGGCCGGGCCGGGCAGGGCAGGGCAGGGCCGGGCGCTCGCCTACCAGCCAGGGACGCGGGGACGGGCCCCGGGCAGTGCCCGGCCCGGGAGGCGGAGCGCAGGGTGCCGTTCGGTGGGAGAACGGCGGGAGCGGTGTCAGCCCTCAGAGGGCAGGGAGGGAGGGGAGCGGGGCCGCGGCCGCCCTCCTGGAGGGGCGGTAAGTGTGCCGCTTTGGAACCTGCTCGCCGGGGTAAGAAGGTAAGGGAAGCCCGTCCCCAAAACTGTCTTTGGTAAAGCCGTTACTGTTTTCAAGGGAAGTGGGGTAGTTCCCGGTGTTTCATAGGCGACGCTAAAGCTGCTGCACCTTGTCGCTGTGCTGGAAAGCTTGGGCTAATACCGAGTTGTGAAGGGAATGGGAATGTAACTAGAGACAAACTACGGTGAGTAATATTAAATTGAAACTCTGAGTATCAAAGGGTATAAAATTAGTTCTTTGAAGATCTGTCTTGGGACCAATCTTATTAAACATTTAATAGAGGTCTTGAAGTAGCAATTAAAACTTTACTGTCTTAATTTGGCAGTGGTGAAGAATTGGGAGGCATTGGCAATAGAGGAGAGGGTTACACCACTACATAGAAAGAATTGGGTGATCTAAGAACTAGAGTACGAAATAAGTACAATAACAGTGTAAAGAATGAGGGTTTGCAGCTGTAACCTTGTAAGGAAACAGTTTATGGAAGAAATTCTTACCAGTTGAAAACAATGCAAAACCAAAATTTGTGTTACGTCGTTACAAGATAAACAATTGTGGAAAAAGTAAATGCAGACTACAGTGATCCAGCAAAGGAAGTTATTATTATCCATGAACGGAACTCTAAAATACTTGGTATAATGTTAGTAATTGTCAGGTAAAAAAGTAAAGTGGAACAGGTGCTGGAAGATGTGCCTAGGTCAGGTAGGGAAACTAAGAGTCTGTTGGAAGCAGCATTGGGCTTTTTTAATTTTGTAAAATAAAGGTCTTTTTTTCTCTCTATCAAACCATCAAGGTAAACACTGAGAAGGGAATAAATTGAGCTAAAGAATTATGTTGATACATGGATAATTTAACATAGATTTTAAGATTAATAATACATGAAAATTTCTAACCATCAGAGAGCACAGATGTTCAAGAGCAGCCTTCCAAAAGGTCAAGGAGAAGCAAATCCCAACACTTTTTAGATGGAATGTGACTGGTGTGTTAAAGTAATGATTTTGTTTGCTGCATCAGAGTTCTAAGATCAGTTTTCCTTTTTTGTTCATTTGTGAAGTAGATTATTAAGAAGAACCTGTTAAGTATGTTTTGTAGAAGAAAAATACTTATAGTAATGTTTGCAGTCTGAATAGTAGGGTTGGTGACAGTCAGAAAATAATGCTGCCTAATTGCTTTTTTTGAGTTGAAGAGAAGGTGTGAAGACTAAGCCAAGGTGAGTTGAAGGCTGAAGTGCAGTATGTGCATCTGCTGTCTTCTTACCAGAGCAATGAGAGTTTGCCTCTGCAAGAGGGGACTATAAAAATATTTTCTAATCTGTACTCAGTGACAAATTTCCACTCAGCAGATTTTGGTATCCTTTAGTTAGGGTTGTCTCATCAGCAAGTGCAAGGGACTTGGAGCAGCACTTTAGATTGACTGTGTTATCCCACCTCATATTCTTGTGCACTTAATGTCAGAACTGGTATGGCCTTGAAGTCCTCATCTGCAGCCCAGGACCTGAGATACCTGCTTATCCAAGGAGTGAACTGCTAGTGACTCTTCTAGGGATTTGGGTATGCTGGGTGTGGGTATTTTGAGGCTGCTGCTCTTGTCTTTTGGTCAGTCTGTCAGTTGATTGCCTTCCACATGATCTCAGCTGTGGATGTTCTGCTTCCGGGTAGTTCAGTTAATAAGCAGATAAAATATTTTAGAAGGCATTGGTTTATACATGTTACATGAAATACATGATTCCTTGATGCCTTCAGCTTTCTGCAAAGACCATCCAGAATGCTGTTAGAGTAGGTAACAGGCTTGTCTGGAGTGCATGGGCTTGTTCCACCAAACTTCAGTTGCTGGTGTTTACTGTGATTCTGTCCTCATCTAAATCAAGAGCACAAATACTGGAATGGTCAGTTTTGTTGTGGTTTGCTTTGCTATTTAAAATTATACTTAATAGATAAGTGGAAAAAAGTTTTACCTTGCTCAGCACCTCATTGAAGCCCTATCTATTACAGAACTTAGCTTCTGGCTTTGTTTCATGTGTCAACAGCACTTTTCCAAGTGGCATTTCTTTCTTTTACTCCATGGTTAAAATTTCAATTGGCTGAGTGGAACAGAGCTGCTTAGACATCAGTTTTGTCACTCCGCAGATTTCTCATATCCGAGTAGTGCAGCTACATCAGCTGAATTTTATGACATAAAGGCATAAGTCCTGCAATGTTTGTTGATGGGATTATATTCTTCAGTGTGCTGGAGACCCCTTATAATGTCTGACCAGCAATAATGGATGGTGACAGAAAAAGGGCAGCAGCACATTTCAGGAAAGGCTTCTGGCTTATGGGTTTCCTATGGATGGTGTAGAATGCTTGTGTGTCTTCTTCACCTCAGCTTTTTTTTCTCCAGAGAAGTGTTTGCCTGTCTGTGCTATGTGTTCCCACTGTGTTAGGGACTGGTTCTGCCTCAGCTTGGGGACATCTTCAGAGGTTTGCTACATCTAAGGCTCATCAGCTTTTACTCCAGTTTACTGAGTAGGATTGTAGATACAGTTGATGTGGATTTTTGGGAAGCATTAAAAAAAGTACCATACCAGAGGCTTTTGAGGAGACTGGATGCTTGTAACACCAAGGAAATTTCTTACATGAAGAAATAATTGGATTGAAAAATGAAAAAGAAGGCAAAAAGAAATTTCAAAAAATGGGAAGGATGCAGAAAGGTGGCACAATGAGCTTCAGTGTACACGAAGTAAGATGATGTTTTGAGTAGAATAATGTAAACCATGCTCAGGTGGTGCTGAACTCACAACTGGCAGCTACGACTCAAGAAAAAGCACTTGGAGTCACCACTGAGTGTTCCCTGGAAACCTAAGCTCAGTGTGCCATGGCAGCCAAAGAGCCAGGAAAATGGCAACTGTCCTCAGAGAGGTAGTGAGAAGAAGACAGATGGCACCATTTTGCTGCTCCAGCTTGGTGCAGCTACATCTGGGGTAGTGTGTGTGGTTCTGGTCTCTGCAATGCAAGAAGGATACAGCAGGTTAGAGAAAGGCAACTGAAAGGGACAAGGGGATCAGCTTCCTTAAGAGAGGAGACTGGAGAGTCAGTATTGTTCACTGACTAGATGGCTGGGGCATGACCAAGACTTACGAAATGAAGGCAGTGGATAAAATAAGAGTTATTCATCCTATCTTGTGATCCTGGAATGGGAGTTGCTTGCTGGCATTGGTGGGAGGGTGGTGTCAGATGGATATAGGGAAGGATGACAGGGACAGCTGTGGAGGCAGAGTGTGGGCAGGTTCAGGAAAGGATTAGAAAGTGAACAAGAAGATTGTTGAAGGTCTGGTGAAAGGACTGGTCAGAGACGTCCCCGACACACTCTGGCGGCTGCTGGCGTGTGTTTGGGGAATGGACTGCAGGAAGCACCCAGGTTCATGTGCTGTCCCAAAGAAGGATCTCTGACGGCCACTTGCTGGACAAACAGGATTGATCTGATCCAGGACAGCAGTTTTAGTGAATTTAGGATCAGTCTTTTCAGTGGAATAGTTTTAGTTCTGCAGGGCTCAGTTCTGGGTTCTGAACTGTTAGAATTTCCATGAACAGCCTTGAAAAGGCAGTGAGCAACATGGTGATAGGGTTTGCCAGTGACACAGGTCAGCTATGAAAAGCTGAAGAAGACCCTGTAAGGCTGAGTACCAGGGTAACATAATGTAATGGCACATGAATTTAGTGTTAGTAGAGTGATTCAGGTAGCATATAAAGAATCCTAACTTCCCATATGAGATACTGAGCTCTCAGTAATGGGCAGTATTTTGCAGTTATGATGAATGGTTCCATGAAAATGTAACAACAGTGCTAAGCAACAGTGAAAAAGGTAAACCAGATAGTGAACACTATTGAGAAACAAATAAAGAACAAACCAAAGAATCTGTCATGCCACTGTGATAGTTCATGGTTCACTTCAAACACCCTGCTCCAGTCACCCCTGCTCTGTCTCCCAGCTCAGAAAACATATAGTAGAAATGAGTGGAATTCAGAGAATCAAAGCAAGAATGCTCATAGACACAGACCCCCTTCCAAAAAAGGAATGACCAAGAAAGCTGGGCCTTGAAGATTCATGATGGAAAGGGGTGTCTGAAGAGGATAAAATTAAGGCCTATAGAATCATGAGTGGCATGGAAAGAATGGGCTTGGGTCCATTCTTCCTGCGGGAAGTAATGGTTGTCCACAAATGAAGCTAACAAGGCCCTGATTCAGCAAGATCAAAAGATGTTGTTCTTCACAGGTAACTGAGTTGGAGAACTTACCAGAGTATGCTGTGGATATTAGAAGTATTTGTGTTGGAAAAGGGGTAGATTCAGAGGTGGAGAGGGAGCCAAATACATAGAAACCCTATCCATTTTGAATAGCAAAAGCAGTATTATATATGCTTGCCCTATTGTGTTTTTTCCTGGCCTTTGCTTTTGGCCATCATTTGAAAAATTATACTAGGCTCAAATTGACATTTGTTGTGATCTGCTGTGGCTACTTTTATATTAGCTTCTTATTCACAAGAGTAATAATTGACATGGACATTTTTACAGTTGCTCTTCATCCTTTCTCAAATAGAACTCATGAAACCTTTTTAAAGAAACACAGGTAATGCTGTTTATTGACTAGACACCAGGTTTCATATTGAATATTGAGTCTTTTTCAGATAAGTTACTGGAATTTACTGAGTTATCTGAAGGTGGAAGTTTTCCGTGTACTAGTGATGTCTTTTGTTTCCAGCTTCAGCAGGATCCATTGATGCAATTGGTAAGCATCAGTTGAGCCACTTCACTCTCAGGTTCTTTTCACTCATCTTCCATTACATTTTGTGTCAATTCCAGCCTCTCTGTGGATCAGGAGCTTGAGAGTAGTCTCCCTGATTCTCCCGAGGCTTGCATGTTGACCTGGGAACCCGTAGTCTGCTCATTTACTCCCTTCAGTCCCTTAAGATAGAGTGTTGGACAGACACTAGTACTACAGGTTTGCCTACATGGAGAATTTTTTTGAGCCTAGGCAATAGTGAAGTAACTATGCAAAAATAACATGTATATGTTAATTAGAAATACAACCTTAATAGTATTACCATTTCATCATTCTGTGTCACAGTATGATACAATTAATTTTTTTAAGTCATGCTGTGTCGATAGAGATTTAGAAAGATTATTTGAAACAGTAAATGTATCAGTTAACTATTTGGCTTTGGTTAACTGGTATAATGATTTATTGTGTGAACTTGAAAATTCTGTAGCAGCAGCCATAGAAGAGTCACGTATCTGCAGCATTAGTTGTCTTGTCGTTGGTATTATTTGTTGAATAGAAATAATGAACTTTAATAAATAAGATGAGCAATACATTATTTTAAAGATAAAGTCAACATACAGCTATCTATAAATTTAGGAGACATCTGCTTTTTAAAGTGACCTGCTTCCATTCACTAGCTTCTAAACTGGATTTGATGTTGCATACTAAGGCTGTGCCATCAAGGTTATGTATAACGAGCAATTATACACATTAAAAGAAAAAAAGTAAGAAAATATGAACTGTATAATAAGAAGTCATTTGGTGACAGGTTCTTTGTTTATTGCTCTTGTTAAGTTCTAACTTCTGATGATTCCTACTGGACACAGGAAGTTTTTCCCATTTTAATAAACCTGTCATCTCAGACTTACTGTTTTCCTAGGTAAGGACTGAGCCATTTGTGTGTGGGGGCATGGCAGATGTTTTGAATTTAGTTTTGGGTGTTTTTTAAGAAGCAGACATAAATGCATACTTTTTAAAATTAAGTACCTTTGTCTTCAGAACTCACGCCCCATATCAAAGTCCTCATTTCAGTATTACAGAATTGGAACTTGAATGAGATTGCTGTTTATACTACAAGGGAATAGCAGTTTGGGTTTCAGAATGCTTTTAAATCAAGTCTTATAAAATCTTATTTTCGTGCCTTTCATCATTTCCTTCTCAGGAAAACAGGAAACACCAGAAATGTAGAAAAAGTGCTCCGTGTAGCTCCAGGCTTATGCACCACACCAGTACCTAAAGGAAGCCTCTAAGAAGGCTGGAGAGAGGCTTTTTACAAGGGCACGACGTGATAGGACAAGGGGTAGTGGCTTTAAACTGAAAGAGGGCAGGCTTAGATGGACATAAGGATTAAATTCTCTACCGTGAGGGTGGTGAAAAACTGGAACGAGTAGCTCAGAGAAGCCTGGGGTGCCACATCCCTGGCAAGGCCAGGTTGGGTGGGGCTTTGAGCAACTTGGTCCAGTGTAAGGTGGCCCTGCCTATAGCTGGGGTGTTGGACCAGATGACCTTTAAGGTCCCTTGCAGCTCAAACCGTTGTATGATTCAGTGATTCACTCCAGCGGGACCGGAATGTGTCAGTCCACGTGGTGGCAGTGTCCATCCAGACAGGAGAGCTGTACCTCCCTCCAAGCCTGGGAGCGACCGCCAGGAGCGATCCCTTGCTGCTCAGTTACTGTTGTCTTCTTTTCCAGAGGACTGCTTCGAGCCTGCAGCAAATTTAAAGACAGACACTTAATTAGGAGTGGAACAAATTCTCTCTAGTCGGTTAAAACCCAAACAAATAAACTAACAACAAATCAATATGCAAATATCTTTAATATTTTCTTGACCATCATATACACTGCAGGTTCCCAGCAGACACAGAGAAGGAATTTGAATGAAGGTTTGTGAAGAGATTGATAATTTTGACCAATGTGATTCAATAACTTTATGTAAAAACATATGTATTCAAACTGGCCACAATGATCAGAGAAGTGCTGCAGTTATTTACTGATTTACCTGAGTCAGTTGTGGGGAATTTAAGTTACAGATGATTTGAAGAAATCTGTAAATTGCCTTTCCTCCTAAATAGGTCTTGTGCAGAAAATGAAAAATAAGGAATGTTCAAAAATACTTAGGAGTATATTTGATAGAAGTTAAGTGCCCTGACAGACATAATGCAACTGAATTCCTAGTTAAGTATAGCAAGGATAAAATATTTGTGAATCTGCTTGTTGATAACAGTGTTTTAAAAGAATGATTTCTTTCCTATTGTTTCCTTATTTTGTGTACATAAATACACAAAGCTAGTACTATTTTATCTGGGAAAGCATTCTGCAACCCTGGATTGGTATTTGAAATCTTGTATATTTTTATCTTATACTGTTGACATACTGTACAATAATGAGCAAGGATCCCTATTTCCCAATGCCATCATCCACTGATCCGTAAAAGAACATAAGAGGGGATGTAGATGATATGAGCCTGCTGCGATACCTCAAATCCAGGAACTGTTGAAAAAAAACCCTGAAGGAATTGGAAATGGAAAATGCTGCAAAATGGAGATGTGTATAAAACAGACATCATGCTGTACTGAATCTGAGGTGCTGCTTTTAGTAGCACATCCATATTAGTGGAGTCATAAAACTTTGTTCCAATTGGACTGAATAGGTAAAATTTTCTAACAGAAGATACAGAAATCTCAGTGGAACTCGATGTAGGTAATGGGGTTCTTTCTGAAACAGAAATGAGTTGATCACATAATTTTTTACTGCATATAAGATTTATTCAGTTAAATGACTTCACAGTAACTTACACGTAAATACACACATGCATGACAACTTACAAGGGAATTTCTCCCTCAGCAGTTTAAGGGAAGTATTGGAATGTTCTTCGTTCATTTAAATACTGAAGAGGAAGGAGCTCTGCAAGCCACTGAAGCACATTACAGAAAGTTCTCAAAGTGCATTACAGAAAGAGGAAGCTGCTTGCCACCAGGGAGTTAACAAATGCAAAGTTTGCAAGTAATGTATATTGTGGTTTTTTGTGGCATGGGGTGGGAGATGTTACTTTTTCTTGATTTTTGTTTAGTTTCCGTTTCTTGGTGGTGGCAATTTCTCTAGGTGTAGTCTTACTGATGTTTAGATTTTACATGTTAAAATGTGTATTAATATTGAGAAGTCTCAAGGATTGAGCAATCTGATATTGTCCTGTTGTCCTGACATGTTGTTTTAAACAGGGACAATTACTTCAGTTTATCTGAATGTTCTGGGAAATACTGTAGTTTTGCAGAACTGGTATATGCTATGTAGCAGTGACTGGGTGATTAATCACAACTTAGCAGTTTTATTAATATTTTTGCAGTGGAGGGATTGGTCCATTAGTAATGCTATCTCACAGTCGAGTTGTTCTCTCCCGTTTTTGGTAGCTGTTGAACTTAATGAGAAGGCAGACACAACAGCATGTATTTTCTGTAAAATAAAACTGACCATGGTTAGTACAGATTTCAGACTAGTTTAAGAATTGACAGAATTTGCATTTAGCTCTGTGGCTTGGTTTATTCAAGATCACTCCTAGCTTCTGTAGGCATGAATGTGTCCTACAACAGATCAGTGTGTGACACTGAGTTACCATTGTACAGAGTGTAGTGAGAGACAACTGACTCCTAATAAATAAAAGTAAACTATTCTTACAGAATCACTTAATATAAGCATTCCTTTTGCAAAAAAAAATATGGTTTGGTTAAATTTTCTTATTGTGTACTAGCCCACGTGCCATTGAAGAAGTGGCTTACAGCATAATTTCTAAAATTATTAATTAAAAAGTACACTGTTGAGGCTGTATAAATGTTGTATAAATTTAGGGAAAATGTATTCTCATGCCTTTCTGATGAGAATCCTTCTAGTTTTGGAGGATGTCTTTGAATTTACTTTTCCCCCACAAAACTAATTTTCTATCAAAGTGCCAAGTTACTAACAACTGAAATTTTTTTGAACAAAATTATTATTTAACAGATATGTTTTTAGTTGATAGTGGTGCTTTTTTAGAAGCAGTGATTTATTTCAGTCTTTAGCAATTAGATTTATTTAACTCTTAGTAATTTTTAGGGACGTTCAGAATGCTCATTTTGCAGTATTTTGTGTCTTGTTACTAATACAAGTCCATTTATCCTAATTTGTGCCTGTAAAATCAGTGCTTAATGGTAGGGGTACCAGCTTTGACACAGGATCAGAGTATTCTGATTCACCTTTTAGAAGCCATTTAAAGAGAATGGCTGATGCCATTTGCCTTCTAAATTTTGTTTGGAAATCTCTTCCATTACATAATTAGTGCAGCAATAAGCTTTTTGATATGTAGTATCAGAAATGTAACCACCTTTTGTTTATTCAAAACTGTATAATTAAGTTGACTATTGCAATTTTTTAAAGAGTTTTGTTAGACAAGGAATTTTGCGAAGTTGGGTTAAATTTGAGGCAAGAACATGTCATTTGGGGATTGACATTTTAAAGACTGTGTATAGTTCAGCTTTGTATGCAGCTTGTATCTGGCATAGGTTAAGTAGCCATATGTGAAATAGAATTTTGTTTGTAGAAAAAGTCTTTTTAATCACTAAGATAAATCAAACCAGATGGTCCAGATTTTTTTTTTTTTTTTTTTTTTTTTTTTTTTTTTTTTTTTTTTTTTTTTTTTTTGGTGAGTGCATGCTTACTCCACAGTCTTCAAGTGTTGGGAAGAAGGATTTGCTGGGTTTTTTTGTCTTTCTTATTGTGAAATGCTAAGGATTTGCTTTAGTCTTCTACACACCAGTGATCGATTCTAGAAGATTCTAGTGATAATAAATTCTGAATCAGAACTATCTCCAGTTACACTTTCTGTTAACTGCTAATCTTTGAGCTTCCTTTTCTGAGAAGATAAGGAGGTGACTTTTTTCCTTGGTATAATTGGCTAATGTTTCGTCACAGTTGCGGAATTCTGTAAGTCTTTACCAGACAGACACATCTGGTATGAAAATATAAATATTAGCTAACATTTAACAGAGCACACCATGCCATTTTTAAAATAGCCTAAGTCTCTCCCAGTATAATATTCTCATGTTGATTTATGTTAGGCCTTGTTTTATTAAACACGTTTAAACACTCAAGTATTACTTTACAAGCAAATCACAATCTTTTTGTCAAGTAGGGGTTTGTCCTGTTGATATGCTGTTACTAGGGCTGATAATTGAAGGTTTTAAAATGATTTATGACCTTGCTGTAGGGAAGATTTAGTACAGTATCTAAAGGTCACAATAACATCATACAGAAAGTGGTCCCACTGTTTTTTTTCCACTAGCAGAGTGGAAGAATAATTCTCATATCGTTGATGATTTGGGTGGGAAATGGGCAAGAAAATTGAAATTGCTATCAGCTGGGAATCCTAGCTTTGCAGCATATTCATTGGGAATGCAAGTAATTGCAGTGTCCTTTGTTGGTATACCGGGTCATAAGGAAGCTGTTAGTGCCCTAAATGACACCAATCTTGCACAAAGTTTTACTGTGTATCAGTGAACTGGCCTTTTGCTGTTGGAGATGGTTGTGGAAAAGGATTCTTTGAGTCAGTGATTTACCATCACGTGCCTAAAAGCATACTTGCAGCGCAGGGAAATGTTCTCTGTTTAAAATCATTCCTTATACAGATACCAGGACATAGAGTTTATTCCTATCTTTTTCTCTTCAGTGTCCAAGAAAGAAAAAAAAAAAAGTTGTGCATTCCTGTACACTGGGAAACTAGACAGTCCTGATACATGTAGCAGAATTTGTCCAGATAGGAGATACAACCTAGTGAAGTTTAAGTATGATTTATTAACCTCAGCAGCCTGGAATGCTACAGCTGTTAATCAGACCAGTGCATGAACATTTTGAAATTACTTTTGTAGGTACTTTGATCTTGAATTTGATCTAAAACATGGGGAAGAGCTATAAAATATAGACATTATGAACTCTCAAAAAAGGAGAGGTTTTAAATTGAGTTCTTTGGCTACTGGCCATGTTTCCATTCTTCTGGCTGAATGGGTGCACTGGTGTGGAAGGATACCTTATATAGATGAGAAAATTTAAATCCGTGTATAGCAGTTTTAATAAGAGGTTCAGAGAGTTAATGGGAACATTGCTACACCATGAGCCTGAAATAGAAACCCTGGGCAAGTGAAAAATACTGTTTCCAGTGAGGTTTCAGTTCACTTTCTGTTCAAAGCCTATCTGGTAAAATCACTTTCCCTCCTATCACTTGAATTGTGTCAAGTCTGTATTGAGATTTCTTGTAAGGATTTTTATTGGTTTACATATTTTTTAAAACTTTTTACCTCCTCTCTGAGGCAGTGCAAAGAGAAGGCTGTTGTCTAATCTCCAAGACATTTTCGTTGCTTCTTACCATTGCCTCATGAACACTTTACCATTGCTAAATCATTCTCCTTTTTTCCTTACTGTTTTCAAGTAATCTCTTCTGTGTCCCATAAGCACACAGTGTCAACATATCTTCATTATTTAACTCATCCTTAAAATATTCTTCTGCAAAACTTAAATCATGGTTCATGAAATATTCTGTATCGTAATCCAAGGTGAAAAATTTATCTTCCTCTTTTAAGTCCTGATACGGGAAAGGACTTACTCCTTTGTTTAATATTAAGGCAGAAAAACTGTATTTGTACTTCTCCATATTGGGGTTCTGGTCAAACCCACAGTAGCCCTGTATTTGATTTTACCATTGTCTTCCTTGTACCCACTTCCAGTTTTTGCTTTCAGGTGGGCCACTTCATAAAATGCATTCAGTTTTCTGTGGTCTATATTGCTCTTCTTGTTTCTTCAGTAGTTTGTGTTCCTGTGGCACTGTAAAAATAATGTTCTGCAAAAGATATTGAAAATTATATTTCTTGCAGAAGGAAGGAATTAGTGGTTTTATTAATTAGCATTTTTAGCAACTGACTGTACTTTGTACACTGAAATTCAAATTCAAATGGTAAAGATCCCACTGGAGTAGTTTTCCCTATAAGCTGATAAAAATTGCAGTTAGCATCACCTGTGAACTGAATTGTTTATAGTTTCCCCATTTACGACAGGTTCTTCCTTTCTGTCCTGTTTCTCAGTGTTTTGCCCTTTAATATCAATACCACTACATGTGGTTCCTTACTAGGTGAGAGCTAATCACCTGTCTTGCATTTGTGACTGTGATCTTACCAGTTTTCTGTAATAACAAAGTCTTTCCTGCAGTTTTCAGAGGTGCGAGTAAGACTAAATGGGGCTTTTTCCACATTACTAGTGGGAAACGCAGCTCATAAAGGTAATGTGTATGACAGAAAGATTTCAGAGTCGGCTTATAAGTTAGCTTGCATTCTTTTTGGTAACCTGAGCAGTCTATGGTACATTTGTGTTGTATTTATTTGCCTGGTTTCACCATGGTTTCTTCCCACTTAAACTTCCAGGTTTGTCAACTCCTCTGGAGGGATTCAGAACAATGTCCTACGTTTTTGTAAACGACTCCTCCCAAACAAACGTGCCACTGCTGCAGGCTTGTATTGATGGAGATTTTAACTATTCCAAACGACTGCTAGAGAGTGGTTTCGACCCAAATATTCGGGACAGCCGAGGTCGAACTGGCCTTCACCTTGCTGCAGCCAGAGGAAATGTAGACATCTGTCAACTCTTGCATAAATTTGGTGCTGACTTACTAGCCACTGATTACCAAGGTAACACAGCTCTTCACCTGTGTGGGCATGTCGATACCATCCAGTTCCTAGTTTCTAATGGACTTAAAATTGATATTTGGTAAGTCATTTTTCACGGCACATATTTTTATAATACATTAGTCTTCTGTCACCAGAGCCTTGCATATAAATCTGCTGTTGCTGAAATGCTGTATTTGGTGCAATTCCACTTTTTAAAGATACCACCTAATAAAAATACAAACTAAGAAGGCAGGAAAACAACGAGGCCACTTTTGCTAGTCTGTGCAACAAGCAAACCAAATAAAAATAGCAGCTGCTGCTGTGGGCTGCTGTATCTAATCCTGCCTCATTGATGACATTGCTGCCCTAGTTTGACCAGACAACCAGGTGTGGGTGGTTGGCACCAAAGAAAAAAAATCACATTGACTACTCTAAAAGAATTTTCTCCACTGCAGTTCTATTGTTGTACTGTTTAAGACAAAGAAAATACAGTATATGTGTGTGTCAGTTCATTCCCATACTCTCTGATAACAACGCTCCCTTTCAGTGTTTTCGCCCTCCCTCAAAGTCTGTGACTCAGTCCTTCTTTCAAATATTGTATATTCTTTCCTTCTGGCTTCCAACAGCTGTCAGATGCCAGTACTCAGATGTAAGCTCTCAAGCTGCAAAATAACTAGCTGTTTCATTCCTGTACTGAATTACTTTGTTTGTGGAACTTTCTGCATATTCACAACACATGCAAAAACCAGGAGTAATGTGAAAACCTTTGAGTTTTTTTGAGTCTGTCCTTTTTTCACCTGTACCTCATTAATGTTTTCAACTCAGCAAAACTACTTATTGGTAGACCAGATTACTTACAGGTTGTGGGTTGGGTTTTTTCCCCCCACATTTCAAACAGCTCTGGTGGAAATTCCTGGTCTGAAGTCAGCTCTGGTCCTATTCAGTATTATTTTAATAGCAGCAGAGGGACCATCTGTATTTTATTTCATTTTTGCCTGATGTCCTAATACCCTCATAAGAAAAGGAACTATGAGGAGCCAGATTGCACAATTCTTTCTTGAAATTAAGCTTGAACTTGAACATTGCCATAAATCTACTGGTTATTTTTTGCTATAACACCCAGAGATTCCAATTAGATTAGAGTCCATTGAATTTTGATTTTACTTAGGAGGAGAAAAGAGTTGTGCAATTTCAAACCTAAATATAATTATTTTCTCCTGTAGCCCATTATGCTGTAACTTGTATAGATAATATTTTCATACTGTCTGATATAATAGAAAATGGTTCTATATAGTTGTTATTCTACTATACTACTAAAATAGTTCTAGTAGTTACTAAACTGTAATACATTATGCTGAGTTGACCTGTTACAAAATTTCTATATTAAAATTTTCTTTCCTTATGTCTTTTTGTGGGGTTGTTTTAGCAACCATCAAGGTGCAACACCACTTGTTCTTGCCAAACGAAGGGGTGTGAATAAAGATGTGATTAGACTGCTGGAATCCTTAGAGGAGCAAGAGGTGAAAGGATTTAACAGGGGAGCTCATTCAAAGCTGGAAACAATGCAAACTGCTGAAAGTGAAAGGTATTTATGGAACAAAAGTAATTACTAGAAGAAATAACATTTATTGATTTTAGGTTTTTGTGATTGACTTGATTGTATATTCCTCATAACAGATAATATGAATTTTAGCCTGATATCATCAGAGCAAATCAAAGTCAAATGTTAAATTTTGGAAAAATCTATTTAAACAGATCAAATGTAAGGAAAAAAAAACCACTTTTTCCATTGAGATTTCAATTTTATGATAGAAATTTTTAAAAATAATTACTCATTTTCCATTACAGAGTCACAAAAGTAAATATTCTACCACTTACCACAAAGCCAAAGCGAAAATAGCATGAAATTCAAAATGCCAATACCACAGGCTAACCTGACGTTCTTTTGATAAGAGGGAGTGTTCGTACAAAGAAGGGGTAGCAGACTTTTTATCTATCTAACCTTGAATAAAGGATTTTATGTGGTGCCATATATGAAATTTCTATCAGCAGTAGTCTGGGAAAAGATAGACAGTAAGAATTTTGTGGTGGCTAAAAAGATAGTTGATGCTGGACTGAAGATTTCAGGAAAATTGATGACCATTTCAGGGAAAGTATTGTGTTAGAGGGAAGTTACTAATGAATTCCCAAAGGTCTGGTTCTGGGACTGTGTTTGCATAGAATTTCCATAAATAAAAAAGTAGGAGCATGTGAAGTAGAAGCATGTTAGTGATACCAAGAAGTGAGATATAGGCAAGCCAGAGGAAAATTGGGATGGTGTAGACAAAAACCTGGAGTTACAAGGGAGAGGAAATAGTAGCAATAAATTGTCATTCAGTAGCACAAAATGCAGCTTTTTTTACCAAAAGCTGCATACTGTGAAACAAAAGTTTTTCAGTGGAAAACAAGGTATAGGAGAAAAAGGCTTGATGTACTAGTCAGTTCCATGTTGAACTGTTGATGCTTCCCTGAAAAATGCAATGAAGTTCTGCATCTCTACATGAAGAAAAGTGTCAGTCCTGTTGTTTAAAGCAAGAGTGACTTTTGCTCTCTAATGTGTTCTGTTATGCTGTTTACCACCATTTAAAAAAGTGTAATTTATCCTTTAGGAAGTGTTGAGAGACGTTACTTGAAGCACTCAAGGGAACAGAGCACTTCCTTATGAAAGAAGGCAACTAGAGGTGGTTTTAGCCTGGCAGAGTGAAGGCTAAGAGATGTGTGTGGTTGCTGACAAGAAATACTGATTTTGAACAAAGTAAAATAGCTGTTTAAGACAAAAGATGATGATGATAGCATAAGAACCAAAGGATACAGATAAACCACAGATACTCGTGTGATTGAAAATTGGGAATGTTTTTTTACAATGAGCTTCCAAGACAGCCTTCTTGTAGATTTTGATGAGGCAAGAAGCTTTGCAAGTTTCAAAGGACGATAATTTGCTTGCAGAAATCCTTGAATTGCCAGTAAACATGACAGAGCATGGGACTGAGATTAATAATGCAAGAAATCTTTTCAATACTTTTTTAGTTTTAGTTCATATTGAAAACAGGGTATCAGTGTTGTTTGGAATACTTGCTCTTACACTGTATTTATTCAAATTTGAGGGGTTTTTTTCTTGTTGTCTAATAAGGATCATGAACTATGACTACTGGAGCATTGTATCACAGAGGATGGGGAGTTCTGTCACAAACTGTTGTTCGGTTTGTACCAAAGTGTACACATCCTGTACAATAAATGAAAATGAAGCTGTGTAGATGGAGTTATCTAAGTTGAGGGAGCAGAAAAGGTGAAACCTTTATGGTGAAGGCAACAAAATTACAGAAATAATGCCAAACACTCAGAGTGAACAGATCTGAAGTCCTTTTTTACACATTAGGTGACCACACCTATCAGAGAGACTGTTTTAAGCCCTGAAATAGAAAATTTAACTTTATTCTCAAAATTACATGGTTATAAATTATAAGAATTTATGCATAATACCTTTCTGACTTCACTACATTTTATTGAAAGTTGCTTGTCCCACAGAAGTGTATTTATGCTGGTTCTATTTAAAAATATGGACCAACAGTTCAGTCCCATTTAAATTCTGATTTTTGATTTGATAGTGTCCCTTTAATGAACATAGCTTCCTTTCTGTTATTTGACCTTCATAAATGTTATACTGGTTGGTTTGGCAAGGAAGTCAGCAACTCTCCTTGGCGAGAGGCACAGAGACATAAACAGTGCACTACCCAGCTTGTTTGGGAATGTGTTTAAAATGTCTGAAATACATTATTTTTAAAATAACAAATAGCAGATGCCTACAGCAGCCAAAGCAAGTGAGCTTGTGTGCTGTTTGCTTTGTAAATAAATAATGCCTTTGTAACAGTTGGCTTTTCAGACCTCCACCGTTTCACTCCTCCCTCTTAGTATTATTTTCACATTTTAGAGACGCTTAGATGAATGTCTTCTGTCCTCTCCCCCCACAACTGTTTTACATTATGTATGAACCTGTGGAGAGATAATGCTCTTTCTAAAAACAGTCTCTGGCTTTAGTTTTCTGCTCCTTGTTACATGCAGTTGCTGCTGCTCTGGAAGCAGAGGCCAAAGTTACATTCCCAAGTCAGATGTGTTTTTGCTGGCTTTGCCCTCCCCGCGAGGGGAGCAGCACTTTGTTGTGCTGAGCTGTGCTGAACTGTGCTGTCCTGTCCTGCGCTGCCAGGAGGCAGAGCTCGCTCTGTCTGTCTCAGCACAGACACAGAGGTCTGTCCATCTGCACAGCCCAGCAGGACCCGTGGCTGTGCCCAAAAGCACATCCAAATGTGAGCTTCCATGTCCTGTTGGAAAGAGAAGAGAACATCTGTCTGTGCTGTGTGGCACAAACCCTTCTGAGGACGTGTTGCTGCATTACCAGTTCTTATGCAGCTGTGATTAATAATACGAGAAAATGTCTTGAATAACATAGATTTTAATTGAGTTGTAGTATGAAATAGAGAAAATGTTTTCTATGTACCCTTTTTAATGAGAAGCATGTGATCTTTTCACTTTAATGCATTGCACCTTTATTTAACCTCTCTGTGGTTATATATTAACTACTTAGTACTTAATGAGTAAGTTCTGTTCTACACCAATGGCCGTCTCTTATTAAAGCCTTTGTTTTTCTTGGTAAATCATAATAAGAAAGGAAGGTGACTAAATCCTGCAGCTATGGGCAAGCAAAAATAGCTTTACAGGATGGTAAATATTTAAAAAACAAAAATACAAGCTGTTTAATAGGCAGTTTCTGAAAACTGCATGTAATGTTGCAATACTTCAGCAAGCTATGAGAGTTTAGGCTAACTGTTCTTCAGTGGCTGTGCTTCCTGAGAAAAAATACCATATGAATAGTGTGAAGTTTTCTCGTGCTGTAATCTTAGAAGAGAGATTTTTTTCCTGGTAACAATCATTTGTCAGTTTTTTACTGTAACCAAGAACAGCGGCATTTCTACAATTAGTTTTGTCTTGGAAATTACTTTTCCCTGACTTTTTTTTTTTTTAATTTTTATTATTAGTGCTATAAGATATATCTAGGAATATGGTAACTGAAAGCAGTTAGAACTGGGGAAAAAGATTGGGTTTTTAATCTGCTTACATTCTGCTATTGACATAATTGAGTAATTGATTCCACCATTTCCTTTCCATGCTTGTCAGAGCCCGATCCTGTAAACACCCATGTGTATAATTTCACTCAAGTGAGAAGCAGTAGGACTGTGCAGATGGTCAAAATTTTAAGTGCAGTCAAGTGAGAAGGCTTTCCTATTCTTTGTGAGGTTTTTCATACAGCAACAGAGAAAGTTTCCCATTTTAGACCAATTGTGAAACCAGCAAAATTGGCAGAATTATACAAGAATCCATGCAGTATTTCGGACAACTTGCACCTTCTCTAAAGGTGATTCATTGTCAAGATGAGTGCCTCATTCTGATTTTATATTTGTTTTACATTTAAAAGTGAAAGCTCCAGTCTCCTGATTTATAGTCTGACAATGTAAGGGGGTCTGATGAATTGGTAGTGAGATGTTAAAACATCAAGGAGTCACTGAGCACCATATGGCAGAGAACACAGCAATGCCAACTTGTTCAGAAAGTTTCGGAACTTCTTGTTATCCAAGTTTATTGTTTTCTGTGTTTTGTTTTTTTTATACAAGAAAGGAGGCTTCTGTAGCTAAGGCACACAGGAGAGTAGATCACGACAGAATTCAGCATCTAAATTAATATTGGTTAAATTGTCCATTTAATTCATCAGAGTTTGTTTTTAGTCATTTTTTTTTTATTAACAAGAGCTGTTCCCCTTGAGGTTTTAGCTTATGCTTCATTATATTTTACTAAGCCATATTTAGTAGGAATTATGAGGACTGACTTTTGAAGGCTTCTAGGTGGCAAAACTGAAATTCAGGGCAGTTGTTCATATACAGATATCATTCTCTTTGCACAGGTTAATAAAACATCCATTCAACTAAATTGAGTTTAGTGTTAGGAGTGTTTTCCTCACCTGCTTTGTCTTGATTTAGCAGAGGCAATGCTATAAATCTGCAGGTGGGTTTAATTTTTAATTTAGAATGTTTCAGTTGCCCTTAGTAGGATTACTGTCATACTTAAAGGTGCATTCTTTTGCTCTGATGTATTTTTAACTTTAATCCTTCGTAGTGCAATGGAAAGCCATTCCCTCCTTAATCCAAACCTACAGCAAGGTGAAGGAGTTCTTTCCAGTTTTCGCACAACGTGGCAAGAGTTTGTGGAAGACCTGGGCTTCTGGAGGGTGCTGCTGCTCATCATTGTCATCGCTCTTCTGTCGCTGGGAATAGCATACTATGTTAGTGGGGTGCTTCCTTTCGTAGAAAACCAGCCTGAACTGGTGCACTGAAGCAAATGCAAAAAAGTGCACTGTGCTTTCTCTTGTTCTAATCTTATTTTGAGCTTCTTGGAATTATTCTCTTGGTGCAGGCAGTGGCAGCTGTATATACTGTTTGCCTTTTGTACATTTACTATTAACCCAATCCTTTGAAAGAGGGATTAATTAATTTCAAGTAAAACACTAAATTCTAAAGCATTCCTAAGCTACCTCTGACTTACCTTGACTCACAAGCATGATGTGAAGATAATCCTCTCTGATAAAATACTATGATTCCAAAGGGCCTTTCATAACGAATATTAAATTCCTGGGAGTGGAAAATATATCCTAGTGCAGAACAAAATTTTATCTGTTTTCCCTATGAAGAGAGGTAAATCTATTGTTGGATATTTTTTGTATGTGCTTCAGTCAAAGCACATAGAAGAAAGATACTCTTAGAAGAAATTTTTCATAGAAGAAAAATACTCTTTGAAAAATTATTAACAAGAAATCTCAATAATGTAATAACACATTGTGATATATAGACAGTAATAAGCTGTGTCTCTGTAGTTATTTTAATGCCTCTCCATAGTTTCATATGTGCTAGTTTATAAAAAGAGCGAGAAATAGTTCAAGTTTTACTATCTCTTTAATGTATAGATCACTCATTTATTAGATCAATGTAGTGCATCTTCCCCAGATGAATTTAATGTTGTTAATACCTGCCTGAAGTAAGTTCTGTAGAACAAAGCTGTTTGTTGTGCTTTGGAAGTAAAGTTGTTTCAGCCTTGGGCTGAAAATGTTGCATTTTTGTTGAAATGTAACTAAGCAAACCTTTCTTTGTAAGGGTGATTAAAAAGTGATTTAGGTGTTCTGCTGTGTATATAATAATTCTGTAAGGTCATTGTGAAGGATGCCATGAAGGATAACTTTTCCTTCCTCTCACAAGGACCAGACTGAACTGTATCACTGTGTTGTTTTCATGTTTGTGGAGAGAACTTGAATAGAATTCCTTTCTAGAATTGTTTTCCATTTCACTTGTTTTCAGACAGCACTTGCAGGCTTATGAATTATTTTCTGAGTATGCAGAATAAAAATATTTAAAATATTAGTATTTAGGAACATTTTATTAAATGAAATCTTGACCCATTCTGTACTTTGCTATGAAATGCTTTGTTGTAAATAATCTAGGGATATGAATCAGTTAGATGCTCTTTTATGAAGGCTAGAAAGGTATTGCATAGTAATTTGGAGGTTTTCAAAGAATGCAGATTCTCTTGTCACATGCTGACTGGACATCTAATTCTCTTTGTTGCCATTGCCTTGGAAATCCCAAACAAAACTAATTCTGTGAACCTAAGGAATTAGTTTTTATTTTTTAAAGTAGGCTCTCCAAAATTGTTGCTAAATATCAACAAACATTTTTTTATACAGTTAATACGTATTGATAGAAGTAACCTATATCTTTCTGTTCTAGTGCCATGTATATTTTTCTTTCTTGTTTATTTGTTTGAGTGAAGAGGGTTGTTGTCTTTTTTTTGATATGTGACATGGGTTTCACTGAGGTGGGCCCCATTCTAAATTGCATCTGAATAAATCTTGATCTCAGTTCTTAAGTTAGAATTTAGTGAAACAATACTTTTTTTAGCAGCACAATGCTGCAGGAAAGAAAGCATCTTTAAAAAAAATAGGAGCATACTCCTGAATATTTCAGTTGTACCATTTTTCACCAACAGATAAACTCATTGTATACCTAAATTACATTTATGTGTCTAAATAAGTACATTTCTGTTAATAATACTCTGTATCTTGAATAATCGTGTTGTCTTTCAGTATGTATTATTTGCATAATTTGTAATCGTATTCTCAGTATGGCTGAATGCCACAAATAAATATGTGTAGTAAATGTGTTTTGGTTTTTTATTACATTAGTGCAGCAGTAATGATGCTACCCCATTTTACTGAGTTTATTTGCTGTGCATTGATAATGAGCATTTCAGAAGGGTGGAAGTTCCCACCATGAGAAATGGCAACCAGCCAGTTGCTATAAATGAGGCTTTAGAGCACAGTTTCTTCAGATTTGGCTGTTGTATTTTCAGTATTGTTACTGCAGTTGCTGTCTCAATGTCTCTCTTATCTGAGATTTCAGGTATTGATAGAGGTCTAGAGGCCTCTCAAAATTTAAGATTACCTGTCAGGGGGTACAAAACATGATCAAGAAAACCAAGCTTGAGCCTTAAGTCGCCTTTCCTACTTTCTGTATGCATAAGTGTACATACAGGAACTGCACATTGAAAAGGTTTGAAAAACTGCGTGTTTCAAATTAAGATACGTCACTTTTAAAACCAAAACCAAATGCAAAGTGCTATTTGAGCTTCACTGTGTAACATCTGCTGCTCTTTGAAATAAGGATGTGATAAACATCTGACTAGAAGGGAGTTTGTTCTGTATAGACCTGTTCTGTATACCTCCGTTATTGGAAAAGGAAGCTGTGCCTTTCAGTGTATCTATAAACACTAACATCTTCCTTTTCAAAGGTTGGTTCTAAAGAATTCATTTACCTCCTGTACACTGGATTTCAATAAATACAATCTGTCTTTCTTACAGGAACAGAAAGACGACTTGAGCTTACTTTGTCTTGAGACTGTTGTCATAGGGAGTTTCACTGTTCCAGCAAAATGACATAGATCACAGACTGGCTTTGGGTAAATAAGATTTCTCTTATGTATTATTGTAGTGATGTCTCGATACCTTAATTCAGGGACTCACTTTTGTGCCAGGCAACACAAAATTCAGCTGAAGTACTTAAATATGATTGAGATAACAGGCATATCATACTACCTTGCAAGGGCAGGTACAGAATTATCTTTCTGTCACCAGAATTTAATTTCATAATGTTAATATAGATTTAAGATTAGGCATGTTTCAAATCCAAGACAGATTGTTGTCTCAAGCTGTTCGTAGACTAATGAGCCAAAAAGGAATAAAGGAATTGAGAGAGAAAACAATCATGGAGGTATGAAATTATTTTTTTTCCAGTGACATGAAACCACATGTGGACAAGATAATGCAAGGTAAACTGGAGTATAAAAAGGATGCACATAGGCTACTCTGCAGTGGCCTGTCCTTGTGCTCACATATATTCCATGGCAAGATGACATCTGTCTTACAGTAACTTGTTCAGGTACCATATATCTATCTTCAAGCGCTCTGTTTTCACTAATAGTGGTAGTTTGCTCTGTAGAAGGGGATGATCTGCTGGGGGATTGCCAGGGGCAGGTATTGTTCTGGTTGCCACAATACAACAGGTATTTCATTACTGGACATGATCTGGCACTGAGAGGTGTGTCATCATGAAAAGCTCCTATCAGAGAAGGAACATGGTTTTGCTTTGAAATACTGAAACAGAAGGTCTAGGTAGTTTCTGGGTCTGCAGCTGATTGGGAGTTTGATTTTACCGTGAGTTGACTAATCTTTATGTGTGTTTTTAATAACTTAAGTAAGTAAAAACTATCAACTCCATCTAGTTAGCTGGGTAGCTTTTTTCCTACTCAAATATGTTTGGCCATAATTACTTAGAAAAATTAAGTAATTTATTCAGAAGTACAAATTGCAAGTGATAACTTCCCTGAAATAAAAAAAAAAAAAAAAAGTAATATTGACTGTTGTCATATTCAGAATTTTAAAAAGTCTAGCATATATTTCAATGTTACCCAAAGTTGATTTTTACAAGAACTGATTGCTTTCTCAGCTGACACATGAATTAACTTGTTTCTGAAGTTGTTCCTGCCTCTGAAGCCAGATCTTTGTTAAATTCATATTTGAATTGATGGTTCAAATAAGTCTTCAGTGTTGTGAGAATTAGGTCAGAATGCTTTTCCTTCATTCAGTGTGTTTTTTTTGCTTTTCAGCATTAGTCCTTGTAGATTGGTTACTTGCAATACACTTTGGAAAATTTCCTCAGTGATCCAAAATGTTACAAAACATGTTGTTGCCAGTTGTTCCTACATTTCTCATCCGTGGTGTTGGGGCTTTCTAGAATTCAAATGTCACTGCACTGTTTCATAGCCTGCAGTTCTCTGTAAGTGCTGAAATACTGCTGAATCATGAAACTCAGATCCGTATTAATATTACGAAATCAGTTTTTGGTAGCAGCAGAGATAATCCTGTACCTGCACTTGCAGGGTTGTATAATGCACCTGTTATCTTAATCATATTTAAGTACTTCAGCTGAATTTTGTGTTGCCTGGCATCTTTTGTACTGCTCTTACAAACGCTTCAAAGGGAGAACGTCTTTAAAACATACAGTATTAGGAAACAAATGCAACTAATTGGTAGTTCTTTGCTATTTGTTGCTGGGAAGTGAAGTGTTCCCAGGGTCACACTGCCCGAGAAATCTGAGATGAAAACTAGAAGTCTCCTGCTGACAGTGATCTGGTGTGTCTGTGCTCTTACGCAAAGCAGAACGAAGGCTCTGATGTTGCAGCTGAAGCAGTCTGCGTGTGCAGGACCCTGAAAAATGTGTCTCTGCTGTAGACATTTATGGTTTGTAAATCATTGTTGCAACTAAGCATTGAGCAACCAATATTTCCTAATGACTATGATGGGACAAAACTGTTGTTCTTCATTAATGCCAAGGGAATGGGGAATTTGCTGGAAATTACCATAACTAAAAAGCAACATGGGAATTTTCGTCTGAAACCCAAGTGTAAACAAGTCACAACCATGGCTTCAAGTGACACATTCTTTCCATTTGGGCTTTTAAACTACCTTCTGGATAAAGAAGAAAGGAGGAGACATTTGGAACAGAATTTGTTGTATGCTATGTATGGTTTGCAGAAAATAGGAGGGAAATGGGTGCAGCGAGCCAAGACAGCAGCACGGCAGGCAGAGCAGTGTGATACCTTCATGAATCACTGCTCAAAGGCCAATCCCAGTGCTTGTAAGAAGTGCAAGGAGTGACCAGTAATAGCTTCCTAGCAGGAGAAGGATTTTACTGGCTTGTGATTACACCATCTCACAGGGGTGGCCATGCAGCCATGCAACCGGAGCTGGCCCTTCTTGACTTTCAGCGTCTAGAACGCTGCTATTTCAGACAACTGCGTGTTTGAATGTGTGCCTACATTAACAGCTGCTCATGTGGAAGTCGAACTGGTTCCTCTTACACAAGAATTCTTCTGCACATAGGTTAGCAAGTGAGGTTTAACCAAATGTGAACAGAAGCTCTTTGTAAAACATTAAATATTTCTGGTCTATGAAGTTATGTTTATCTAAATATCAGAAGGCAGGAGTCCAGAGGAAGGATGCAATAATATCTCATTTTCTTTTGCCAAAGAAAAAGGAACAGATAACATTCTATTAATGCAAAGCAAAAGAAAATCTTAGTAAATTATTTTTGCACTGTAGAATATGAATTCCTTAATGAGCCAGCTTCCTTAGTATGAGGGTTTTTCAAATAATGTAATCTCTGGCAGGTAAGTTTTCTGAAAGAAAGGCTGACATAGCCTTTCAGTGGTGTGAAGGTAGTAATGTTTAAAGGTTGTGCTGGCTTAATGAACTGTGCATACTGAAACAAAACTAGTCAATGGAGTGGATTTTTGTTACGATGTAAGGATTGAAATGCCATATGCTCATCCTCATATTGTTGTCTCATTGCAGGCTGAGCATCTGGCTTGGTTTGTTTTGGTACAGATATTTTCAGACAAAAATGAAGCATGTAGATATCAGTAGGTTTAAGCTGGCAAGCACAGTTCTGTAGTGGACATAAAGAATAATGGAGTATCCCACTGAAAGTCATGGTAGCTTGTATGTTGACTGTGCAATCTTGCCAGGCATTTTCCTTAGAGAACTGGTGGTTTTCCCATTTATGGTACTGGTTTGAATCCTTGTGTCAGTTGATAAACACCAGTAGTGAACATGGGGCTTGAACTGAAGGCCGTTTTCAAAGATTTTAATTATAATAGAAGTCAAAACTTTATTTCAAAGTTCAAGGAACTTTTTTTTTTTTTAAAATCTAATGTTTAGTAGAATTACATCCTGCAAATGTGGACAGATAATGAGCATGTGTGTGTCCTTACTCTGTATACTCCTATGCCAAAAGGAATAGCAAGCAAGGCCCCCAATGAGATCAGTTTGAAATTAAGTCTGATTTAAGGAATTCTGATGTTTGTCATCAGATTGGTACTTAATATACCACCAGCTCTGTTTTTATTTGTTGCACTGACTTCTTGGTCTCAGTGATACAGCTTGGGAAGGGTAGATCACATTACCTACCTTGCAGAGGTGTGCTTCCCCCACCAAGCACCATTACCTTGATAGTAAGCGAATTCTTCAGTTCCAAAATGTTGACAGTTCTCTTTGGTTTTTAGTGTTACGTCTGTTTTGCAAAGTGAGAAACTCCTTTGCTAGTATGGTAGTTTGTTTAGTTAAATACTTGGTCATTTTGTCCCATTTTTCATGTTAAATGCAACAGTGGTTAGAGGAACTGTTGGCCTTGCCTTAACCTGGTCCTCCAGAAAGCTTCTGGAGATAGAGCAAACACTTGGAGGTCTGGCAATAAAGCTGTAGACGTGTCTACTCCCTGCATTTTCAGGCTTTCCAGGACCCTGGGGATTTGATATTGGGCTTTCACAGTCACTGTACCTGAAGGACAATAGTTTTGTAGAAACTTTAGGCCATTATGTATGTTCTGAAATTCAAATGTGTGCAGTTTTGAAAGCTTGTGTCTTCTTCCTAGAAACAAGCTATGCTACAATGAGCAATTGGGAATATGTTTTATGTATTTTTAAGCTAAGAAAGCAATCTTAACTGCAAGTCAGTTTTTAAATCTTAAGTAAGGAAGGGTACAAGACCACAGACTTCACTTCCTACTGGCACCCAGGGACCTGCTGCTTTCTTCCCAAAGTGCTTCCCTGCCCTGGCACTAGTGCTAGCAGGCATCTGATTTCAAGCATGAAACTGGGAAACTGTGTCAGGTAGCCCTACCAGAAATTTACTTGCACTGCATTCTACCTAAATCTGCCCCTCCTTGTTGTTTCATATCCTGCCCTCCAGTCCATGCCTCTATTATGCTTCACCTAGGCTTAAGATTTACCCCATTTCATATGCACTGAGGATTCTGTTCATAAAACGTATTTCTTCCCTGTAACTTTTTTCCATTTTTTCATCTTTATTGTTTACAGCACACTATCCCCCATCTTATTGGAGCCATTGTCCTTTCCCAGGTATCTTTATTCTCCTAGCCCAGCCTAGGCTGAAAGCCCTTTATGGGATGGAAGACACCATGTTTTGAAGAGAGGGTTATCAGTTGGCTCCAGTTCACTAGTTCACTTCTGTCAGTAGTAGTCATCTTTTTAATTTAGACTTTCCTGTAATAAAAATACAAGAAGCTAACTTTGTTGTGTGAACCTTATTTTCAGTTTTACTTCCTTACTCTAGTGCTGTAGTTGATTCTTTTGGTACTTTCATTAAATCAAACTAACTCATGTGTGGATTACTTCAGCTTTCAGTAGAAAATGTCCAAGATCTGAAGTTGAACTTGGTTTAGGTCAGAGTGAATATGAGTAGTCTGTGCAGTACTTGTGAGACTGGATAGTGGGACTGGACAGAGACCACTCCATGGGACAGGATGTTGTAGCCTCTGGACATTTGTGGTGTACAGTCGCAGCACAGATCACGAGAGCAGCATACAGAGGTTTACTCCCCTTCTTTTGGCTATGGCTCCATAGCAGGCTTGCCCAGGGTACATGGAGGATACTCAAATAGCCCCTAGAGTGGACACCACTGCAAGTACTCCCTTTCTGCTGCAAGACTTTTGACATAGAACAGTCTGTTGAGGCAAGAAGGATGTTGAGATGAGACCAGCGTAGTTCCCAGTTACCACCCAGAGTCAATGAGCTGACAGAACCAGCTGCACACCTATCATGGTTTATGAACACGCCACAGCTCTTTTGACACAGATGAGATAAGGATGTGCACCCTGTGCAACAGTGTGGGGAGAGGAAATGGAGTCAGTGCTGTGTAGGCTGCTGTCTCTGCATGGCCAGTTAGCAAGCAGTTTGGAAGCCACAAACCATATGTGAGAGCCACTGGTGCACAGGACAGATCATATTTTCTTCAGAAAAGATATTTCATGCAAGTAACCTCCCCTGGTTTGGGCTTTTTGGTTGTTTTTTTGTAGACAAGTACTAGGATCTAAGTTTCAGTGTGACCTTTTGATGCATGAAGGAAGAATGCTGAAAAGCAATGGATCAAAAAGAGTAAGGAGAAAGATTTAGAAAGAGATTAACAGCTTCCTTAGAAACTGCAGATGTTTCGGAGGAAAACTGGGCAGATGCAGACATGCTCCTGGCAAAAAGAAGAGTTTTGGGAAAATCTTTTCATTTTCATTCTTCCAGTTAGAGATATCCAAGTGTAATTTTACCATAGCTCTCAAACTGAGCAAAACATTCCTAGTTTTGTAATAAGAAACATAAGCAGAATTGGAATTTTCCCTCTTGACTAAAACTAATAAGGTTCTTATTGTGAGTTTTATCTGTAATATCATTTAAGATGTTTCCATACACTGGGACTCAGAAGGCTGTGTTTCTGAAACAGTAATGCATAGTGGGAGTAGTGTCTGGTTCTGACTTAACTACCCGCAGAGTAAGTTTAGAATGTCAGGTTCTAAATTAAGTATCAGAATATGTGATTTCCCTATCTATTTTTTACATGTGAGTACAGGATCAGGAGCTCTTTCAGCTGCTTGACTTTATCCAAAGCCAAGTTCAAACAGGGCCATTCAATTCTTTAATCTCTAATTTCTGAGGGTTTTTGGTTAATACTTTGTCAGTCCGTACCTCTCTTTCAGTACATGAGAAAGATTGTTGCAGGAACTGAAATTTTAATCTGCCAGCAATAGGCTGGGATCTGTCCCGTGTCACAAAGTGCATGAGCATAAATGAGATGCAGTCAGAAAAGGGTACACAGGGCAGGCAGTTTGCAGCTTGAACTGCTCTGTGCATTAAGGCCTTTAAAAGTCCTGTCTAATTACTCAGGGAGCTACGCCAGGCTGGGCACCTCCTTATAGTTTACCTGTAAAAGGAAATAAACCTTTTATGAGTGGAGACTCTTAATGGAATGGAAATGAATTCATTATTACTGCTCCAGAGTCAGATTCCAGATGGTCTGGATATAGTATTGTCACGTAATGGACACTTCCTTTCACACTTTTCTCGGTTAATGTCTGACAAAAGGTCTTTGAAATTGCAGGGTCAGTTCCATTTGATTTTCTTACTTTTTCTGAAAATATTTCAGCTTTAAGAGACATAGGTTAATATTTAAATGCTTAATTTGCTTAAAACAGGTTTGTTTTTTATAAATGTTCCAGTATGTACAGATAGGTCCAACTCTGAGGAGAAGACTTACATAATTTAGAGCAGTAGCACAGAAATAGTCTTCAAGAAGCTGAAATAACAGTATCACTGCTGGTTTCTTACAGTCTCGTGGCTGCCAAGATCTGTGAAAAGGAACAGTTCTGGCTTGTCTGAACTTTAAAGCTACCTTGGGATAAATCTCCATAAACTTCATTTGAAATCTCAGACACGTAATTAGATTTTCTTTGTATTGGGTATCTCATGACATAAAGCTGTTTTGTCTACTTTTGGTTTTGTTAAAAATGCTGTCAGAACAATTTCCCTCATGTTATTCTAGTGCTCCTGTTCCTGGCTAATGCACTGGTGAGGTATGACAACTTAAACAGAAGTTGACTCGTGTTTTTTGAATGGCAGAAAACATTTATTTTTTAGTATTAATGCTTACTCTATCTGTACCTTTTGTTCCTTTTGATTCCTCTTGTCCCTTAGGAGTTTGTTGGAGACATGCATTCCACAATTAGTCAGCATGACCTGCTGGACTGAGCAGAAGGCAGATTTGGGAGTTTTAAATCCAAGGACTTACTTGCTGTGTGGCCTTAAAAAACTTACTTAACCTCTGCTTCCCTGCCAGTAAAATCAGTATAACTTCCCAATGTTTGAGAGATGTTGTCATTAATATGCATAAAAAGACTTTAACTATTGGTACTGATAGCCCATAGGGGTTTTTACTCAAAGTAATCGTATTCACTTTACCCAATATATTCATGAAAAAGGAATATAAATTACTTGATATGTCAATTAATAATCACATTGTTAACTATTATTTCTTTAGCACTTTTAGGCATGCGTGAATTGCAGACAAAAGTTCTGATCTTACATAATCACTCTCCAGCTGAGACTCCTGCACCAGTGTGTGAAGTCTCATTGATTTCAGCAGCTGGGGGCAAAAGCAGTTGGTGTCCAGAGATGATTTAGATCCAGAATCATGGCCAAGTACGGAAGACCTGCCTGTTTTCAGTTAGACATAATGGAAGTGGAAGAAGACTAAAACAGAGAAGCTGAGCCAGGTGTTTGCCATTTCCTGAAGTTTTTAAGAAACCCCTTCCCTGTGTCACTGCCTCTGGCTGAGGTTCAGTGTAGGCAGAGTAGGAGGGATTGTGAACAAGGCACTTCCCTTTCTTCTTTCTGGTGAATGTAGGGGCTCTCATATTTCCCTCTTGAGCAGGGGATCAGTTTTCATTTTGGAAACAAGTTTGGCAGTAAGAGGATGTATGAGCTATGGAATCAGAGCTTTGGAAGGTCTTCAGTGACATTTCTCCATTCTTAGCACATCATTTAATGACAGCACTTGATGGCTGGGTCCTAAATCTATGACCCAGTCTCAGAAGTCAGGCCAGACATTGCACGTTTGTGTTCAGGAAGCTGGGGGGCTGCTCTCCAGCCATGTCCTGGACTGGCTGTGGAGCTACTTTGCTCAGATTGCTGCAGTCTCACAGTTGCACTAACTTTCACGGGGTGAAGATGAGTTTTTAAAAAGGAGCTTCTTTCTTTCCCATAACATTTCCAAGTCTCATCTGTTGTGCTCACTGGATTGCCGGTCCAGGCACTCACACAGGATCATATCTTAAAGGTCTTCCTCAGCTCCTGTACAGCCCTTGCCAGCACCTGGTCCTGTGCAGTAGAGGTCAGGGCCAAAACTCCTCACAGCCTCAGAGGAGGCAAGTAGTCTGCTCTCAGAGCAGACAGGGGCCCAACTTTTCTTCTGGTATCTCAAAGAAAGAAGTTTGGTGCATGTGAAGGGGGAAAAAAAATAAAAGCAATCAAGAATATACTGAGAGAGAGGAGGGAGGAAGAGTAAAGGGAAACTCAGGGTACTGATGACAGGTAGTACTTTATGAGGCTTTATTTTGACAGCAGAACTCATTGCTTTCACCACCACTGTGGACAGTGTTGGACTGTGGGAACAAAATGCCAGTGTTCAGGCTGCTGCATTGTGGAAAGCTGCCTAGAAATGTCACCCTGATTTTTGGGGGGGTCTTGGTGCATGATATGCTATCTTGTGTCAGAGACACCTGTCTGGTACAGAAACAGCCAAACTGAAAAACATTCTTAGGGCTACAAGTGGTATAGTTACACAGTCTTAGACCTTCTGTGCAAGCCATTTTGATTTTATTTTCTGTTTTGTTGTGATTTATAAAATGTCCTTTACCACATGTTTTGTTGCACTAAGCTGAGGCAAGACCAAGTGTGAACCTCTCTCATTAGATGTTCATGTCTAGGCCTGCATTGGCCCACATTGACCACTAAGAGATCTGTCACTTACACTGATTGTTATATTAAAAAAGAATAGTAATTCTGATTCTCCTTCTTCATTCAAAGGTCCATCTTCTTTCAGAGCAGCTGAATCCTTTGCATTCCCTTACTTGGCTGCTTGCTCATCTTTCACGAGGATAAACATAGTTTAAGGGAATTTCCCAGGTGGAAACTCCCTGTTCTTTATGAGAACACTGGGTGCAGTGTTAACTGTGTGCAACAGCCACTTTACTTTTGGTCCAGTTTCATTTTCATTAGCTTCATCATCTTTCTTGGGGGGGAAGGGGGTGGAAAAAGGTGAGAAGGATTGACTGACCCCTTATTATTTGTCCAGATTCCAATCTCATTTTCCGTGCTGTAAATGCAGGGTAACTCCACTGAAGCAATGCTATTACTTCAGCTTTCAACTGTAGAATTGCCCATCTTATTGTCTTGAGGTTTACTGTACGTAGAGATATCCAGTAGAGATTGACAAAATTGTCTAATAAACCATAATGTCTCTTTCCAGCTGTGTAAATTTCAGGCAAGTCTCCAACCATTCAAAGCCCAGAAAAGCTTTTTCGGATATGGGCAGCTCATCCTTTCATCAGAGACAGTGTCATGCCTCAGCAGGGCAGCTAACTTAGGACAAGTAGCTTATGCAGTGAACTTTGTCTTAGCAGGTCAGTGAATGTAAATATCTGGTTATAATTTATGACAGAAACACAAAAGGGTGGGAATACTAATTTACAGTTACTCTGAGAATTGGAAAGAGATGGGTAACCCAAGTTACACTGCTTAAATGCTGTGATTGACAGACTCCAAGCATTATTAAAACCCTGTGCAAAGTGTAAATTCCTCTTCTAAAGACAAGATTAACTGTTTTCTACTGCCAAATACTCTTCAAGGAGTTGCTACAATTTGTAAACAAACAAACAAACTTCTTTGCTATTACAAACCATCAGCTCAGGCAGATTTTAGTCTGTGTGTCTCCTCATCACCCAACTGCATTGTCCGGGTTGAAGACACACTCCTTTTATTCTGCCAAAGCTGGGCTGTTGTTCTATTGGGTTTTTTTAATGAGCCAGCTCTAAGATCCTTTGGGTGAACTGTACCAAGGAGCAGGATGAGGCTTTCTGAAAGCTCTTTCACTTTAGGTCCATCCAACTCTCTGTAACACCAAAATAAGCTTAAGGTTTAGAAGAGGTATTTTTATACTCGAGTTCTCGTAGTCCTTTCCTAAGGAATATTAAGATAAATAGCTATCATAAGTGTAAAGTGCAAGCCTCTGTCATGTTCTCTCAGTCCTTGCAGATACAACAATGCTTGCATTGGTAAAAACTGCTTGTAAAACCAAGAGGTGCAATTCTTAATGCATGGAACTTGGCCACTCAGTATTAAGTAGCAAATCTAGCTAAATTAAATATTTATTAAAATGGTTAGACTCTGCTTGCGTCATCTTTAAACTCTGAATGCATTTTCTTAGTCTTGAGAAAAATAAAATTAAAAAAAAGACAACTTGGAGTTTTAATAATGAGATGTTTTCAAGACCAAGACCTGAAAGCAGGAAGACTATTCTGAATAGCATATTGGAAAGCAAATGAAGGTAAAGGGAGAGTTGGGTAGACATCTCAGCCAAGTAGAAATCAGAGTCTAAATGAACTAGACTAGATTTGTCTTCCTCTGTAGAGAAGGACTTAGACCAAGTAAAAAGCTAGGTGATTCAGGCAGAGAAACTACTCTCTCACTGGGAATAATGAGGTATGATTCTTTTTTAAATAAAATTAGAATTCAGTTCTGTAGTTCACTCACCGCATTTTAATGGCACCTTGCCTCATGAGTTTTCAGTGACTTTGTCTTTAGCTTCCATGTTTATTCATTATTTATATTACACTGAAGGCTTTTTTGTGAGAAAGCAATATTATCTTGCCATGATTACTTCCTGAGTATTAAAAATGGAAATCATAAATTCTATGCCCAGTATCTTTTTTCCGCTGTGCTAGCCATGAAGGACAGAGTCCAGCACAGCGCAGACTTTATAAGTCATAGGCAGTGTAGTTTCAGAAAGGCTGATGTGCTTGAGATTATCATCATGAAAGACTTCCAGAGACCTTGCAGGAACTGAGGTTTTGAGAGGAACTGGCACCTGTTCCACTAATGGCAATACAGTCTTTAAGGATGTACCCGAAATTCTTCTGTGAGCTGATGCATGCCATGTGCTTCTAGAGCTGTGCAGCATAAATGTTGTGGGTCAAAGCAATTCTCTTTAAGCTTTGTATTATAAAAGAATAGTAAGAATTCCTGTAGTGCCATTGAAATCCACCTCCTGAAATTAGGAGCAGCAGAACTCAGCTCTGCTGCTGGCAGGTAGCACACTGTCAGCCCCATCAAGATCTGCCACTTGGCTCCCAAGCTGCTTGGATAGTTGGACTCATCTGAAAACTTTCAGTTGTTTGCAGATCTGAGTGCAAGGGTGCTCATTGGTGATTATCACCATATGAATAACCTGATATTCCTCATTCCATTTTCATGTCTCATACCGTCCAGCCATCAGATAAGTGGCCTTGCTGTGAGGATAGTCCTCACAGAGTAAGAACATGGTAAGCCATGGCTCTTTTGGGTCTCGGCATCCCAATGTATGCTGAAAACTCAATGACAATAGGAAGAAACTGTTTTCCACCCTAAGATACACCCAGTTGAACTTGCAGCAAAGCCAGGTTTTACAAAGCTTTCATTCTACATGGGCTCTTATGACTAGCCACATCCCCATCATCTTTCAGGGCATTCCAGTAGTGCCTCAAGCATTGTGCCCAACATGTCTCCAGAGGGATTTGTTCTCTCACTGTTGCCTTGTGTCCATGCTTTCCAACTGAACTTTTCAACAAAAAAGCGTCAGTCTCTAGTTCTGCTTCCTGCTATTTTTGGTCAAACTTCCCTTCCTCAGATAATGCCCATGTTCATCCAAATACCCGAGGCAACTTCACAGGCTACTGAGTAGCTTCAGCAGTTGCAGTTGCTGTGTGGGAAGATAGACACTTTTTCCTCGAAATAACTCTTCTGTGAACTTGTGTTGTTTCCTTTTCCTGCCTTCCAAGATCTTGAATAGTTCCCTAATTTTGGTTGTTGGAAAGCTGTCACTAAGCTCATTGCCTAAGCAGAAGCAAACCAGAAACTTCAGTATGCATGACCACCTCACCACCAGTAAGCACCCAGTTCTGGGATAACTCTTCTGGTGGTGAGACTTGGTCCTGACAGGCAGTGATAATGGTTGAGCTGCATCCACTCCACTGGGTTGACCCATTCAGGAAGTGAGCTTTTTTGTGTGTGTCTGTTGTAACATGAAGGGCTTTCCACTGTCCAAACCTGCCTCAAATGCCCACAGCTAGTCCCCTAGCACAAAACCTCTTCAGAAGTGGATGTTTTATCTGTGGAAGACAACTAACAGTGTCACCCAAAGGCCTGTCTGCTCTTTTGGCACAGTAAAGAGTCCTGAGATTTCTCAATAAGTTTTCTTCAGTTCCTTTGCAAAAAAGCTTCCCTTTTCAAGTGCAATCTTTCCATTCCTCCTGCTGTCCCATTCAGTGTTAGGAATGAATCATGGTTGTGAAGTAAATTCATCATCTGTTCAAATGGAGTTCAAAGTTTCTCAGCACTGTAAGTAAAACTAATGCCTGGCCTAATATGAGAAGGGAAGGGGCAGAGGGAAAGATTGGTGGGGTCCTGAAGTCAGATGTAGTTCTGTGATTGCCAATGCCATGGGAAGACGGGAGGGTAGTGACTGCTGCAGCTGGGTGGGCTGCCTTCATGAACCAGAGGTGGCACAGACAGATACAACAGGCGAATAGAGAGCAACCTGAATAGCCACACAATCCACTACAGCAGGCAGAAGTTTTGTGGAAAACTAGTGCACTAAGAGTATTGGTCACCATAGCTGCAGATAGTGAGATTCTTTAAGAACAATCACTGACAGTCATTCCTGCAGCATTTTTTAACCATGGAATTTCAAAGCATCTATTAGGAAAAAAATTCAACAAACAAACATATCCCCCTCAAAAAAACCCAAACAAAAAACCCCCCAATAACACCTCCCCCAATATTTAAAACATTTTAAGCCCCAAATCAACACTTCCCACTTGCTATAAACATAAATAAAATTGTATAAACAAAATCTCAGTTAATTTGTAAAGTCAAGCACTCAGAAAATGTAACAAATATATTTCTGTCCAGATTTATTGTGGGGGTTTTTTTCCACACAGGGGCTGGAGCTCTCAAACACTATACAAACACACAGAAATTATCACTGTGTCTCTGTAAGAAGGTCAGATATGGACTGGAGAAGTGGCAATAGAGTGGATGAAAAATTGTCTGGACTGCCTGATTCAAAAGTTTGGGATCAGCAGTACAAAATCCATGTGGTGGCAGGTTACGACTAGTGGTGTCCCACTGGAACCAGTACTGAGGCCAGCACTGTTTAATGTGTGTAGTAACAACTAGAACTTGTGGGTAATACCAAATTGCAGGAATGTGGTTGATGTGCTGGAGGGCAGGACTGCTATTTACAGGGAGCCTGACAGTGGGAGGAATGGACTGACAGGAGCCTCATGACAATCAGCAAAGGCAAAAGCCAAGTGCTGCACATGGAATGGAATAGCCTTATGCAACATCTCAGTCTGGCCAACTGTCTAAGAAGCAGCTTTATAGAAAAGGACCTGGGTGTCCTGGTGTGCCTCAAGCTGGATGTGTGGCAGCAATATGCCACTGTGGCAAAGATCAACCATGTGTTGGGCTGTGTAAGCAAGAGTATAGCCAGAAAGTCAAGGGCAGTCATTCCTCTCTGGTGTTCCACATTTGCAAAACCTCAGCTGGAGTACTGTGTCCCTTCTGGGGTTCCCCAGCTGAAGAAGTTCACTGACAAACTGGAGCAAGACCAGCAGAGGGTCACCCAGATGGTGATGTTTGAAAAGAGGCAGTCCAAGCTGGGTTGGTCCAGACCCGTGAATAGAAGGCCAGGCGAGATGTTTTTGCTCTCCACAGCTCAGTAATGGGAGTCAGACTCTTCTATGTGGTGCACTCTGATAGGATAAAAGGCAAAGGGCACAAACTGCAGCATGGGAAATTCATTCAGATTTTGGGAGAATAATTTTCACCATGAAGGTAGTTCAGCACTGGAACAGGCTGCCCAGAGAAGCTGTGTCATTTCCATCCCAGCAGGCATTCAAAACTTGACTTTAAAAGTATTGACCCATTTGATCTTGCTGGATTAACCTTTAGTGCAAGGAGGGACAACATGACTTCCCAAGGACTCCTCCCATATAAATGACCCAAATTCTAAGAGGAAGGGCTGCTGAGAGGAAGTTCGATCCCACTAAAAGCTATTGCTTCTGATATGAAACTTACTGGTTGAGAGGGATGTGAAATGAAAAGCTCGTGCCATCCAACAAAAACAGATTAGATTTTAGAATTTTCAAATGCTTTTAGTAGGTCAGCACTAAGGCCTTTCTAAGTTTTGGGTTTTGTTTCTCTAAAAGGACATGAGAAATGATTACCTGTTTGTCTACTAATCAAATAGTAACCTGGAGCTCTTTCATCCAGAAAGAATGTCCTGATCTTCAGATCAGAAAGTGTCCCTCTACTTTCCCTGGCACAGCATAAACTCTGAAATAGTAGCTCTGAAAAGGGTTAGTGAGGTATTTTTACATGGAAAATAATTTAGTTGGACATTTCTGACCAGGCCTACATGGCCCCTGCAGTGCAGAACCACATAGCAACTTTAGAACAAAAAGTAAAGAAAAAAACTTTCTCACATTGTAGTTTCTGCTGTAATTTCTGAAATAGACAAAAACTGTGGATACAAAGAATTTGGCCAGCATTTTGAGATTAACACCTCAGAAATGCAAAGTGTGTCCCAAAACAGATTATAATCATAAATGATAGAGCTCTTCTTTTATGTCTTATGCAGTAATGATGAATTTGATCTGTGCAGGGACTTCCCACAATTAAAAAAAAAAAGCAAGATTGAGACTTCAGACTTTCAGCTGACATGGTTGTCAGTGTCTTGTGACTATGGTGCTTTCCTGTGTGGCAAGAAGGGCATTGGTAACCAGTTTGGGAGCAGACTTCATGATCAAATACAAGATTAAAAGACTGTCACTGATAAAGAAAGATAGTGGCCTTTATCTTCCTTGCATAATTCAGACAGTGCAAAGAGATGTAAATCTATCCTCAATATCACATCAGATCTTTGTTGCCTGCTTCTTCACCACCTCTTTTGCCGGAGATGGTAAATTATGGCTGGAAAATGCTCCCATCTGCATCACAGTGTCCTAGACATCGTCCTGTCAGCCAAGTCTAAAGAGGTGAACTCTGTCATTCTTATTGTCTCTCCTTCAGCTAAATCTAGACTGTGTTCAGATGAACATCTGGTATTTCATCTTTCTATTTTAATCTTCCATTGCAGTCTTGATCTCTTCTGGGTGGGCATTGCCTCTGCCTGGGTGACCAGTGCCTACCAAAGCAAATTCGTGGCCCCTGGGCACTACTGCAATAGAGTAATAATTATCCCCAGCCATCCAGATGTGGGAACAGTCATACTCTGGATAATGGTGATAGCCAAATAAGAACCATGAGGAAGGTATTTTTGTGCTACTGGTAATTACACGGCATTTGGGGAGAGCATGAGAAGCAGCAAAATCCATACTGCCATGCTGTGTGTCAGCTATCAGTGTTATACTACAGTGTCTTGAAGGTTATGAAGACTGCTTATCCAGTTCCCAGATTTCTTGGTGAATACAGGGAAGGTTATGCTTCATGGATCTGATGGTCAGAAATTGACCATCGTGACTTGTAGCTGGCTTCCACTTGGATGAGGCCCAAGGATGCTTAAAGCTGCCCTTGACCATCACAGGCACATTTGGGAGTTCCCAAGGAACCTAAGAGAACTCGGCTTCCCACAGACACCCTGGGAATCCTAGGGAGCCTTTTCTTACAACATATTTGCTGGCTTGATTCTGATTCTGCTCAAGCATGGATCCTGAATCCCTGTTTTGATCCCTAGATCCCACTTCCCTTCCTGGTTCTTCATTTCCTGCCCCAGCCTTTCACACTGGCCCAGTGCCACCCCCATCCCGGGCTGTGGAGGGGGAGGATGTCCCTGCTAGACTCCTGAAAACGTTTTTCCCAATAAATGCTTCACCACATCCAAGCCAGGATGTATCTCCAGAGAAAAACATCACTTTCCTGAACGGGGCCACTGTGTTCAAATCGGGCAGGAAAAGTTTTAAATAGCTTCAGTAAAGCCTGTTTACCAAGCCTGAGAACTCTCAGGCCATGAGAGGGAGCTTTTAAAATGCTCTTCATGTACAGGAAAGCCTTTTGTCTTCAAGAGTTCAACACAGGTCCCTGTCCCAGCCGCACAGTCCCTGCTTACCAGGGGGCTCCCATCCTTTGCCCTCCTGCTCTCCCCTGCCTGCTGCAAGTGAAGGATGCCAGCAGCAGGAGTCACGCAGCCAGCCGGGTTTGCAACAGTTCTTATCTTGTGTTTATACTCTCAGTGTACAGTGCAGGGCCACGAGAGAGGCCTGCCCAGCTCAGCCTGCTGTGGCTGGACACAGAAAATGTGCTGCCTCATGTATTCAGAGGGGCGAATGAGTCAAAGGGGTTTCAGTTTCTTTCCATCACCCCTGCTGATAATTTTGTGTCTTCTTCTTTTTTAATAAATCTTCAGGTTTAGAAAGACATTGCGTGTGTGATTGTGCATATTTTTTCAGGGGGGTGTTGATTGTTAAACTGTTAGCCTTAATAAATGGTTTTATCTCATGGTATTAAGACCAGTATTTCTGCCAAGCTTGTGGCAACAGACCTAAGAAGTGTGATTCCCGCAGTTAAGTACATGAGTTTTTACAGCTCAGAGACAGGGCACAGGGTCAGGCACTCAGCTGCCTTGGCACCTTACATTTCCACAGTCAGCTCTGCCACTCTGGTAATTGTCATCAGGGGCTGATGTTCCACACAGTTATTCTCTCCTGTGGCCTCCTTTCACATCTCTGTTACCCTGAGGTCTTCACCAGAGGTAAAAAAATCAATGTGATACAGTGAGGAGCAAGGCAGAGTTCAAGATATTAGAGTTTCTTAATTGTATTTCTAGATTATCCAGTGTTCAGCATTGGAGAAGATGGTTTTACTAAAGGTGTTTAACTTTTGAAGTTTCAGAATTTGTCATTTGCAAAATAACCCTATCATGTTCTTATACATTTGGTACCTCTAAGCAGGTATTTGAGGCCCAGATGGATGGTTTATTCTTCTGAAGATTTTGGATGGAAATTATCTTGAGTTTTTTAAAATACACGAGTGGATTATAACATTTTGATATGTGGTCTTGTTTTTGAATGACAAGTTGGAAAGTTTTTAAGTTTGTAATTTTCCTTATTGTGCAAATCTCCCTAGAGGAGATCACAGAATCACAGAATATTTATTCTGAGTTGGAAGGGACCCACAAGGATCCTCAAGTCCAACTCTTAAGCAAATAGCCCATACAGGGATTGAATCTGCAACCTTGGCATTATTAGTACCATGCTCTAATCAACTTTAGGAGGAACTCTCAGGATTGTCTCCACCACAAGCTGTATTCTCTCTTTAAGAGTGTCTTGGAACATTTATTTACAAAGTTATCAAAGCTCAAATATCTGATCAGTTTCAATATAGACAGCCTGTGCTCAGGAACTCCAGCATCCAGCCAATGCAACTTTCTTGTCCTTCCTTTGGGTCAATAATGGCTAATAAGGATGAAGGTAACACATCAAACTTCTTTGGCATTACTATTGATGCTTTCTGACAAGCTGTTGACCAAAAGGAGGGACCCTGCAGGCACTTTCTATTAAGAAGAAAAGAAAAAAACCCCAACATTCTTTTAATGCAATCCCTTTCATTTGCAAAGCATGTGTAGTAGTCTACTTCTTTTAGAGCAGAAGAAATCTAATAGCAGTGACAGCATCTTGGATCTGGGAATAAAGACATTATTTTTCAGCCAAAAGTCTGTACTAGGGTGGGGGATTTTTCCTACTATGAAGACTTCTATGTTTGTCTGCATTTAGTAGCTAGCTTTTTTTCTCTGCTGTGTCTGCATGTCTTTCACATTTACACAAACCACCAGAGATAACAAAGGAGCCACTTGGCCTTTGTTGTGCGGCAAAGTCTTTGTTGTTTGAGTGATTTGGTTCCAGAAGGGAGCCTAAACCTTCCTGTGATAATGGGAACTGGCTATTTCCACCCCCCAGCAGTAGGTATCATCATAATAGCTCTGAAGGTCTAGGGACACAGACAAGGAAAGGACTGTAAGTTTAATGTTTCATGTGACAAACCTATGCATTCAAAAACTGTACATAAGTTTTTGGGAACTGAGCTTGTATTCTACTTCTGAGACAGAAGCTGAAATTTTCACAGTACTGGTTGGGAACAGTCACTTTGAGATCAGTTTATTTTTAAGCAAATAACTGTAATAGACTAAAGTAATGACACCCAGGGACCACAGAGAGTGTTAGTAAGGGAGAGGTGATATACAGCGACAGGTAGGAAGCACGTGAGGACTGAGAGGGATTAGCAGGTGAAGAATGTGTGAAACATTGGAGGATGACACTAAGCAAGTGTCTCTGCTGAGCTGCTGATTTTTAGAAGCTTGTCGAGGTGAATACTATTTCCTAGGCTTATTTTTGGTAGATCTTTATTGAGAACTGGCAAGTAGAGAATGGGCTAGTTGTTTATGGAAAAATGTTCTCTCATGGGAAGCTGACTTAGAGACTGTCTTGGAGAGGTCATGCTGCTGGGCATTGGTCTTGGGCTTGCTTCCTCAGAGACCACTGCACATCACAGCTAGAGTCTTCTTCCCTGAGATTCTACAATGGGGAAAGTGGTAATAAGAAATCCAAAATACAGTCATGTGAATGTTCTTGTGATTTTAATACTTTTCTCTTCTCATCTTGTCTTGCCTGAGAAACTTGCCCAGCCATCCCCAAGTCATTTTGAGTATCTTTTCTGACAGGAGAAAACACAACCAATTCCCTTCAGATTAGTTCATCTGCGAGAGGGCGAGTGTGATTATGGAGGGTGTGGTGCATGCGCATGGTTATCAAAATCAGATAACTCGGGAAACTAATTACAACTTCTAACTGCTGTTGCAAACTCTTCAGTGGAAAAGAAGTTTTCACATGAATATTTCTTGCATTAGAGGTGAAATCAGATCCCCGTCCCCGCACTTGCTGTGTTTGGAATGTTGCCAAAAAGCTCTTTTAAAAAGACATTCCTACTGGAATGTGTCATGGACTATTCTTGCTCCCAGCTCAGATGGGGAACCGGAATGCAGACCTCCCAGTCACACACAGGAATGGTGGCATTCGGGAGGCTCACGTTGCAATCTAGAGAAAATAAGCATCAAGGCAGAGGCAATAGCACATGAAAACGACAGAGAGAAATAAGCAAAAGCCATGTGCTGTGTGTAAGGAGCTCGGCAAATCCGCAGCCCCACAAACCTGCATTTAACAGTGGCCAGAGCTTAAGTCAATTAGCTGGCATTTACACATACGTACTTACACTAAAAAGTTGTTTTGTTGCTTTTGGAGGCAGTATCTCCACAACAGAATGAGCTGCCTAAAGAGTAAAGTGAAAAGCAAGGGGAGAAGGAAGCATCTGAGCTGAAAATGGTGAGAATCAGATAATGGAAAACTCTCTAAGGCATAGCACTAGATGCAGTCTTCTTCATTAATCTTCTGGTTAGCCCTTAGAAGGGACTATCCTTCTGTAAGGAGAAATTACTGTAAATATATATATTCTGAGCTAGAGATAGTTTCATTTTAGGTTCTTTGTTTCCCAGGTTTATTTTAAACAAGCAGACCCACCCTCTCCCAGTAAACTTTTCCTCCTTCCTTTGGTGTCATGTCAAATTAAACCTGGAATATTTTTTAGACATCACGTGAAAATAATTCTATTTTTGACAGGTAACTGTCAAGTAGAACAGGCTGTGACAATAAAAATGTTGATCTCAGGCTACTGAAAGAGCAACATTAAGTGAATGTCACTGATATTTAGTTTGCAAACTGAATTGCACCTATTGAGGGAGGGGGAAAGCAGCAACATTTGTGTCGATGAGAAATTCCACGTTTGAAAACACTCCTTATTAGTGATTCAAAACATACAGTTCCTAGGAGCTGTAAACAAGTTCAGTATTCTGCACACTAATCCATAACCATTATCACATGTAGAGAACAAGAAGTTACTCATAAACAGATGAGTATCTGCCAAATCCATTCATTTAATGCACATTTTACTTTCCAAGTCCTAGTTAGCAACTTTCTGTGGTGGGTGGATTACATGAAAGGAAGGAAAAGCAGGGATTAGTTTGCCTGCAAAGGAGCAATGTCTCCATGTCTGTTCCGTAGTCTTTTCCATCTTGCCTTGCAGTGGAAGAGTTGCTTCTCTTGGACTTGCTATCACTGCCCTTGGGGGCAAGCAGCTCTGTGTTTCCAGGCACTGTGAGGCAACAGGAGATGCCAGACTTGTTCTGTTACAAGAGAGCTGCGTCATTAAATGTGCTCTCTGCACTGACTGGGAATGGAGCCTGGCATTCACAAATGCTTATGCCCAGAGACAGCAATTATCTTGCCATAAGTTATAGGTGAGCTTTCAGGAAAAGATTTGCCTGAAAGGGTGGAGGAACAATTACTGCTCAAATCGTAAATAATTTCTAAGTTACTTCATGTTTCTCAAGGTCTGGTTCAGCCAGGTGTTGAGTACCTCTAAGTACAGAGATCCCACCATCTTTCAGGGCAACTTCTTGCCCTGGTTAAGTGTTCTGGTGAAATTTTTTTCCATATGTCCAGCTGGAATGTCTTTTTTCTATGCACACTCAAGAAGTGTGCAACTCAGTCTTTGCTGTAACTCCCTGTAAGAAAGGTGTATGCAGCATAAATACCTCCCCTCAGCCTTCTCCAGGTTAAACAAATCCAGTTTTCTCAGTCCCTCCTGCCGCAGTGAGTGCTGCAGCACTTTACCATCTTGGTGACTCCCTGTTGGACTCTCTCCAATTTGCCAATGTTTTACTAGGAGCCCCAAACTGGACACAGTAGTCCAAATGCCGTCTCGTGAGTACTAGGCAGAGGGGATCCTTACAAGGAGAAGGACTGTCATGAATTAAAATCCTGGCCAGGCTGTGCTGAGCTCTCCCAAAACTCCATCACTGGAATTATCTAAGGGGGGCTTCTCAAGGATACTTAAAGAACGGCCAAGAGACAATGGGCACAAACTGAAATACAGGAAATTCAGTTTAAATGTAAGAAAAAAATGTCTCACTGTGCATGTGGTGGTCTAACACTGGAACAGTTTGCTAGAGAGGCTGTGAAGCTTCCATCCTTGGAGATACTCAAAACACAACTCAACACAGCCCTGAGCAACTTGATGTGCCTGACCCTCCTTTGAGGAGGGGTGGGTTGATGAGGTGTCTTCCAGCCTTGACTATTCTGTGATTCTGTGAACTGCTAAATGAGATTAAAGAAGCTACATGTTTAGGGCAGGTTGTAGGATGATCCACATTTGGATCAATGCTTTATCAACATGAGAGGCAGAGACACAAATAAAAGTTTGTTAAAAAAAAATAGCCATTGAATCCACAAAAAAGATGCTATTCTGGAGCTGGTATGGGGTGGCACACAGAACCTACTTCAGATGTTAATGGGAGAGCAGTTATGTGATAGTAATCACTTACAGTTAGGTCAGTGTTGCAATGGGAGAGAAAAACCCAAGCATATTCAGCAAATGGATGTTCATTTTCAAGAGAGGTTTATCAATATGAGATTTTAAAAAAGAAAGAAAAAGAAAAAAAGAAAACAGAAAGAAAGTCTTAAAAAGCACAGTCCAAAAGCAAGAAGGGAACTGGGCGGCCTGGACACTATTAAAAAATACTATATTAAAATCCCAGGTTAAACCCACACTTTGAAAAGAAAACAATGTGGTTCAAAAAGGCCATTTCACGGCTCAATGGGTACATTAAGGATACTATCACAAGCAATAAATTAATGTTTAAAAAATGGAAAGCTTACCTAAATTTGAGAATAAGAAAGCCCATAAAATATGGCAAGTCAACGAGGTCCATGGGGATAGTAACAAGTATGTAGAGAAACCAGACATATGTAGATTTTCAGGCAGCTTCTGACAATTTCTCAACAAGGGCTATAAAGAGGCTAAGTCACCATGGACTGCATAAAAGGTGCTTTTGTGCTTTGAAAATGGAAAGGAAAGGTTAGGGCTGAGCTGTGACTTCTTCAGGATGGAGAAGCAGCAGCAACAGAACCCCTAGGAGTCACTCTGGTGTTATTCAAAATCTTCACCAGCAGCCTGGAGTAAGGATGTGTGGCTGGGATGCCCAGTTTTGCCGTCAATGGCAAGCTCATTTGTCCGGTGAAATGCTGAGCCATAGGTGAAGAGCTCCAGGACAACTTAACAAAGCCAAGGGAGGGGGCAGAAGGGTGACCCATGAGTTCCAGTGTTCACAAAGTAGGATGATCTCTTGGGTAGAAAAATCTATAGAATAATCAGAGTCATATTTACATGATTCTGAACTCACTCCTGGTAGCCATCACTCAAGAAAATGGTCTTGGAGTCACCATGGACTATTCCCTTAAAAATTCAGCTCGGTGTGCCACGGCAGCCAGAAAGCTAGGAAAATGGTGAGCACCCTCAGGGAGGCTCGTCCAGCTTGATGCACCCACACCTGCAGTAGTGTGTGTGGTTCTGGTCTCTGCACCAGAAGAATCATACAGTGGGTTAGAGAAAGGAAACCAAAAGGGCCAAGGGGAACAGCTTTCTTAAGAGGAAAGACTAGAAAGCCAGGATTGTTCACATCAGAGGGGAGATGGCTGGGGCATGATCAAGACCTTTTAATAAACTTACCTTTAACAGAGGTGGGTGCTAAATCTGGTCACCTGGCAGTGAAGGAGTAACTTGCTGAAGAGAAAACTATTTGTTTCCAGGAGATCAAATGTTTTGTCAATGTTGTTAGTAGTCCCCAAAGGAACTTGTCAGAGGCACCAAAATTGTTCATATGATCTTCTCACACCCTGTGCCCAGGAGGCTCTGCAGATGTCTGTGTAATGTCCTATGCTCTGCAGGAAGTGAATTTTTTGCTCTGTCACTCTTAAGCCAAGGGCTGATCCAAGCCATGGGTGTGCAGTGCTTCTGGAGCTTTTACTTGAGAAGAAGCAGAGGTCCTGGGATCAGCAGGGCTGAATCATTTCCATTAGAGCCAGGCATTTGCTCCATTCTTCTGGCCAACTTGTTTTGAGTGTCTTTTTCCATTATGTGGTTTGCAGTTGTGTCCCAAAAGACAAAGAAATTATATATGTGCCCTTTATGCTCTTTATAGTATATTTTAAAAGGGGGGAAAGCCCTTTGTTTTGATTTTGCTTCCAAACAGGATTTTTTAATTTTCTTTGGATTTTTCTGGCCTTATTTTGTTTCACTGGTTAATGTCATAATTCCTCTTTCCTGTTTTTGCTGTAGGACTTCTTAGATGGTTCACAGATGTCCACTGAAAATGAAAAGGTAGCATGCTGAATCCTGAACACAAATAATCTTCATTTGTAACTTGAGCTGTTATTGCCCACAAAAGAAGACAGAAAAGATATTCCACTTGATCTTGCTGCTTTGGTTTCTCTTTTCCCTGGAATTTTTAAAAACTGCCTCCCAAGACTTGCGCAAGCCCCAAAATATTTTTTTTTACAATAACATCACAGCTCAGTTGGCAACCTCCTCCAAAACAAACCTTCCCTTATCCCATAGTTCCTTCAGACCTTTGCTAAATGCAGTGGAACTTTCTAATCAACAAAGCAGTCTTTTTTTCTTTTCCTTCATCTCTTCCCACTTAAATCAGCTAATTGTCCTGTTCAAGTATCTATTTATGTTGTTTACTGCAAGAAGCTGGGCTGATCTGTAGACATATTCTGGTTCTCCCTATTAGCTGTTTTTCTCAGGATCCCCTTTGTATCTATTTTTCTACTCAAACTTGTACTTGAGCTCCTAGATGTGACCTCTCAACTTTCCAGGTCTAAACAGGAGTTTCTGCCTCATCTGCTTCACATACTGAACATCTTTGGAGACGGACCTTTCCTAATTTTGCATTTTTCTATTTCAGACAGGACATCCTCTTCTTAGAGGAAAGCCATGATTCTTGAGGCCAACAGTGACAGCCCTATGCCATCTGGCCCTGTAAAACACTATTGCCAGCTATTTCTAGTGGTAAAAAATACTTGGCTGGAATGTGAACTATTCACTGGAGATGGTGGCTGACATCCCCATGCCTGCTGTCCCAATGAGTGTTAGAGTTGACCGTGTTCCTGCAGAGGGGCTGCATGACAATTCAGCAGAGAAAAGCGACTGAGCATCAAGCGTACCGAGCATCTCTGGAAATTGTATCATGTTGTTTTCATTAGTTTGGCTCTTGCTAAGCTGGGATTGACTGAATGCTCTGAGGGAGTTCAAAATGAGAACAGCTGAATCACAGCAGACTCATTGGAGTGATTGAAGGCAACTGCAAGCAGAAATCTGCATGAGTCATCCTAAAGAAAGAGGCCAGAGAAAAGGGTGGGTGTGCTTTGTATTAAAGTACATAGCTCTTCGGGGAACATGAACATCTCAGGAGCTTTTGCTTTCCTATTCTGGTGTAAATCCAAAGGAGATCTACTCTTTTCTATTAATTGCTGTAGATATGGATGGGTTCTGCATGGAACAAGAGGTACAGCCCAAGCACTCAGGCCCATTCTGTCCTTAGATCTGCCTGATTTTCACCTGCTGCAGGTCCATGGAAGTGAGGTGGCATCCCTCCAGAACAAAGGTCCAGGGCTGAGCAGGGACAAAACTGTACCCAGACACATTACAGGACCATTGCCTTAGCTTCTTCCACTGTGGTATTCCAAAAGTGTAAAGAAAAGGAACTGTTCATTTTCCACAGAGGCCAAGAGCACAGTGCCTCCCACAGTAGGGCCATGCCTTGCCCTCACATTGCCCCCGTGCACAGCCTTCATTCCACACCCTGTCTGACCAGTTGTGGTTCACCCTTCCACACCTCCCACGCTTGCCAGTGCTGGCAGGCAACGGGACAAACAAGAGCTATTTGACTTGATAGGTGGATGCATGGATTTTTTTTGGTTTTGGGGTTTTTTTGTGGATTGAGGGATTGGCAATACCACAAAGGGTGTTGATCTGAATCCCACACAGCACTGTCTCAGCACCCTCACATTTTAACGTAGCCCAATAGACTTTGTAAAACTGTGTTGTCTAGTTCACAGTAAACATCTGCCTGGTAAATACAGCCACCACCAAGCCTTTGCTTGAAATCCCTGAAGGAAAATAGCTGCCCCATCATCTACATATCCCATGGTTGTTTCTAGAAGGGTGTGTGGTACCCTGCTATCCTCAAACCAAACAATAGTCCCCCCCTGCTCATCTCTGGTGAAGATGGCTGTGCTGGTGAGACTGCTTCAAAATGTCCTTCTGTTGGAAACAGTTGGGTGAGACCACACAGTTGAAATCATCTGTCAGCTTGATAACTGGGGTCCTAAAGATACAGGATAGCCCAAGTGAATACCTGCCCTAGCAGTCTGCCAGTGCACTGGTGCTGAGCAGCTGAGTGCTCGCTCACACGCTCCTGGCTGCTGAGCACTGAGCAGCATGTTTGAGGCACTCCTTCACAGTGACTCCAAAGGCTTCCTCTGGCTGGGCTCCTGATGAATTTTCCACTCAAGGCACTGTTACTTACAAGGTGTCATGCATCCACAACATGGTCCAAGCAAGGATCTCAAAGCTCTGTATAGATGGAAATTAGCGCCAGCTCAACAGTGACCTTCCCAGCCTCAGCTTGGAGCCAGAGCTGCTCCCATAGCTCACCTTCTCTCTGCCTGGCTTTGTTGCTTTTGCTGCTTGCTCTTTCTCTTTGTCAGAGGAGGAATGCCGGCGTGACCATAAACTCTGTGTTCCCCTGTGGTGAGGCACCTCCACATTCAGCAGAACTAAATTAGGCTGATGTTTACCAGAAATATTCTAATTTCAGTCTGTGAAACCATCCTCTTGACAACATCTTTCTGTGGCTAAGCATTAAAATGTTTATTCAGGCTGGACCAAGGCCTGTTTCAAGTCAAAATGCCATAGTCAGACATTCCTACATCCTACAAGAGCGTTCCCTCAAGCTGACTGTGAAAGGGCTGTTGCTGTCAGGGGGAAGGAAAGATTCTCTCCTGCTCGTGCATCATCCTCTTGTTTGTGAAAGGTGCTGCAGTCACAGTCAGTGGTGGCTCACTATCTAAGAAGCTTTGCTACTCTGCATGTGAATGAGTGCCAGCACTTCCAGGAAACTATGAGATGGGCAGTTCCCCTTTTAATGATCTGATGTCCAATACAAATATATATGGGAAAATATATGCATCAACTGCCTTAATCTAAGCATTGGATTTACCTGCATGTTCCCACCAGTCTTCAACAGAAGAAAATTATATGTGGAAAGTTTTCTTCATTTCTAGTTTCTCAGTATCTTAATGTGAAAATCTAGTGTCTAATATGAGTTGCTTTTTTTCAGGTTTTGGTTTTTTTTTTTTTTTTTTTTTAACCGCATTATTAGATGTCTCCCTGAAAGTTTATCCTCATGATCTTATGGTACAGATAATCTTTGGGGTACTATGGCATGTATCTTCCCAGACGAGTCCGGGAAATGTAATCAGGTGAACAAACAGAAGTATAATTGCATATTCCTGCACCATGTAAGTGGTTTAATAAGTATGTAAAAATGCAAGGCTTGCATTGATGAATGAGATTCTCTGCAGAGAGACACTGCAGCAACAAATGAAGTGACATGCATGTGTGTATGTCTACCTGCATATATTGTGCCCTCCTGTTCCAGAGTGTGGTATTATTGACTTGAAAAACTCAAAAACAAGAAGAAATGATCACACTTCCTCAAAAATGATGAGATTTTAAAAAGTTAATATACCGTAAATTCTGTCTTCCAGTCTTCAATCTTCAGTCTTCAGGTTCTTCTCTGGGAGACACTTTCAAGCTTAAAAAAAAAAAAAAAGGATTGTTGAGATTCCTATATAATCAAAACAGGGCTTGAAAAGACACCATTTGACATGAGCCACACACTGAAGCTGTGAGAGCTGGCAGCAGTGACAGTATTACAATTAACATTTTTTCCAGATAGGATAAACACCATTTGTCACTTCACAAGCTTTGGGATGTGAAAATGGAACTACAACTATTTCCTTTTCTCTTCCAGATGTAGATGATGTTGCTACATTGTCTGACACTGCAAGTATTAGTAGACATCATTAATGAAATTTAAAGCCTCTTTCAGCTCCTCTCCTCATTCCCCAGTTTTGACAGTTTTTGTGAGCACTGATAACCAAATGCTTTATTACTGATTGGCTGTATCAATCCATACTCAAAATGTGCTATACTGGAAAGGGAAGGTCCAAAAAGGATGACAAAGAAGTGTGGGAATATGTGAAGTTCTTAATGTCTATTCCGGAAAAATCTGGTATTAGTTATAGCAGCACATTTCAGAATTGCAGGTCTAGGGCCTGTATGACAGAAGTAGATTTGCAGCTAAATTGGATGCCTGGGTAACTTTTGTTATGACAGTTGCACCCTGTACAGAAACGTCAATAAAGCTGTTAGCTATTCATTCCATATGTCAGCAAACAGGAGAGGGATGTGTGTGACCACATCCATGGGTGCAGATGGGAATGCTCAGGGCAGCTCTGCAGAGCAGAGGAAGCCTAGAGAGGATCCCAGCCGGCATTTTCAGATATTCAGAATACAATATTCTGGTGCACATCATCCAGGAAATCTGTGTGAGTGCTGGAGGTATCACAATTTTGAACACCTCTGAAAATCCTTCATCCAAAAGAAGCATGCCACTAAGTGAGGCACAACTGCAGGGTGCTGGATGAATCATTGTTTTTCTCAGCAAAGTTATAAAGAGATTTTTAATGACCACAGATAAATAGCACCCAGGCAATGCCTCTTGCTGCTGAGATGGCATAACAAGGCATCCCCTAAGGGACACAGAGGAAAATCAGCCAAAAAATGGCCAGCAGGACTCTGAAATCTCTCTCTTGCTCTCCTGTGCCTGGCTCTGAGCCACAGAGGGATCTCCCTGGGGGATTTTACCTCCCTGAGTGACTGTCAGAACTCTGCTTGCTGGCATGTTCTGCTCTTGCCTGAGCTTTAGGCACTGACAAGTCATAATCTTTCCAACTGTTTTTCTTCTATTGTTCCAGAATTTGAACTTTTTTTTCCCCAGACAGTGCACTTCAAAGTGATGAGAGGCAGCCTGGATGTGGATGGCAAAGCCAGAAGCATCTCCTCCTCTCAAAGCTAAAGAAAATGCACATTTCTTTGCAGTCTCATTGCAAGAGACACACAGATTCTCACCCTGGAAAATGGTGGTGCCCATGTTTGTGGAGAGAAGCGCTGCTGGGCTGCCTTCCCTCTGCCCTCCATCATGGAGACTGTCCTTCCTGGGTCCTGAGCTGATGGCTGTGTCAGCCTGCACTCCATGCTCCAGTGACGAAAAACGTGAGTACCAACTACTCAGTCCACCCAAAGGAAGGTTAACTTCAAGGAGGACACTGTATTTAGTTACAGTTCTTGAGAGAACATCACCCTACAGCTACCACTAGGAACAAAACAATGACTTAGTGGGGAACAAAAATCATATGCCACATACAAGAAGATGAGATGAAAACTTGTTGGAAACTGCAAAGTGGCATAACCTGAAAAACTGAAGTAAGTGTTGAACAGCCTCAGCTTAATTCTGTCCATTGCAATAGTCTTTCCCCACATCATTGCACATGAGACCTTCACCAAGATCCCAGCACACTGTGATGAGCCACAAATTGCAGAAGTGCTGTGTCCAAACTTCACCCCGTGGTTCAAGGTCTAGTTCCCTGCCACACAGGCAGCCCCAGAATTGCCCTCTTCTCCCACATGAGAAGCAGTGTCCTGGGGTAAGGACCTCTGCTTTGTCCCCCATATGGCACCCTACTTCTGGGGAGAATGAGGACCAGCCAGAAGGATGGGCCTAGCATCCTCCTCTGTACCTAAAATACCTTATTTATAAACTTAAACAGCCTGGGAACTTGGCATCTCTGCTGGTTTTGTTCCTCTGACATCTGCTCTGGCTGCCTGCAGTTTCCAACCTGGGAAGGATGGAAATTTCATGACAGTCCCCCTCCATTTAAGCACATGCCTATCTTGGGGTTGAGTCATCCCCGGTGAGATGATTTGCAAAGCAAGACCTTCCTGACCTGATCTCACTGTGCTTTGGCCATGCTGCCTTGCCACACTGCCTGTCCTCCCTAGGCTGTGAAAAGAACACTCACATGCGTAAGCTGGTCCATGATGCACAAGCTCAGAATCATCAGAAAAAGCGTTTGACCTTCATGTGTCAAATATGCTAGAAATGGATCATCATGTGGCAGAGAGAGGCACCTGTGCCTTTCGCACAGGAGAAAAAAGGAACATTGCAAGCCTTTTGATGTGTCTCAGTGAGCAAGCAGCGACATCAACAAAGACAGCAAAAGATTTAGAAAAGCGTACTTGTAATAGCTGAACACAAAACTGTCCAAAAGTGACAATTTTGATAGCTTCAGAGACAATTTGCTTTGTGTTGTGCCTGATTTGCTGTCATTTCGCATAACATAAAAACTTGAAAATAAGACACAGTCAAAATGTTCTGGAGAGGTAATGGCTGCTTCATTTCCCCAGGGCTAACAAGTGAAGTTCACTACCTCAAGTGAACTTTCTCCATTCTACAGTCAAAGGAGGGAGGTATCCATAGGCCTCAATATAGGGATAGTTTAGGCTGTATTATTGTAGGGCTCTTCTCAGAGTGAGGGGAGAGACAAGGAAATTGGAACAATCCTCCCCTCTTACCTGAAACCTTTTCTGCTTGCCCTCCTACAGTGAAAAAACTTCACCTCCCACTGGCTTTGCTATGACCCTGGTCCAGGGAGACCTCAAGTGTTTAACCAACAAAGTCAAGCAAAGCAGAAACTGAAGTGAAAGTCTATGACTAATTAAGATGTTATCTTGTGAGCACATTCAGATGGAAGTTCCTGGGAAGAGAATACAAAAATCCTAAGTAGCTGTAAAGCGGTTCCTTTCACCAACCTTAAAGCAGAGTACCACATAATAACTCACAGCTGTGCATATTTGATCTCCATCTGTCATAAGCTCATGCATTATTTACATCCTTATTACTGGCAGTGGTGTTGGGCAGAAATTATGGGAATATCTGTTGCACCTGGTGGGGGGACAAGCATTTTGCATAGCTCACATTTGTTGCTGAGCATGCTCCAGAAAGGCAGGGGTGGAGGAGGTGGGAAAGCAACTGACCTTGGAGAAATTGGAACCCTTTAGAAATCAAATAAAAGGGAGGAGGAAGCATATTTTGGAGTGTGAGCAGGCACTCAATGGATGGGAGAAAGAAAGCAAGCTTGCTTGCTTGCTTGCTTGCTTGCTTGATTGATTGCTTTGCTTCTATCTAGAACTGCAGCAAAGAGCACTTGAAGTGAGGAGAGGCACAAGTGGAAAGAATTAGCAATGTGTGAAGCAACAGCATGTTCTCAGAGGGTGAGCTGAAGTCCTTGTTAGTAGTGTTCTTTGACTGACACTTGATGCCCTATGGAAAAGGTAAGGGGTCAGATGGGTTTCTTGGCCACTAACCCAACCAGGGAGCTGCTTCCTGCCTCAGAGATGTCTAAGAGGCACAAAGGGCCTTGGTGTGCCCCTAAAAGAGGTGGTGAGGCACACCACACCACACCCTGTGGTGATCAGGCAGCCTCCTGCCATCAGGCCAGTTGTGGAGGAGAGTGGTGATGGCTTTTGTACGGATGACTGCCCGTGGGGAAATGGATGGGGACCACCAAAATTACACTTCTGCAGAGCACTCCACAGCTGATGGCAGCTGAAATCTTTGCCTCCTTTCCACTGAGGTCAAGAACAAACCCATGAAAAGCTGTGTTTCCTGTATCTAAAAAGCATTTTGGCTCTTCTAGTGCTGTCCCATGGGCACCCTGGAACAGATTGCTTCTGCTGTTTTTAAACAACCACTCCAAAGTCATTGCTGGACAGCAGGGACAACCTTTCCAGACAGGCTGCTGGGCAGAATAGTTAGGCTCTAGTAGTGCCTCATGGTTATCTACAGAAGTATATTCCAAGACCACATCCAGCTGCAGGCAGAAACAGGCAGGAAGCTAGCACACAACATCCCAACGCCATCTGCTCCAAAAACTGGAATCCAATCCCAAAGCAGCAGCCTTTCAGTCAGCAACATGACTAAATCCAGGTCAGCTGAAGCCAAACTCCCCATTTGAATGAGTAGATCTCCAAGTCCAACTCCTCTGATGTACACAGTAGCACCAGGCTGGATCATTGCACACAAGATGAAATTTGCCTTTTTCCTGCCCTGAACCCCAAGTCAGAGCCAACTTTTCAATTGTCTGATCCATCTGGGTCATAAAACAGAAGCACTGCATTGCAAAATCTCTCTGTGCTGGCCTGGCTGCAGAGGAGGAACATGAGGAAGGAGTCAGCAGGACAGGGCTCATGTCAGGTCAAGTTCCTGTATACATGGAAGGTTAAAACTCAAGCATGCTACCAGCTGTAGCTGCCCAAGGCAGCCAAGGCTCAAGGAAAAAACCTCTGTGGATGAAGGTCACAGCAAAAAAAAGGGACCAGAGCTGTAGGAAAGGACACGGGCCATTTGGAGGATTGCTGATCAGTGGCCCCCAGGGGAGACATAGATGCCAGTGTGCATAATTGGCAAGAGGTTTAAAGGGAAAACCCACAGCACAGCATGACTCTTGATGTTGTCCAGATCAAAGCAGCTTTGTGGTTTAGCAAACGTATCATCAGAGGGAGGGGAAAAAATTAATGAGAGCCTCTTCCAGGAAAGTCTAGTAGTAGGTAAGGGATAACCTGCTTGGTACAGACACCTTGTGCGAGATTTGTATAACCCTCACAGACATCCTGGAAAATTGCCATTGGGCTTGAGAGAAAAGGGTACAGCATGTCCCAGACCAAAGACAAGCTCCTGTGCATGGGCTAGGTTTATAAGCTACACCACATTGCAGCCCGTTCAGCCTGCTTTCCCCCTTCCAGGACACCTGTACAATTTTGCCTAGTCTTGCTTCTTCTCTAGGGTCTCATGGTGATTTAGGAAAATGTAAGGATACATAGCCCCAGCTTTCCAGAAGCTTCCCTTCCACAGGACAGCTACAGAGAACCTTCTTATATTCCAGCCCTCCCTCCCTAAGTTCTTCTGTGCAGGGGTGAAGTACAGATACACCTCAGTATTTGCTGCTTGGAGACAATCTTGCACTTGAGACCTTTATCTGACTCACCTGATTTGCCCTGACTGGCACGTGACTGATGTAAGTGGTAGGACAAGCCTGGTGTGGGGGAATATGTTTGTTAGCACATTCCATCCATCCAGTTGTCCACGATGCCTAACACAACTCAGGAAGGCGGCCACGAAGCCGGGCAGCTCAGGCCTCTGCTGCAATTGCTTCCCGGGAAACACGTTACAGACAGTAGGGGTATTGGCCCAGCAGGAAGACAAGCAGGAGCAGAGACCTCCCTGACACAGATTGAATTAAAATCACCCCAGGAATCACATGTGCTGTGAGAATCACAATTCATGGGCTGAATTCTGAAGGCCCTGCTCAGTATTTTTTCTGGAACAGAAATGTTTGAGGAAGGTATGCAGAAGCCTTACCTAGCTAAACACTTTGAGGCCAGGAGTCCTGCTTTACCTCAGAAGGTGTCTAGCACCACAAAAGCCTGTCTTGATTTACAAAGCACAGAAAAGGGACTCTCTGCCCTGAGGAATTGACAATATAGGAGATGTCAACACAAGGACAGGCAGTCACTTAGTCCTGTAGTGGATTAGTCTCCATTAACCTTTAGGTCTTTCAGAGTTTGCAGTATTTGAAACAAACAAAAATAACTCTAGCATGTTGTGAATTTCTTTAGAAATCCAAGGTAGCAGACCACTCTTGCATGTTTACTGGTGAGACTTGACAGAAGCAATGACTGGGCAGCCTCCGAGGAGTTCATGCTCTGGAGTTCATAAACGTGACGGCAGGCACTGACCGGGAGTGCATTTCTCATCCCTGCCAAGGAGATGGAGAGAGAGCTGGGAAAGAACAGGCATCTGATTCCTTGCATTAAAACAGGTGATTAAGCACTGTGCAGTGTAGTACTGTGGATGTTCTGGTAATGTCTGCTGAACCCAGTGAAGGCAAGGGATCCTGTGGCATTTGGTGCAGACACTCAGCCTATAACAGGCTCCCCCATTGTTTCTTACAGAACATGGCAAAAGACCACAAAGAAAGATGTCTTTCCTGTTCGGTATTTATCTTTAGGGCTGAGGGTCTTTCAAGGACTCCCTGTCCTCCCGTTCCTGACAGACTGAGGTCAAATGAGAACACAGATCTCACTAATAAGGTTGTCAAAATATGCCAATTGAATGTCAGGTAGGATTAATAAGGAAGATAATAGTGATGTGGTAGCTCATGGGGAGGAGACTGCTGAATGGAGAGTATGTTAAAGGAAGCAGCAGAGCCAAAGTAAAATGAAGAGGCTTACAGTGCACAGCAAAAGTAAAATTAGAGTGCTAGTGCAGGAAACTTTACTATGAGCACACTATATGACACTAGTCACTATGGGAGACTTTGGAACATCTGCACCCTCTTATGACATCCAAATGGGTTTGAGATAATTTCCAGAGACACTGTGATTTTACTGCATTAATGTGTTGCATTGCATTCTCTGGCACACTGATTTTCAGCCTGGACACCTCTCTAGCTGAACTGTCTCTGGATGGCAGTGCAATATGTCCTTAAAGAAATTAGTTCTTTAACGCTGTGCAGCAGGCCAGGAATACAGCAAGGAGAGGTACATGGTGTATGGTAACCCAGCACCCTGGGGCACAAACCAGAATGGTGATCTTCAACCCCTGTGCTGAGCACCACCTGGCCCTCCTAAG
>JAWWEU010000081.1:131858248-132088340 GCA_035583155.1 Acropternis orthonyx | reverse complement strand
CTTCCTGTCAATCCAAACTCCCAGGTCCCTTTCTGCCTGGCTGCTCTCCAGCCACTCTGTCCCCTGCCTGTCGCGCTTACCATACACCATTAGCAGGTGCCCAGCAGCCACAGCATCCCTTTATTAGCATCAGCTGCTGTGGCATCCATGCTCCAGGTGAGCCGGGAATGGCCACGCAGCTGCTGCCACTCAGATTGGGTTGTTTCCAGCCCTACACCTTTGCACAAGAAAAGGCTGGAGGCTAAGGTGGAGGAGAATGGGAAAGGTTGTGCAGAGTACTGCACTGCTCTAGCAGTGAGAGTCAGTGAAAGCCAGGACAGGTTTTACAATGCCCTCTCAGCCACCCCAAAGCACCTCTCAGCAGAACCAAGAGGTGATGTAGTAGGGATGAAGAGCACATCTCCTGTACCTTGGAAGAAAGCAAGGCACAGGAAGAGCTCTTGCTTTCCTGGCTCATGGAGTTTTGCTTACACTGTTATCTGAGGCAGTGACCCCACGTGAAGCTTCAGGCACAAGCCACTTCGCCCTAGTCTCAACCTCATTTGTTTCCTGGTGTTCCAGTTTGTTACTGCGGAAAAGTTGGAGAGGGCAGACCCTGACAGCTCAGCCTGGCACAGCCTTGGGCCCTTTGGATACTGTGGCCATCCACAGGTACCCCCTGTCCCAGGGCACTCACTTGGCATGCTCTGCCTTTCCCTTCCCAGCTACCCCAGGACCCTCCTCCTCCTCATCCCCAGCACACCTGTGAGTCTCCTCTGAGCCAGAGCTCCCACCCTGGCTGAGCTGGGGGAGAAGCAGCAGAGAAAGCAAATGTTCTGCACCTGTGGGAGAGTTTCTGGGTTAGCAGGTGGTGAACAATTGTATTGTGCATCTCTTGTTTTCCCTTTTTATTATAATTATTATCATTTATCATTACTACTGTATTTCACTTTATTTTTAATTGTTAAACTGTTTTTATCTAAACATAAAAGTGTTACTTTCATTCTCCTCCCCATTCCACTGGGGTTGTGGAGGGGAGAGAGGTGTTGAGCAAGCAGCTGCATGGTGCTTAATTTCCATCTGGGCTTAAACCAGGACAGTCCTTTTAATTTTTTTATACACTGTTTCTGTGTAAACTGTCAGTGTACCCAGCCAGACTGACACCCACTGACTGAAACAAACACATGCAGCTGTAACCTACACACAATAAAATCTCCAGACAAGCCTAAGCTGATGGTGGGAGCTGGGGTCGTGGCAAGGGAGCAGGTTTCTGGCCACCAACAGCAGAAATTTGGGTTAATCTTTTATATCAATAAATCTTCCATTTAAATTTAAAACTCTTCTCTCATCTTTCTGCCTCCATACTCTACATTAGACATGGTTTACCTACTGCTGACTTACTGCCAGTGAATCAGATGAAATAACCATTTTTCTTGCACTGTCAGAAAGCCCTGTTCTGGGGTAACTGCATGTGTGGAATTTTCCAGGTGGTTGTGATAAGCAGCCCATGTGAACAGAAAAATAAACAGAATGGCTTTTAGATCCTACTCAAATTGCCCTGGATTGTTTCCGCAACACCTGTACAGGCCCTGCACCAAACCCTCTGGCTGCCCCCAAGTGAAACAGGGCATTTGATGCTATCAAGACAACCAGATGCCGAGCAGAGAATTTAGAAAGTGTCAGCAAACAATACTGGAGTTGTTGGGATATTTAAAAGTGTCTCGAGCAGCTGTAGCCAGCTAAAGTACATAAGAGGGAATAGCAATTAATTCACAGCAGTCCACACTATTGATCTAACACACACAAACAGGAAAGCAGATGACTAAATGTCATGCTCCTGGCTTGTTCCTGAAACCCAGGTAACAGACCTCCAGCTCCCTACCAGATATGGTAGGAAAAAAATGTGAAGTACTGCAGTGGCTGTGGAGTCAGATAGCTCCAATAGGAGGGGTTGTTTTCTCTTATCCATAGACTAGTGAAATGAAGTACTTTACATCCATGAAAGGAGAGAAAAAAAAGTCCAGTTTCAAATAATTTTTTTCCCTCCTATTGTTTTCTTGAATATATTTTTATTTTCACAATTAGCCAAACTATCTCTAATTGGTGGTATATTATGTAAGCCCCTCTTACCTGAAATCAGATTTTCAGAGATTCCTTGGTCCACTCCCACTCTTCTTAAAGCCAACAGGAGTTTTGTTGATGGTCAGGAGAACTAGCTCCAGTGCAGATCACAAGAACCAGTGTACAGGCAACAGAAAGGTGCCTCCAACATGTCTTCTTTAGCAAAAGACATGAAAGGGTGTATATAGAGGTCAGTCTCATGTCTGGGCTCAGCAGGGGTGCTACGCTTGCTGTATGAACCTAATCCCATCAGGTGATGTGTTGGACAGTGATATATATGCCTGAGCTAGAGAAAAAGGGCTTGAAGGGGCTCCTGGGATCATCAAACTGAGCCTCTGCCTGTCACAAACACTGCTTCTTAATTCCTGGTATGAATTTTCAGACAGGGCAAGAGGGGACATACTCATCTTCCCCTTGCATCCCAGCCCTGTGACACCACATATCACAGTGGCCTGGCTGTTCAGCTCCACTGAGTGTGCATGTGAGCTTGTTTCTCACTGTGCATCCCCTTGTTAGACCCCCTGAGTTTATCATGTGCCCCTGAAAAGCCTTTCAATGTCCTGGCAGTCTTGTTCCTCAGCCTTGAGCATTAGCTAGGTAAGTGAAGATGTCCATATACTTCATTGCTGCTGCAACCAGGCCTGTTGTTCTTGACCTGCCCCTGACCCCTTCCAAAATCCTCAGTTGCCAGTTTCCTACAGTGGACTACCCACTTCACAACCTTCACATCCTGCCCCCTGCCAAGGACTCCTCTCATGTTCCTCATCTCCTCTTGCCATACATCCCAGCCTCTCAGTCCTTCGTATCCCTGGCAGCTCACAGGGTCATCCTCCATGCTCCTTCCCCAGCAATCTTCTGCCTTCCCTGTCACCTGGTGAGCGACTTGGCTGCAGCACCAGCTCCACAGCCCACAGGTGATCCAAAAGAGGTGAGAAGAGAGCAAGCACTATGGCACTGATACCTACGCCTACCCCTCTTTCCTTGTACTGTCATATGGGACTGAAAGGTACCCAGAAAGGTGCAGGCATGGGACATCATCCAAATACAGCTCACATCTCCTCTATGAATTAGAAGCAGGAAAATTTACAGAGTGGTTGTGTGCAAACAGCCACAAACAGCCTTGGTGATTTCCTTCAGCTGGCACCTCAGGTGGTCCTTAAAGGCTGGAGCTGAGGCAGCTTGCAGCAGCTTGGGGACTGCTCTGTGCTTGGGCATGAATTCAAAGGTCACAAGAAATGTAGAGGCTCTTTCAGTCACACACAAGGCTGGCTGTGCCAGGTGACCCAGGAACACCTTGCAGAGAGAAGACAGCAGAGCCAAATAGCCCATGGAAAAATAATCAGCCCAAAGGCTTGAAAGGAGACAAATTCCTTACAAACTACACTTTTTTTGCAATACTAATTGTGCTCAAGAAATCTACCTCTTCCTTTAGAAAAATTCACCTGGCTTGCTCCTTCTCTTGAGAAATGTTTCCGAGCCCAAAGTGAGTGCAAACAGATGCGAGTATGTCAGAGGCTGCGAGAAGCTGGAGAATCTTTAGAGGAAATGGCAGCCCTAAAGAAATATACACAAGATAGACTTTAAAACTTAAAGAATATAAGTCCAAACTGGACACCAGTCAAGGGGAATGACTTTCATGACATATCCAGACAGCTCACCTGTTCCGCAGCTCACGGTGCCCCTGTTACCTTTCCAAGGACTGGCACCTCCGATTCTCCCTGCCTGCCTGCAAAAACCTCTGCTGCTGCTCCTGGGATGTAGCTGGCATTTTTGCTTTTGCATTCTATAGTGCAATGACAATGTAATATTTAAGAGGAGTATGAAATTAAATGTGGTCTCAAACTAGGTCTCCTCATGAGCGGTGCACAAGGTGCATTATTCATTTTCATATTTAATTCATTCCAAAACTCCATTTGTGAATCCTGTGATGTGTGCTGACCTGAAGCAGCACAGAATCAATGTTTCTCATCACAGAATGTATGGGGACCCACATCACAGGATGGAGAGAGCTTGGAGAGCTCTCTTCTTTTTCATGGGTGCCTTGAACATAACTACAGAGCCTTATGCCTGGATTCACACAGCTCACTAGCCTGGGGCTGTGATCTGCAGTTAAAGGTGGCTTGGTACTCTCTGGGCTCATTTTTCAGAAGCCCTGAGCATCAAACTCAGAAGCTGAGCTTTGAAAGTAGAAGTATTATTTGGTGATGGATACTGTGGAAAATTAGGTATATCTCAAGTCATGTCCCCCAAGTGTTTTAATTTTTCACTTAATCTATCTCAGTTTTACCAAATCAAAACTACCTTACTTTAGTCTAGCTCAGTCTGCCATCAGAGATGGACATCACTCCCACTGAAGCGTGGAAACAACCATTACTTTTCAGTAGTAGTGTTTGAACAGCATGCAGTAAATAGGATGTGAATTCATGTGGAACAGTCAGGGGAAAACCAATTTTGCCTCATTGCTCAATAAGATAGAATTGTACATTTCAAATACTGAATGAGGCAATGAAAAAGGAAAAAGCAAAATATATGATCAGGTAATTATTAGTATGCAAAGGGGACTGAATCAAAATGGCAAAGGACTCCCTGGTCCTAGTCTTTCCTATCTGGCTGCTTGACTTTGCAGCCCTAGTGTTCTTTGAACACAGATTTTGGATTGTAAATTAATATTTGTGTGTGATTCTGTAATTTATATTACAGGAATACCCTCATTTCCCCCTTAAGACAAGATGGACCAGTACAGGCATACTATCTGATCCACCAAGCTTACAATTTAAGGAGACTAGTATACGAGGAGCGGAATAAAGGAGAAATAAAAGGATCTTAAACACATATGGTTGTGTGTGTATATACGTACACACACACACACATAACACATACACAAGACTGCACCTCTGTATTTATGTTACATATGTACCGATGTAAATAATCAGCATTTTTAATATATGTACATGCATAGAGTATCTGCAGAAATATATATATATATATATATGTATGTATGTATGTATGTATGTATGAAGTATTTAAGGAAAAACTGCCTTGCCCAGCTGCCTCCTAGCCTGGCTAACATACAGTGGCCAGTTTTCCTGCTGGTGCCAGAGCATCAGCAAGCTGTGAGAGGCATATCAATGGCACGGCCTTCCAGGTTTCTTCAGGGAGATGCTCCATGCGTAAGTGAAATGCAGTGACACTGCAAAAATATATGGGAAAGGAATGGGAAAATTTTTGAAAGCCTCTAGGCAATTACCTTTCTAATTAGGTTTGGTTGAAAGATGCATTTTAATCAGAAAATATTTTTCAATTTCTTCTGTTTACTTGTCTTTTTGTAGAGATTGTCCATTTCACTTATTCACTCTGAAGGAAGGAGAGCAAAACCTGATTTTTTCAGTTTCCAAAATTTTTTGTATGTGCATTGCATGAAAATTGAAACTCAGTGTATGAGTTTCAACATAGGAAAACACTTCTTCACTGTGAGGGTGACCAAACACTGGGTCAGGCTGACCAGTGAGGTTGTAGAGTTCCCATCCTTGGAGACACTCAAAAGCCATCTGGACACAGTCCTGGGCAACCAGCTCTAAGTGAAGCTGAGCAGGGGGCTTGAACCAGATGACCTCCAGAGGTCCCTGCCAGCCTCAGCCACTATATGATTCTGTCCATTTGGGCTAAATATCTGACTCTGATGATTTAGATTTCTTAATTATATAATGTCATTTACTGTCATCTGCAAATGGCAAAAGTAGTACTCAGTAGTTTTCAGTTATTTTTGAGTAATTAAATCCTGAATATTTTACAGTAGAAACAGAGATTTATCTACAGTGAAATGAAACCTAATCACTAGAAGTTTAATTTTCTTACTCATAGTTTACTGAGTCTCCTGGTCCTGGGTCAGAGGACCCCAGCAGGGCTTCAAAGGCTCCAGTAATGCAATTGTTATCATTAATAACTATTTATTTTCTTAGCAGGACTTACAAGGCATATTTAAATGGCTACCAGTGAGTAATAGTTATCATACGTGCATATTGAGACACATGGCACTGTTCCCATCCTTCGGGTCCTAACAGAGATGCCCTGTAAACATCTGTGGGCTGTTCCTGGGACACAGGTATTTCCTTGGCAGCCTCACACACAGCAACCCTTGCTTGTAACCCCCCGTGGAGAACGTTTCTGGAGTTCCATTCATTTGTTTTCAAAGCAGACAATTACCTATTTAAACGAACCTTACCAAAACCAACACAAGGGTTTACAAGAACTCTGAACATCCCAGGAAATCCACACAAATATTGTTTTGCTTTCTTGAAACAAGACTGCTTGTGCTGTGTACAGATTAACAAATCAAAGTGCCTGCAGTTGTGACTAATGCCTCCCTTGAAGAAAAAGACTGGTTTCTGTGATCTGCTGCACTTAGCAAACCTGCCTTTCTTCATACTCACCAGCGTAAATAAAGACTAATTTAACTGAAATCAGTGGTTATACCAGTGACAAACTAGGGTGTAGTAGGATTTGATTCAAGCCCACAGGGGTGAATATGCAGTTGTTGACAAATGTGCATATCATAGGCCAATGCCTCAGCTTTCAAAAGGATTGGGAAGCCTTGAAATGTGAATTGCATCTGTGCTGGCTAAAGTCAACTATTTGAAATACCCTTTCTCAACCTAGCCCAAAAGGGAAAGGAAGAGAAAAATTCCCCTGTTCTCTTTATTCTGTTATTAGTTAGCATTTCTCTATATATTAATAGCACTACAAGTGCCCACCCTTCCTTCAGGGCCTGCTATGAAGGGGTGAATAAAAGAGGAATGACTTTTCAGTGGAGGAAACGGAAGGACCAATGAATTAAGGAGACAGCATCTTGCAAAATATGGGGGAAGACAAGAAGGGGATGGCTGAGAGGAGGCAATTGCTTATGCGCCATGTGCTTCAGAGCCTTTGCGAGTCTGTTTTTTCATTCAAGCTTATTTAGCAGTTGCATTCAGTCTCTCCAGCCTTCACACAGACTGACATGAGCACAATCATCCACCAGCATTACAAATGGTCTAGTTCTCAGTCTACAGTTGTCTGCTGTCACACAGATTTTGTATTGATCCTGCTGCCTGGAATACATGGGTCAGAGTCTCATCTTAAGCACTTTGCCTTAAGTCTGAAGTTAAATGCAGAGGGTTTTTCCTATTTCTGGTATAACATACTTGAAACACATGTACTGAACTCAGGAAATATCAATTACTTTATATTCCTTGATAAAGGCTCTTCCAAAAAGAGCACCTGTATGTGTTGCAGTGTTTGCTAGAGGTACACTGGTAAATGGGTACTCTATGTCCTTTTCGTTGGCTTTGATTGTAATGAATCATTGATAAAGCTAATAATGTACTCAGTTTAATCTAATATTACAGCACAGTAGCTGCACCCAGTGCTTACAGCACAGGAATATACAAGAGTAATTAATTTTACACCACTGCAGCTAACTGCAGTTGAACCTCTCCAGGTTATGAAAGTTTGCCAGAGCAAGGGATGAAAATGATCACTGTAGACTAGGCAGGCGCTGAGTTTTAAACTGGGCCAGACTCAGTGGCACTTTAACAAAAGAGGATAATTATATCTGATATACATCTTATGTATCCCCAGCAGCCCATAAAAGAGTTATCGACACCTAAGTATGAAACTGAGCTGCAGTGGGGCTCATTTCAGACAGGCATCGTTACTTCCCAAGCCTTTCATGGAACATGATGGATATTTACTTTACAAGCAGACTCTTTCATTTGCAAAGTAAGACTAGATAATATGGGCCCAAAGTAATCTTAGCCCTGAAGCCAACCCTTTTGTTGGTATGTACCATAATAGCTCTTTGATGGAGTCATGCAGTCACGGGCCAGATGAATCTCTGATCCACTCATTTCCTGAAATGAAAAACTAAGCATTGCCTGTTAAAGTAGCAATTTTTTTCTTAGATCAGAATATTATATCCCATCTTACTATACATTTAAGTAGCACCAAGAGACAAACAACTCTCATCTGGTATCATGTCCCGCTGAGGTGGAAAAATTTAGCTGAACTCATTCTTCTGATAGCAGAAGCCAGAACCAAATCAAGCCCAAATTTATGCTGGTCTGTGGATCATCATAGCCCAAGACATTCACAAGGGAATTTATTGCTTCCTCACTAGCAACAATGCCATATCTTCTGCCTCTTCAGGAACTGTACTGTAAGCTACAACACAAGAAGCAGGGTAGAATAGGAAAGAAGTGGACAGGACAGGACAAGGATGCATTACTGGCTTGAGCTTGTGATGCTATCAAACTCGGTGTCCCACCACATGCAACTCTTTTGGAAATGTTTCTGTCTCAGAGACTAGCATCATGTTACCCATCTGCCAGGCTCACTCTCTGGGTTGATCAAGGAAACTTCAGCTCGAGCCTCCAGCCAGCCTCTGAGAGAAACCATCCTCTTCCTGCCCAAATGCCCAGCATGTCACATCTTCAAAGGAAAATCAAACAGATGAGCTTGACCAAACAGGAATTTATTGGGCAGGAGAGCTGAAGAGCAGCAAAAGCTCCCCAAAGACAAGCAGTCATCCCACTGGCCCAAAAGAACAAGAATCTGTGCCTTGGTGGAGGCCTGTTTGGCCAGATGGCCACTAACCTCCGCTGCTTAGGGCAGGCTAATCAGAGACATCCTTCTCATCCCCCTGCAAAATGCTCTGCTTCCACTGATGCCATTCTGCAACAATTCAGCCATGAGCAGCAATTTCCCTTGTCCATAACTTCTTTACCTCAAGATGACAAAAGCAGGTAGTGTTACTAGTCATCCCACTCATGTGGGGTTGGTTTGCTCTCTGGTATAGTAACAAAAGGATGTATTTCACATTAGGTTATGACTCAGGCTGCTGGGACTAGGACAGGTCAAACACGGGGGGACAGAGCAGGGCATCAGGTCCTAGCAAAGTCAACAGTCCCCAAAACATCCACTAGGCTCCTGCACTGTGTTTAGCAGCAGTGCAAAGGAAGCAGAAGAGCTCAGTGGAAAAAACAGTCCAAAGACAGATATAAAACATGAACAGAAATGGAACAACACCAGGAAACAAGAGTACTATAGCCAACTGAAATAACACTGTACATTGGAAAACTGCTATCAATCTAGGAGATAGCCTGTCAGAGCTGGAAAACAGGGCTTCAGCACAGTCCCCCATGGTTTTGCCACCTCTTGGTTTGAGCTTTAAAGCTAATCCATTTCGTTGTATTTGTTTTATGAACCTTGTCCAGCTGGACTGTGGATGAGTTTTACAGAGCAGATTCACTGTGTTAATCAACAATGAGGTCAGTTTTGTCAAAAACACAACTCTTACGGCAGTATGGTGACTTTTATGGTGATAGTCATTTCGGACTGTTATTTTGAGCATTCTGCTGGAAAGCCTTTATCACCAGGGCAATTTTTTTAAACAGAAAAGATTCTTACAACCGTTCAACATGGCTTTTTAGCAGCAAAAGTTTCTACAGTTTCATCATTTTATCTCTAAAGTTGCCATAAATTTACATCAGCTACTTTCCTCTTTCTCTAGAGATCTATACTGATAACAACAATAATAGGTCATAAACAATTATGAAAGGTCCTAGCAAACTCATTTCTATTCAGAAGGATAGAATCTGCTTTGACTATTGTCCCTGCCATTCACAAATCCCTTCATCAGTTAAAGTTTCCACTGTTCATGTGCTCATTTTCTTGCCATTTGGCCTGGCTTTTTTCAGTTTCTCTTTAGCTTTGCACAGTGGAGGTTAAAAGGGAAAAAAAAAAAGAATAATTAAGAAAAAAGACCCAATTGCTTCAGTTGATTTTTCTACTTGGTGAGAACGTCTGTCTGTTCAGGGAGACCAATTAACATTCTCATCATCTCTCTGGACCTAATCTAAATATGAATAAAATATCAAACCCTTCCTAAAATTATTCTTTGTTCTTTTGAACATACTGAAATTAACTTTTTGACATGATGCCAGGCAGAACTTCTATACAAAATGCATTAATCCTCCCCCTCCACATCTGCATAACAAAATGCAGCTCCCTGTGTCATTGGGCACTGCTACTGTAACAACAGAGAGGCGCCTTTCCCAAAACATCTCAGCGGCCACATGTAACAATTCAGAACTGTCCCCAAAGTTTTTTGGTATCCAGATTATGACAAGTCATTTATGATGTGTCATTTATGGCACCACACCTTTTTATTGGCTCAAAGAATGGAGTTTGTACTGAGCACTGAACATCTCATAGAAAGATGAAGAAAATCTTCTATGTGGGAACATTTGCAAGGTTCTTGCTCATTTCTGCCTAATTATGGTCATTTCCACATGTAATTACCCAAATTGCTCTTGCAATCAATGTAATTGTGCTAAGTTGTTTAAAAATCAGCTACATTAGATTTTGCCTGGTAAAATGTACTGTTTTTCAAAACTTAAATTTTCATCTTGTATTCGTTGCCAACAGGCCTTTAAAAGTAAACAGGTTTTCTTTTCTCTTCCTCCTCCCTTTTCTGAATGCCAGTGTGAGTTTTTGTACATTCATTACAGCCTAACTGTAGTCAGAAAATTGTCTAAAACCTCCTGTAATAAGCTATTACGTGTGTCTCCAAGTTATTGTACAGTCCTCTTTCATTTTCAAAACCAGTCTTTACGGTTCTGGAATTAAAAGAATATTACAAAATGGGAATATTGAGTGTTTAGGTGATTCTACCCTGAGTCTGTGGTGGGCTGAAATAACAGTTCCACTTTAAGCAGAGCTGTTCACCAACTTCTGCTGCCCCCACACAATCACGTTTCGGAGGAAGAGGGCGATATGCCAGAAGCATGCTCCCTCACAGCAGTTTCAATTGCACTCTTCCTAGGATATAATATGCCACCTCTCCCTATCTGACCCCAGCATCTCTCCCTGGACATCCACCTTGCTACTTCTATTTCCTTTCCTAAAGGTTTCTCTCTGCACAGTCATTTACAAGCAGAATCTGTAGCTGCACTAAGGTGCCCTGTGTGTCCTTCACTGCAGCTAGGACTGTTTCATAGGACCTGCTCACACTGTCAGCAAGTATTTGGGCTGGCATCATAAGCACCAGCTGCTCAGAACTAGCAAGAAGTTGGGCTTGTGCTCTGGAGAGAGAATGGTGATGGGGTGTGAGGGAAGAGCAGTGCTGAGATGAGGCTAAGGCTGAGATGAGACCATGGCTCTGCTCCAGCAGCACATCAAAAAGATGCTGCCCCTTCAGCTGTACATTGAATCTCAGTGGCTTCCTCAGTGGTGGGAGAGCCACTGTATTGGCTCAGCAGTCCTGGGTTACACCAGGAGGAGGTGATTATCAAAGGCATACAGTAAATGCCATGCTGAGCGTGAACATCCACTGATAGGTCTCTCCAACCCTCTCTCTGAAGGATACTTTATCACACCATGTTTTCTTTTGGAATAAAAGCTATTTGCTCATCAGTAGTAGGTACTCGAGTCTATCTTCTCTGTTTTATTTTAGCTAAAATAAATCTCTAGTAGCCCTAGGGACATACCAGGGTCAGTATTTGTTCCAGAGAGGAAGACAAACACAGACAGGATTTCATTCAATAGGACCTTGAATTTAGTGTGGGACAGCGACCGAGTAGCATGAAAGGGGCTCTCCCTGACTTCAGTGCTCAGCGGTGACCGGGGTGCCTCAGGCAGCCCCTCAGAGGGCTGTGTGTGTGTGGGCAGGCTGAGCCCTTTAACTCTCCAGCCTACACTGTGGTCTCAGGGGTGCAAGGGCAGGATTTGACCCAAGTCTTCTCCTAAAAAAAGCCCAAAACAAACCCCAGCCTAAGCACACTTTCAAGTGCTCTTTCTCTTATCTGAAGATCTCTTACTTTTCATGCCTCTCTTTCATTGCAAAGGAAATTATGTCAGAGTCATCTGTAACAGCTGCACTGTAAAATACCTCAGTCATGTGGCTTTAAGCAACTCAGAGGGGGAAAAAAAGTTCTTTAAATAAAGATACATGTATTCTTCTGACATTTCCATACAATTGCAATTTTCAAGAGAACCAAATACTCATTACTACACAGCTCTTCAGAGTCCAAACCTGACCTTTAGTCAGAGCAAATTCCCATTTGGCTAGGCTTATTCATTCAGCCTACAGTCCTGTTTGAATTCTGCATTGACTGTGAACATTTCAAACTGGAGTGGAGGAGCAATTAGATTAAGAGTAGAACTATTAAAAAGCCCTGAATTGGCAGAGTAATGGGATAAGATGCTTAGCCCTAGGAGCTAAGGATCTTATCGTACATGTACATTCCAGGGATCTAGATTTAGAGGAAAAGTACTTTATAACACAGTATTTTAACTGTAGGGAGGAAGAGGAGGGCAAAGAATGACTATGGATGTGGAATGACTATGAGGCCAAAGAATGAAGAGGTTAATCAAACTAGGATTTAAAAGCCCACTCAAATGTCCAACTTTTCCATATGGTAGATCACAGGGCAACAGAGAGACTGTCTTGCAAATTCTGTCTCCTCTGCTTCCAGGGCTGTGGGATCATCTTGTCTTCAGGACACATTCACATAGTACCCCTGGGGCATCTGTATTCATTACTTCTGGGGAATACCATTTCCCCTCTGCTTTTACTAGAAACTTGCAGCTGCTAAAGATGCAAAGCCAGCAACACATGATCAGATAAATCTGTGGTGACCACCAGGCAGCTCTCCATAGGTCATAGAGTTGGAAATTTATAGACAGATTGAAAAGAATTGGTCTCAATCTTGCTCTGTGCACCGACACGGAGATACCATCTTTAGTTGTGCCAGGAAAAATATTTAGTAGAGTATTTTGTGTGTTATGTACATTTTTTTCTGAATTTTTCTATTAATAGTCTAAAGGCAGGTGCAAACGAGGCAAATGAAAGTCCACAGCATGCAATGTTACAGAGCTGTACTGGAGTCTTGGCTTTTTGGATAAGATATTAGTAAGCATGATTGCTCTGTTGAAAAACAAGAAGGGACAGGAAAAACCTGCAAACACTAAAGGAAAACAATCTCATTAAATTGGAAGGGACCTAAGAGGTGGGGAAGTGAGCAAGTTGCAGAGAATTGAGGGTGCATTGCAGGGCTGTGTTCCAGCAAACTCTGGCCAGTTGAAAAAGCTCCACATATTTCAAAAAGGAAAGTAAATGTCATCAACACTCTCCTCCAAGCTTATCTGTCCGTATGAAAGAAGGGAAGGAAATAGTTTTATTCCATACAGCTATTTTGAAACTGTCTTTCATTTACCTGGCTCTAGAGAATGGCACTAAGATTATATATACACTAAATACACAGTTTTATTTATTGATAGAAAAATTTGCCCATTGTAACGTTATAATGGGAAGAGATCCTTGGTCAGTAGGGATGAAGGAACTTTGAAATGGGAAGTGCCCAGAAGGTACATCTTGGTGCTTCTCTTCAGCAATAGGAGCACTAGTCAACTTGGATGCCCCAAGATTTGCCAAACTCCTTTTAAAACATTACATATGGTTCTCTTGTTGCCCTGCTCTTCATTCTATACATGAATTATTGTGACTATTTCTTTGATATTGGTATATAAGTACCTTACATTCTGCTGGTATCCATTTCAGTTTCAGGAAACTTAATATTTAGATATAATGGATTATTCTTCTTGCAATTAACTAGCTCAACAAGTTTAATTGCACAACTTGATTAAGCTCAACTCCATTTGTGGCTTAGAACATCTCTCTTTTCTCCAACACAGGGCATACTTTAGTGAAGTTCCACTTGCCCTTAACTTCCCCTTTTCTATAGATAACAGTCTTTTTTCTCTAAGCATTCTGCTTAAATTGATTTCTCAACTGAATGCAGTGTTTTGTCACCTTCTTCAGAATCCTGCAATATTACTGAGATGGCCACAACCAGCAGCCTCATTGCCCTTGTGACGTATGTGTGTCCCTGTGTAACACAGAGCACTAGATCTTGCAACAAAAATATGTTTTCAGATTATAGGTTTACTGGCATCATTCTTCATAGCGTGCTAAAATAATCTCCTACAGTCTATATTCAGTGTTTCTATTTATGCATCCTGTATTTTGCTTAGCAGTAAGACAAAAAGAAAGCAGGCCATTATGGGCACAGTATGGAGGGGGTATTAACATTCAACTTTCTGGGCTCTTCCTAACCTATCAGTATTGAGAGTGATTCCATGAAAAAGGTAAAAATGACAGGTCAGTGTGGTGCAAAGACCTCTGATCTTGCACTTTCTCATTCTCCTTATTCTAACCCTGGCATACTTTAAGCCCACATGGGGCACTCTCAATGGCTGAGCGACCTGGCTGTGCAAGTCCCTTGGTTTGACCCTTACACATCCCTCGTACTGCATAAGCACTAAATCAAGGTTTCATATGGAATAAAGAGGAATAAAAGCTACCAACCAGCTAGCTCACATATTTGCACAGACTAAAAGAAAAAAAAAAAGTCCTTGCAAAGAGCCCTCACTGCTTCCCTCCAGTTGCCTGTTGTGATCTGGCTGACAGAATCCTCCAGCTGTGGAAAAACTGGTTTAAGGGTCTGAGAAATGGGATAAGAGTTTATTTGCAAATTAAGCTATGTAAGCTACCATCACTGACTAAATTTAGCACTTTGCTTTTAAGTATGAGCATTTATTATACCAAATAATTATGCAAGAATCACTACATAGGTTTTCAGTAATGCTCTGGAGGAAGGAAGAAAGGAACATTTGATATATTTTCTGATATTTGGCTAACTTGGGGGAAGAATTCATCATACCTAACTTTGACTGTTCAAATGGTAATGATGAATCTAAGATCATAGTCTGTGCTTTCTCTACACTGAAAGAAGAAAAACATACGCAGCCAGAAGGTGATTCATATGTCTTCTTCTTAGACTAGTTGACATGAGACTACAGTATGTCATGGGAAAATGGCCTGGATTGGATATATGATAAAATGTTTATGCTTACCTATATCTTCATTGTCAGAATATAAACTGTTTAAGTATCTCCAGTCTTCAGAACAGTAGGGTACATCCTTCATGTCCTAATTGCAGGTGCTCAGGCTCCAAGTGTTTTGTCTTACCATGGTAAGTAAAAAAATAATTAAAAAACTGGTCTTCAGGCATTCCTATACCAGATGATACGAACCAAATTTGTGAGCTGGAGACCTTTTCCTTTTTTTGTCAACAAAACTCATATAAGCAAGGATCCCTCCAAACTTTTGGTAACTACATTAAACTCTCTTTTGGGGGGGGGAGGTGTTTCACTGGTGTCAGGTGCAACCTAGTAAAATGTTAGTGGTGACATTAGTTTCTAACTTCTAGTAGCACATAGAAAGAAATTGAAAATGGGAAAGCAATCCCATCAGAACAATGGGAAGTTGCTGGCAATGAAAGATTGTCCCAATAAATGTAGAATCCTTCAAAAAGGAAAACAAAAAAAAACCCCACAGAAAGCAAATAGGAGATGGCAAAGAATCTGAAGATTTCATAAAAATAATTTTAGTGTAATTTTGTCTACCTCTTAGGCAGTGATATTGTTTTCATGTAACCAAGCAATACAGTTGTCACAACGCAGGTGGGAAATTAGTAGGAGTGTGTCATGAGATCGCTGCTGTCAAGCTGTAATTCAGCACTATGAAAAGGATTTCCATTGATGGCATTGGAGTAGCTGTCGTCATGACTAAGGCAATTACGCCACTGAGCCCTGTCTCTAGTAACAGGCAATATCCGAGGCCTCAGAGGAACTGCTCCACTCTGAAGACTGAATACACATGTGGAGGTGCAAATTCTTCCCTGGTCAGTGGTTAGCAGATTGCATCATTTGCTTATTGTATTCTACAGCTCTGTAGTTATGTGAATTTCTTATTGATCATAAACTCATCCAGCCTTTTCTATATGTCAGCTAACATGGGTGTAACAATAAATTCCAGTCACCAATAACATCAGATTGTATACTGCATGGCCCAGACCTGACAGGTAATTAGCTGGTGAACTGGGATGACTTAAAGCTTGAAACACACACTTTCTGGCATTGCAGAAAGACCTCCACATAAGCAAAGGTGTGTGTTGCCAGTTACTGTTGCAGGGGATAATTTTGTACCAAATCTCAGAATCTCAGCATTTCCTAGGGAAGCGAAGGACCAAAAAAACAAGTGGCTGTGGTAAGGGTAGGATTTCAAGATCTCAACCAACTCAGTGTCAGCACTAATGCTGCAACAGTCCAGAGCACTTCCCAGCCTGGAAGTCTGATGAGCTGTTGATCTTCACTGGGTTCTGTGTTTGCACAGCCAGCTGAGCCCCTGTACAGCTAGCCCAAATGTATCTACACAGTCTGCATTTCAGATAAACCCCACACCAACATCAGAGAGCCTGCTCACTGAGCAGCATGGCTGCCCTTCTGTTGCTTCAAACAGAAACCTGGACTATCTCAGTAGTTAAACTTTATTGAAACTTGAAACAAAAAAAAATATTAACCAAGTTTCAATGTCAAGTGTCAGTTCCAACTCTTCAGGGATAAATGTCATGCAGAAACAACTTCCAGAAAGCAATGAATAACGCTGCAGTCTCCAGAGAGGACTCACTTCTGCCGGTCTTGTGGTAGAGTGCATTTGCAGTGAGTGTAGGATTAGGAATGGTATCTGAAGGAGAACATGATCTCCCAAAAGGCAGGTGAAACCCTAACCCTTCCTTCTAATCATCCAGACTTTGTGACTCATTACCCTTGGGTGAGAGGAAATCTCTGTCTGTATATCTTGGACAGAATTGAGTGCAGGGGGTGGAGCAGGGGGCACAGTGAGTGAAGTCTTAGGTGTCATGTGTTTAGCTGATCTAATGCAAAAATAGAAAGGAATCAAGGGAAAGAAACCCTGTGAAGACAAGCCAAGGCGGGGCGGTGGGGGTGGGAGGGTGGAGGGGAAAGGAAGCAACACCAATACACACAATATCTGCTACAGAATTTGAGGCAGACACAGCCCTCAGAGAAGCCAAATCCTCTGATTCCTGACTTGATTACTTTGGGACAGTAGGCAAATTCTAGCACAACAAAAAAGCAAAAGGCTAACTCAAGATACCTGGTTCTAGAAATTAAAAACTGTAGCCTCAAACATATGTTAAGTATATTTGACATCAATTCTGTTTTCTTTTGAGAAGGACAGGCACAGTCAGCACACTACCTGAGAGCTATAGCACTCCACTTGCAGCATGGCAGAAGTGAAGTCAGATAGAGCACCAGCTCCTGGGGACCTTCTTGGACAGTAGGGAGAAGAAAACGCTACAGCATTTTCCTCACTTTGCCATCAATGCAAATGCACATAAAGTCTCCTGTGTACAAACTGTTTAATATGCTTTCTAGTTCTATGTTTTTAAGCATGATAAAAACACTGAGCTGGAAAAGACTCTACAACACATGGTTCAGACGATTATGCCATAGATAATCCAGGAGGTTATTGGCAATCCAGAAGGTTGGAAGCTATTATGGATAGAGACCCACTGTCCATTCTCAATAATCAGCACAGAGCTGATCCTCTCCCAGGTACCATGGTATGTAGCCAATCTGAGATATTCCCAGGAACGTTGTGCCAACTATGTAGTTATAAGGCTAATGGATATCAAAAACCCTAGACCTTCCCAATGAATGCAGTGGGATTCAATTCTTGCCTTTCATAGGTCCAGAACCCATGTGTTCTTTCACTGAGTAAAGATGGCTGATTCAACCCTGTGCAGACAAGAAATTGAGCTGTCGAAGTCTTCAGGAATACAGAGGGGAGCTAGAAAGTAGAGAGAAGTACTTCAGATTCCAAAACAAGTATTAACAGGTTGAAAAAAGCCACTCAAAATGCCCCTTCACACATGAAGCAAATTAGTTTTCAAGCAAACTAAAAGAGGAAAGGATTCCCACAAAGCTCCCATGGCCTTCTCACCCCTCACAAGCCTCTAAGTGTGCAGGCTGACTGCTATGGACCTACAGGGAAGAAGCTCGTGGGAAGTGCTCCCTTCCTCTCTCTCCAGGCCTGGAGCTTGCAGGGACTGCCCTTGAAGTCTCAGCCCAAACACTTTATAGATCATAAAATCACAGAATCATAGAATCATTTACATTAAAAAAGACCTCTGAAATCACTGAGTCCAACTGTTAACCTCTAGTTGCCAAGTCCACCACTAAAGCATGTTCCAGGATGGTGACTCCACCACTTCCCTGGGAGTCTTTGTTTTAGTACTTCATTTGCCAGTTCAGCTTCCTACCTTGTACAAATAGGAGAAGAGGTTCCCATCAGGGCTGGATCTGCACCTGATGATAGTGCTGCTGGAGACAGCCCTGTTGCCACTTCTCTGCTGTGATGTCCTTGAGGTCCTCACTGGAGCATGCCTCCTGAAGATATCTGTATCCTCAGGGCCAGCACTGCAGTCTTTATGCAAGGTCTTGGCTCAACTCTTTGTAGATTGCATTCTGGGAGCATTACTGGGAACAAAACCGGGAGCAGTTCTCCAAAGCTAACTGCCCAAAGTGTCTGCAAGAGGTGTCAGGAACTAGAAGTCAGCCCTACATAAAGTGCATTTCTGTGAGCACCAACTTAGACTGCAGGATGAAGGAGCTTTGTAGACAGAATCTAAACTCTATCAAAGGTTTGGGACATTACCTCAATGGTCTTTGCTGACAGATCTTTCCTGTAGCCTGAGTGGTGGCTAGACTGAAAACCTTTGGCTGTCTTAGTTCTCTTGCACGTGGAAGGGACATTTGAGACCAGCAGTTATCTTCCAGTCACGTTGCATCAGGGCCCAGCTAGGCATTCCCTGGTATGCTGCTTACCATGAATCAAAATTATTCACAGTTCTCTGACAAAGATTTAACTATGTACCGTTCCTGGGTAAACTCATGGCACTACAGTCATTGTCCCCTCTGTGCCCCAAAAGGGGCTAAACTCTTGGGAACTGTTCAAGAGATTACTGGAGTTGGGTGCTCCTGACACAGGAAATTGCTGTAACTAGCTTGTGTCTGGAGTCAGAATCATGCAAGGAAGCAAGAGTTTCCCCTCTCTGGAAGGCTGGCTTCTGGCTAACCTGAGGAAGGAGAAACAACAGAGGAGACTTCTGGGCAAGAGGCAAAGGCCAGAATTTCTACTTCCTGAGGGCCACGCCGAGAGCAATCACAGTAAAGAGCAAACTGGCCAGAAATGTTGGCAGGAAGGCAGGCACGGTCACAATGCTTGTGGTGAAACCACCACTCCGGTGCTGGCCTCAGCTCGTGGAGGGGAGTGGCTGCACTGCAGAATTCACCTGCTGACGGTGGGGAGAACCAGGATGCCTCAGAGTGCTCTGCTCATGTCCTCTGCCCTTGGCAGCAGCTGGGGCTGCGGGATATTTTATTGCAAGCAGGAATTGCCAGACAACCTGGCAGAGCTGTGTTTGCAGCTCCCCATGCAGAGCAAGTGACTCTCCCCTACAAATGGCCCATCTGCCCCGGTGAGGCCAGGAGGATTGACACACTTCTGGAAAGCTCTCTGTGTACAGCGGTTCTGTGTCTTATTGCTGCTTGCTGTTGGCTCTCACAGCCTCAGCCATTGTATCAGAAACCATGTGCCATCTAAGCAGAGGCTGAAGGAAACCACTGCTCCCCAACTCTGAACACAGCAACACTCCTTCCAGAGCTCTGCTTCAGTGAGCTCCTTGTGGAGTCAGCCATAGCAAAGCCACAGGAGTCTCTCCATAAGGATGTGTTGGGACCCTGAGGTCCCTGCCCATGGCCCAGGATGCATTTCAGCCCCCTGGAGCCATCAGCCCCTGCCCCAGTGATGGGTCCCACCAAACCAGGCACACCTGTGGCCTCAGCCTATCCCTGGGGAGGTGCCTGACACCCAGGGCTGGGGCTGTCCAGGGCTGGGGCTGTCCTGGTGCCCTCCAGCTGCCTGGCTTAGGGTGATGGGACAGGCCCTGGCACAGGCCCTGTGCTGCAGAGGTAGAGAGCAGGGAAGGGTAAGTCTAAATGCTCTCTGGCTCTGCTGAAGATGGACTGTATAAGCCACTTGAAGGATCCTTTGAGACCAACTTTAGAAAAAGTATAGGTCTTTCCAAAGCATAGTTGTTTCCACCATGACTTTAATCTCTTCACATCACTTCATTGTGATAAAAAAGTTATTTAGAAAACCCTCAAGCACTTTTACCTTTATGCAACGTTAGCTCCTACACCACTGTTCTCACACTTAAGACCAGCAAAAACATTCTTGCTCAAGTTCTCCAGAAACAATTTCACCTTTGGGCAGAGAATAAGCATGTAACTTCTCAACCCAGAAAAACAGAAGTTTCAGGCTGTTCTGACTAACAGAGGAAAGCTCAGGAGACTAGAATGGAAACAGTGTTGTGCAACAGAAATGATAGTCTGCTGCTTTTCACAGTATAACTCTTAGTCAATTTGCATTTATTTTTCTAACAAATTGAAGTTCCCTAAGGATGCTGATAGTGATAGCCAACTTTAAAAAGGGCTAACTCCAAGAAAATACACAGGTATCACTTCTGCTTCCTTCAACTCCTCATCTTCAGAATTTAAATATTACATTTAGGAGTAGAGTTTTAGGCATTCGAGAAATGTAAAATTCATATAGCAGTCTTTTGTGGACTTCTGGAGCCCTTATAAGTTGAGTGACACCTGATATGTGTTTAGGAGCAACTTTTTGGATTCAGGCACCTAGATTTCTCAAACTGTTTCTATTCTCTGACATTGGGGCTGAAAGTAAACTCATTTATTTAAACAGATTTTCTTTCCTGCAGCAGGCATGTTCTGAGGACTGTAGTTCTATATATTGTAAATTTTCGACCTTTGCTTTTTCTTTATTGACTACTACAGAAACTGATTAGATAAGATGATGTAACACTAAGATATCTGAGATGTTTGAAATGGCTATGGAAGCCTTAATCTTTAATGTTTTATGACATGCCAAAAAATCTGGAAAGTTCTCAGCTTGCACATTGTGTACTGGTACCTTGCCACTTTGTAACTTGGATCAGTGAGATTGCATCTACATTAGATAACTCTATTTGACACTAATCCATTATCATAGCCTTGTCATCATGGTGCATCTGTACTATGTTTTTTTTAATATGCTGCACTCAATACAATTGATGGCAATCAGTGCATGGTAAGTAATCTTTAACAACAGGTAAACAGAAATTTGATGGTATTCAACACTCACTCCTGTCCTGTGCAATTCCCCTCTTAGCTATATTTATATATATCAGTTACATAGTGATATTTATTAGTGTCACCTAGTTTTGGATGTCTGACCTAAAGACATGTTTTGCTATCAATTAATTCATTAAAGGCCTTTTATCCTTTCTTCTTTAGTTGCAAGTCAGAATGCATTTCCATACTACATTTTTTTTCCACCAGCAAGATTGATCTAGACAGTTCTGTTTCTTCCCTATGTCACTTCTTCCTGCTGCCACATCAATCTTCTGCTATGCTTTTTGTGCAAAGACAGCCATCTGTGGGGCAACACTGTAAGACAGATCAGTAAAATCAGGGGTGCTAAAAATAAACTCTCCAGGAAAAAAAAGATAAATCGGTGAGACAGTTGAGCTGGAAAACATAGGAGAGTGGTGAATCCTCCAGCAAAGGGTGTTCTTCAGAACAAAATGGAAGAAAGAAAGGTCAAGGACACAACTGTGTGTGTCAAAAGGCGAAAGGTTGAGGATAGATTTTTCCCCAAAAAGTGATGGCCTGGAGACCAGATGATAACAGAGGCTGCAGGAAATATAAAATTACCTATACAGAGTTCGGCTTTGCCAATTTCATGTTGCAGGTAATGGTTGAATATTCAGATAAAGATTTCTAAGGGAGACTCAGATGTGAGATCAGAGACATGGAAACATCCACCCCTCATATTTGATACTCTTCCAACATAAGTTTAAAAAAAAGGCCATCAACACATCGAATTCTGGCCCAAGGCACTGGATTTTACAGTACTGTATGACATAGCAATGTTTCATATGTAATATCAGTGTTTCATATGTAAATACTGAAACTTCATTGAGGCCAGCAGTCCATACAAACATAGATTATGAGAAGGATATACAGAATTAAGACGAGGTTGTCCATGTCATACCCTTTCTCCATTCCTTACCATTGAGAGAAAAAGCACTTTCCTTCCTCAGGCCTATCTGCTCACCTTTTTTCATGCTGATATGATTTTTGCCCTCCACCATTTGACAGCATGTTTTGTGTGCTTATGCCTCCTTAGAGCATACCAGATACTTTGCTTGGAGCACAGTATTCTTTTATTCTGATATAATACTTTGTACTTTTCTGCCAGCAGCTGAATGAAATACTCAGAAAGTTTAAATACTAGATGTTCTCCAGAAAGTACTTTGGAAAGACAGGCTTGTGTGCTTTTTTGAATCTTGCATGCCTCACCAAAAGCAGTGTGCAGGAGGTGTTTCCTCTGTTACAGAGTTTGAGCAGCCCCCACTTTTCCTTAATACTGCTTTGTCTGTGTGTTCTATAACAATAACGAAGCAAGCAAGCAAACAAACATATCTTCCCTACATACTAAAAGCTGTCGGTTTTGGTGTACAGCTTGTGCTGAAAAGATATGCTTTCCTCCCTGTGCTTTCTGTATTTTTTTAATTGACTATTTTGAATACTTCTCATGAAGTACACCCACTTGGCTGCCAGCTCTCTGCTGCCAAGCTCTCAGGAGGGTGGCTGGCTGGAGGTTTGCTTTGTCCCTCGTCAGCCTCAAGGAAAAACCATCTGACCATCACAGTGGCTGCTCAATCTCCCAGTGCAGAATTTTAAAATACCTGGGCTCCCTTCCCCTTCTGTTCTCCAGCATTAGCCAAGAAATTTCAGAACATTTGTACCGATTTGCTTAATCTCTCTGGACATTTAGAAAGTAATACATTATTGCATTGCTTTGCATTTCTTGTTGCTGGTTTTTTATTGGTAGCTGCACATCTGAGTTGGTAAAATGATTTGCTATTCCTATCTCAGTAAAAATTTGTTCATTACCCTACCATGCTATTCCATATGCTAATCTTTTTGTTCCTCTGTTTATTTTCTTTCCTTCATGCACCTCCGTTTTTGCCTTTCCTTTTTCTTCCCTAACTTTAGTCATTAATTCCCTTTCTCTGTATCAGTCCCATAATCACAAAGTGGACAAGACTTCACCCTGCAAGTGTTTGTATGTAATATCCAGCTGAATACAATGGCACCACTTACACACCTTAAATGCCATGTATGTTTGCAATATCTGAGCCTGAACAACTCACCTAGCTACTGCCTTTTACCAGCAGAGAAGGAACTAGCATGGTTTGTATACAACATGCCAAAATTCCAGTATAATCTCATTGTTGTTACCCTTATTTTCCACTTCCCCTCCCTGTTTGTTGTAATTGCCTATTCTGTCATTTCAGATTAAGTGTCTCACCCTGGAATGACTTGTATTTACTTTTAATTTGGTGTACTGTAAGTAGTCCTATTGACTTAAATGGAAGTATGCACATAAAGAAAGGTAAGTATACCTGCAAGCCTTTAACAGATGGTACATTGCAAATCCCAGAGGAAAAGCATGGTACATTTTATTCACTTTACTATCTTTCCACATGTTAAATGCAGGTTGGGTGATTAATAAGTTTTTTCCAGATTAAGTTTTCAGGTTTCATACCAGCTTAATGGAAGAACCACTAGTCATAAGCACAGGATTAACTCCAGTTCCAGAGAAGTCCGAGATGACATGAGGTAGTATGAATGATTAACTAGAAGGGGGGGGGGGGGGGGGTTGGGGGGGGAAGGGAAAAAAAGGAAGAAAAAAAGACAGCACCCGATTTAAAACCAATGGAATATTAATGTATGCAGATAATTCTTAAAACACGCCGGAGGAAATTCGGAGTCGGGCCAGAGGCGGAGGTCAGGGCAGCGAGCAGGCTGTGGGAGAAGGCAGGAGCCACAACAGGATTGCAGGGGCAGTCAACGCCGCGGAACTCGGCGAGAAGGCCGGCAGTGAAAGGCGGCGGAACCCCGGACCCACGGCAGGCTGGCAGTGCAGGGGGAGCCCGGGCCGGCCGCGGCTCAGCTGGGGCTGCCGGGAACGGTCTGGGGCGGGTTCCGCTCCGAACGGCAGGACAGGTCTGCACCTCACAGCACGGGAACGGGGCTTTGCCTTTCTGGCGAGTGAACCAGCGCTCAGCGGCACGACCCTCTTGGAACGCCCCGATAGTTCACCCTTCGCCTGGCGCTGTTCCATTTCCCATGGGTGTGAAACCCAAGGAACTGCCCGCACGTACAACACTACTCTGTGCTGCCGCTGAAGCCGCCGCCCTGCAGCGTCCCCCGCCACCGGGGCAGGGACACCGGGGCAGGGACAGGGACAGGGACACGACCCCGGCCCCCGCCGAGCCCCCGCCGTCCCGCAGCGTTCCCACCGCCGGGGCGGCCCGGCCGGGGGCGGGCGAGGGTAGGCCGCGCCGGGCGCGCTGAGCTCAGCGCGCCGCGGAAGCCGCCGGCCCCAGCCCCGCCTCCCGCCGCGGGCAGCCCCGGCCCCGGCCCCGCCCGGCGGCGCCGCCCCCTCCGTCCCCCGCGCACACACATACACAGGCACACACACCGACACANNNCGGCGGCGCCGCCCCCTCCGTCCCCCGCTCACACACATACACAGGCACACACACAGACACACACGGAGGTGGTTCCTGCGCGGCCCCGGGCGCGGGCCGGCGGAGCGGCGCTGCTTCCTTCCGCCGACCCACAGGTACCGGGGGTGGGTCCGCGGGGGGCCCCGGGGGGCTCGGCCGTGTCGGCGCCCCCGTCCCCCGTCTCGGGCCTCCGCCGGCGGCCGCCGCCCCGACCGCGGCGGGGGGGGAGGGTGGAGCGGAGCCTCGGGGCCGGGGCCGCCTCTGGGCGGGGGCCGAGCCGGGTGGGAGAGGGCCCGGGGAGCGCGGCCCGAGGGTGTCCCGGGGCCGGGGCGCAGGCGGCGGCTGCCCCCGCCGCTCCGCACATTGCTGGAGGGTGAAGTCATCGTGCCCATTGTCTCCCCCCCGGGCGGAGCGAGCGGCCCGGGGCGGGGGAGGGGGCACGGCGGGCCCCGGGGCTGGGGGGCCGCGCTGGGTCCCGCCCGGCCCCGGCGCGGAGTGCGGGGCAGGAGGCGCCGCCCGCCCGGGTGGGCCCAGCGGGGCCGGGCCGGGCCCTGCGAACTCCGGCACCGGGGCTGGGGGCACGGGGGTAGCAGTGCGGGCACCCCCCGGCCTGCGGGCACTGCCCGCACCCTCCCACAGAGGGGTCTGGGTGACCTCTCCGGGTCTGCTGCCCAGCCCGGCCCGGTGGGTCGGAGGAGTTCGGAGTGACCAGGGAGGGACACCGCATCCCGGCTGTGAGGGCGGTGGGGGACAAGCAGTGGCGACAGCCAGCGCCTTGCCGAGTGTTTCCCTTGCCCAGATCCTTCTGCAAAGCTGGGAGTTTTCCCCCTGGCAGTCTGCTATTCACAGCAGCTACTGCAGGCGCACCTGGGAAGGATAGGGAAGAATTGGTAGCAAACTCTGTGAAAGCCAGCGTGCATGTAAGTGAGCTGGAGAGGTGATGGCTGGCAAAGGGAAGGTGTCCTTCTGCCTTTCTCCTGCTCCAGTACCGTGTTTCGACAGGAGGAAATGGAGCTTTGCCAGAGGGGTGGTAGTGGAGCGGAGTTATGGGGTTATGCCAAAGGGGCAGTAATAGAATGCTGTTATTGCTGAGCAGAGAAATCAAAATTCGAAGCCTTCATGCCCTTGTGGTCACTTATTGGATGCGTGCCTGTGTTTCCCCGTGAGGAGCACAAGAAATCTTGTTTCTGTTAAAATACTGTAGTTAGCCTTGGTACTGATTAGTGCTTTATCTCAATTGTCATCAAGGACAGCATTATTTTTAAAAAGCAGAGGGCTGTTTGGGAAATGGGTCTTCCAGGGTTTAATTCTGTAGATTAAACAAATCACAAGTTTATTTTTTAAAATTATTTTTTTTCTTTTGGGTTGGGGTTTTTTTTTATGGTTAGGATTTTTGTCAGTCAAAGAACCATATTTCAGTATCTGATGAAATATTTTTTATAAGTTAATTGGAAATGAAAGTTTTCAGTTTAATATCCAGGTAAAAACTAAAGTATAAATTCTGAATCACCCAGCTAACAGAATTCACTTGCATGCTTAGAAATTATGGCTCTGTAACATTACTTAACTTCCAAAATCTGACCATTATTTAACTAAACATTTAAATGCTTGTGCTTAAAGCTTTCAGAAAGCTGAGAAAGCACTTTTTTATTTTTAATTGCATGTGAACTAGGCCTATTTGGTCCAGAAAATTAAAGTTTCACTTTTGCATAATGACAGTAATGCTAGTCTTAAAAACTAGTTCAGTAAAAGGCTTACATTTGTGCATATTTATTGAAATATGCCAGAGTTTCAATTGTATGTTGTACAGTTCAACATTTGTAAAATGCTGAATTCTAGCTGTTACGTTTGTTGTCAGCTGTTTAGAGTTTGTGCACCTCAGGTCATCATTTCTAAAAGAAGGAGTTGAAATGTGTAAGTGTGGTTTTCTTCTCTCTGCTTCCCCTTAAATCTGTCAGACAAATGACACATTCCTTATGCAGAGTAATCATCAGATTTTGATTAATTACGCTAGTTGAGCCTCAGGAGGAATGAAGATGCTTGGCAGATGTGTTTGTTTACCTTTGTAGTATGTACCAATTCTGGTCTCTCCATTAGTAAATGAATCATTAGAACTCCCTTACCCTTAGCTATGGGATTCCCAGTTAGCATTAATATATATATGCATTACGAAAACTTGTTTTACGTGAGTATTATCAACCTATGAAAGAACATAAGCCCTTGAACTCTTTTGGTAGTCTTTTGTGATAGAAAATGTGTATGCTTCCCCCCTCCTATTCTTAATTAACAGCGTTTATCTACTATTCCCCATGAGAAAAACTTCAGACTGAATTTGTTCGGTGGGTAGGTGATTGTTCCTAACCAGTCCAGTAGGTGGGTTTTTTTCCCCTGTTTGTTTGGGCCTATTTGATCTTTACTTAGTCTTAATAAAATATTCCTTACAAAGATCCAACACACTCCTTCCTTCCAGGGTAGCAAAGTAGGATGCCTGAGTCTTCTCACAGGACTTCTGAATCCTGATTTGCAAGTGCTAAGAAAGATCTTTGAACTCGGAAGTACAACTATACTGTTCTTAACCACTGTCCTCTGATGGCCTTTAGCCAAGCTTGTGGTCTCCATTATGGGGTCAGTTTACTCTGGCCCGTGGTCAGACATCTACCTTAGCTTTGTGATTTGTTTTCTGAATTGTATGTAAACACCATGTACTGGCCTAGTAGAATAAATTTTAATACCTGACTAGAACGAGTTGATGGATGCATGTTTTAGGCTCTGCCCTTAGTGTGATTTCTTGTTTGCAGCTGAGTTGCGAGTTAGTCTGATTCTTTCTTAGGGTCAGCAAAAGCTCTTTGGAGGATTAATAAAAGTACTAATTCTAACACTGGTTTATCCATAAAGAAGTTGATTGCAGGTTTTTCTCTTGTGTTTATCTTAGCTCTGTTTCCATTGTGCCTTCTGTGTTAACTCATGGAAGATGCATAGCAGAGTGAATCAGTGTACCTAACACAGCTTGAAGATACTGGGAATGATGTTGGATCTTATTGCTGAAAGCATGTGAAATGGACCTGGAAGTAGACTTCTATCTACCAAGAAGGTAAAAAGTTACATTGGGTCTTGGAGAACTGATTTTTTTTTTTTTTTTGTTGCTGTTGCAGTGTACAATTTATTTTTTTTCCCTGTGGGAAGAATATGGAAGAGGCCATATCAGTACGTCTTAAAACAATTTGGGTTTTTCTTTAATGTTCCTACTTTTCACAAGAGAAGACTTCCTTTTATTTCTGAGACTCTGAAGTGGAAATTTTATCCCTGAGTTTAGTATCATTTTAGTTCATTTCAAGTAGTTAGTCTTTTAAATACTCAGTGAAATAATCTTTACGGAAAGAGGTTTACCTACCTTTTTGTGTTGTATGCAGAATACATTTCAGATATTGTGTATTCTGTTTTAACTCAGAAAGAAAGAAAAGTCCACATAAACCACTGAGAGTTTAAACTTAAGAGTAGAATTCAAAGTATAATTACAATCTTCCCTCTTAATTATTCTCTTGAAGCCACTCTTTTAATTTATTGTATTTCTTAGTGCTTTTTGATAATGAGCAGGTATTTGGTTTATCACTGATACTTACGGATTGACAGATTTCTTCCAGACTTCTGTAAAGTAATGTTCACCTCATTATCCCAGATTTTCTTGTAAGTTAATGTTTTAGTTGATGAAGAAAGACTTTGTGGAAGAGACTTTGCTCATCTTGAGTTATAAGGTGGCTTAGTCTTTTCTTCAGTTATCTTCGTTGTTTCACATACGTTTCTGGCAATTCTCAGGCACTGCATAACTGTGTTTTACCTTGGTGATTTCTGGTCCTTTTCTGGCATGGGTTGCTTGTTTTTTTCTGTTCTTTTTTCCTCTTAGTGCATGACTCAAGGATCCCAAACAAAGCAGTGCCTATCTAAAAAGAGCTGTAGATGTTGTGTGGTACTAGAATATTACAGGGCTCTACTAGAAATTTTCTTCCTGTTGTAAGCATGTCTTATGCCAGCTCTAGAATAGTCTTTGAGTTCTTTGAAGTAGAATTCTTAGAAGGAAGAAAAGCCCCATAACTGAGTTGTGAGATGTCATTTCTGGTGCCACCCTTAGGTCTTTCATCATCAAGGCAAGTGAGGAGGGCTTTGACTGTTTGCTTTACTTTCACTGAAGTTGTGGCATACTCCTTAGAATTAACCCTATCTTGGGATTTATTCATGGAATATGAAAAGTAGGAGTACTTTCGTTTTAGGTTACTTTTTTGTAATGGAAAGATTACTGTAGGCTTTTCCACTCTTAAACTGTGGATTGAGGTCAGTCACCTGCTGGGCAGCTGTCAGCATCCTGTTGGACAGATACCCAAAAACTGTAATTGCCATTTACAAGATGAGAATAGGTGTAGACATTTTTTCCAAAGGTTTGCTTTGCATCTAGACATATTGCACCAGACTGGAAAGCTGATATTAGAGTTGCTTTAAGCTAAAGTAACTTAGCAAAATGACCTAATGAAATGAGCCTGAAATTTCATATATACAGGTGTTTCCTGGGGTATTAAAACTTCCTCTCTTTAGAGGCCAGCATATCCTCTAATGTTGTCTTCAGCAAGGCATTTGAAGGGCATCTTGCAGAAATAAATGTTTGTACCAATTCAGTTTGGTATAGTCACTTGTTTTTGCTTCCTAAGTAGAGCACAACTCTGTTAATGCAAGTATCCTGTTATTGTTCAGCACAAACTGTCATTGTGGGACTGTGTCAGTTCTACTCTGCTTCCATTTATAGTTGAGACACATTACTGTAAAACAAACATTTTTCCATAGTCCTTTAGCTGATCCCATAAGGCAGATTAGAGCTCATACTCTAAATTGGAGTGGCTGGCTGTCCCCTTCAGTTGTTCCATTTAGTGAATGAAGAACTGCTTCAGCAAGAGGACTAACTCTGGGGAAACTGTGTGCAGTAAGAATCATGTTGCTTTGTTCTCATTGTGTTTCCCTGATGCTGCATATCCTTAATACATAAAAATATCGCTTTTAAGTTTCTTGGTTAGCGATCAGATTTTTTTGCATAAAACCAAACTGTGAGCCTTATCAAGTAATCAAGTTCTGTTTTTACGCCAAAATGCTTAATCTGTCATACAGTTCTAGCTGCACTGTTTAGTGCACTGTGTACAACTTCTGGTGGGACCAATTACCTCATGCATGTTTTCAAGAAATGGTTTTCAGGGAGTGCAGAATGGTCTTACACTTTGGGGGATCTGCTGAACAGTGGAAGTTCGGGTGGGACTGAAGGTTTTAGCTGAGGCATGAGGCTTTCACAGGGCTGCCTGGCTAGTGTTTGGGTATGATGGCATCACAGCACTAGTGTTGCTGTGCCTTCTTTTTATTTTGTTATATAAAATAACCTTGTTAACTGCTCTTAGACGAATAAGTGTCTTTCTTAGCACCATAACGCTTGCATTCCAGAGGAAAAGACTCTTGGTGTTGCCATGCCTAAATGCGTCATTCATCCATTTCCTTTGCTGAAAGTACATGGTGCTCAGAACTTACTGTATATTTCTGTGAAACTGGACAAGGGGTGGGATGTTTTGGCAGATCTTCTGTATCGTCAGTCAGAACTCAGTCTCAGGAAGAAACATCTCTACTTTTTTTAGGAAATAAAAGGCTTTTATTCTGTCTAAATTAGATAGTTGATGAATATTTTGGCTTTTTATGATCTGAAAATTGGGACCCATATGCCAAGCCCATGTTCAGTGTTGCAGCTCTTCCTTGTATCAAGATCTAATTGTACCTTGACAATAAATGTTTTAGTAAGTATTAACATCTGTACAAGGACTGTATAAACTAAGTGGATATGCTGACAGCTGCAACATACAACTATTTGGCTTTTCTTCTTCATGTCAAAATCCGTTATGTAGGGACTTCCAGGTGTCCCTCAGACATCTGATAGAGAAAGAACATTTGGATGAGAATAAATAGTGACTGTACTGAGACCATCCTAATGGCAAAGGTGAAGCCTGATAAGAAATACTTTCTTCTGGTCAGCCATTGTGAAGTATCTTACTCCGGGTTTACCTTTCGTGTTTCTATAATGAGCAATCTAATAGGTTGATCAATGCAAAGAAATGTGGCTGTAAGGAGACGTGTGCTCAAGGTTGCTTTATTTTTAGACTGTGTACTGGAAAAATAGCTTTAATCAAAGACTTCTCCGCTGTGTGTCTTGGTGGAGGTGCTCTGATTTTGTGTTCTACTATTAAGTTAAATATAAACATAATAAAGCCTTTAAAATTACTTCCTTTTCCTCAGTTGAAGACCTTTCCTCAGTTTATTGAGAAGAGCAATTACCTTTTCACTTCCATTTTTACCTGTGAAACTGTATCTGATACTTACTTTTTGTTTTACTTCGCTTTTTCAGAAAAAGAAGCAAACTTTTCCTTTATATGATATTGCTAAAAATACTTGTTGGGAGACCAGGAGCCCTTTTACTCAGGGTCAGAGATGGAGGTATCAAACTTCTGGCTCCTTATTAAGTAAAGGGATCTTTAGTGCTCATAGCCTGTGAAGCCAGGCTGTTGCTTTACTGAAATTTAAGATTTTGTAAGTTTTATCTGTGGGACAACATAGAGGAGAAACCTGCAAAGCTGTTGTGCTCAGTGCTTCTCTTAATTTCACACCACCATGGCTTTAAGCCATCTACATTTGGATTGAGGGGGTTTTGTATCTAATGGCCAAAAGTATTTTCCTCCTTAAGATCTGACATGACTACTTTTTTTACCCCCACCTTTCTTTTCTTCCCCTTGCTGTTCCTATTAGATATTGCCTTTTTCCCCCCCCCAGTTTATGTGGCAGTATGCTTTGTTTGGACTTTGTGGTGGTTTTGTGTAGCTGCAGAAAAGTAGACTTTGCCTTCTGTGACCTGACACCAGGCAGAAATTCAGCCAGGGTAAGAATAGAAGAGAGCTTGTAAACTCAGCACAGGAGTCCTGAGTCTTTCCATTATTAACAATTAAAGATGATTCCAAGATGAATTAGGTAATGGATTAACTAACTCATGAAAAGAGAACAAGGATATACAAAGAGAAAGATCCTGCTTTGCAAGAATTTAGATTATTAGGATTACATGCTGCCTGCATGTCTGAGAAAGGAAGAACAAGCTTCCCTGCTTTGAGTGTTTAATTTAGTTAGTAGATAAGGTGTATGATGTGCCAGATTAATTCAGCAGCAAAAGATAAGTTTAGGCTTTGCAAGGAGGTGTTTTTTTACTGGGGAATGGGTTAAGAAATAGAAGCATCCTGTTTAGTCCTGCCCAGCAGTGCTACAGCCTTTTCTCTAAACAGTAAGCAGTGAAAATGATTTCTTCCTACCTCCTACACCCTGTCCTAATCAACATAATATCGTGTCTGGATCTGGACCAAGAGCTGTTGTTTGAGTAAAATATGAATACAGTGGCATCGTTTTGTTTTCGTTGTTCCTTTTTCTGTTTTGTTTCTGAGGTGTGAGATACTGCTGTATTTTTTTTTATTTTAGGGCTATATAGTCATATCCTTTCTCTTATCTCAAAGGTCATACAATATTACCCTTCTGTTTTAGGGGTAACAAATAATTTCTAAGTCACAGTTTCAACCTAAATGATCTCCCACAAGGTGGGGGGATCTTTGCACCATATGCCTTTTAAAGCCCTTGTATGGAAAATTACATGTGCACAATTAACATAAAGCCACAGTATGCTGCATTTGTGGGATGGATTCTCTTAAACCATCTGTAAGTTTGCTTTTCTTTATCTTTGGTGGTTAAAAGTAAAAATAATGAAGAATAATGATAATAAAGAATATTTCGTAGGGTTGGTATTCCTACTGAAATGGTGAAAATGCACCTCTAAGTATGCAGAAGAATAGTTCCACTGTGCTAAAAATCATTCAGTGAGAGAATAAATTAGAGCTCCGAAAGGAAGGAGCTTCCAGCTGGAAGTACAGTGAACAAAAATGCAACACTTTATGGGAAGCCTTGGTAGATGGATGCTTTTATCTCTAAAAAAGCAGTGTAGGTACTGAAGCGCTCTATAAAATGCAGGCCTTCTGAAGTTAGAACTATTCACCATTAAAGTTCATCTCTCTGAAATACGTGCTTTGTACAGTGTTACTGTAGATTAGTACCTGAGTGTGGGTGATTTTGGAGTATTCAGTGATGAAGATAAAATCGTTTTTTGGTGATCTGATTTCCTTCCAAGAAGGGAGTTTATTAGCTTTATCTTCATTGTCACATGAGTGTCAGGTCATCAAAAGAGTTGACCAGAGTATGGCTTTGAGTAAGTATTATCTAAGCTAACACCTTACCAGTAACTTTAATTTGTCTAATACGCATTCTGCAAAATAGTGCATTTTGTAGGTGAAGAATGGCTCAGGTTTTTGTAGTGTATAGAATGCCAGAACTCTGTTGAAAAGACAAGGAAGATGGCTTTAGGATGCTGGTAGTTTAACTGTGTTTCTCAGAAACCATGATAATAAGTGCACTAGAAATACCAGAAACAGCAACGTCTGGCTTCTGCAGCAATTAGATGACTTACTTGCCCTGGTTTTGTATTGTGAGGGATTGTACATGTAAATAAAATGAAACTGATTCTGCCACTGCATGCAGATCATTGTCATTTTAAGGTTTCAGGTCAAATTCTCAAATGTTAAGAAATGCCAGAATCAAGGTTGAAAGATGCAACTGTAGTTTGATTACTGTTTGTGCCTACCTTTTTTAAGTTACAGATCTTCATTCTACAGCTGTAGTTGTTTGGTTTTTTTTTTTCCTCTGCAGAAGCATTCCTTAGAATATGTTTGCCCTGTCTACTGGGACATCCAGCTGCTTTGGGCAGCACTAAACCCAGTCTCTAGGGCAGTTGTTTCCACTGAGTAAGTTGAGATATAATGCAAATAGAGCAAAAAACTGAAAAGATTGTCATCTTGTCTGATGAAGGCTTCTGAATCCTGGCTGTGTTTGAGGGTGGGGATGTGTGTACACAGTAGATACTGCAGGTATCTTTGAACATAGAATTTGTTGTGTAAGAGAGCCTAAAAGAAATTAAGTTCTTGGGTATCTTATATCAGACACCTCCGGTTGGTAAATAAATTAATCCTTAATCTCATGTTCTAATATAGTATGTGTTAACAGGGATAATAACCATGCTACTTCAATGGAATGAGGATGGCATTTGACTGTTTCAGCAATATTGATCTAACATTGGTGCTCTGCAATGGCTGATGAGGAAATCAATTTCTGCTTTCTGGGAAGCATTATATGGGGTAATTTTATTTATTTGATAGGGGGCATAATGCGTAAGAACAAACAAGATACTGAGTAGTGACCTGATAAGCATGAACCACGAAAAGGTGTCTATGGGGGGGGGGGGGAAGAGTGATAAAAGCCATGCAGTTAAATTGTCTTAATGTACTTTAGCAATCATTTCCAAACTTTGTCAAGTAAACAGAATTATTTCTAATGTACTTTGTGTGCTGTTTCCTAGCTGTTAAAAATAATTACAATCATGTCAGAAGGTATGGAAGCTACTCACTGAGTAGACCACTGCTATCTGAGCCAGTAGTACCTAATAATACCCTGTCATGCTTTATAGGGATCAACCCTAAACAGTATGATCCATGTGCTTATATAGAGGGTTTTATGGATATCTTTGAACTATAGAGGAAGGCATGCTTTGACAGTACAAGCAGCTTTTGTGGCTTTTTTCTATTTGTCACTAGCAATGTAACTTCTACTTTCTGCATAATTAAGAGTGTTTTATCCAAATCCCATTTATATTTAGTCACTTAAGATTTCTTTTAGGATGATAAGTTAGCTCATCTAAAGTCATATCCTTTTCAATACCAAATATATCTTTGTCTTTCCTGTCATTTGGAGATGTTTCCTCTCTGTTCTCAGGTCAGCGGCTCTTTGTAGGGTCTCTGTCTTGCCTTTGGCTTGTGTTTTTAGCTTGCTTAGCTCTAGGGTTTGTCATCATCCAGTCAGTTCAGTTTCACTGAGGTTTTTCAAGAGATATATCCATCTCCATTACTTCTGCTAGAGTTCACAGATGACTTCCCTGAACAACAACTGTTGGTTTCCTCACTCTGCAATCCCCATTTTTTTCTCCTATTTTTCTCTTTAGCACAATCTGTTGGAGTCACTGTTCACCCATCCTATTCCTGTTCTCGTGCAGATTTAAGTTGCCTTTGTGGCAGCCGCCACTTTTGACTGTTGACAGAAGTACAGTGTGGTTTAGGTTGAAATCCCACCCCCTCCACATTTGGTTAGAGTATCTTCTACATTGCTGCCACTTAATTAGTGGGATATTAAAAAGGATAAAGCAGCTTCCTAACTTTATTTTCTCTTTGATCCAGCATATTGTTGACCTGGAAGTGAAAGGAAGATTCTATCCAGTTCCAGGCTGGATCAAGTTTAGTAGAGATATTAGCAGATAAAATATGTGCTTTTTGCTAAAGATCATGTATCTTTTTCTCACATTCCCTAAACTTGCAAGCATGGATATATTGATACTGCGGAAGGGCTGATAAAATGTACATCTGAGAGACACAGGCCAGAATTCAAATTCCAGGTTTAAAAGTGTGCTAGTCCTAAACCTTTCCAGAGAAGGAAGGCTTGGATTTATTTTCTTTTCTAAGATAATTTTCTTCATTAGAATGCTCTTTGACCTGTGGGGGTTGGGGGTTTTGTTTGTTTGTTTGGGGGTGTTGGTTTTTTCTTTTTTTTTTTTTTTTTTTTTTTTTTTTTTTTTTTTTTTTTTTTTTTTTGTTGGGAGGGTTTTGTTGTTCTCGTTACTCTTTTAAAGTAGTTTGGTTGAAATAATAGTTCTGAAGATCTTAGTATATAACTTTTCAGTGCAATTTGCTTGAGAAGATTCTAAGCAGCTTCGAAAATAGGATATCATAGTGGGAAGTGTCAGGCAGTCATAATAATAAAGTTTTTAGCCTTTCTTTTAACAAGAAATTACTGTCTTTTGAGGTAAATGACTTGCTAAACAGTAAAAATGAGGTGAGTCATAGTGCATTTAACTTCTTATTACTTTATTTTCTGTTTTCAATTGCATGGTTATATTTTTCCAATTTGACTTAATCTGACTGTGTGCTTACATTCTCCTCCCCCATAACATCTGCTGTTTAAGCATGAGATGCTATATCTATCCTTGCTTTAAGCCTGCTGCTGCCTTTTGTAGGACTGCCGAACTCTTCTGTGTTCCGCTGCTATCTGGCTTGTAGAGTGAGTTGTGGTAAATGACTGCCTTTTGGGAGTGAGTCCCCTAGAACAATGTAGCAAGCTACTTTGGAGGCCTGGCTGCTATCAGAAGGACAGTGTTAATTTAGCAAATAGCCACAGTGCTTTAAAATGTTAAACCTGTTATCACCTCCTATTTGCTAATGTCCTCCTCTTGGAATTTACTAACCTACAGCCATCAATATAATGAAATTAATCTCCTTGGTCTCATTCAGATCCAGAGATTTAGTTTTAACCTCTATTAAAGGCAGTTTAAACTGAACACCTAACCTCACTCTGAAGAGTGAAAGGTGGTCCTGTTCTGAATTTCTGCTTCAGGGAAGATTAACCTGCATGGACAACTGCTTGTACTAATTTAACCCTTTTATGCTGATTCAGTAGAGGCTTCATCTGTAGGACTCTAAAACTATGTAGAGAAGCTTACTGAGCATAAAGGCCCTCTATACCAGAGCCTTCTCTGGACATTGGAAAAGTTGTATTCTCTTTAGTATTTAATGTTTTAAAATGCATTCATATCTGTCTATCTATCTACATTGCTGTAGATCTCCTGTTTCTGTCCACATGGAATTGATTTGTGCCTTGCTGTAGGAAATTATAGTAAAATATGAAAAACCTGCAAACTGCTTAAACTACACATCAATACAATTTTGTGGATGTATTTTGTCCTGCTGAAACACATTTCTTAAAGTTACATATAGCTTAATTAGCCTTAAACAACTCCAGATATTACTGTAACGTCAATGATAACTGATTCTAAAGTCCAAAGTATGTTTGAACTAAAACTGAGAGCACATTCAAAACAAGTGATATTGTATCCTAGGGAATTATGCAGTCTAGTTTATAGGGGATTTTATGTTCTTCATGTTTTGTTTTGTTTAGTTTAGGGTTTTTTTGTTAACTGTCATGTCCCTAGGTATTTTACCCTGTAATTCTGTGGATGTTGAGGATTTTCTTTCTATGTTTGCAAATTGAAGTGACATTGGTGTTTTCTTGGCTCTGTGATCATTTAATTTTGCTCTTAGGGCCATAGAGCAGTGCTTGGTAGTACTGTGAAATAATAACCTGTGCTTACTTTCTTTTAGTAAAGCAGTAAGATAAATATTAATAAATATGTTCTAGCAAGTAACATAAGGAAATGCTTGAAAGATCTGTGCTGACATAAAATTCCTTTTAAAGACATTTAAATAGTTTTACAATGAAATTATACACCTTCTTCCTCTAATGTATTTGTGTAATGGTTTCCTTTGGAACTGTAGGAGGAAATAAATGGTATCAAATAAACAGTGAAGCTTCTGACTTCAAAGTACTTCCTTCAAAAGTGAAATAACTTCACTTTCCTTTCTCAAAGAAAAAACAAACACACCTTAACATATTTACTTTTTTTTTTATTCATGTGTATAAATCTGAAGGGATTTTCATCTTGGATCTTCTATAGGAAAAGAATTATTAATGTTGGACACCTCAAATTAGGATGCATTAGGGACAAGATTTAGTGGTGGACTTGGTAGAGTTAAGTTAACGTTGGACTCAATGATTTTGAGGATCTTTTCCAACATAATTGCTTCTGTGAATTAGTGTTGGAAAAGATTTACTGGATTTATTATGATCTGTTGCATATCTTTATTATGGTAGTGTAAAAAGAAAAGTTCTTGTTGGAGATGAGCTCCCTGGTTGAGAAGAGGCAATACAAGTAATTTTTTTCTGTGGTGATGCTGCAGCGCAGTGTCTTTTCTTCTTCAATGACCCTTACCTAGAGTATCTCAAAACAGACTAGACAGCATCTGTCTCATACTCTATTTAGCCAGAACATTACTTAAGGAATATAATTAAAATATAATAGTTTTTACTGGTAAAGGTTGCTTAATTAGGATGCCTGCAGATATTATATCTTCAAATAAACTGATACATGCACACAGGTCAGATATGTGAAAGGGTTAGACATCTGTTTGTTTTCATTGTTCTTACTATAACTACAGTATTGAGTGCTGCTGCAACTCTGTCTTGCTTAGATGTCACAGGCAGTTCATTGCTTGAGCAAATCTGGCCTGCAAGGGCTGCTTTCCCCCATTCTCTTAGGATGCTCCATGTGTTTACTCTGGCTGTGTTTGTAAGTGTGTGTTTAGCGTTTTCAAAAACTTGATGGTTTTTTTGTTTGCTTTGGTCTGTTACTAAAAGGTTTTATTTGTGTTCCTTTAATATCATGCTCTATAATACAGTGCTTCCAATCTCCTGGAAGTAACATAATTTCTAAGATTTCTACCAGTTCAGCTCTGTTTCACAGCAGTTTTATGCTAACTTTGGAGAAACATTTATCAAGACCATGTTTAGTGAAATATTTTATTCTTGTTGACAGGCCAGACCAGGTTTGAATTACATATGAATACAAGGACTATGTTTTATATACCTAATGCTCTCCCTGGCTCAGTAATTAGTCTGACTTCCTCTTGCATTTAGATAGGGCATAATATTGTTTGCATTAAAATTCTTAAATTATTGGGGGGGAAAAAAATCTCTGTCACAGCTAGATAAGACTGTAGTTTGTTTCATCAGAATAAAGTGACTAATTCTTTTGTTAAGAGAGCTTTTCTTCACAAGCTTGTTTATTGGTTAGAACAGGTTAGTATGCTTACATATAATAGTATAATATATAATATAGTGCATTGCTTTTCATCCTGTATTTGGTATTTTGGAAAGGATTTTTTTTTTTAAGAAAACATTTGTTAGAAAACTGAAATACTAATATATATTTATATGACCATAAAATTTTAAATTCAATGTTATATGTTTGGTTTAGCACTCATAACAAGCTTGTTCCTCAGCAAAAATTGTGTACTAATACCCTTTTTAAAAGGCAGAACTTTGAGTTACTGGAGCATCTTGAAATCCAAGGCATTAGTTAAAAATTTTCCTTCTTGGCAGTTGTGGTAGCAAACTACTCTGTAGCTAGTTAATATATTTCTGAGGCATTTGAAATAATGAGGGAAAACAAGATTTAAAGTAAAAATAATTCTTTTGAGTAACTGGGCTGCTATTACAATAGTAGATAGTTTTCTTCAATTAATTTGATAAAAAATGTGGGCTATTATAGATGTTATATGTAATCAGAGGGGGGAATATGGAAATAGGAACGAGTTGTTTCATCCCATGCTATAAAGGAAAACAAAGGGAATTCACCTCTCAGCCAAAGTGTGGTACCTGGTCAGGTGTCTAAGAAAGCTTAATGATATGCAGGGGATCAGAATGCTCCTGCTATATTCCCCTTTTTTTGGTAGCTCATATAGTGATTGACAGGAGGTCAGATTTCCCTTTCAGTTTTAAAATTAATAAATCCAAGTCCCTTCCCCGACCCAGACTGGGTTTGGGGAGACAGATTAATTTCTGACCCCTGTGGGTGGCTGGTACAAACTCTGAAGCCTGGGATTAAATCCCTGAAACAGACACTACTGTCAGCTGAAATACATCCAGCATGCTCCAAGGCCATTCTGTCTCATGTTTAATGCTTCACAAATGGTAAAAAAATGGCCGTTTTCTGTAAAATTTATTAAGACAAAAGTTATACCTGGTCAGGATACAATTTTGTTCTTTTTCCTCCTGCCATAGATTAGTTTTGATTATTAGAGGCAGAAATATTTTTGTGCCAAGTTGAAATTCAAGTGATTAGTGGAGGATCTAGTCAAGGTTATAGCCTGGCTCTGTTGTTCTTCTGTATGTGCAATTAGAGAGCTGTCTTAGAATGTCCTGTGACATCCTGAGTCAAAATAATCTGCCTTTTGACTGCCATTTAAATTTTTTGTGGAAAGACGTTCTCTTGAATAGTTAGCATTTCTAGGTTTTTATTACATGATTGTTTCCAACTCCTCTAGAATAAATGGTCCTCAAAGCTGACAGGATTTTGCACTTGCATGCAAAAGTTATTTCAGAACTTGTTGTCATTGTATCTTGTTTCTCAAAGTTCATTGACAGAGGTCCTAGTGGAAAGTAAATACACTATGAACAGTGTATCTTAAAACAGAGACCCAGAGTTGTTGAAAATAAAGCCTGTGGTGTGGCAAAGCTGGAAAGAAAATGAAGGGTTCACTGTGATTTGGTACTGATGCTTGTTTGGCAGCCCTTGTGTCTTGCTTATCTTGGCGGGTGTTCCATCAGTCAGGGTACTTGTATATGGATCATGATGTATCAGACTGTGGAAGAGACCAGTGATATGCCTTAATAAAAAACGAAGAAAAAGACTCAACTTTTCTGAACAATGCATAGTTACTCTACTGTCAGTTAAAGCTGATTTTTAGATCAATTTGTCTGTTAAATTCCTGTCACTTTAAAAAAAAAAAAAAAGAAAAAAAGAATGTTATGTAAGACCAAAAACTTTCATGGTGTTTCTTCTCAAGGTTTATTATTTCAGTCTGATTCATTTCCTGTTTTTTCTGCTAATGCACTGACAAAAGCAGAAACAAGTATCCTCCAACTGTTTGTAAATCTTGAAAATATGTAATTTACTGTATTTCAGGTGGCTGTGTGTGGCTGTAAACGATGCAAAGATTTATACTGTACTTCTGTCTGTCAGTCTCTGGTCTTGTACTTGCTGTCCTGACTTACACTGCTGTTCCAAGGCTTCACAGCTCCCTAGGTGGAAATTTATTTCAGATATGAGAAAGATGAGGGTAAGTAGAACTGTCCTCATATGCTAGTATGAGAACCAGAAGATATTTGGTCAGGTTAATAGCAAATTAAACATTTTTTTGATGGAGTAATTTTTTCAGCTGTGTTTGATTAGGCTTTTGGGCTCATTACCACAGACTTTTTTGGGTATTCACAGCATTGAGAGAGAGAGGTTTGATATTTATATGGATAGCAATATAGAAAGTGCTAGAACATATTGGCAGGGAGATAAATGTACTTTTTGGATTTGAAAACAGTGTGACAAGTTAGGAGTTCCTGTTTAGGCCTTGGGCCCAATAGAAGATTTGTTCTACCCTTCATCTGCACCCCAGAGTCTTACATGTGCTTGGAGGCAGGATCCTGAACTCCCCAAATTGAGTGCAACTGCTTTTGTGTTTTGGTGAACTTAGAGGCTAGTTGGGAATGTCAATGATTTATTCAAGTGTGTGTTTTTGTGTGGTTACTGCTATCTTGAAATGCATTAAAATTGTAACATTTTAATACACTCTTGTTAGATTTATGATGTTTGAGTAAAATATATATATTGGCCTTTATATAGTATATATTAAAGCTCTATGGAAATAAAACTTTTTCATCTTACACAAAAGCTACATTCCCTTCATTTCAGTCGAATGCCTGGAAAAAGATAAGCACTTCTAGCAGGGTATTTTTTTCATGATGGTGTTGTTCATTTGCAGTTTGCAAATTTACGAATTAGGAGACAGAAGTTTGCAGTTTCTTTTACAAAACATAATCAAATGAAGGAATTGTTAAATAGCTTCTCGAGAATTAAATTTAGAATTACAATAATATAATATTTAAATCCTTTTCAAAGTTATATATTTTAATTAGTTTGATAATATAGCAGGTTAGGCCTTGTACATATTTATTTCTTGGTTAGAGAAGACTGCTTCACTTTGGAGAAGGAAATCAAGGCCTTCAAGCTTTCAAATTCACGTTATGGTGAGCTTTCAGTCTAAAAGTATCTACACTTTTCTGTTAGAGTTTATGAAGTCAGTACTAGAAATGTCATGAAGTTCTTAGGAATTGTTTTTGTTCCTGTTTATCAAGTGTTTGTCTTTCCTTCTAGATATGTGGTCCTTGAAAGATGAGAAAGGCCTGCTGTTGAGTGGCATTAAATACCTCTAGGCTACCATTACAGGCCATTTTGCTAAGCAAAGAAAAATGTAAGGGGTCTTTCTCTGATGACATCAGTCATGTGGAGGATATTGTACTGTAAAATGAGCAGGGGATAAAAGGGAGAAACAGTCTTTTTGTAGTGGCATAGTCTAGGATATTTGAGAGGGACTGTGGGGATGCATATGAAGGAGGAAAAAATATGCTTTATTTCTGCTTCAGATTGTGGTGGGATTTATAAATATTTTTAACAACAGTCATAGTGATGAGAGAATGGACTGGTGTACTAAATATCTTAGAGTACAAGCAAATGAGTGCAAGTTGTGAAGTTATTGTGGCTTAATGCTTCACAGCTCAGACATAGGAGGCTGACCACTTCTGTGATCCCAAGCTGGCTGTAAGACATGTTTCCCTCTGTCCATCATCAGCTGCTCTCTGCATTGTCTGTGTGAGCGTTTAGCAAGTCACATTGTCTCTCTACCTCAAACTTCTGTCTGTAAAATAAAAGTGATGTGTTCTTTCTCTTCATGCTTTGTTTTTAGAATTTATACTATATACAGAAAGACACGCACATACTCTGAGTGTATGGTATAGTGGAAAGGGAGGAATTCATTTTGACTGGGGCTGCTATCATCAAGTACACATGAAAGAATTCCTCTTTTTAGGAGTGTTTTAGGAGTTTCAAGTAGTGTGTATATAACTGTGTATACAATACTTGGAACTGACAGTATCTGATATAAATAAAATTAATACTTCATATTATGAAACCAGGCATTCAGGTTTTTTGGTTATATTTCATTCAAAATGAAGTTGTTCTGAAACATATTTTGTGGCTCAGCTTGGATATTAAAATAACAAAAAAACCCCACCAAATATTGTTTCTGAGACCACAGAGGAAAGGTTTCTTATTGTTCAAAAATACAGTCCCATGCAACTGCTCTGAGAAAATTATGTCTGCTTGGAGCAGAGGTGGTTGTCTTTTTTTTGTTTACATTTTCTTTTGCTTTTATTTTCTTAGAGAAGCCTTGCTCCATGGTTATTATATCCCTGTGAAAACTTGCAAGGGATGGCAAATTTTTAGAAAATGATTTTGAGCATTTTCTTTAAAGAATGATTGCTGTGGCACTGAAATTCCTGAACGTTTCATGTACAATCAGACTTTTTCAGCCATTGTAGCAATTGGTGAGATACTTAAATTTTGTCTCGCAGCTGCCAGGCAGCAAGTCAGTAATGAGAGACCCAAGTGAGAAGGGGGAATGCTTCCTGCTGCTCTTGACTGAGTGGCTTGAGACTAAGTGGGAGCTGCCTACCTCCATTTCAGAGGAGGTATAGGAGAAGCTGGTGGGTAGAGGCAACAGAGGAGATGGAAGGAAAAGGGGTAAGTGAGGAAGAGCAGGAAGAAAAGGTTGCATGCTGGGGTGGAGGAACTGAGGCTCATGTAGGCTGAAACTACTAGAACAGCTGCATTTAAACTTTTTTAGACCAATCACCATTCCGTTATATGACAGCTTTCCATTATGGCTCTTGAGCATCTGCAAAAGAAAATGGTAAAAGAATAGAAGATACTACTCAGAGGTCCTGGTAGGTAAAAAAACCCCTGCTTAGTATTGGCCACCATCTGGGGAAGAGGGATGGGAAGGTTAAATGAAGCTTAGCCCTGCATAGCCCTCTCAGCTAACACTTGTGTCAGCTGTTGTATGAGTATGGGTTTATTTCACAGCGTTCCTTCACTGAGATGGATTCCACAAGCCCTATTTTGAAACACACTGCAGCAGGCTGTAGTGTCCTTGAGGGAAGGCATTCTTCTAGGTTTGTCTTCCTCTTGAAACCCATTGGCCAGTGTTAATCAAATCTGTTGTGGGGGTAGAAGCTCCAAAGAGAAAGTTCTAGCTAAGTCTTGTCTCTTGGTGTCTGTATATTGCTAAATTGCATAAAATTTGTATAAGATAACTTTCTTACGCCCTAACAACAGAAAAAATATTGTTGGCATTTAAATCATTAGACAACAGACACATTATTTGGAGTGTGCTGGAGTATAAAGATAGGAAATACTAGAACAAGGAGTCTGTGGTTCCTCATTTTGTAGAGTGTTTATGTGGTGTTGGGCAAGGCCCTTATAGAGCAGTTAGGTGTTTGTTTTTCTGTGTGCTAGTGTTTAGACATCCAGGTGTTGATCAGCTGATAGCTCCTGCTGTCAGTGCTCAGCATAAGTTTTGATCCTATGCAGTCCTATGCTGATGCAAAACAGCCTTAGAACTTTGGCAGCCCACAATGTCTTATTTCAGGTGACAGTGTTAGCTTTGGTGTCTGTCTCCTATTTTGCAAATTTGAAAAAATAATCTTCATTTGCAGAATTTCTATGAAGATTTCACAGGAGTCCTCTGAAAAGTGATTTGTTAATGTTTTGGAAGCCACTAGTCTGGTAAAAATACTTTACAGACTTGTGTGGTATTTGTGAATTTAGGGTTGTATAATGTTGTAAAGCAAAAAATGTTTAGCATGTAAGATGTGGAGCCTCATTTAGTAGTGGAATGGGAAAGAACTGTCATTGGAATGCAGCCAGCTTCAGAAAAATCAGTGTGTCTGTGTGATCCTGCAGGAAGGTCAGAAGCCAGAACCAGCCTTTAGGTTACTTTCATCTGGTTTGGTACCCTTCTCCCCAAGACCTGGAGATGACTGCTAGAGCACTAAGTGGTGTCCAAACAACAGTAGTCTTCCTGCTTCTCTTGCTAGAGCTCACCTAGCTGGTGCTGTACTCACAGCCTGTCCCTGCAGGGAGCAGCCAGCTGCTTGGGCGGGAAGTAACTGGAACCACTTAATCTACCATTTGGCAGTTGGATCTCTGTTGTGGACAGGAGAAAAGATGTCCTGATGTCCCTGAAAGTGGTGATGAGGATCAGGTATTACATCCAGCCATTATATGTGCTGAAGCTGGACCAGTGTTGTATTGCCTTCCAGGGTATGACATACACTTGTAATTAGTTGGATGGAGGATGCTGAGTTTAGTTTTTATGGACAGTTTGCATTATGAAATCCTTAGTTTTTGAGCACTCAGGGGTGCAATACTGAGTGTCCTCACAGTTATTAGTATAGCTTTGTGTACTTCTGTTACCCATAAGAGTATTTGATAATGTTGTATGTCAGAAACAGATAATGTATTTATTGAGGAAAGGATTTTCTGGGAGGCAGGAGGATACGATTGTCAGCTGTAACCACATTAGCACTTATGATGTGATTACAGTAGTCTTCCTGTGCAATTTCTGTGAGGTTGTGTTGGACTTTTATGTGGTATAATTAAGTACACTATAGGAAACAGTTGGTTCTGCATGAAAAAGTCATCTTATTAAATACAATTTTATTGTCCTCATTGCTAGAAAAAGACTTGGTAGCTTAGTTTTCTTGGTGATCTTGATACTCTAGACAAATGTGAAAGGATGAGAAAAGGTGTCCTTACTATAGTAGAAAGTAGGAATCTGAGCTGTCAGGAATGCTGAAACATGGGCCTGATCCAAACTGGTATGTTAATTTCTTTCTTTTCTATCAAGCCAAACTTACAGAGGAAGTAGATGATTTCACTTACACAATTACTTTACACCAGACTAAGAGAATATCGAATAAAAAGAGGACAACTTTTTCTTATTGTCCTGAGCCAATTCATGTGACACCCTCTGCCTTTCCCTCCTCTCAGTAATTTCCATGCCAAGTTGTTATTGGTTAGTTCAAATGAGTGAACAAACAATACTGCATCAGTGTGTCAGTTGTAGAGACTTGTGTCTTCTCTGGTAGCTCACCTTTCACTCCACCCCTTTCATATTTCTTCTGTCTTTCTAATTTTCCTCTCTCCCCTTCTGTCTCAGCAGCACAGTCTTACAGGATTTTGGCTCCAAAAGTGACTGTGACTGGAATTTGGAGAACATTAAACAGAAAGGAGAGTGCTTGTTGTACCCATAAGTTTTAGTAACATTCTGGTTGGTTCTGACACAAATGCTTTGCTCTTCCATTGAAAAGCCACAAATGTAGCTGAAGGTGCTGTGACCTCTCTAATGGGGAAGTGTGGGCAGATATAAACTATTTCAGTTATATCAAAATTGAAATTTAAGCAAAGGGATATGTTTTTTAGTGTAGCTGTTATCTTCCCAGTATGGAACAATGTCAGCCTGACCAGCAGTTGTTTAAAAAGGCTGCACTCAGCATGCATTTCATTTTAGAGCTAAGACTTGCTAGTGTAAGTATATAATGAAAGTCCTGTGATATGAGCTGTAACAATCCCTTTTCAGACGTAGTTTTGTGACACGAGTTGACCTGCCAGATTGTTCTTCTAGTTTATTTGCATTTATTACTCATATTCTCTACCTGTTTGGATGTTAGAATCCTTTTAAATGTGCTTTGGCTTTTCAGCTTCCTTAGATTCCATTACACGACTCTCACAGTTACACCACTGTGATAGCTACATGGGTGACAACACATTTACTCTTCAGAGAAAAGTTCTTTAATAATATGGGCTAAAACTTTGCAGCAGAGCACTTCTGTGGTTGCACACAACTTTGAAAGAGCAAGGAATCATTTATGTTCCTTCAATACAGTATTTGATAATTTTCTGTTAGTAGAATGATTTGAGGATGAGTGCTGAACAGTGGCGTTGCAAATTAGAAAGGTCAGAAATAGGAGAGAAAGTGAATGGTCATAAATACCTTTGTTCATAACAGTGATCCTAAAAGATGCGTGCGTGAAAGAGAAACAAAGGAAGGAACAGCTAGAAGAACTTCAGAATTAATTTCTGAATAACTTTTCAGTTACAGCTTTTTTTAAGGCAGAGTTGAATAGTTATTTAGAGAATAGTCTAAAACTCCCCTTACAGAAAACAGACAATATACCAGAAATGTAAAAAAAACTTTTTTTCAAATAGAATTTGTTATTTTCTACTGTTTTGAATCACACACTTGAAGCTTCTAAGTAACTGTTAAATCATAAAAATTCCTATTTTAGCAAATTACCTGTGTTGAAATGATCTGATTAAAAGGTCTCACTTCTAGACTACTAGAATTTTTTGGACATTTTATATGTTTTTCAGGTAAAGTTGTTAAATTTCAAAATTACTGAAGAAGTTGATCTTATATGGAAACAGATGTGCAACTGACTTTCTTGCAGGAGACTTTAATTCCTCAATAACAGCAATTGGGCTTGTTTTAGTCTCTGTTTTGGCACTGGTACAGCATATGATTCATTTTTGTCTCATGCTAGCTGTAGCAAGGAAACCACACACATACTGCAGCGTAACAAGGTTAGAGAAGTACATTTTAGACTGGATATGAAAGAATCATCAAGGATATTTATTCATTCTGTTGAAGTTTTGTCCTGCATTATAAGCAGACTTGGAGAAAAAAATTAATCTCTTGCACAGATGTGTTTGACCTTTGCTGTAGGCAGGTCTGTGCTGCCTGAAAAATGGAGCTGGTGATAACACTCCATTTTTGGAATCCTAAGTACTTTTGGAGTTTGCTTACTCTGGCTATTTTCTCCTCCCCACCCACCCTGAGAAAACATACCACATTTTTTTAATTTGTGTCAATAGCCAGAGGAAAGGTCTGGGTTGAAGTGAAGCTTTGGATTTACACCTGTGTAGTAATCCTTTCAGTGGAGAGGAAGGAAGCTGTGATAGCTGGACTTTCCTGAGAGCAGCTGGCATCATGTCCAGGTATTTTGTACTGATCCAGTCTTGCTGGGAGATAGCAAACACAAATACAGGTTTGTCCAGATCACAGTCCACTGAGCTGGAATGAGATCTCTTAGTAAACCACAGTTAACTGCTGGTAATGTTTGATAGTGTCACCAGGTTATCTACAGACAGACGTGGCCCTCCATGAATATGAAACTTCAAGCTCTTTGGATTCGGTTTTTGTTCAAGTATCAACATAATTTCTGATTTGTCTGGTTTCTCTGTCAGATGCTCAGTTTTTTCCCCAGAGCTGATTTTTGTTCAAGAACAGACTCACATCAGTAGCTGTGAAAGCCAAGTGTTGTTATCCTCAAATGTTCAGTGCAGGTTTGTAAAATAGAGGTTTTAAGTCTGTTTCAGAACTGCTGTTCTCAGTGAGTATTCTTCAGTTTCATGTGCCACTTCGTATATGTCGGGCAGAAATTCTGACAGACACGAGGAGTTTTTTATTATAAATGTATGAGCTAGCTGAGCGTAAGGGATGAAGGTTGCTGGGAAGGTCCTTGGGCAGTAGGGTGGCTGTGAATGTCCTTTTGTTTGCAGACTTGAATGTGAGCATCTGTGAGGAGCAATCACGCTTGTGAACCTGCCTTCGTGTTTGTGTGTGGCTGGCTGAGAGTGAATGCCACATTTCTGAGTAAACATTAAGAATGTGACTGGTTTTAGACTGGGGCAAAGGTGACCCCTGCTCACCGTAAAAAGAGAAAATAAAAAAAAATAGGGGAGGCTTTTGAGTTATTTTTTGAGATCACTTTAGTGTTGCTGTTTATTCCCTAGCCAGCAGTGTGAGGTATTCTGCCCCCACCACGGACACGGTGTCTGCAGGCAGCTCCAGCAATCCCTTAGTCTTCAGCAATCTGCAGAGTATACAAACTGTTAGCTTTGGCTGCAGCTTCTGCTCGTGGAATAACTCAGATGTGTCTTACTTGAGGCATCTGATTTGTTTTTGAAGACGGAGACAGATGCACTGCTGTCTGCCCTTACTCTGTATGGGTCAGGCCTGGAGGCTCAGGGAGTGCTTGGCTGGTGCTGCCCTGCTGCCCAGCCTGGCCGGGGGCACACACAGGGCACCACCGCTCCCCGGCCACTGCTCCGCCGGGTCACCCTTGTGCATCTTCTGCCACTGCTTTTGTTCTCTGCCTGGCTCTGCCTGATAGGGAGAATTAACCTGAAGCCTTCAAAACGAGCCAGTCACATGGATAGACTGTGCAGATACAGCTGTAATCCCGAACTGAAAAATTGAATTTGTCCTCCGCCACTTCCTGCTCCTCTGCATTTGTTTTCCAATTTAGGAATGCAACCTCTGAGTTGCATAGCACAATGGAGACTTAATGTAACTACTTCTAAAGCTCTGCTGGCAAGAAAGCTCTGACGTCAGCGAAGTTAGGGTGAGGCTTAGCATTGCGCACATTCAGTCGCTCTGGTCTGGAATAATGGCATGTTGGAATGGGAGCAGAGTTTGGGGGGGAGTCACTGATTGGTGCTTGTAGCCTGCTGCTCGGTGTCTGTCTTTTGTGGGTAGAAAATGTACTTGGTAAACTACATGTTGTCCCATTTGTTTATTACAGACATTCAGATTATTCTGTCAGTATTTGTGCCGGCCACTACTGGCTTGCAGGATATTGCTTTTAGCTCTTTAAACTGTGATTACAGTAACAGTTCTTTGCTGGAGTTTCAAGTGAAGATGTTTTCCAGAGGCAAACTACATGTGTTGGTCAAGGGCTTTTTTCCCCAGTGTTAACACTATGTTTAGATAAGCAAAAAGAAAATAAATCAGTAATCATCTACTGCAATTTGAAATTCATAATGGTTAACTTGCAATTAGAAAGAAAGCAAGGACCTAAAGATTCTGTGTGAATTCATGATCCACCAGAGGAAGTGGTATTTTATTTTGAAGGTGAACAGAGTTTTGACTTCTGTTATTGCTGATTAAACAAATATATTTGACTGGAAAATAAATATGAAAGCCTGTGTGTTATATTCAATTTAAGATACTTGTTTCATCTGAGATTTATCTGGATGCAGACAGCTCAGGAGAGCTGTGTTTGAGGCCATCAGAGCAGAACTGTGGGTATCATTGTGACAGGATTCAAAGTCAGGCTGTAGGATTGCAGCTGATTTTAAAAATAAACAAGAAGCTTTTGTGGTGTTTACAAATTACTCACTCTGCTTTCTAAAGGACAAAATTATCCTGACATTTGAGGACTGTATCTCAAGTTTAGGCTAACGAGTACTCATGGCCAGAGGCAGCATCTTCTGTACTAATTCAGTTTACCAAATGTGATGGTCTGTGGTCTAGGAAGCTTTTAAATGTGACTTAAGGTGTTGGGGCTTTTTAAAGTTTTACTAAAAAGGGTATAGTTGAAAGCATATTACCAGTGTAACTATTTAAAAACCACAAAGTATGGTTTTACCTCAGAACCTGAAATAATACAGGTTTGTTTAGAGAGTATAATTAGAAAGTGTTTAGCTGTTGTAAATAATGGAGAAAATAAGCACAGTAGCTTTTCTAGAAATTGCATTATGCTTGCTTCATATCTTCTTTTGTGCCTGTAATTGTTGGAAATAGATAATGTGTCACAGTCTGTCGCACAAAGGGACCCAACTAATGATATTTCCATAATTATGTAGAAAGAGCTGTTTAAGGTGATGCTTTAGAGGAAAAAAATAATATCCAACACAGAAATAATACATGAATTTGCATGTGTGAATGTGAGGGGATGTGTGAAGGGGAAAAGGCTTTGCAGTCCCTCCTCAAGAGCATGAGGGCACAGGAGTTGTGTTTCAAAAATACTCACTGTGTTGTGAGGCCTGGCAGTGGGGGTGTAACTTGCTAATTTGACAGTAACTGAGTCAATACAATAGTGCAGATATATCTTGACACCTGCTCATTTGTGTCCACTAAGCACTAGGAACTGCTGCAGCATCCTCAGCTGGCACAGAACATCACTGTAGGTCCCATGCATTTTTTCTGACTTTGTATTCTGTTGGTAAATGTATAAAGCACAGCAGGGGACTTTTGAGTATTTAATTTTATTTTTTAAAGTTGGGTGTGAAGCTTTTTGACAATCCAGGAGGCTGCAGCACTGCCAGGGTCTCGTCAGCACTGTGTGACCCAGCACGTTGCCTGACGCATAGGGCTGTGAGGCCTCTGGCTAATGCCCAGTGGCTTGCAGGGGAGTCACAAACTCCCCTGTGTTGATTCATGCTTGGATGCCATTAATGAGGCAATGAGGACTAAGAAAGTTTCACAAGAGTAAGTTTTAAAACCATGAGTGGGTGTTTTTGCACTGACTTTTCCAGCTATTTGGTGCTGCAGTTGTTTTGCATAGAGGGACTCTGTTTACTCCTCGGTCTGTGTTGCTGTCAGTGAAAAATATTTGGAAAAACTCTCATCAACCTGCCTAAATCCTGCTGTGCGCTGACATAGCATATTTCTTGGCATAGTATGATGTTGTTGTAGGCGGAATAACCGTGCTGGCAGAATAACTCCTCCTGTTGGCATATATTGTATTTCCAGCATAGGTACAGCATCAGATGTACTTTAAATGTCAAGCATTCAGCTTTTTCTTCCTTTGTGCTTTTTAACTAGTGTTTGCACCAGTTACAATGCCAGTGGAGTCTGCCTGTAAAGGCTGCTAGATAATTCCCCTTCTCTTGCCCTGGCTGTGCTGAATGGGCTCTATCTTTTCAACCTGGTCTATTTTTTAATTTATTTTCAGCAGGACTAGAAGAATCTTTTCCACCAATTCTTTCCTCCAAAGATACATCAGTAAGATTTAAATTTTCACCTAGTGTATTCATAAGCAAAGATCTGTGTGTTTGATGGCTAGTAAGTTTGTTTTTCCCTTCCTTTTCTAATGTTCTTTCATTCTACATTAGGTTCAGCTGTGAGATAAGTTTCATGGTACCTCTGCCATTTCCTGACACCAGTGGTTTTTCTGGAGGCAGTGAGTTTCCTGTCTGGAAGCTACAAGCAGTGTTCCTGGCAGGATGGAGTATTTTTGTTTCTCTGACTAGACCTCTCCCTGTCTTTGTTTTTGTCTCTTTTTCTCTCCTTGTTCCTCGTTCCTTTTTTTTTTTTTTTTTTTTTAAATCTTGGTCTGTATTTAAAATTGCATCAGTTCATTTAGAACTACCATTACAAAAAACTGACTTGGTGATTTGAAATACATCCATGTAGAGTTTTTCAGTTAATATACTGACAGAATAAGTTAGTAGGTCAGGCTGCAGTAGAATTGGACATGTTTTACTAGGCTTTGCATTGAGCTCACTTCTTGAGTGAACAGGAGCAGTTAGGCTGGTGCAATTTGTACCTGACCTGAGGACAGTTTCAGAAGCTGTGGCATGAGCCATAACAGAGTTCAGAAAACTCTGTCATAGTTTCTGTCTGTATCCTGGACTTCCTGCTGCTAGAATAGACAGGCATGGATTATTCACGAGCTTTTCTGAATGTTCTATATTGAATGATATTTATGAAAATTATTAGTTTCTCTGTAAAGAGACATGTCAAACGAGACCAATGCAGGGCAGTTACTCAGTTCTCAGTGGCTGAAATACTGTCAGTTTACAGCAACTCAGTAAGTTCCTGTTGAGTTGTCACAGTGGCTTTCAGAAACTGTGACCAAGTTCTTATCCTACCCCAGGTAAGGTCTAATTAGTCAGCCCAACTTGATCTTGCTGAAAGAATTCGAAACTATTACTAACTTGGTCCCTTTTAGTTCCTTTATTTAGTTCACTTTAAAAATTTTGTCCAAAGTATATCTGTATGTATCTTTTTAATAAACCCGGTAAAATAGCACCAGGGGGTTAAAAAAGGATAATCCATTAATAGCTTCCAGCATTTCTTCCTTTGAGGCAAAGCTATTTCAAGATCAGTGGGGGTTGGGGAGGACTGGTGTTTGTGGGTTGGGGTTTTTTTATTTTTTATTTGTCTCCCCTGCCTCCAAAATTGAGGTTAGTTATGCCACAGAACAGAGCTGGAAGATGCTGCCAGGCAGCTGCTCAATAGTATCTTCCCTCAGCACAAGACAGAAACCTCTGGCTCTTGCTGAATTTAAAAATCATTAGGAGGCAGGATCTGTTACCTCTTATATATCCCCCAAGCTGCTGGCTCTCTGGTATGCTGTTCAAATTCTGTTTATGTGCTTTTTCTGGAACTCCTGTTCATGGTTTAAGATCCCTCTACTACAATATTTGTCCCATTTTATATCTTGGTACTCAATATTTGGTTTGTTTCTATAGCAGGGCAAACATGAAAGCCTGGTTGAAAACAAAAGCTTGTCAGAATTCAGTATATAGCCATTGCTGTTTGACCAGGCAAAATTACAGACCGGAAATTAAATCTGCTTTTTCTGAAAAAAAAAGAAAAAAAGAAAAAAAAAGAAGTGAGTATTGGTTATTTTTGTTTTGGAACAGTTTTTCTGTAGGAATGATCTCAGCATTCAGGTGTGTTGCAATGTTTTCCACTTGCAGGATTGGTGACACTGGAGGAAACAAAACTTTCTGTTGTTCTTTCACCGGTGTATATGTCTTTACTCTTGATTATTTTGCAATGTATAGTGTGGAGTAAAAAGCAACTGCAGGAAATACCAAGCTATCATTCAGCAATAGTTCTAAAAAGTAAAACCAAAAGTGGGCAATACTTCCTTTAAACTGAAGTAAATACAGAGCTAAAAACCTGACCATTTGCTTTGGGATTATTTTGCTATTGCCAGATAATTTACTTTGTTTCATGTATGCTTTTGTTAAGACTGGATCTGTTCATACCGTATGTGCATTCTCAGAAGACAGGATTTAGAGTCACATTCCATGGTTTTTTATATTGACTGCTTTTACAGATTATTAGGATATTAAAAACAGGATTTACAGTATTTTTTTACTCTAGGAATGGGAAAGGTTTTGGATTTATGGGATTTTTTTGTTTGTTTCTAGCAGGTCAGACATTTGTCAGTATTTTGAATGACTTGTTAATACAGACTAGTTTTCTTTTCAGATGATGGTAACAAAGTGTTTAGTTTAAATGACATTATTAATACAGTTAGATTAAAACTTCTTTTTTTGGTGCATAGGCAGCTTGAACGGTTTTTAAATCCCTTAGTGTTGTGTTGCTTTCACTTTTCAGACCACTAGCTAGTCAGATATTTTAGAACATTAGTTCAGTGTGTGTGTGTGTGTGTGTGTGTGTGTGTGTGTGTGTGTGTGTGATCTCTCCACAATATCAGAAGTGAAAATACACCCCCATCACTGCAGAAAGAGACTACCTTTCCGTCACTTATGCAAGGAAAAAATGGTGCTAAGTGTGAGGACTTTAATGATTAAAGGATTAGGATAGTTAAAAGTTTGGTGATTTTTTTTTTTTCTTCCCCCCTTTTTTTCCCCCCTCAGTGTTCCCAAGACTCTGGTTTCTGTTGGCAGAGTTTGGTGTACATTTGCTTACAGAATGCACCAGAGCGCATAGGAGAGGCTTTTGACACGCAAGCGAGTGCATGGTTGAACTAAGACTGCTCTGCTGAGTTAGATAAGGGAAAATTGATCCAGTTAGTCTTACTTGCAACACATGCAGGCCTGCAGATCCACAAATAGAAAGCATCTCTCCACTGAGTTCTTAGCTTTGGTCAACCATTGCACACAATGTACCCAGATTTAATGCTGCTGGTTTGGAAAATTAATGTTTTTAGAATTTAAGGAATTCTTTGCCCATTTGCCACCAGACTGAGGGAAAGCACTTCGAGTGCACTTTCTTCTTTATGAGCATTTTATTGGCAAGAGGAACAGCTTTGCTGGAGTTGCCAATCAGTTGTTCAGAGACTTTCAGAATGACTTGTGCAGCTTGCAGGACTTCCTTTCTTAATAGCAGCTGTCACATGGACACCTGATACAGGATGTATTGCTCATAAATTTCTAAGGAAAAAGTATAACTTTTTTTTTAATAAGCTGTTGAACATTCTTCTAGCTGTCAGGATAGGTTTGTCATGTGCTACATGCCATTGCGAATTTTAAAATAGAACATTGCATATCAGTTAACTTTTGGGAATTCTATAGTGTGTATTCTTCAGGCTTCTCTCTATTTTAAATACTGTCAGACTTTTGATTTTATGCCTGGTCAGTCTGAGTGCCTCAAGCTTTGAGCCCAAGTGGGTTCATAGTCTGTCTGTTTGCTTCATTGTTTTGCAAACAATATTGCTTTGTTCTGCAAGTAAAAATAGGATTTCCAGATAATTGACACAGGACTTTAAGGAACAATAAAGCGCAGTCGGAATAAACTGAGACATGGTAACAGTGCAACAACTAGATTTTCAAGAGTTTAAACTATCTCTGCCTCACAAGTGCTTTTCTCTTAATTCTTGTGTAATAGTATCTGTGAATATCAGCGATTCCTAATAACATCGGATCATAGAATAGTTGACGTTAGAAGGGACATTAAAGATCATGTAGTTCCAACTCCTCTGCCACGGGTAGGGACACCTGCCACTAGATGGGATTGCTCAGGGCTCCATCCAGTCTGGCCTTGAACAATTCCAGGGATGGGGCACCCACAATTTCTCTGGGCAGCCTCACCACCCTCTGAGTAAAGAATTTCTTCCTAACATCTAATCAAATCTCTCCATAAGAAGTCAGGAGAGACTACTTATTAGCAGACTTTGCCTAAAGTAAACTGACTCTGCACTGTGGAAACTTCCATGTGTTAAAGCAAGCCCTTTTGCTCCTGGAGAGATCCCTTATTTCTCCCTTGGCAGTGGTCTAGTGGTCTACATGTGCCAAGCTGGCTTGTCCTGTAGGGTTTAACTTCCTTCCATTTTTGGGATAAGGGCCCTACCTGATTCTGATTATCAGTTCTGTGTTCATACAGGCATGTCCCAGGTCTTGTTTGCACCTTCACTGATCCCACTGCAAGCTTCAATGTCAAATGGGTGAGTGAATGCCTGGTACTGTAGTTGCAGGGAACTCTGCTCCAAGTCTTCTAAATGTACATAAGTTTAAAAAGTGAAATTATTTCACTGGAGTAGTTCTGTTGTTTGGAGATGATACATGAAGTTTGAGACTTAACGTGGCAGATTTCTAAAGGTTTTGAAAAATTTCTCTTTGATTAGTTGTGGATTTGGGAATCCTATTTTTGAAATAATTGCCTCTGAGCAGCCATCAATAGTCCATCGTAAGCATAAAGAAGTGAGATGTAATTAAATAAATGATCAAGTAATTCTCACTGGAAAGGATTTACTACTAGTAGAAGCAAGTCTGGTAACTTTTGTAAAGAGTGGTCTTCCTGCTTTAAGAGAAGCATTCACATACGGGGCTTCTAGAACAAAGCAGGACAGAAAGTAAAAGATACCTTCCTGCAAAAGTGTCTGAAAGGTAGAAATTACTTTCATAAAATGGAAATTACCACACTGGTGCCCTTCTTTTCAAATGAGAAAAGTCATAATGAAGTAAAATTTACATGAGCATATTTTTAAAGTAGTTTTACACGGTTCAGTTTAAGTGAATTATTTAAGACACTTAGACCTCACAGTTTTGCATCCTGTCATACTATAACAAATCACTGTAAATGTTTGACAATTATCTGTAGGTCTGGGTCTGTGTTAAAAGCTTGAGAAATCTTCTGGTACAGATTTGCAAACTTTCTTTTGTAGAAGTAAGTTTGCTGTATAATGCAAATAGTATCAAAACTTTATTTCCCTTTTTGTTAGAAATGAAAGAAGACATCAAAAACCCTGCACAAGTTAAACTTAAGTATCTTTACAGTCTTTGAAACATTACATGGAAAACGTAACTATTCTTGATTTTAGTTTTTGAAGGGAAGTATATTGAAGGAGTTAGAAGTGCATTCTGCTAATTGTTGCAATTAAACATTTCACCTGCACAATATGCTTTCATCTAGCACAATATGCTGCATTATGTTACCATTAAAGGATTTTATTTTTCAACTTAGTGCATATAAAGGTTCTGCCAGAACCTTTGTTGTTTCAACACAATTTCCATTTGTTTACTGCCAAGTTGCAAGGTGTTGATTCTGCTTGTACTAAATCATCTGTGTGTAAACCAAGTAACAATTCCAGAATGCTCTGACACCAAGTGCCTTGATGTGAATGTGGGAGGGTGTTTTTAATGGAACACAGAAGCTCATAGATACCAAAATTGTTATACTTTTTCAGGCTGTTCCTCACTCTGTTTTAACTCAGCAGTGCCAGATGTATGTATAATTAAATCTGAGGCATGTGTAAAGTGAATAGGGGTATATTCTTTTAGAAATCCTCAGTCAAAAGTGTTTGGATTTTTTCCTCGAATTTTAAAAACTGTTGTGGAATGAATTGAGTGGCCATTGAAATTAGATACTTAATTGCTTTGTTTCAAAGTCCTGTGCGCTGGTATTTAATTTCGTAGTTTATGTTTTTGCATATTTTTATTTTACATTTTATTCCACTATGTTTGCAGTTTTTAGACCATGGATTAAATGAAAAGGAAAGTTTGGTTTTGATGCTTCTTTTAGATAGTTAGAGATACCTTTGTGTTAAGAACATCATACCTTCGAAATTCTAGGATGCTGTGAGACTGACAGGAGATATTCATTGGAAGAGGAAGGCAGAAATGTATTTCAGATCTGTGATTTTTTTGATGGATCAAGCTCTGGAGGATTTGTTTTGTACACATCTCTTCAAGGTGGATCAGTGCATCTTGGAAGGCAACTACAGAGTATAGATGCTGGGAATTAAGATGTTGAAGGGGAAGCCATTAGTAGCTGGCTTTAATCAAGAAATAGCTTTCAGTATGCTAACAGAGTTGGTGCTTGGTTAAGTCACCAGAGGAGCAAATGCCTAAGATGAAGAGGGTTTGACTGGAACAGAGAAAGTGTAAATTTGCCATTCAAGCACCAATTACATGAGAGAATATTTAAGGGCTTTAGGGATGTAGCTACATCTAGGTTTATGGTGGTTTTTCTTCTTTCCTAGGCAAATGTTTAAGCCTGCCTTCATTTTGCAAATATGTGTGAAGCTGTTTCTCCTGATGGCAGACTCCCTGATTTGGTGCTCCTGTACTCCAGGTTGAATGTGTCATAGAGGAGCAATCAGCATGTTGGGCTTGTGCCTCTGATGTATTTGGAGGACAGTTTGGAGCATGAGGGAGTCTCCCACAGCAGGCTTCCGGACGTAGGGCTTTGTTGCTCTTTTCTTGCAAAATCAGCAGGGTTATCCTCAGCTGCCCTTAGGGCATTTCCAAAATATTTCGAAATTGGTAAGAAGAGACAAGCGAAGATTATGCCATGGGGAACCATACTAGAAGATGCTCTTCACCCCAGTTATCTCTGAGCTGAAAACTTCTCCCTTTGCAAGATCATACCGATTTCCTTTCCCTTCTCCTCCATTATATGGTCAGAAATAGCATTTACTTAAAGGAGCATGGTCAAAAAGAATTATAGAAGGAAATTAACTGAGTGTTCATTAGGTTTCACCAGAAAACAGTTTAGGCAGGATTACAGAAGGAATAGATAGCAGTTAAGTACTGAGCTTTACATGAGTTGCAACTGTAAAATGTCGTTTGTGCTTTTGGAAGTCTTCAAATGACAAGGTGTGTTTGGGCTGTGGCAGCTTGGTGTTTTGTGGTAGTCTGTGGCATGAGCAGAATGCAAAGCACGGCTGGAATTTGGATTTGTGGTAGGGCTTTGGGCATGGCGGGAAGCCAGGAACATGGTTTTTCTGTCGTCAGTAAGTGCTTTTGAGGAAATGTTGAGAACAGTGGTGAACTTAAATTTTTAGGATTTGCACTCTGTGGTTTTTCTGTCCCTTTGCTGTTGCCCATATTAATTTCTCCTGTGTGTTGATGGAATTCATACTAGTCAGTGAGAGTAGTACAAAACTTAGAGTGAAATTTGCCTCAAAATTAGATTATTATTACCGTAATTTGTGTGTGTCAGCTCATTTCAAGTAGTTGGATTTCAGAGCTTCATTTTGCACACAGCATATCTTCTTCATGTGGACTCATTGTTACTGGAATAATACAGGCATTGTGTTCTCTGGCTGTAGAGAATCAAATATTTTTTTCCTTTTTTTTGTCAGCAAAAACATGCAGATGCTATGTTGGGTTGGGCAACATGAGAACTGGCTGGTGCTCCACATTGCGCTAGTAAAGCTTTTATGATTTTGTACAGCTCTGATCATTATTAGTATTGTAACATTTGTCTTCATTTTTTCCTGTGGTAAGTCATCTGCTCAATCTTTTTCACTTCAGCAAAGTCATCTTTGAACGTCACTAAAATGTCAATCCAGAATTACTATATAAGGAAAAGCATGGCTTTTAAAACTAGCTTTCTGCATTTAAATCTAGAGACCATAATTGATGATGGTCTGAAATAACTGGCATCTTTCCCATTCAAAAATCCACTCAAAGTTTAACTATTTTCCTTAGAAGAGCAATCTGGTATTTCTGAGAGACTGCTTATCAGATCCTATTGCTCAAGGAGAACTATGGGACATACTGGTCTCTCTCTTTACAGCATGGGAGAATCTTTGTTTATTTAAAAAGGGAAAAAAAAAGGTACAACTGGTTCATCACCAGAGCTGCTATTTCTTGATTTTGCACATCTGTTAGAACTGGCAAAAATGCTGTAATACACATTCTTTCCTCTCCAGAGAAAGGGAGGAGGGGATGGCTTGTAGTCATAGACTTGGCTGTGTTACTGTGTTTACTTCCTACTTTTTTCTATTTTACTTTTTTCTTAAAAAACCCCAAAACAACAGAAAACTTCCTGCCTGAAGTGGGTGCTTTGATTACTGTTCATTTTGTTCATGGACTCTCCTGGTTTAGGGAGGATGGCACTTTTCATTGCCGTGGTAGTATCTGTGTGAACATACCAGTGTTAGTAATTATCCAATAATAATAATGCTTTTAAGGTTATCCTTGCACTTCTAAACATATAAACTTATTGTCAGCCATGAGCTGTATCTGTAGTATATTTCAGACACCATCTCCTGGTTGTGTATATGTATGATACAACATCATGCCGAGATGCTGGAGAGGAGGAGTCTCCTGTCATCATTGTGGAGCAGATTTTTTCAGTGTTTTAATTTTTCTTTTTTTTTAGATAAAGGAATGTTTTAGTTCATTTAATGAGAAACAGCGGCTGTAAAATTATTAAATTTGTTTTGGGAACAGAAGCAGGTAAAGCATCCAAGATTCCTTTTGGCTAGGTTTTTAGAGTAAAAATGTTCCCTTAGGAGGGAAGGAAGAGTATGTTATGTTCTTGAAATATGCTTTCTTTTCGACCCTGGGAGTAAACTAAGATTATTTTTTTTATTATGTTCACAGTGGTAAGATTTTCCTTTATTAAAAAAAGAAAAAAAGTAGTAATAATTCAGCATTTGAAAAAGAGAATATAGTGCCTTTTTGGTTTTGTTTTTTTTTTTCTTACCAAAAACTCTGGAGTCTCAATAAGATCTCTTTTTGTCAAAACCAGGAGATGTGTGGGATTTTTGGTTGGGGTTTTTTTTTATGGTGGATTTTTTTCCCCCCTCTTTTTTAATTTTTACACTTCTAGAAGGCAGTATTCTGGTGGGATACTACTATATTGGGTGGTAGTATAAACAGCAGTGTTGTCTTGGCTACCTGCTAGTGCATATGCAACACCTTGTGGCAGCGGTCTGAAGAGGGTCCCAGCCGTGGGTTTGCTGCACGCATTGCTCTGGCGAGATGGGCAGCCTGTGAGCTATTTCTGTGTTTCCTCTTTGGAGAGGGATTCCTGTTTCCGCTGCTGGTCAGTTGTCCTCTGAAAGGTCCTAGTCTTGACCCAGGCAGCTCAGTGATCCCTCCCGGAGACACGCAGCACGCGGCTGTTGTTGTGCCAGTCTCTCACCACTGTGCAGACTGCCTGGCGTGGGTAAATAGAGCCATTCATCTCTACATTCCTTTGTTTCTACCTTTGGACTTGTGTTTAGTATCCGGTTTCTGATTTTATCCTTTGATAAAGTCATAGAAACCCAGTGCACGCCTTTCTGGGAGGTAAGTTGGGAAACACTGAGAAAAGAAACGATGTGAGCAATAGTTGGACATGCAGCACTGGTGTCACATAAGAAATGCCTTCTCATTCTTCTGTTCCAGCAGCAGTATAATGACAGTTAGAAAAATTCCTCTTGTACAGTCAAGCTTCCAAGAAGTGGGAATATTTGCATATTTGGGGAGAAGTTAGTGGTTTTGGTTGGAAGTGATCTTCCACTTCTTGTAGCAGTCTCCTCTATTAGAGGAAGACACCTTTCTCTCTCTGCTTGCAGCCAGTGAATTAAGCAGCAGGGAACAGAAGGGGATCCTTGCTGTCATCTGGTACATAGGGAGTAATTGGGGCTTGGTGTGTGATGGGAGTCTGGATTTGGGGCTTTTTTTTTCCCCCTTGCAGCAACCAATCTGATAAAAAATTCAAATGTTGTCACCTTAACTGTACTCTTTGCTTGATTATGAAGAAGTTGAAAGGCAAGGCAGTGTTGGCTGTCACTCACTCTGCAGCTCTGCTCCCTGAAATATTCAGATGCCTTATGTTATAAATATGCATACTTCTCTGAGAACCCTTAGATTTTGAGAACTTCATGAGTTGTTTAGCTGCAGTGATTTAATTTCTGCTGTCAGTGTAAATGGACTCAAAACACACACACAAATCTTTTTTAATTAACTATATTGGATTTTTAGTTGACCTTATCACATGTGTGGAAAATGTAAGGCAGAGAAAACGGGAAGATTTCCAATGCTATAAGACTGACACTAAGCTTTCTAGAGGAACTTGTGCATTTACTTAGTTGTCACCTTGGGTTTGGGTAATTTCTACACATGCATGTGCATACCACCACCACCCCTCCCCCCTTAAGGGAGCAGGAAAATGAAGATGCCATTCTCAACACTGATTAAGTGTAACAAAGATAGTCCTTGACCACAGGGAAATTTCAGGCTTGTTAGGATGAAAAGGATGTAAAAGATAGAAAAAGCTGACAGAAAGAGGTATTGGGTCAGATGGTGAGGAGAAGATGGTAGTAATAGGAATAACAGGTCATTAGAGAGCTGTGACCTTTCAGAACCAAACGTAATGGTTGTGATTCTAATTTTCTTCTTTTTTATTTTTTTTTTCCCAATCTTTCCTCCTTATCTAGGGAACTTCACTAAAGAATTTGCTGGAAGTGGATACATGTGAATTTTCTGCATGAAGACACTCAAACTGGATTGCATAATAATATGTCTGTATCCTCTGACTCTATTTGATCCTTAAAAATGATTAGGATTGTATATGAAGTTTAACCCTTTTCTGATGAGTGACCTAGACATGAGTTTACATCGGCAAATGGGCTCTGATCGGGACCTCCAGTCTTCTGCTTCCTCTGTGAGCTTGCCATCAGTTAAAAAGGCACCAAAGAAAAGAAGAATTTCATTGGGTTCACTTTTTCGGAGAAAAAAAGACACAAAACGCAAGTCTAGGGATTTAAATGGAGGTGTCGATGGAATTGCAAGTATTGAAAGTATTCACTCAGAAATGTGTACAGACAAGAACTCTATTTTCTCCACATGTACCTCTTCGGATAACGGAACAACCTCTAGCAGCAAACCAAGTGGAGATTTCATGGAATGCCCCTTGTGCCTTTTGCGGCACTCCAAGGACAGGTTCCCGGAGATAATGACTTGTCACCATAGATCTTGTGTGGATTGCTTGCGTCAGTATCTCCGGATAGAAATCTCTGAGAGCAGAGTTAATATTAGCTGCCCAGAATGCTCAGAACGATTTAATCCTCATGATATCCGTTTGATATTAAATGATGACATCTTGATGGAAAAATATGAAGAGTTTATGCTGAGGCGATGGCTGGTTGCGGATCCTGATTGTAGGTGGTGCCCAGCTCCAGATTGTGGGTACGTATTTTTCCCATATCTGCAAAGAAGTGACACCCTAAATACATAATTTTCATAGCATTACACTTTTTGAAGTTACTTGCTTGACTTTAGCATATTGATATGTGTTGTACAAGTAGGTACAGGCAGAATTCTCTTTAAAAAAAAAAAAGAAAAGAAATCAAATTAAATGAAGATCCAAGCCATAACTCATCTTCCAAAATGAAACCCTTTCTCAAGTAGGTTTTTCTTTTTTTCTGCACAGAGAGAATTTCAGCAATGTACAGAAACTTTAATTGGTAAATGGTTGCCATGTATCTATGGCAGACCAAAAAAAAATTAAATGTTGCACTGCCAAGGCAGTGGTGTAAAGCTCAAACTAAAGAGAATTGAAGATTTGGTGACTGTCCTTAGTTTGTTTGGTAAAGCACAGTGGGTATTTTGGCATTCTAACTGTGAAAAATTATTTAAGCTTTTCTTTGAATTAAAAGGCCTCTCTGGCTTCAGATATCTTCCATCTTGTGGGTGGTTGAGGCAGCGCTTGTTGCCTGTCAGCAGGATTCTGATGTAAGATAATCAGCTTGTTCCTGCTTATTATCTGAGGAACGTAATGTTTTAACATTGCTTTAATACTTAAACATTTCTAAATCCATGCTGAATTCTGACATGACCAGACCGAATACTACTGAGTAGCTCACCATGCTTTTCTGCTGCTGGTGTCTCATAATGCCATTCTTCAGCGAGCTGCTTTTTTAGAGATTGTTTGCATTATTATACTGCTTAAAGGTTATAGCCATGATTGGTATCCAGATGTGCAGTACTCACTAAAAACTTGGAGGATGACAACTCTGCTTCAAAGGCTCACAAGTGAGCAGTAAGTGGAATAAAGAAGGGAAAAAATGTTGGAAGAGAACAAGCAAAATGTTAGGTAGATTAAGTGCTCCAATATTAATATTCAGGTGCTTAATTTTAGGACTTATTTCAAATACAGTTTTCATATTTTAAATTAAACAGAATTTGCTAATATGAGTCAAAAGCAGGGACTGGAAAGGTGATAGTTTCATATCTGGTCCAACATGGATGGCATTGCTGAGGTATAGTTTGAGGAGAGAAGGAAAAATAATTTGAGGGATGGATTGGTTGCATGAGGTTGTAATGAGGTCATGTGAACAAAACCAGTACAGCTTGCTCTTAATATTCTGGCAGTGCAAAAGAAAACAACCACTAGAAGGTATTATTTGATAGGCAGAAGTATGCTTTTGCTCAAATTTCCCTGAATTTCTGTGTTCTAGATAAGCTGTTCTTACTCAAGGTAAAGGGAAACATTTAAGAACTGTTAAACCATTTTCTATTAAATCGTGTTTCAGTGGTTCAGATGCTTTTTCAGTACTTAATTGATTAAACTAAGGCAGGTTTGTTGAATGAAGACTTTTCACTTGTCTTGTTTTGTGTGCTTGAATTTTCTTACCTGTTTTCAAAAACAAAAAATTCCAAAGTATATTTCAGTGGTCAGAAACTGTGATGATAATTGCTATGAATAACAGAATTATAAAAAGTGGGATTTTAGAGCACAGTTAAAGTTCCATGCAATCATGTGAGACCACGGCAATGTATTAGCGTCCAGCAAATATTTAAATCATTGCTCCAGAACTGCCTGCTGCATGTTCCTTACTCAGAGTGGAATCCTGTGGAAAACACAGTACATTGCCGGGCAGATAAACTGCCAATATGTCTATGTGTGAAGGGAACAAACTAGTACTGTGTGGGCAACCTTATGTTGTACTTTTGATAACTTTTCCTAATACTCTTGAAGTGGTAGGAAAATGCTTTGCAGTGATAGATTATTTCTGGTTTTAATGCACAGATACTACCTGCTGACTGAATTCTCATTAGCCGTTTAAAACAGGATGAAGTTGGTTACATGGGTACTTCTCAGGAGGATCATTGTTTATGGTTGTCATCCTAAAGAAACAAGAGCTCAAGCAGTCATATTTTGTCTTTTTCCCATTCTTCTGATTGTTTTGAAACTTTCAGAACTCTTGGATATCTTGGGCAGCAGGAGTTGAGCATTCAGCATAAGTTAATCTAAGAAGTTTTGAGGAAGAAAATCATACTGGTTGAGCAAAAGAAAGATCACCAGTAATGCCTTCAGCAAGAGTAATACCTGCATGTGAATCCTACAGTCACGGTTTTAAATTTGGCCTTCTGGCAGCCACCACAGCACCGTCTGGCAAGTCAGCCTGTGCCTACCTGGGAGAAAGCACAGACAGGGAGGTGGGGAGGAGAAGTGGGAGTGGTGTAGAAAGTAATAACAGGAATTTCATGTGGTGGTGGTGGAGCATAGAAGGCCGATGGAGGAAGGAACAGTTTTTGAAATGTACTGGCAGAATGCATTAGGGTTGTGATGGTAGCTAACCTGATTTTAGCATGGATCAAATATTTCATGAAGGAGCTGGATGGAATGCATTTACTAAATTTGCTATTAATTCCAAAGTAGGAGAGGTGCAATAACTTCAAAGGGTATCATTATTTCCTGAAATTGACCTTAAGATTAGAAATAAGTAGTTTAATAGTAATAAATTGGTGCAAAGTGGAGCATTTTGTTAGGAAAATTTACTGCACAAATAGGTGTAAAATGGATGGTGCATGACAATGCAACTCTTCCCAGCATTGATAAAACATCCCATGTAATATTGTTTCAGTGTTTGGGCATTACACTAGGACAAAAATTCAGATCAGATAAAGAGCAAATAATTATAAAAACTTTGATCCCAGAGCAAAAATAAAAAAGAGGAAGGTTTAAAAAAGGAAGGAGGCTAGGTCAGTCTGTTATAACACTGGGTTTTTTACATCATGGGCCCCTGTGCTCCCAGGAGAAAACAGTGAATAGCTGAGAAGCAACTTTTTCAGCTCTCTCTCACTCTATCTGGAGTAAAAACCAAATCCTAGACATGGCAAAATTTGAACCAGATCTTGAAACAAAGGTAACTGCAATATTGCAGCATTCCTATTTTACTGCTGTCCCAGTGGAGAACTTTGTTCCCAACAAGAGAGCTATGGCTTAGTTCAGAGGAGAACCTCTGCTGCAGTAGCTGTGCCCTGGACGGGCTGCCTGGGAGCTGTGGGATCTTTGGGACCACAGCATTCCAATACTGGAATGGTCCATTCTGCTAGCACTGCAGACTTTCCGACCCTGGGCTACTTCATCCACAGCTTTTGGTGCAAGCTCATGTGCATCCTGATCATTGTTGTTGTGCCAGACTAATTTTTTTTTTTGTATTCTGTTTTTTATACCAGTTTTCCAATGTCATTTTAACAGGCCTTATTGGATTAGTATTCCAAATGTGTTCTCTCTTTTTTGTTGGAATTGTTTAATGGTTTTGCTCTGAGATTGTATTGCTGACATTATTAGAAGGGAGCAGCAATTCCTAGATTTTCTAATCTTTATCAAGCAAAAAGCAGATCAGGTGAAAGAGCACAAATGGTTCATCCCTCTTCTCAATATGCAGCCTTTCTTCAATTAATTTATCTCTGCCTCTGGTTTTTGTTTTACTGGTTATTACTTTGAATTTGGTTGAGTTTTCCCTTCTCTCAGCCTAACAAGAACTTTTGGCTTTCACATCTCCTGTAAAATGAATGCAAAATGTTGAAATTAAACCTGTAGTCTTGTACAGTTTGAACTGAGATTTGCTCTGATCTTAAAAGTTGCTTTCTAAAGGTGTGCCAATACAACAGTCTCAAAGGGGGGAGTGCTCTCAGGGATGTGCCCATGGTTTTTTAGCGATAGGAAGGAGGCAGGATATAAATTACACTTTATGGTTTACACTTGAGATTTTTTTGATGCAATGTTAGCGAGTCCTGAATGTATCCCTGTATGTTGAAGAAGTGTTTGGATCAGTCTCTTTGTGTACATGCAAAGCAATTATCTCTTCAGTTTGCAGAAAGTGGGGAAAATGAAGCTGATTAACTTGGCAGCAATATAGAAGAGTCTCGTAATTATTAATATTTCTACTTGAAGAGTAAGAAATATTTGAACACAGACAAGCATGTATCTCACTTGTAACTGTATCATCTGTAAGTGAAAGGTTGAAAGCTCTAATTTGTTTGCATTACTTCTTGGGGGAAACCTCAAACACACTCTTTTAAAACAATAATGAAAGGGATAGGATTTGCATTAATGTTACAGACCTTCAAATCTAGCTACTCTAAAATAAAAACAGCTAAATTTTCAGATAGGCATGTGAGTGAGAACAATTTTTTAAGTATCATTACTGATAAAGAATATTTTGAGTTTATGCAACTGCTATAAAATTGATAGGGGTAAGAATAAACAGTTTAGTCTTTTGAAATAAAATAACCTTCATTTGAACAGATAGAATATTAAGTCCTGCAGCATTTATAAATCTGTTGAAGTCTATTCAGGGGTGCTGTTCATGTGAATAAAACTATACATCTGTTTTCAGTGTTCATACCAGTGGACTTAGTATTATATATTTTAAAGAAAGCTATTGCTTAAAATCATTTAAAAAATTACAGTGAGTAGGAATTAAGGCACATGTGTGTATATGTTTATACGTGTTTGTATTTACTATTGATATGAACCATAATACACATTGTGTTTTTATCATGTGAACTTTGAAATGCAGATCTGTTGAAGGAATTAATTTGTTGCTATAACTCTCATTGTATAGAACTGTTCATGTAGTGTCTGATTACAGAGTAGTGTAACACATTTTTGTAAGTCTCAACATTTTTGGAGCTTGTTGCTCTGTAATATTACCAGGGTAAAGGTGGCAGTGAAGTCCTGAGCTCTTTGCCAATTTTTGCATTTACAGTTTGAAATGTATTTTCAAAAATGCCTTAATTGTTGAGAAACCAAAATCCTTACTTGGTTTGTTGTTTTGACATTTTAAAATATAGAGTTAACAAACATATTTGTAAATTAAATATTGGTATTCATGATAAAAGGCAACTAGTAAAATACTAAAAATTTCTTGTAGTACTAAATCAGATGTCTTTACAGCAGTAGATTACACTTCAGATCACTTAGCAGGGATCCTTCCACATTATATACAGGGTCAAGCTTAGATATTCCCATAGTGATGGGGACACTTTTGAAAAATATAACATTTCCTGATTGCTTGAATACCTTTTTTGGGGTTTTTTGTCCTGCTCTTCAAAACTGTGGTTTCTTTGTGACTGTAAACTTTACAGTGCTGCATTCAGCCCTAAATACAGTGTATTTCAGTACTGTGTGGAGTTGAGGTGAGAGTGAGAGCAGAGTGTTGCAGTGATTATAGTATTTCTGTACAATCTTAATCTAATGCAATGACAATAGAGTTGTGGAAAGAGGTGGTAAGGAGTCAGTGCTGGCCACCTAATGTCAGCTCCTGATGTCCACTGCCTTTGTACCTGCTTCAGCTGCTCTGACAGCTGTCTTGTCAGCTTTGGTCTATAGTTAGATCTGGTTTTATTAACAAAATTCTCTCTTGCCCCTCTTGATTGTTTAAGATACGCTGTGATTGCTTTTGGATGTGCCAGCTGTCCCAAACTTATGTGTGGACGAGAAGGCTGTGGAACTGAGTTTTGCTACCACTGTAAGCAAATCTGGCATCCCAACCAGACCTGTGATGCTGCTCGGCAGGAGAGAGCTCAGAGTCTGCGCCTGAGAACAATTCGCTCTTCATCTATTAGTTATAGCCAGGAATCTGGAGCAGCAGGTATTTACGATTAGGATACTGTGTCTGTAAAATATTGCTTTTGTACATTTGCACAATTAACTGTAAATAAGGAAGGAATGGAATAGTGGCATGGTAAATACTAGAGCCTTTGTCTTTCAGAAACATAAAATAACAATTCTAAATTTGAATTAAAAATCTAAATGTTATAATTTGAAGTACTCTGTGACCAGAACATCTGAGTTAAGTCTTAAAATCTTGTCATAGTTTTAAATTGTTACTTTGAAAAATGTGAAATCAGAGGAACTTTCTGCAAGACATCCCACGCGTTTAGCACATTGACTTTTTTAATTGTATCACTTACACACTGGGTACACTTGTTTTCTCCACTATAGGTGAGATTTCCCAGGGCTGCTAATAATAAAAGCTGTTAAAAATAAAATTCAAACCCGCTGATTTTCTGCTTTCAAAATAGACTGTTACTCTGATGCCAGCTCTGATTTTGACATCTTTGTTAGTACTAATTTCTGGTTTTCTAGGAAATGCTCATCTCTTGTCTACCAGAAGGCAAACAATTCCCACTCTTAAGGCCAAGCTTGTTTGTAATTCCCCCAAAAAGTGGATAAACTCTTCAGAGTAGTATTTCGCTTATCAAGAGTCCAGGCTGCTGTTGATAAGAACTGGCTCTGAATTCCACCAAACTGATTTATTTGGCAGCATTTGTGTCTGCCTGAACAAAGAAGGCAGATGTTTTGGTAAAGAGCCTCTCTTGCACCTTGTAGTTAGAGGTGTTGTTCTCCAATCCAGCCCTAGATTTGGGAGGCTCTAACTTATTGTTTGTGCAGGCTTATTTTAACACAGCATCCCATCTTGCCTTAAAAATTGCCATCTTGCTCTCATTTTCAAATTAATTTTAAAGCAAACTAAACAAATGAGCACACCAGCTCTTTTCCTCCCCCTTTCGGTCCCTCCCAGCCTGAACAACAGTAGCTCTGCCATTCCTGTGCTGAAGAACTTGCTCAGTTTAGTTACTGCCCTATAGGCTGTGTATCTGTTCCCATGTGGAAATCGCTAGTGCATTCTTTCAGCTGCTCACTGTCCTTGTGCACTGGAGTTGGGAGAGGTGCTTTTATTCTGCTGGTTCTGCACCTCTTTGCTTCATATTCTTTATTTCAACTGTGAGCTCTCCTTTCCCTTTCTACCTAATAGCACAGAGGCAGTAAACTTGTTCTGTACTAGGAGCTGCAAGGTGTTTCTGCTGCTGTGAATAAATAGCTTGTCCCAAAGGGCAGGTGCTAACCAGTAATGTGAAGGAATGAAGATCACAACTGTGGTGTGCCAGTTATACAAGTATTTCACTGCTGCTCAATGACCCCTTGTTTGACAGAGCTCATCACTTAACCTCATTTTTCCGTACTTGGAAATAAGGAGAGCCTCCAGAGTTTTCTTCTTGCTACACTATTTTTTTCTGGGGAGTAAGTACATACAGAGTAGGGCTGTTAAAAAAGACTCAAGAGGAGGTTAGGGATACCAAAGAGGTACATTTAATGTGAATGGACAGATGGATTTAAGATAAGTTAACAGAGTGAAGACTGAATATTTAAGTATAAGATTCATAACAGCATGAAATGGAAAAGATTATATTTAAAGAGACCATATTATCAGTCCGGTATTAACATACATATTTAATGTCTGAGTCTAATATATATTTCATTAAGCTTAGCAAATGCTTGAACAGAGTATGCATTACCTATTCAGTTACTTAAATGTTGTCTAATACACCTTGTTTTCATTAGTTTTACTCAGTCTAATGTTTGCAAAAACAAGTAGATATCAAGTCATTGACAAATCAAGACTTGTAAAGCAACCTTACAAAAAATTTCTTTAGTTTTTCAGATAAAGGTTCAGTTGGTTTTCCCAAATGTGTGTCTGTATTTTTATTAAATCTGCTTGTCTAAAGAACTGATATGATCTTAATATTCATTTTTAAACAGCTGATGACATAAAGCCATGCCCACGCTGTGCTGCTTATATAATAAAAATGAATGATGGAAGCTGCAATCATATGACATGTGCTGTCTGTGGCTGTGAATTCTGTTGGCTATGTATGAAAGAGATCTCAGATTTACATTATTTAAGGTACATTTAAGAAAAAAAAAATCTATGTGGTTGTTAATTTGTTTTCTAAAGTATATGAGTAGATTCCAGTGTGCTGTAAGTGTGGGTTTCTTCTCAGAGTAGAGAATCACAGTTGAAGTATCCATATCAGAGAATTAAGTTCATTTTCAATACATGTATTTAAATTAGTGCTTTGTTATCTCTTTATTTTAAAATATTTTCTAAGTTTTATGCATGGAATGTCTTCTTAGTACAAATTAAATGTTTTAGATGAACACACCCACTGTTTTTGCTGATTTCTTAATACTGATACTTAATTCTGTCTTCCTAGTAAGCAATAGAAAAACTCTTGATTAGACAAGTTACCTGTGAGTCACAGATTGATGTGTGATAACATGCAATATGCTTCTCTTTACATTGGAAAATACGCTGTAAAGGCAAAAAAAAAATCTGAAGAAATTACTAGTGATGATTTGGCATCCATAACATCTGTAACTTGAACCTAAGGACAATAATTTTATAACTAGGGTAATTTTTATAACTTTTCAGATAACTATGTTGATTTGTTTACAATTTCTTTATAGTTTTCTTCTTTCTATTAGCCCATCAGGTTGCACATTTTGGGGGAAGAAACCATGGAGCCGTAAGAAGAAAATACTGTGGCAGCTAGGGACGCTTGTTGGTGCTCCTGTAGGAATTGCCTTAATAGCTGGCATTGCTATTCCTGCTATGATTATTGGAATTCCTGTGTATGTGGGACGTAAGGTAAAACATGCTACAACTCCTAACATGCTGCAGGTTTTACCTTCTGCATTGTATGAGTTGGGAAATACTATGTTCAATGTGTTATCTGAACTGGCCTCTAAGAAACAAAACAAAAAAACAATCTACAAAGAAAATAAACCAGCCAACCCCTGCATTGTTTAAGGATATTTGTGTCAGCTGTACGGGAAGGAAAAGCAGTGTTTTTTTGAGAATCTAGTTTCTCTTAAAACAAGCAGAGCAAAACACTGAACAATTTGTAATTTCTGTGTCTTGTCATGAAAGTTCCTGCATGCTTTTTCAAAGTTGCTCTGTATTTAATCTCTGGTTTCCCTTGTGTTCCTTAGAATTAAATAATATTTAGAGGACAAAGAAGGCAAAAGGAAAATGCTTCTTATTTTTCTTAAAAGCAGATAGTTACCAGAATTTTAGTATAAAATTAAGCTAGTTTAGGTTTGTGCATGCATACATTTAGGCATTTGTGCTCAGCAGCTTATTAATTGCCTGGAGCCAGTCCACCATGTAGAGTAGTGTTCAGGGCTAGACAAGAATCTATCTTTATTTTACTGTTTCTGAGAATCAGCTAGATATGATCATGTTAATCAGAAGTCAGTTGATAGATTTCTTCTTAAAAATACAGTAGCTTTTACTGTAAAGCAAATTACAAGCTCCTGTATGTAACTTAGGATAAAGTAGTAAGTTATGCAGATCTTTTGAAAATGGGCTTTTTGAAATGAGAGCTTGGAAGATGTGTTTTTCTGCTTTTATCAGCATGGATTCTCACAATGACTGGCAAGCCTCTGCTTTTATTGGGGAGGAAAGGCTGCGGCTGCTAGACAAAAGTTAAGGGATGCAGCTTTTCCACTGTATTTTACATCTTTTTCTTTCGAGCATGTACTCCTACCTTCTGCTACAGTACTCTTTTTACCCTTTTATTCTGTTATGGCTTAGTCTCATACAGTCATTGGAACCTTGTAGATGAGAAGAGGAAGGAGACAGCAGTTACCTGTTTCAGATTTCTTTTGTATTATTAGCTTTTCTCATTAGATTTTGAGATAGGTCCCTGTCACTGAGCACTTGTCTTGTATTAATGGTAAAGCGTCAGAGCATTAGTCTGTGAGGGCAGCCTCATGAGAATTTCTGTTGTACCTCACTGCTTAATGGTGAATTTTTCTGTGACTCCTGTCACATGTTCACAGTTCTCTTCAAAGCATCTGATGGAGATCCCACAGGCCCTCCAAGCTGAATTTTCTTAGTAAAATTTATTTTGCCATTTTAACATTAGTGTAGGAAGAGAATTTACATTAAATTCTTACTGCCCTATCTTCAGCTGATGTAAAGAATCCTTTTGCTTTGCAGTATGCCATTACATATCTAATGATGTTTTAAGTCCATTTTCATTCTTCTCTGTGAACAAACCTGGCACTTCCAGTTTTTCTTGACAAACTGTCAAGAAAACACACTGGCCTAGGCTTCTGATTCTCCTCTTCTAGATTTCCTTGTAGATGTGCATACCACCTTTTGTTTCTCTCCAGTTTGAATACATCAGTGAAGCTGAAGCGTTACTGCTGTGGAGTTAAATGAAAGGGTGATCCTGTGACAGTAACTAATGGTTACTTCTTTCTGAACAACATGCTATTTTCATTTCATGTGCTCTAAAACACACATCCTTTCCCACCATAATGGTAATTTAGGCAATTGGCCTCTTCCTAAAGGTAGTCTTGAACTCATTACCATTTGGCTGCATCTTAGTAATTTCAGGCCGATTTTCAGCTTCTCAGGACTGGCATGAATTCATGGCATTCTTGCAGCCTTGCCAGATTGTATTGGCCTGAATTTCAACACATGTATTCTTCTCCTCCCATGTTCCAGGTTAATGAAAATATGCAATATTCTTGGATCCAGAGCTTGGGAAAAGTATGGAGTGAAGTTTCAATTTCGGTAGTAAAAAACCCTAATGACTATTCAGATGTTTTCTGTAGTTTCAGATGAAACTGATAGTAGCGCTCTCTCATCCATTTTTTCAGTCTGGACCATTATAATCTGCTTGAGTGTCATAAAATATTGTAAGAATTTCTTTCAAGTCAGTGTGTGACATCTGTTTCTCCCTGTCCTCAAGGCTGAGTTATCTTGTCACAGAAGAAAATTAAATCAACATGATTTCTACTTGAAAAAAATCAGTGCGACCTCTTTATTTCCTATCTTTGCTTTGATGTCTACAAGTTCCCAGCTTTCAGGAAATGAAAGTTCAGTTCACTGGTCTTTAATTCCTCAGCTTCTTGTTTTACATCTTTTTAAAATTATTGTTGCCATTTAACTTTCTCCAGTTTTCCTGGAATTTTTTTCAGACATCTTCTCCGAATAATAATTTTCAAAAATTACTATTAGTGACTCTGAAATTGAGCCTGCTGAGATATTTTTCAGATCAGCTCATGTAAGTACGCTCTAGCCTGCTGTATTTTACAGATCTTACTTCTTTGTCACCAGTCATCTGATCTTCAGTGACAACTGAAGGGGAAACAAAATAGGAGCATGTCTCCAGTTTCATCTGCTGGCTGTCTTTCCTTTTAGTTAAACAGCAAATGGATCCAATTTGGTCTTTGTCTTACTAGCACTGTACTTGTAGAATAATTTCTCCTTGAATTTTATGTCCCTTGCTTTTTGTCTGCTCTATTTTGACCTTTCTCATTTTGACCTGACACCTTCATGCTCATGCTGTTCCTTTATACCCATTCATAGTAATCTGACCTACTTTTTATTTTCTTAATGCTGCTGCTGCTGCTTTGGTAAAGGAAACTTCATTGTTCTTTTACAACATTCTGTCTGTCATCTGCATTGGTAGAATTTGTGCTTGTGCTTTGATAGAGTTACCTTCAAGAAGTGCTGCTGCTCTGTTTTTGTAGATACAAATCTTGTAACCTAACAGTTTTCTGTGTTTATTGAAATCTCTCTTCTGGTGTAATATTTTGGTTTGGTTATTCTTTATTATTTACTCAATATTCAGAAGTTTCTTATTTCATAGTAATTTCTACCAGTGTAACCTTTTTATCTTGATGTTTTCAACCAGTTTCTTCTCTGTAACCTCTTCCTTCCTTTCCTTTTTGTTCCATTGCTTTATGTTTAAGGAATCCAGTAGCCTTTATGGATACCTCTGTTTGCTTTATGCCTGCCTTTTGTTTTGGGAGTTAAAATTGTCCCTAAGAGTAAAATTCAGCACCTGAGATTGATCCTGGTAATTGCTCAGAGCCCCATGAAATCTGATCTTCCCTGGGTTTGTAATTCTTACACACTCGTACTGTGAGAGTGTGTTCAATTTTTCCTTTTTAATACACAGCCATGTTCCATATTGAAGTGCTCCCTCACTGTGTTTCTCTGTGTATAATGTACCTCGGAGTAAGTAAATGCATTCTTTGCAAAGTGCCGTGCCTTCTCTGCCCTTTCCTTGCCTGTCTTGCCGAATAAATACTTTGTTTACTCCAAAATGAGAACTACCCTACCAAGTCTCTAATTGAAATTATACTTTAGAAAACACAACATTCAGTAAAATGGTAATTTAGAAAGCACAACATCCAGCTCATTTTTTGTCGTTCTCTTCTCAGTACTCACTTTTGTGTTCCTCCTTAGATGGGTGAGGATTAACTTAGCCTTATGACAGCCATTAAGATCTTGCTACTGTTGTTCCTTTGTAATCACATCCTAAGTGAGAACTACTACAAATGTGTTCCCAAGAAAGAGTAAATGAAACAGACAAAAAGTGGGAAATCTCTGTGAAACAGTGATCTTTGAAGGCCTTTCTGACTCATGTGGAATTTGTGGCAGATAAGTTTGAGGCAGTCACACTTCAGTTATTGCAGACTTGAACCATCAGTAAGAGGTTTGGTTAGCAGATTCCTCAGTAAATGGTAGCACAGCTAAGATTCAGGTTTGCAAAAGCATTTCCTGTCTCAACAGCTTGTCATGAGGGGGTGCTGGAGCAATGGAATTCCTGCTTTCTCCTCATTCCACACTACATTTGGTGAAGGCCGTGTCATGGCTCTGTTACATCAACCTGTAGTAGTCTGTGAAAGTTTCACTCTGTATTGTTCAGGGGAAAGATGACTGGGAATAAAAAGCATCAATTTGATCAGATATCTCAACTCATTTATCCTTAAAGCTTGTGTACTTTTCCCAGCCAGTAAGCTGGAGTAATGATGAAACCAAACTGTTCAGAGGTTTAGCTCTTCAGACTTGAGGCTGAAAGTAAATGCTTAGTTGCTGGATGGGGGGGCTTCTAAGAAGTTGCCTAAAATTAAGATATGTATAAATTTTAGGTTTTTTTGATGTGAGAAATATATCACGACACAGAATGTGGTCTTTCTGGAAGAGAGCAGAGTACAGATTCCAAACAATGTCAGTTCTTCCATTCTTGCAGCAATGTATTATTGATGATGATAATACTCTAAAATCCCCTCTTTTCTTCTTTCAAGATTCACAATCGATACGAAGGCAAAGACATCTCAAAGCACAAGCGAAACTTGGCCATAGCAGGTGGTGTAACCTTATCCGTAATTGTTTCACCAGTTGTAGCTGCAGTAACTGTAGGTAAGCAAACACAGCTATTTTGTGTCTTGGTAGCACCTTGCAATGAGAACTCTGTAAGCACTCATGAATAACACAGCTGAGATAAGTGCTGTAGTTTCCTTTTACAGGTGAAGGAACTGAGACAAGAAGGAGTCTGAGGTTATACATTTATTGGGGCAGAATCAAGAATACAGTACTTGATTTAGTTCAGTATTTCCTGAAGAATTAAAAGTAATTTTTATCTTGTAAATTGAAGTTTCTACATTGTCATGTTTGGCTTTTAAGATTGAAGTATTTAAAGGTTTTCTAAATGACCCAAAAAACCGATTTCCACGGAGTCTATTCATATTTTAAAAATTTTGTATAAGATTTTGCTCAGTGCAGAACAAAAACAGTCTCTTACACTTAACATTACAGTAGTTGAAAAACTATTTGTTTTGCTCTGCGAGTCAGGTTGAGTTGTATCTCATTCTTTCTCACGGTGATTGCTGAGGGTAGCATTTGAGGGCAATCTGGCTGCCCCTTACAAAATCCTTGTCTCATCTTCCCACATAATTTCAAGCTCACTGTAAGCCCAGACGTTTTTGAAAGGAGTGGGCTTGCCTGGTGCTGCCTTGCTCGCCCTGTGTGGCAGCACAGGCATCATCACAGTTGCACAGTAAGCTGCTGTGGATACCTGTTTCATACTAAGACCCACCACTTAGGTCTAAGCTGGATCAGTCCCCTGACCATGCAGTTTTGTCTGCAGTGTTCCCCTCGTGCCAGAAGCAATGCTCAGAGAGGAATGAGTAACCTCTGTAAGGCAGGGCTCCTTTTAGCAAGTGGTGGTTCAAACTGGCCCCAAAGATGTGGCTTTAAGCCACTTGTTATCAGTGCTGGACCACTGTGCAGATGCAGATATGCCAGTCATAAAACTGGCTCTGGTCTCCGTCTGCGTTGTTCTTCTGTAGCTGCGGTGTCAGATCCCTGCCAAACTGGTAGTGGGGCACAAAGTCTCATGGTTGTATTTATAGGTCTGCTCATTCTTTCAAGCTGTTTCTTGTTCCTGAACAGAGGTAAAATGTGGCTTTTCAGGGAAAGCAGTTGGGTTTTATTTTGTGGAATTGTGCTCTTGCCCCATTGCTATTATCACATGGCCTCCACTCTCAGGGCATTATGTGGCTTCCGAAATAATGGCAATGATAAGGATTTCCTCCTTGAATATGCTGAGAAATTTCTAGTGAAGGGGATTTCCTATAATTGGAAACCTTATTTTAGATTAGACTGAGGAGCCTTTCTATTGGGTGTGCTTCTGTCCTGGCTTTTTCAGAGTGTGCCACTGTGCCATTTTTCAGTCTGCTGTTTTTTGTACCTTCCATGTACTTCCATCAGCAAAGCCATGGAATGATTTAATTCATATGCCAAGGGGCTAACTTCCACGGTCCACTAGAAGCAGTGGGATGGAGATGTGTGTGTATCTATGTGCTTGCCCACAGTTCCTTTCACTGTTTTCCCTTAACTCCTGCCAACCTGCTTCACAGAATTGTTTACTTCTAAGGAAAACGTACATTGAAAGATCCCAGAGTAATAATAATGTTAAGTCCTATTGAATTGACAGCAAAGCCCTGTCTGCCTTCAGTGGATGCAAAATAAAGCCCCTTATTAAATTAGTAGAGGTATTAACATTTTTAGTTGAATAACATTTGATATAGATCTCTGCTATTTCTGCCTCTCAGGTGAAACATTACAGTCCCCAATGGAGCTTTTATGAACCTTTTGTGTACTTTAATTTTGTTTGTAAAAGATGGTATGGACTTACTGGAAGTATTAATTCATCAATCATTAAGCTTCTCTTCCTATCAGTGCTGACAGAGGATGTTCTGCCTGCTGAAAGTACCTTCCTGTCATTTCACCTTAGTGATTTACCAATAGTTCTTAATTTTACTTCCTCCTGATCTCTTTCAAGTGTGAGATATTAAGTAATCATAGAAAATGAAACTGCCTTTATGAAAGGCCCTAAAATATAAGCCACATTTAATGAAAGACTGTACTTTCCTCTGTAGGTATTGGTGTTCCTATTATGCTGGCTTATGTGTACGGAGTTGTTCCAATTTCCCTCTGCCGAAGTGGAGGCTGTGGTGTGTCAGCTGGCAATGGAAAAGGTGTCAGAATAGAATTTGATGATGAAAATGATATAAATGTTGGTGGAACAAATGCAGCTGTAGGTAAGAAAATTCAGTGTTCCATTTTCTATAAATATGGACTTCGTGACTTGTATCTGCTGCCGTAGATACTAGAGTAGTTGTTTGCAGTTGGGGCTGCTTCTGCTCACTGCTGAAAAGAGCACCTCTCAGGTCATGGTAACCTCTCTGTGTCATGTTGGGCTAGACTGTAATACAAGCACTAAAGCTTTTCTTGCCCACTTTAATCAAAGCCAGACTCAAGTCTCTTCTATATGTAAAAGTTTTAAGATGGCATTGATGTTGCTATTCAGAATTGTGTTCTGTGGAAGGTTGCTGCTTTTTTATTTATAATAGGATGAAACTAAATGCTGACCAGATACTTTAATTTTTTAATCACATAGCACTGTTCTTTGTGGTGGGGTCCCTCTGTGTTCCTTTACTCCATGTTACCTGGCTCTATCCATGGTTAATTTTTTGGTATCTTAAGTATGCGATGTCAGGCATGACCATTATAGCAGCTCCAAGAAAGGTGTCTCTTTTAATTATTTGTGGTTGTTTGCAGGGTTTGGCTTTTTTTTCCCCCCCCCACAAAGTTCTCTTTTTGTGACTGTGTGTTTTAGAAATCCTTCTTCTCAGCATAATTCCAGGAACAGTTTCCATGGTCACATTCTAGAAACAACTAAGTGTTACTTCCATAACCAGTGAGCCTTCTTTGTTTCTGTCTAGATACCACTTCTGTGGCAGAAGCACGTCACAACCCCAGCATAGGAGAAGGAAGCGTTGGAGGGCTGACTGGCAGCCTGAGTGCAAGTGGGAGCCACATGGATAGGATAGGAGCCATCCGAGATAACCTCAGTGAAACGGCGAGTACCATGGCCCTGGCTGGGGCCAGCATCACAGGGAGCCTCTCGGGGAGTGCAATGGTTAACTGCTTTAACAGGTGAGACCTGTGCTTTCAGCCTTTCTTACACTGCCCTGCTCTGCGTGGAGGCAGAGGAACTCTGGTATTGTTGCTGGGTTTTCTGATTTTTGTTTCTTGAAATTGGTTCCTAAATAAAAGGAACTGTCTCTGAGAGATAAACAGTTCATTCCTAACAAACTTGCTGATTTTTCAAGAGACTCTGCCTGACCAGAATTCTCAGAGAAAAGTTTGAATTTTGTTCAGGGTGAGTGGGACCTGAGCTCTTGTTTCCCACATCCCAGGACAGCTGCCTCTACCCAGAAGTCAGAGGGAGGCACCTCATGTCCAACACAATTGTGTTCTCTGGTGCATCCCACCCCCAAGCCATAACAGCTGACTCCATCAGTAGCCTACAAGTACCAAGCCTAGTTCAGTTGCCTTCAGAACACCGGGGTGGAGTGTGGATTCCAAATGGACATCAGGCAGGAGGGGAGGCAGCTGAGCACCTGGCCTTGCCAGGGTGGCAGCTTCTTGTCACTTAGTGCTCAATGCCTCCTGTGAATTTGGACCTTTCTGCTTGCTGGCTCACCTGCACCCTGAAGAGAAAGGACGTGTCTAGAAAGACCTGTTAACGTTCAGGGTTCAGAGTGGAATTTGCTCGTTAAATCAGGGTCAACATTGCTCATTTTGAGTAATTTGGAACTCCAGACTATATGGAATAAAGAGTGCAGGATAGTATCAAGAGTTTCCCTATGCTGGAACATGTTTCAAGCTGTGACTGCTGAGTGAGGTATACATACCCTTCTCTTTAAAGAGATGGAGTGGAAAACAAAACAAAACCCCCCCACCTCTATTTCACTGTTACAACACAGAAAAACAAGAAAAAAGGTTGTAATTTGCTTTCTGGCTTATCTGCCCAACTTGAAATTGCTGAGGTTTCTATTAGTCCTATTGCAGTTGATAACAATACAACAAAAGCAGAGTACAGAACACAGTTCTCTGCATGTTATTTGATTAGTCATAATTTTGCAGCAGGGGAAACATGGGAACTATCATGTCTTGAACTTATGTACCCTTCTGATTGGTTTTTCCATTTTTAAAGAATAGTGCACTATGTGCAAAAGAACTGTAGCTAAATGTGGAAGTTGTCCGTGTAAATCTCAGGAGGGAGAGAATCCAGAACCTTTGATTAAAACATAACATTTTGCTTTGTTGGGAAATTAATCTGGTTTGTTTGTTTGTTTGTTTTTAATTTAAAAAATAGTAATTTTTTACAGGGGGAAGAGAGACCCTGTTTCATAGGGAAAATATGTGTATCTGTACTGGAGTAACTTGTGAACTTTACTTATTACTGACTCTTATTATTATTTACCTCTTTACAGTCTGCAAAGGTAACACTAATTTTCAACTACTATGCTTTAACTGTTGTGGCAACTCTCTCTTTTTCTCTCAAAGACTGGAAGTACAAGCAGATGTGCAGAAAGAACGATACAGTCTGAGCGGAGAATCTGGCACGGTTAGCTTGGGAACAGTTAGTGACAATGCCAGTACCAAAGCAATGGCAGGATCCATTCTGAACTCCTACATCCCTTTGGACAGGTAAGAGAAACGTGGTGAAAACAGAATATTAGTAAGCCTTGCTTATTAAAGAAGATTCTAAGCATGCCTCAGCTGTTCTATTTTAATAGTTACACTTTGAAACTGCAGGTTTTGTTACAAATGGAATTACATGGGAGTGCTTACATTTTGCCGAGGTTATTTCGAAAGAAGGGCACCATCACTGTAGCTCAATCAAGTTTTTGGTCTTTCAGACTTTGTATTTTCCTTTGGGGTGTTTATTTGGTTAAACACTTCTCTAAAACAAGATACATCCCACTCACTTCTGCTGTGTATGTTGGAGAGCTTCAAGAGCTTTCTTTGCCATGTTAGCTGGCTTAGGTGACCACTTACACTCACGGGTTCTTTGTTATTCTAGGGAGGGCACCAGCCTGGAGGTGCAGGTGGATATCGAGTCCAAGCCGGCCAAGTTCCGGCACCACAGCGGCAGCAGCAGTGTAGAGGACGGGAGCGCCGCCGGGCGCGGCTCCACCGGCTGCTCCTCCGCCGGCCCGCAGGAAGGCAAATCCGGCGCCTCCAAGTGGTCCAAGGACACCACGGCAGGGAAAAAGTGCAAAGGTAAGCTGAGAAAGAAGAGCAGCATGAAGATTAATGAGACAAGAGAGGACATGGATGCTCAGCTGTTGGAACAGCAAAGCACAAACTCCAGTGAATTTGACTCTCCCTCTCTCAGTGATAGTATTCCATCTGTAGCAGATTCACACTCCAGTCATTTCTCTGAGTTCAGTTGTTCAGATATGGAAAGCATGAAAACTTCCTGTAGCCATGGTTCCAGCGACTATCATACTCGCTTTACCACAGTCAGTGTTCTCCCTGAAGTGGAAAATGATCGCTTGGAAAACTCTCCACAGCCAAGTGGAATCCCTGTGCCTGTTCCAATAGCCCCAAGCACTGACGTTCCACAGCTGAGTTACATTGCTGAGGAAAGCATTAATAATGGATCTTCGACAGATGTAGATTTAGGTGTTGGTGAAACACTGAAAGAAACAAACAACAACCATTCACAACATGCTGTGGAATTAAGCACTGCAATTCAGACTGAAATTTAAGTCTATAAGTGCTGCAAAAACATACTTGCCACTAAAGAACCCTGTCTGAAAGCTGGTTGAATTACATGCGACTTCCGTAAGTTTCAGGTGACCAGCAGAAGCAAGGTTTTGATACAACTGCATTTTCTATATACTTGTCTGATAAGGCAAAATAACTTCATATGGATCTTCAACCTGTGTGAAGAGACGTGAAGGCTTTAACCAAGTGCATTACAGCAGTACAAATACGTCCATGTTTTGTATTTTTGCCACAATTTTGCTTGAAAACATATACTTGGTGTATTTAGAGAAAAAATGGTAAATTCTTAATATGTTAAATGCTGAAATGAATCGTATGTCCTGCACTGTTCACTTGGAAAATATGGGGTTTGGGATAAAAGGGTGTTAGTTGAGCATTAGTGACTTAAAATCATTCTTGTGTGAACTCTTAAATTTAAGGGAAGTAAAGACCTGCAGAGACCTATACAAACATACTTCAACAGTGAATATTGGGAATGACAGTTTTGTTTTGTAACTGGACACACTATATTTAGAGTGCATGTAGAATGAACTGCATATCTTCAGGTGGATGTAGCCTGTGTCAGAAGTGTTTGTATGTGTGTACACTTTGAGCAGGGTTATGGCATTTTACGTAATTTCAAAACAAAAGAAATTGCTACTTAATATATGGTGGAATGGAGATGTTACCTGTGAAGAGCAGTGGGGTTTCCTATTCATTCCTGCAAGCACTCATGTGGCAGGTAAGACTACTGTATAGTGGATAAAAACTGTAAAATAACAATCCAGTGATTCATAAGCGTTGTAGAAAAGCAGATGCAGTCACCTTTCATTAGGGGGGAAATCGGTGCCCCATCAATTCTTGGTGCCTTTGGAAAAGACTGGGTTTGAAGTGCCTGGTCGTTTGAGGATTTTACTGTAATGTTTTCCAGAATGTCCTCTTTGGCCACCTTGGATCACAAAAGAAAATTCTAGTGAATAAAATTACTGTGGTAGATACAATAATGAGGTATTGGCCTACCAAAGACTCACTCAGGCTTTAGTGGACTTGACATCTCTTTGCAAGACATGCCTGTCTTCAGTCCCATAATCTAAGTGCAGTGCAATGACTGCCCAAGTGCAAAGATGGGTTCCAAATATGCTGGCTTTTTTTCTTTCGCATATGGAAGATGTACAGCTGAACACAAGCTGAAGTTGGCCAAAGCGCCTGTACTGTTAATGTTTTTTTGCTAAGTAATTCACTAAAATGGAAAAAAAAAATTGTGAATTTCATAACAGTTAACAATGTTCTGTCTTGTGTTTCATGTATTGCCATTATGGTGCTACTGGAAGTTTGGTTGGATAAAAAGAAAATGCCATGAGCTGCAGTCCTCTTCCAAGACTTATCCTCACCAGTTTCAGTAATAGGCTTATAACACTAGTGCCAGTTATGTTATTTGGTAATGCTTGTTACAGTATTTGTATATTTGCAATTCAGTTTTGCTCAATAATATGCGTGTAAACTGCATATCTGAAATAAATGTCTAAATACTGACTTCTAGTGGTCTGTTGTTTACTGTGCTGATCAGCCTGATGAAAATGTGTATGTTCCCAGAAGGAGCTTTTTTTCCTGCAAGTTGCTGGCTGCTCTCTCCTCTTGTTACCTTTAAACATTTTTATTTTATTAGGTGTGCTTTGAAAATTGAATGCTTTGATACTTGGAAATGTAAGATCTAGTCAGTTGCATTTTTTACAAGGCTTCACCCTTGGTCTTCTCTAAGATGAAATCTGATCTGCTTCTCTGGCAGGCAGGACAGTAAATGGTTTCCTGAGAGGGGTGCAGTGCTGGCACGAGGACACTGCTCATCAGACAAAACTGCATCATCTTAGCCTAAGTCAGATTGCTCAGCTGAACTCAAACTCTCTCTCTGTAAAGTGATGCCGTTCTCAGTTCACACAACCCACACAGCGTTCATGCTGAAGCACCACAGTTTCTGGGTAACAGCTGCTAGTTTTTGCCGGGCTGAACTGCCGGCTCATTAGGCTCATTTCTCACTTGCATCATGACTGCAGCTGATGGGGGTGCCTTACAGAACACAGAGTGTGATTTGGCTTTACCCGGCACACCTGGAAAGTGGCTGACATCGATTTGCAGCAATGCAACCCAGTGCTGACAGCAGGGAACTGGGAGGTGGATGACCCATTTCAGTGAGTCTAAACCTAACAATGTCTCAAGTCAATTGTGCTGTGCAGGAAATTGGAAATACAGTTTACTCTTGTAAGTGAACTTTATCAAAAGGTAGCATAATTTTCAGTCACTCTGAAATAATCTGACAATTTTATATGCCACATTAAGAGGTAATGTTGAAATACAGGTAAGTTTGTTCACTTTTGCGTAAGTTTTTAGCAGAAAACACTTTTGCTGATTAATTTTGTGACCTTTTTTTTGAATCAGTAGTATTTCATGTGTGAGGCAGTCTAAACAGCACCAATCAATTTAATGCAGCACTGAATTTTGAGTCCATAAAAAAGATAGAGCCCTTCTGTTAATGCACTGATGCAGAAGATGCTTCTCTTATTAAAAAATCTACCAGGGGAAGAATAAGGAAAACTTTTTCTTTCACTAAAATAAACCACAGATAAAACCAATGTTACATCTGATTTCCCAGCATGGTGGTTCTTTTTCAGAAATATTTTCATGATTCCTGGCCAATTTGACTAATTCATGTCAGACTGTGGATCTTCAGGAAATATATTTCAACATCTGCTATATCTGAGAGTATTTGAGATAGTTACAAGTTTAAATACATAAAAGCCATCATAAAAGCTTTCCTCATGATGTTTGCATGGGATTTTTTTGTAGTGAAGCACCTGGCCTTGTATACCCTTCCTTCCATTCAATCAATGTCACAAACTGGCCTGTATGAGCTGATTAGTTTTTACTGATACGTAAACATATTTGACTGACTTATGTCTCTTCCAGTCATTCCAATTGATTTTTAAATAGTTGCCTAGCAGAAGGTTGAAAAATACTAGCATTAGTGAACTTAAAACACTAATATTCCATCTAATTCAGGTGCAGTTGAGGCAATCTTGAGCAGAAACTTTGGAATAACACTGATACCTATCTGGAATGACTTTATGAAATTACAAAGGTCTGAAGATGAAGAGCACTGTTACCACCCTGACTGCTCCCGCCAGCCCCAAAGGTGACAGCTCTTCTCCAATTTAATAATCTGGTGTTGCTGTGGGAGCAGAATGTTCTTCTTGTGAGTGTCAAAGAACCTCCAGGTCTGATCTTGGTGAGGAACACAATCCAGAGTGGTGGCAATATCTTTGTTACCTTCAGTCTCACAAGGTAGGAGAAACAGAGAAAAGTGGCCATTGGGTGCCAGGGAACCAAGAATCCTGTCTGGGCTGCACAGGAAGAGTTTGATACACCAACCACAGGGGTGGCACTGAACATCTGTGCTGAACAGAACCGCAGGTCTTGGAAGGTGGCTCTGAAGATTGTTATTCTTTAGTCTGTTTGTGGTTTGTTGCTGTTCATATGATCATATATAAGACACAAACGGAGTACAGACTGCAGGCAGGTGAATGTGATGTCAGACAAAGAGCCAGCGGAAGGGACATGGTCTTGTATGGTCCTGCGTGCCTGTGTGAAGGCTGCCCTTGCTCCCAAAGCAAACCTTGTTTGGATTCCTCAGCTCCCCAAGGGGTTGGCATCTTCCCTTCTTTAGCTCTACAAAACAATGGCTTTGCAATACTTACCCTAGAGAGGAGAAGAGGCCATTCTTGCAGGTCTAGCTTATTGCCAGGTACAGTTATCAAGCAACTAAGACTATTTTAACAGTACATACCTGATTTTTATGCTCTCTTTTCTGAAATACATCAGTAAGTTAGACACATACAATGAGTACTGAACTCTAGTGGAACAAAACTCAAGGACTGAGATCACTAACACAGAAATAAGTGAATGTGAACACCTGGACAGGAGGACTGAAGAATGAAACTGGCACTTTGCTGCTGACATACAACTGATTCTGCCCAGATTACATGAGCAACAGATCTCTCATGAACACAAATATCTCAAGAGGACACAAACCCAAAAATCAGCAGTTGTTCTGATGGTGCTTTGGGCATTCAAAGCCTCATTCTTGGCACTCTAAGACAACACTTGTAATCCACATGTCAGAATTATAAGCCTAAAGAGTGTTGAATCAGAAAAGAGAATTGATATTGTACTTGTCAAGAAAAACCTTTATTAATATACACCTGAGAAAAATTTTCATTAGAACAACATTTTTAATATTTCTGCAGTGCTTATGAGTTTGGTATACATTTATATCACGTGTGCAAAGAAGGCAGCAGGGTATTTGAAAAATTTAAAAGCTTCATCTTTGAAAGCTTTGTCAGAATCAAATATAAAACATAAGTATTTAATGAAATAAAAAAATCACACTGGTCCACAAAATCGTTTTAGTTTTACAAGTAGGTCTGTAAACAGAAATAGCTGGTGTTTTAAGAAATCCAATTACAAAACTCAGAGCTAAGTATTTCTATTGTGAAGTGCAGCCACTTGTTCTTCTGTGTGCCACTGTCACTGCAAAACAGAAAGGTAGGCAAACCAGTAGTCCTTCTGCACACACAGAGAAAAAAGGAATTCTCTGTGCACTAAAAATTACTCACTTGTTAGAACATTCCCATTCATTTAATAATTTTGTTTCAATAGTTCCAAGACAAGCTATTATATTATTCATTCACCTTTGCTGCTACGCTGTATTGTGTCAAAATATTTAAATCTGTTCAGTGCAGGTCAGGGATAGTGAAGAAACAGATGGCCTGTAGTAGTTCTTCTGGAAAATGTTAATACTTTTTGTAAACTCATTTTAGCAAAACTACTGCTAACTGACCCGTTTATCTTGATGACACTTTTTGTCTGAAGAACACAGAACTCACCAAATTATATAACAAGTGATGACTAAAAGTATCTATTGTACCATCAAGATATTTCACATTTTTTATATATATATATATATATATATATATATAATGTAAAATGTATTTTTCTATATAAAATAGTCAAAATCAGTATGCCACATAAAATGAACTCTGTTACTGAACAAAGACATGCATTAGATTCTAGAGATGTATACAACTACAAGAAAGAGCAGCAAGTTTCAAATGTGCATATGCTCTCAAAACAAAATTCCAGCAGTCTAAGTGAAGACCCACTTGAGCTTACTCAAGTCTGCAGAGTTCATAGATCCATCTTATACACATGAACTATATACGCATGCAGCCAATAAACTTTACACTTCTTAAAGTTCATAAACCTTTTTAAGGCTCTCAAGATCTTCCACTGAGTACTTATCACTCTGGTTTTCTGGAAGTAAGTCAAAGAGTTGCTGCACCTCCTCTTTTTCATTTTTGCTAAGAAGGGCCAGCACCACCTGGAAAAAAAAAAACAAAAACACAACAAATTATTTTACAATTAGCACAGGTTGACTGAAAATCATATCTGACAGAAATGCACAATCAGTGTATTATTTCCTTTTAAGCTATGAAAATTTCCTTTAGGTTTCTGTGCAATTTAAGTACACAATCTGGGTTCTTACCTTAAATCTTTCTGCTTTGCTCAAGTAGAAAAGGTGCTGATATACAAGGCCAGGATCTTTTCCAGCCACATAATGTTCCAATGACCGGATAAAAATCAAAAGGATTTCTCCTTCAAGTTTGTTACTCAGCAGCACTGGCAATTTTTTCGGATCAGTAATTGTTAAAAGGTCTGCACAAGCAGCTTCATCCTTATTGGCATTCACTGCATTTACAATCTGACCGAAGTCATAGGCATTAGATGGTTCAGAAATACGCAGCTTCTCAGAGGACTTCAGTGGCACATTCTTTTGAACTGCTTCTTTGGGATCAGTCACATCATCTGATGTAGCAAACTGTCTCTCTTCCTCTTCACCAGGTCCAGTCACCTTCACAAACAAAATGGTAACAATTTTAATGTGGACATATAGATAACCCAAAGCTACATAAACTGCAGATATCCATCATGCCACTAGGTTAAAGCTGACATTCTACCCTTCATGAAAGAAAAGCATCCTTGTTCTTCTGTGTCCTACTGCTCCAGAACAGCACCTCTCTAATTCATGTTTAAGGGTTCATAGTCAAAAGTGGTTATTTTCCACTTTCTTTCCCCACTTACCACTCCACTGCAGAAAGACACCTGGAGACCACCAGGAGAAAGCTGAGGAGGACTGTGTACATATACCAAATGTGGAGACTCCAGGAGAACTGGTGTCAAGGCACTCATGTTTCATTTCTCTGCTGTGCCTCCAGGACAGTACAGGTACATGGCAGCTCTATCTGGTTACTGGCTGGAGTCTCAGTGTGGAAGGAGAAAGCTCAGCATGGTTGAACTGTCTGAATATCCACTTTTCCTGAGACTGCAGCCTGTTCAAGTCTCAAAAAATGAGGCACTAAAAAATTACCTATGGGTTCAAATACATTTGCTAAAATCTATTTCAAAACACCAAGAGTTGTGCAATTAGTTTAACCTCACGAAAACTCATCAAAGAGGGTATCGCAAAGGATGCCAAGTATTCTGAAAAGTCTGACGATACTGTATTGTGTAGTACAGGGGATTAGGCATTTTTTTGAAAATACTATATTGGATTACAGACATTTTGTTTTATTTTTCAACAATCCTTAGAATCAAGGGAGAAATCTTATAAAATTATAGCTTGATTAAAGTGGTATAATGATGATAAATCCATTTTCTAATTTTCCTTACTTTTCTTTGCAGTCTCTTTTCATGGAACTACCTTGTACTACAGCAGGTAAGACAGGGGAGGCTCTCTAGAGGGGCAGCTGTAATTATGACAGCAAACATAAATGCTTCCTGCCCCACCCCTGGAAAAATTACCAGTACCAGTAACGTTGTTGGCTGGTTCTCTGAACAATGCGGTCACTTCCCGAACCTCTTCTAAACACACTTCGCAGGTCCCTTTGTTTGTCACAACTCAGAGCTTAACTAACACTATACCCAGATTATGCCAATTACATCAAATCCCATGAACCCGTGACAGTGTGAAGCGTTTCAAGAAAACAATTTTTTTCTATATAAATAACTGCAGTTTCCATTATACCACCATTCTAAAATTACAGTATCGCTGTACAGACTCATAACTATGTATTTTAACTACAGATTTTTAAATGAAAAGGATTAAAAAAAAAGGACCAGCAAAGCTACAATCCAACAGTATCAGATGACTGAGAAAATCCTTTCATCAGCTAATTCTACCCAGAAATTCACGAGGCTGACATTTTGATCCTGTACGTAACATTACATCACATGTTTCTTTTCTAAGATCCCACAGATGTTTTACTCTTGCTCTTTCATTTTTCAGAGCTGTAACTTCAGGACCAGCACAGACCCGGACCTCTGCCGGCACAGTCCCCAGGCTGCCTGAGGAGCACAGACTTTACAAGCAAAACTGCTGGTTTGACAGCTGCATTCTGTAAAACATGTACTTCAGTCTATGCAGTTTTTGTTTAGAAGGAGCATATCCTCAAGTTTAGTGCCATCTAAATGGACTTCTTCCATTTTTCCATACACTTCAGAGCAGTCCAAACTGTTTAATCAACACTCAACACATCATATATAAAAATCCTCCCATATGCCATCAAAGTAACGTGAAAAATACAACCCCCACCCCCCAGAAAATGTAGAGCTAAGATGGGCAAAACAAAAGCTTTAATATTTTCTCTTCAAATGCATGGCTTCTGTGCTGTTTTGCTTTTTAAAAATGAACAGGTATACCTCTTGTATGGTTATTTTCTTTCTCTGCTTTTGTTGACTGCCTGCTCCAGCACTGCTGTCGAGGTGAAGCAGTTGGGTTACCTCCTCTAGTTCCTTTTGTGCTTCAAGAACATTTGGATCTATTACAAGTACCTTGTTGAAATCATCCACACTGGCTTGGTAGTTCTGTAAGTAGAAGGGAACATAATTTTTTCATAAGCACATCACTAGAAAATTAAGTTTGAACTTAAATAATGTCCTTTACAAATAAGAAAAGTAAAAATCCTAGGATCTGGACATAAAGTAGACAAAAATAACCTAAATACAGACAGTGCAATTTCATTAGAAGGAAAAAAAAAGAAACTGAGAATGAGTTTGAGTTAGTGTTTTGTGACTAAATACTCTCAATTAAATATGTAATATGAAATCATTTATTCTCAGAAACATATTCCCTGTATCAGAGAACGAATTATTGAGACTGCTGCTTTAAAGCATAATTGCTTACAGTGTAACACTGCTTCAAGATTGATGTGAGTCCAGCAAGTTTGCATACTTGCTTTGCCAATAAAAGAGAGTTAAAGTGAGCTTTGATTAAAAATACACCTAATTTTCCTGGGCTTCAATCCAATAGACCATCTCTTGCAGTGAAATTTTTAGTAATATTTTAGAAGATTGGGATTATATTATGGACTCTGGGATAAACAAGGTAAGGACAAACACAGTGACAAGAGTGGCATTAGGACACAGTTCCTCAATAATCAGCCTTGTAATTTGTTTAATAAGTTTATTTCAAATTCTTACATTAGAAATTACTATTGTCTTAGACTAAATTTTCTGGAGAGACAAAGTTAATAGCATCCGTTCTGAGGAAGACTGGAATACCACAGAAAAATATCAAGACACCTCAAGGGGTAGAGTATCAAAAATAAGGATGAAATGTAGCAGTAAACAGTAAAAGGCCAACATAATTTCTTGTGTGAGAGACCTAGTATTTCTTTGTTCCCAAACAGTACCATAAGGTTACTATTAAGTCATTTGTACTGTCATTGAAAACAAATCCTTATCTGCCAGCTAAGGTATTTCCTCAGCATCTCAACTGTAAGAAAAGCACTGCTGTACAAGTCACTCATATTCCCTCCGACACAGAATATTTTGCTCAATACTGCTGGCCAGTATTCAAGGTGCAGAGACACTGCACTAAGTCTGCAGGTCAACTGAAGCCTCTTAGATTGTGAAGGAAGAGTGAGAGAACAAGGGTTATGCAGCCTTAGCAAATGAACGCAGAAAGGGGCAGGCAGCTTTCATCAGAAACCCACTGCTAATTAAGCTAAACCATTTGAATTACAGATGCAAAGATTCACACCTGCAGAGAAATGAGATTCTGTAACAGACTTCTGAAAACAGTAGCAAGGGTCAGCAAACAACCAACTGTCCTGGATTTAAAGCTGCGGCCTGCCAGACTTCTCAGCAAAAATCATACAGGATGGCAGTACCCAAAGCAAGAGACCGGACTACCACCTGTAGCAGATGTGTCCTGTGTCACAGGTCTAATTCATCACGCAAGGATGGATGGTTTATTCCTGATGTTCCTGTAATTACATCTCGGTATATCTATTAAAAGCCCCCTCATCTACTACATTAAATTCCACTGCAGCTTTTGTGGTTAAATATCTGGATATTTACATACAAATAACACTTTCCAGGTTAGTTAGGTCTCTACCAAACTGCGTGTTTTTAGCTTTTAAAATTCTTCATACAGAGTCATTTGTCAACTTCAGATCATTTTGTTGTTTTCTCTGGTTTTACCAATCACTCACATCCCCGGAATTAGCAATAATGAAGGCATTAAATCCAACCACAAACAGAAACATTTTGGGAGTCCCCAGCTCAAACTGTTCTCAAGGAATCCATGAACTCTGTGTTTCAGGTTGTCTTCAATAACACAAAAGTAGCACTTTTTTCTAGGATATTCAAAAAAAGCAGAAGTTATTTCTCCAATTCTTGACATTCTTCACAAGTGTGTAATTCCCCTTTTTTTGACTGGTAGAATCATTATATTCCCATATGAATTTGTATCAAGTTCCACAACGTAAGGTTAGAGGTGATTAGTATCAGGTATCTTGGCACAGTTACAGAAAAATATTACACAAAATTAAGGCTTTTCACCCTTTTTGAAAATTAATCAAACTTTGTAACAGAGGACAAAAGATCCCCTGGTTCCTACAACTTGCATTTGGAATGATAACATGGGATGAGAATAGGCTGGTATACTGCTAAGCACAAAGAGGTTGTCCTCAGGTGGATTTGTAAACTGAGAGACAATCAGGTCATTCTTTAAGGCATCAAACATAATGGAGGTCTGAGGAAAGTCTATTCATTTGGAGGACAATGATGAAATTCGATGGACCTTCAGTTATAAAGAGCAACATAGAAGAAAGCACTTAAGATGCTTGTTTAAAGACACTTGTAAAATTTAATACAAAGTAGATGGCAAGAGCTGCCATCAAGAGCCAACAGAAGTGAGAAGCTGGTAATTCAATACCAGGTTAAGAGTTGACAGGTAGAGCAAGGATTGCTGCAAAAGAATTATGAAGTGTAGAGGTTAATTTAACATCCCTGAAGAAGGGGAACCAGCAGAGGACAAAAGGTGGTGTGGTTCAAGAGATGGAACAGGAGATCTGCAATCACATTCAGCATGGATATGAGCAATCTAAGTCTGCATTTATGATGATCAGGTAAAAGGATATTCTAAGAACTATGTGTAAGATGAGCACTGTACAGACACCACCACCACTGTGCAGATGGAAAGGAAAAGGATGAGTACCAATGCTGCCACAGAGTACATTACTGACAAAGGTTCATAATGTCCTTGGGGAAAAGAAGACAGAGAGAAAAAAAATATCTCTGGTTTAATATGATAGGCACTTAAACATGAACAGATGCCAAAAGACAGCTTGAGATTTTAGTTTGGACAGATGAAGACAGACTTGGAGAGAATCCATTTGCCATCAGCAAAGTTATAGTAAACACCTTGGCAGACAGAACAGACTGGGATCTCAGAATATTAGGACATTAGAACAGATTTGAAACTTGCTTAACCAATCTCCAGTCAAACCTCATTTACTCCAATATTCTTGTATTTTCTCAAATTACTACATGTCAACATGCAGGGTTTTATGTTGCAAAAATATATAATGCTTTATGTATGTCTAATGCTCTACAAAGTAATAAATCATCACACTGTGTGCTTTGTTTGCTTTCACCCATTGACTGCAACTACCTCACTGCCTTTGAAGAGGATAAGCAAGTTTAGAAGTGCTTAAGAATACCTGCCATGTTCTTTTTCCTCACCTGTAATCCTTTGTACGCTAGTGCTCTTCTATAAAAAGCTTTAATATTAGAATCTTCTATCTGAAGAACATGATCACAATCCTGCTTAGCCTCTTCATATTTATACAGTTTCAAGTAACAGAGAGCTCTAACACAGAAAAACAGAATACACTGCAATATAAGTAAATTCTACAGTGCTATAGTGCCAACAGTATCCGACTTGTAAATGTTAATTACAATACTTCACATAATTCAGTCTCAATGGGATATTTTTTTTTAAGTACACCAAAATTATTAATAACATCACTGGATGGATTTAGAGAGGGCCAATCCCTGCAATAAAAGTCAAAACTCAAATATGATTAATGCTCAAAGTTAGACAGATACACAAGTATTTTGAAAGCAAGGACTATCTTAGGATAATACAGCAGCACAGTCATTAATGTAATATGGATTTTATACAGCTGTTCTGGGTAAGAAAGTGCTCTAGACTAAATAAATAATACTTCTTTCTGCACCTAATTATTACTTGGAAGTTTCCTACTGAAGTACTGGTCTAATCAAATCCTTCTTAGGTTGGTGAAAGCTGATAAGATTACAGCATAAAGAATTATACTGCAGAATTAGGTCAACTCTTAAAATAATGCTGATATATGACTGTGTTCCTACTTTTATTTTCTCTGAATTATTACTCTTCATATTTGAGATAGTGTTCTTGAATGTTAAGTTTTTAATTCAAATCATACTAGTATTCTCAAAAATGCTGCAATATGCTATGCTAATTATAACTTTTACTATTGCTTCCTTTATTTAGACCAGAGGTTTTAAGATATATATCACTGACATTAATACTTGCTCCCCTTGGAAAATAATGTGGTTTAACAAAAAAATCAATTGTGTTATTAGAAATACTTATCAAGTCGAAAAAAGAATCCCTTTTTCATAACAGTGATTGAAGGGATGTAAAATCTCTATTTGTAGTGAGAAAATATAATTACTCTTACCCCAAAAAGCAGAATTAGACTTTGGATCATTACCTGTTAGTGTAGACTGTACATTCCTCAGTATTTAACTTCATGCATTCACTGTATTTATTTACAGCTTCTTCATATTCCCCCATTTTTACAAAATCATTCCCTTCAGTTTTCAATCTCTTGAACTTCTCCATCGCTTCCTCACCTACATCACAAAGGGGTCACCGTGTTACATAAGCAGCTCAGTTCATTAAGGGTAGCTGAATAATCTATGCAGACTAAGAATAAATGCCTGGCAACTGGAGCACCATTAGCAGTCTGCACATTGCCATTTCTGTCCCCAGTCTCCCTGCTGCTTTAGGAAAGGCACAGACTATCATATCTACATTTGGCTCAACACGTGCTTCCCCACACACCTGGGTAACTGCTTTGCTGAAAACAACAGGAACCCAACAGGCAGCTCTGAGCCTTCACCTCCTCCTCCCCAGCCCTTCTGTGTGGTACAGAGGGCCTACCTGTCTCCACTGAGGTACTACTTTTTTACTTATAATGGTGGAGATTTAATCATCAGGATTAAAGGCCTTCCAGATCTCTACTATCATACCAAGGTGGTCATAATTTGATTTGATATTCCTTCATGAGTAACTATCACAATTACTATGCTGACAATGACAGACAAATCATTGCATTAATCTGAGTTAGGGATACATCAGTAATACTGTGTTAATAACTATTTATAAAAGATGCATTGAGGAACCTGGAAAGACCTAACTACACCTTTTTTTATTAATACTGGGTTATTCCATTTCCTTCTTAACTCCACATCATTTGTTACGTATGCTTTTGGGTTAGACTACAATTTTTAGCTGTGTTTGCCGTGAAAAACCGATCCTGACTACAGCTTCGTGTCTCTGTTGTGAGCAAACACTAAACACCAATGCAGCTCTAAGTAAATCATAATGGAAAAATCTACTTCTTGCACCTTGCTAAAGAGTATGAGCCCCTTCCCAAGCTTCAGGTTTCCAACACTGTATATAACTTGTCAATTTTAACCAATAATTAAATTCAGAGTTCTTTTATAAAAACAGGGCCATCTCCTATGCCAGAAAACTACATGTGGACTTGGGGAAAAAATAAACAATATGAAACACACAACCAAATCATAACTCAAGCCATAAAACACATGACACAATTATTACAAAAAAGTGTCAGCCAACAGTATGGTTTAACTACTGATTGAACATTATTGCTGGCAGGCCTTCAGAACCAGCTATCACTGTCAGGTCTCACTGATGCAGCACAGGCCTGAGAAGGCAACCAGAACCTTAGAGTCAGCCTTCAGTGAAGAAAACAGTTACAGTCTTCATTTAATACTTCTAAAAACAAAGCTTAACCAAAGCCTGCTCTATTTGAAATAGACTGAGACAAGCTTTGCATCAAAATGCTGCCAAGCACTTGGAGGACATTTGTATTGCAGTAATGCATCATGGACAGATAATTCCCATCGCTGCTACACGTTTGGCCAACAACCCAGTTATGCGCTGCAGCCACCCCTGTGTTAACTGAGGGGAGAGCATCTCCAGAACTACTTTTGTTTATATTGAAATAAGCTTGTAGGGCAACCAACTAATACCTGAGTAAAAAAAAAAATTAGACAGTTAAAGCCTTTGCAAAAAGAATGTTTAATGTCAGTAAGGTATGAATCAGGAAGGTTCCTTCACCTGATTTACTGACGGAGAAAAATGGAAACTGCAACGTAGGGGGGAAAAAAATCAGAAAGAAAGCTAATTTTCTAAAGTTTAGCACTCAGTGATTGTGTATAGAAAAGTCCAGAAATAACGTCTTTGAAAGATGTTATTTGTCTTCTGTCCAAGTTGGAAGTTTGTTTGGGTGGTGTTTCTGGGGGGAAACCTGTGATATGACTATACTATGATGTCAGGGAAACTACTGACACTCATGATATGACTCAATATACTGTTGTTGAGTATTTCTGCTGATTTTATCTAATTTCAGAAATTACATGCTGCAAACTACATCACTTGGTTTAAAAATATTATCGTAACTGTGCTCCATAAAGCACACGTTACACTCAATCATGTAAATGACAGTCATCTATTTTGGCTTTCCACAAAGGTCTCTGATAAGTATTTTCTAAAGCAGTTTCTCTGACATTACTAAAATATATTCCATTTTTCAATTAAAATTATTTATTCTTATATATATTTGCATTAGCTATACATACAATTAATTTCCAATTGTTCTTCTCTGTTGGCGTCTACAGTACTTCTTGGCTTATTCTCTGAAGTGAAGCTTCCTCCATCCCACCTGTGTAGCTGAGAAGCAACTGGGACAACTGGAATTGGTGGCAGTTTCTCCCTCCAACTTGGACCATCTTGATCTATTAAAGTTTTTGTTATTCTGAAAGAGAAGAGCCCCACCAACGTGACTTTTCATATATTTAACTCACACTTCAGTAACTTACAATCAAATTAAATAATGCAATGTTCCAATTTTTCAAAAAATAATGGAACAATTATCCTTCAGACTAATTTAAAAAAATATTTCCACAGTACTCAATAGTATTGCACTGAAATATTTAAAACTGATACTTTTCTCACTTTATAGAGCATTTATGCTGGCATTTAGAAGACAAGCTGACTTCAGCATGGCCTGTAAATATGTAAGCCAATGACTGATTCTGCAACTGAGCTCTAAATGCTGTCTACCACATCCAGTAAAGAAATATGAAAAAAAAATAGATGTATTTATTTTGCTTAGTCTTCTCAGCTGTTCACAGGTGTTATTTACAACAAGTGTAGAAGACCATATCCTCAAATAAAGTGTGGCACCTAACTCCGCAAATGTCAAATAAAACCTGTTACACAAAAATTGCCTAACTAACTAATGCAGGTCACAATGTAGGCTGCATTAAGTTGCATTTTACAGAGTTATGGTCAGAAATTTGTTAATCAATGACATCTTATCCCCATTTAGAAGTATTTTTATTGTATATAAAAACTGTTCAGTCTTTCTTAAACCAACACAGATATATAGGTCAACTATTTCAGTCCATGAGAGGCTTAATCCAAAATCCATACAAGTGGGAGTTTCCCACTGCTGCGCTACATTTTGGAGAAAGACTTAAGTAAACATAGTAAGTGAAGCCATATGAGTCTTCACAGTTCCATTAGAAATTTTGTAGTGTTTTTTTTTTTTTAAAGAAAAACAAAAATACAAATTAATTATGAGACTAATGAGACAAACATCTAATCTCAAAATAAGCTTACAGTCAAGTCCAACTAGTTGTAAGTGTAACATTCCTTTAACAGAGGAAAATTCTGAATTAAGTAACAAAGCCAGTCACATTGATATTATGGCAAAGAAACAAAATTTTTGTATCAGATACATTTCCATCTAACACACATGTAAAAAATGCACAACCTGAATACACATCCAGAAAAAAAATAAGTAAGAACCTTGAAAGTCACATCAAGAATGGTGTAGAATGAGCATCAATTACCCAAGTTTTCTTGCTTAGTTTTGTTCTTTTGAATATTTGAATAACAGTGATTAAATTAAAAAAGCGCCTCAGTATAATACTATGGCAACAGAGTCAGAGCACTCAAGAAAAAATTCTTTTGCCATTAGGGTCTGATCAAAAAAAGGATACAAGAAGCAGCACCTGTTCTAATTTCATTGATGTAAAACAGAAATCACGAAAATATTTTGAAAAACAGACTTAAAAGTTTGTTTGTAGAGCTATATGATGTGTGAGTATGTGTTTTACATAATGCTGCATGAAAAACACCATTTCTTGTATTTTTGACTTGGAAGTAAATTTCTTCATTCACAAAATATCACATTTTGTAGTATAATCTGGTTGCTTTATTTGAGTGAACAAAAAAGACTATTTTGATGTCTGTTAACTGCATATGCCCTTCCAGGGGCTCTCTGTACCATTTCTAAGTATTTTACATGACATACCAACAAAGCTGCTTGTCTAACTATTGCTTTGCTCTGACTTTACTAAAACTTTAATATTTTAATGACAGCCTGAACTGAACTGTTAAGAAAAAATGTGGCACACCATCATAAATTAAACAACCCTAAGATTTACTCAAGTTATTTTATTAGAGAAAAGAACAATACACTTCATGTTAAGAAGTCAATTAATTATATTTAGATATTTCCCACAGAAAATAGGAGTGATTCTACGGGAAACCACAGGCATATTGACTTCCTATTCAATTTTTTTCCATTTATCATTGTTGGCTTTAAGAATTGGAGAAAAAAGCTGCATCTAATTCATCAAAATCCACAGAAAGAATCCTGCAGTATCTGATGATCAACTGACTTCTTGTAATATGTAAGCCATCTTTTGCAAAAATGCATACATGTGTGCCATGGTTAGTTTAAAAAGCACAGGTATCTCATTAGAAAGTTGGGACAAATACACTCACTTCCCACCACCAACATCCTGACTTGACCCAACAATCCTGCAGTTCAGGAGTTTATCACAGGTCTACTTCTACAGTACAAGACTCATACGGAACTTTGTAAAAACAGTTCCCAAGCTGTCTCATGCAATTTGCTTGCTGGTATTACAGGAGCTGAGGCAACAGGAATGAAACTTCAATTTAGTAAGAGGAAATGCATAAAAATATATTCCCACACATTAAAGCTTCTGTGTTTCTAACAGTGAACAGGAAATAATAAAGTACTCACTCAAGAGGAAACGAAAACATCAAGTAGGATGTTCACAAAGCTAGGAAAATGCCACTAATTAAAAGCATGCTTGAAATGTAGTTTCCAGTTACTTGGTACTCACCATTAAAAGAAACAGTCCTTCCAATTTATCTAAAAAAATCACCTCGGGAACCAATAAAAGACACAATTCAACATCATCTAATCAACAATAAAACACTCAAATAACTGTTTATACTTGTTTGTATTATGTACTTACACTCAATTATTTTTTTTTGGTTGCAAAATGATCGACTAAAGGCTTGATATTAAATATTCTGTGTGTTTTTTATGTAACTATTAAAAATATACATTTGATACTCAGATTTTTGGAAAGCCTGCTTAGATGCACAAGCACTGAGAGACAAGGTCTATGCTTTAGAAACTAACAATGTGCAAGCAAAAATGAATTACCAGCAGAAGAGAAGAAGGAAGAAGCAGCTGAAATAAGGTGATGGGTTGTCAGGGAGGAAAGAGTAATGAGCAGTGAAGCTAAAAACATAAGGAAGGCCTAGAGAGGAGAAAAGGAAGAGTGTTAAGGGGGAAAAGGGAGATCAGCTTATTATTAAGCAAGTTACATGTCAAGGAGAAATATGGAAAGAGTACCTGCTGATAAAATAAGCCAACAAGATTTTTAAAAAGTGTAATAATTACACAGATACCAGGAAAAGCAGTTATCTCACCAACCCAAGTGCTCTATCTCATAGATAAAAGAGATTAGTAACAATTTGTTGTGTCATCAAAAAATAGGAATTCTAAGAGCAGGTGACAAAGTGCCATGATCCTCTCTGGCCAAATAAGCAGAATTTAAAGAAAGGTATTATGGACTTTTTAACAAAGTAATAATGCAAGTGCTTATGGCCTTGTCTTAAAAAGAAAAAAAAAATTACTAGATTCCATTGTTAAAAGTCGCATGTATGTGTGTTCCTGCTCAATGATGAATGGCTGCTCTGCTTTCACATATACTTTTTCTTGGTCCATTAAAAAAAAAAAGACAAGAAAAGAGAATGGAAAAATCCTATAATTCATATACTTAAGTACTTACTCTATGTTAATAAGAACACAATTACAATAGTGTGTAAACACTGATTTTATACTATTACAATTAGAGAAATTCAGACATCTCTCTTGGCAGCAGCAATTAATGTTGTAAATATTAATAATAAAGTCAAAGATAATATCAAATTATTTTTTACACCTCTAAGCTTTGTAGCCAACCATGGTATCAAGCTAATTGAGTGTTTTCACAACTGCAGCATACTGAAGGATTCACTCTTAACATAGATCTTCAATGCCACAGTAAGATGTTAAAATGAAAAGGAAACAGAAATGTCAAAGAAAAGTGTGGACCTTAGAGTATTACTTTATATGGTGCAAAGTACAAGTTAGGAAAGACAGAAAGTGGAAGCACTAGTTAAAAAACAAGTCAACTGTAAAATATTAGATTTTTAAAAACCAGAAAGTTACCTACTGTTGGCAGAAGAAAACTGCTAAATTATGGGAAAACAACTAAATGAAATAGCCAGCATTACAATACATTAGTTGTGATGACAACTCTGAGGGATACAGAGCAGAGGGAGCATGTAAAGCAAACAAATCTAAATTCTACTTTTCTATTTTGACTGATATCAGAAAATTTTTAAGTGGAGTTACCTATTAGCACTATCATTTGCTGCTTGGATGCTGCTATCTATTTGTAGGACTGTTTTATAATCAATGTATGCCTGTCGATACCGCTCCATTGACTCATTTGCCATTGCTCGTCGTAGAAGAGGCTTAAGGGAAAATGGCTGAAGCTCCAGAGCTCTGGAGAAAATAAAAGAAAAATGGAGGATTGAAACAAAGTAACTGAAATAATAATAATAAAAATATTTTATAATATTACTAAATGTAATTTTGTGATTTCAGACGGGCCTTAAAGTAGCATAACTAAGGAAAATGGGACTAAGTGGTTCATATAAATACCCTAAATTACTTGCAGTTGTGAAATTGTTAGTGTTTTTACTACAGCTTACTCCACTCAAATTCCTGTCTTCCATCTGGAAAAGAGCTTTCATCACCAAATTATGCTTAATGTAACAGCAGCTGTTAAAAAGCAGAAGTTATTTTTCTTAAGACATGTCTAGATCTATGAGGGTTTCAAGTACATAGTGCTTTTGCTTGCCTAATTTTCAGTTCTTCTTCCTTACACAAAAGCATGCACATAAAAAATACAGTCAGTAAGACATGAATATACACCTGCCTTTCTCTGGGCTTTAGGTTTTTGCATGTCTTGTGTCTGTTTACTCTTCTGATTGTCTGCCTGATGAACACTGAGTTCAACACTGCAATCAGAAGTCCTTCCAAACACCATGTGCTTTTCCAGCAGCATGAAGCAGCAGTCCCACAAAGGCTTTATTTCTTAAAGACTATTTTTTTTTTCAATCAATGATTCTTGCTAAAGAGAAAGAGGGATCAACTTCAAAATACTGAAATTAAGATGAGTCTAGACAATTAGATTTCACGGAGTCATAAAGTAATTCAGGCTGAGAAGTCCCTGGTCCAACCCAGGTAGGGTCAAGCTCCAAGACCAGACAAGGTTGCTCAGGGCTTGATACAGCCGGGCTTTGAAAACCTCCAAGGCAATCTCTGCACATCTCTAGCCAATCTGTTGTAATGCCCCACACTGTTTATGGGGAGGTTTCTCCTAATACACAGTCCCAAGCTGTGTGTGGTTCTGTTTTTGTCTGTTGCCTCTTGTCCTCCCAAACCACTGCCAGAAAGAGCCAGGATCCACACGTGGATAATCTCCTCATAGGTGCTGGCAGGCTGCTCCTAGAACCCCTGAGAGCCATTCTCCATCAGGCTGAACAAACCCAGCTCCCTCAGCCTCTCCCCTCCAGGGAAATACTCCAGAGTCCACAACAACCTCTGTGACACCTCACTGAACTCACTCCAGGTGATCACTGCCTTTCTTGTACTGAGGAAGCTGAAACCCAACAGTTACCACAGTTTTGTCTAGAAAGTGCTATGAGGGGATAATGAACTCCCTCAATCCACTGACTGTGCTCCTGTTCATAAGCACAAGGAGGCTGTTGGCCTTCTCTGCTGTGAATTGGCTTTGCAACATTACCCCTCCTAAAGCTAGAGAAACTACGATTTCTAGAAATTTTCAATTTCAACATCATAAATACTTCAAATATTCCATTTCTCTTTATGCTGCTACAACTGCACACAACATCACAGCCCCTACAAAGTGTCTGCAAAAACTCTTGATACTCTGTAACTCAGAAGAATATTAACACAATTTCAGGTTCCTAACATCAAGAATTAAGGAAAAAGCAACCATAAATACATTCAGAGGAAGACAAAACTGCTTGAAGAATAGGGGGAATGAAAAACTAATTTCAGGGTAGAGTGAAAAGATGACACAGTCAGGGACCGAACCACACCAACAGTACTGAAGAAATTGACATCAGTGCATACAGGAGCCCTATTTCACTCTCCATAACAAGAATCAAAGGCACACACCAAGCCACAGTCTTGAGACAGAGATTCAACGTAGAGTTTTTATACACTTCTAAGCCCCAAATAGCTAAAACTTAATAAAGGATAAATTTTAAATAGTTATTTTGATATCACAAGTATCAGCACTACATGATTTTTTTACTTTGAAATCAAGTAACCTATTTGTAGATCATTCTTTATGTTGTGTTGCCTGGAGAAGACTTATTGCCATTGCCTAATTTACATGTGGTTGTAGTTTTGCATTTCTGCTTCCCAGTCTCTAAATTCTTTCTACCACTAAGCACAGTGGGTCCTTGTATATTCAGAAAATATGAACGACAGTAAGGACACTATCATTAAGTAGTAAGAAAATAAGCTTTCAACTGCTAAGAATACAAAACCCAAACCCTTTGTATTACTGATTTCAGCTGAAGTCTTACACACTTCAAACCTCCTGGATAGAAAAATATGATCGTTCTTGTCTTATTGACCAGCTGTCTGTAGTCCTGCATCTATTTTAACAAAATATTGCTAGTAAGTCATTTTTTTCAGAAAACTTTTCTGTCAGGTAGAATATATACAGTAAGTTAAAAATTTTGTTACTATGAAGGTACATGCATATTTTATATTTAGTTTTGGAGTGGTTTTTTAACAGTTGGGTTGTCATTAATTAATATGATTTAACAGTTGGGTCAACTGACTTAATATAATTTCTAATTGTTTTATGATACTTCTTTGCACTTTAGGTCTTAGCATTACTAACTCAATCCATGAAGATATTAAAAAAAATATGCCAGAAACACAGTAATAATTTATTGGAAGACAGTGTTTGGAAGTTATTGAAGGTGTCTGATCTTTTCTAACTCCTGTATCCTAAGAGCCACAATAAGCAGAAAAGCCTTTAACTCAATTCCTGAACAGCTGTAATTACTGTTTATAGCTATGCAAAGTATTTATTAAAAAACCCCAAACCAAAACAACAAACAAAACATAGAGAACACACACATACACACCATAAACATGTTTGAAAGCAATTTGAAAGGCTGTGATAAGCATCTGGCTTAACGAAGCTTTTATATATAAATTATCGCAGAATACCATGGTAAGCCTGCTTTTACATTAAAAATTTTGATCCTGCTATGCATTTCTATGTACACAAGAAGTTTAAAAACTGCCCTTACACAGCAAGACAGTAAGTTAAAAGTTATTCCTTCCCTAGGTTCCATGTGACTGTTTACATAACTGACAAAGATACCTGTCATTTAGACAGGGAATCAGACTTTACTGATATTGTTGTGAGTCAAACTGCAATAGTAATATATCAGTTAAATGTTTAATCATTAGGAATGTTGCTCTACATGGGAGGTTTCAATTTACCTGTCACAATCCTGAATGCAGTCAGTGCAGTTCCCTTCTTTGAGGTAACACGCTGCTCTGTTTGAGTACAAGATACTTAAATCACCTGGGCTTTGTTCTCCTAGAAGTTACAAACAAAATCAAAGACCATTACTAAAATGACACTCAAGAATTAAAGATTTGCATACTCCCAAGCTGTACTGCAGTGATGTAGCTGGTTAACACTGCAAAGCTGTAAGGAGCTTTCCTTTATCGTGTCACCTAGAACACGTAATTATTCAAACATAAATAAATGCCAACAGCTCTGCCTCAAGGAAATTAAATCACTACCTTACTCTTCCTTCTATATTTTCTGTCACGTGAGTTGCTGTCTACTGCAATGAGAAAGAATTTACTGCACGGTAACTCCTGCCAAAAATCCAGGGCCAGACTAAGTTAGTTCATCTGTAGTTCCTTTAAATCATCTAAACAGTCCTAAATTTAAGATATTACACTCACCTAAACCAACGACACATTCAATTGCTTCCGAGTATTTGAGCACGGCTTCTCCAAACTGTCCGCTCTTAAATAACTCGTTCCCTTCACTTTTTAGCTTTGCTGCAGTAGGAGGAAGTGAAGTGGAACTGCCGCCACCAGCAGACTGAGATCCTGCTCTGTGCGATCTGGATACCTCAGATTCAGAGCTTTCACTCTTCTCGTCACTGTGTACATAGCCATTAACTTCACCCTCACGGTCTGACAAGCGCTCTGCTGGCTTCTCCTCCGGTGTGCCGTCCTCCGGTGGGCTCTCGGCGGGCTCCCTGTGCCTGTGCGGGGCCCGGCCCTTGCCGCGGATCTTTCTATGCACGTTGCCCATGCCCGGCTCGCCGCCCGCCGCTGCCGCCGCGCCTCCTGCGGGGAGCCAGGACCCGTGAGCGCCGCACCCCGGCCCGCCCCACCGCCCCGGCCGGCCCCGCCCCACCGCCCCGGCCCGCCCCGCCCGCACGGGGGGCCCGCCCCACCGCCGCTGCTTCGCTTCACTAAACGCTTCCAAGGACATGGGAACGTTCCCGGTTGGAAGTACTTGCAGTTGTTATGGAGAAGGTATGGCTGTGAAATCTCATTTTTCCTGGCTGGGCACATGGGAACTTCGCTTCCCTTAGTGTCAGAATGGTACGGAGTTCACCTTGAATTAACTGTTTACATACTGGCTTTGATTGTCCATGACCTAATCAAAGTGCTTGCATGCCAAGATCAGATCACACGGCTAACAAACCACTAACGTTGGACACTTCGAAACTCTCCTCAAATACAACACGGAATAGGGGGGATAAAAGCTTAGAAATCCTTCTCAAGAAGTTTTTATTTAAACATAATATAAAAATTTTATACCTAATTCTGATCATTGAATTTTCGCTATTATTTATTACCAATTTAATTAGGAAAAATCATAGAACAAAGGTATCAGATAATAACATCACCATTTTCGTAATTCACCTGAATCCAAATCCCTACCAGATTAGCCCTGCAGCATTCAAATACAGATTTCTGTTGAGAGCCTGACTCTTGATCCTACTAGTCATAGAAAGGCAACTCCGTGTTTTGGTACTACTAAGATGTTGGGTTTTCACCTTCCCTTAACTTGGCATATTTATCTGTCCAACAGAATTACTTCATGCTTTCATATATTGAAGTGATATTTCCAATTGACTCAAATGGAACATCTGAAGTTGACTCAAAATGGGTGAACTCCAGGTTCCAAATGAATTTTTAAAATTTTTTTTAATGCACAAAATGTTACTGAAATCAAACTGAACAGGATGGGAAAGCATAAGATTTTTAAAAATAACAGATTCTCGAAAATAATAAATTCTCTAGTGTCTAGTAACAAAAAGCTCCAACTGCCTCTTCCCTAGCTGCGGTGTCTGTTTTGAAATACCATGTTTGATATTCTCCAGTGGGCACAATAGAATAAATCTACCCACACAGACATTTTTACAAAACTTAATTATTTACACATACATTCAACAAAACAGGAAAAAAAAGATGTCACAGACAAGCAGGTGGTAGGACAAGTTTTTAGAAAACACAGCAAAACACGAAGAGCATCCCAACTGCTAGAGACAAAGGAAAAACAAGGCAGGCAGATAAATTGCGATGTGAATGTCATTAATGTGAACATCACTTCCTTTCAGGAGAAAATTTCCTGAAGATGAAGTGCACAGAACTAGTCCTGGATTAAACTGGAAACATAGCATTTGGAGTCCCCCTGAAAAAAGGAATAGTCATAGTTACCTTGTTTAGTTGGTGGGTTATACTAATTGCCTAAATATTTCTGGACTGAGTATACAACATGCGCAAAACTGTACAGCTATATTTCTCAAACATAATTCTCATTGCCTTTCAGTGTTTATAACAAGCAAGGGTCCTGTATTAGTCACTACAGAGAAATGTATTTGTGAAAGCAGCATTCTGGGCTTAAACAAAAAAAAAAATAAAATCAGCACTTATGAACTTTTCTTATCCTACAGAAGCATGGCACAAGAATAATGGTGGTAAAATGAAAAACAGTATATCTAAGCTGAGTTCACAGTGAATTCATCTATTATGAAGCCTGTGAACATTTTCAAGTCTTTTATCCACTCTGGACTAGCTACATATGAAGGCAACTGGAATGTTCCAAATCTCCACTGATTGATTTTTAAAATTTTTAAATATTTTTTTCTTCATTTGCCACACACTGTCAGCAAGTTTCTGTATAGATGATTGAGATTGTACCTGGATTGTTCTGAGCCAAATACAGACTTCTCAAATACCTCTGAACTCTGCTTAGGAGCAGTCAAGTATTTCACATGAACATATATGCCATTGACGTCAGTTGACAATCTTCCCTATGTTTAAAAGCCTAAGCTTTCATCAACAGAATGGGAGTCTTCCTATGGAGCTAGAAGGCACTTAGTCATCTGAATGTTCCCAATGGACAGCAATGCCAAATAAACTGATATTTAACGCTAGGGACATGATCCATCCTTTCTTCCAGGGTTTTAGCTGAGGACACTTAGTGGCCAGCAACTGATTTTGAAAAAATGTATTTTCCCTAACCTTGTGTGCAAATAATGCATTACTATATCACATGTGTACAGTCTAACATTTATGATTAAGCTGCAAAACCCACAGATTGATTTAATTTCAAGATAAAGAACTCCACAGGTAGAGAAAGCATAGAAGTCACTGCTGTCATGCCTCATTACCTTAAAGAGCCAAGAGAAACAAGGATGAAATCAGTTTAGGGATATTATTCTGTTGCAGGTTGGGGCACAGACAGGCAACTGAATCTAAAAGCAACCTGCCAGTGCAAGCCTCCATAGTCCCTGCTGCCTCATGTCCTCCTGCAAGTCATGGATTCTGATTATGCCAGTAACTCCATCTCAGCAGTCTTGTAGTTAGTCACACACTAAACCAGGAATGGGAGCTATACTTCGACTGCTTACAGACTACATACAGTACAAGAATTACATGTTGTTTACCTGTAATATATACTTTCAGAGATGATCTCTTACATTAAAAATCAAAACCAGACTGATAGTTTCCAAAACAAACAACAACAAAAATTACAGACCACTTGATCATTTTTATACCCTTTGATCCAATCAAGGGAAGAAAAATGCAGAATCAAAATGGGATGGTGGAGGGCAGGAGAGCTGTGCAAGAGAAAGATCTGAGAAACACAAAATGTTCTTTAACACTAGAAAAAATTTGTAGCTGGGTCCACATCAAGGGACCGGTATAAAATTACATAGGGCACAGGGAAGTAGGTGATTTATAGCAACATGTTCCATCTGTCTATGTTATACCTGTTCTAGAAAGAATTCCAAATATGTGTAATAAAACTGGATTCTGGATTTCACACTTGGATCTACTTTAAGCAGTGAGTGTAATTTTGGTCTTCAAACAGTCAAAATTCTTTGCAAGCAAATATATATATATGAATAAACACTGCAATATTAAAGGCTATGTTTTTTCCTCAGGTTAAAATAAAATAGGAAATTATATGACATTACTTTTATCTCCGTCACTTCTTTCACATTCTTCTGTATTTTCCCCTCTTTCATCACATTCTGAATCCTCTATCTCTTGAATAAGTATTCTTTTTCCTTTGCCTTGAGTCTCAGACACAGACTTTAAACCTTCCAGTTTCTCTTCAATCTCCAGCAGATTTTTCTACAACAGGAAAAAAAACCAGCAAGAGCAGAAGCCTTTCTTATTTTGTATATAAATTATCATTTATATATAGCAAATAGGTTCTCTTAAACAATCCATGTGAGATCCTGAAGAACTATCAAGATGTTACCAATATAAAAAGAGAGCAAATAAATGCGAATTTCCCAAGAGCTGGTTTCAAAACCAAGATTAACGCTCAATTTCTGCGTCTCTCACAAGATATCACGTAAATAAACAATCACTTTTCTTGAACGAACTGCTTAAGCCAAAAAAACTAAGTTAAAAAAAAAAAATATTTACTATTGTGATATCTGGCATGGTCTATAAAGATGACACATGTGGAAAACAGGCTCTCTACAAAATCTCCAAAATAGCCTAAAGTCAAAAATCAAAATTTATGCTATGGAGAATCTGATGTCTGATGGTAACCAACAGAACTAGAACCAAGAGACAACGATCTCTTAACAGTGTAGCAGAAGGTCACTGTTGAATAATGAAAGGGGTTGCTCTTCTTGTAAGAGCTACAGTTGGATGATCAAACAGCTTCTCATTCCATAATATTTTTTATGACTCAAAAAACCCCACCTTTCACTGCACTTAGAATCACCAAATCATCAAGGTTGGAAGAGACCTTTCCAACTCATGAAGCCCATCTGTCACCCCTGCACTGTCACTGTTAACCCTTAAACCACTAAAGCACTGTACTCTTTCAGAGCAGAATAAGACACACCCAACATTATGCACTATTCTGAATATAATTCAATGCTATACAAGGAAGTGCCATTCAGTAGTCCCTGTCTCAAGAAAAAGACAAGAACAGCATCAAGCAAGGATTCACATGGATAAAGTACCTTGAAGAATTCCAACTACTGACAACCAATTTACTTCTCTGTTAGTGATTCTGGACATAAACACACCCTCTTCATGTGTTCCATACACTCATTTAAATCAAGAGTGTTTTGAGGATACTCCCAGCAAAGAGCAACTTGATTAAAAAATGGTCTGCCAAGCACTTATCATTTCTAGATATGCCAGCCAAGGCATAACAGTTGGCACAAATAAGGACAAAGTACAGACACCTGCTCTGAGCTACAAAAGCATTGCTCAGAAAAGCAACTAATGTATTTAGATCTCTTGGAAGAGTGTACTCAAATGAGTATCTATGTCTGATATAATAAGAAGTCTCAGCACAGCCTGTTTGCTACAACTTTTCACAAAAACTGTTGTGTTTTCCATTACAGAGTTACAAGTTATTTAGCGATTCAGTCTTGTAAACAGAAAAAAATCCCCAAAATCTCTTTTAGAACTCAAATCTAGAGACAGATGTAATCCCTTGGTCGACATGAAACTCAGGAACTATCCTGGAGAGGAATTTATCTCCAAGAACACCACAGAAGGGATAAATGTTGTGTGTGGTGATTTTGGTGCAACAGGCTTGTACCTCTCTCACTGGTTCAAGCCACAGCAGTGATCAGGTATCTCCATGAAAAGAAGCAGCAATCAGAAGCTGCTGGCAGCTTACACTATACCACCAACAAGAGCTGGACAGAATTCAGATGATGAGACAATTCCACAGCATTCAAAAGTCATATGTAAAAAAACTGGGAGGGAGCAGTATGACAGAGTCATAATTAACAGGAAAAGAGCAGTTTACTATCAAAACTGCCCAGTACTGAAGATTCTCAGGATATGTAGAGTCCAAATGCAAGGACTGTGTTCTAACCTGCAAAACACCCCCAAGATACCAATGAAATGACACAAACCAATCCTCTCCTAAACAGCTTCAGTAATAATACAAGGACCACATCCTGACCTTGACTTTCAAAGAATCTGGCTTTCTTCAATCCAAAATTGGATAAGAAGGATCCAGATTCATCAGAAGGTATCAAAGGTGTTTCATTCTAGACTGGAGGCGAGAAATGAGGACATCATGCTGAAGTGGGGACAAAACCCAGGTCCACTCCTTTTGTGTTGACTTCACCTCTACAACAATAAACGCTTGGCATCTCTGTTGAATTTTTCTTTTGATTACGTGTCAAACTTAAATGCTCTGAGCCCAGTGGTTCTTTCTGAGAGAAATTTCCAAATAACTTCTATCAGCTAAAACACTAATACTGGAAGCATGTTCCACAGCAAATTTTTACGCATCTAAGTTACATCAATACAGAAGATTTTTTTCTGACAATTAAGTTGTGAACAGAAGATCTGATCACATTCAAGTACCTACTTTACACCACATGTGGTCTCGGGAAACTGATCAATGGCACAGCAAGTCGAGTGTGTCCTTAAAATTCATATTCATATGAAAGAACAGAAACTATACTCACGTTATGCTACAATTGCATACAACCTTTTTCTAGCCATATTCAACTCACTGATCTTTACCTTAGCTATAGCGTTTCCTGGTTCAACACACAATACTTTATTCAGATCCTGCATAGCACTTTGGTAATTCTGCAGCTGACTGTGTACAGTGGCACGGCGCAGCAGAGCTACAAAGGGAAAAAATGTATTACTTCTGTATTTAAAGCCTAAAGTGGCTAAAGGTACACTATTTTTTTCTAGATATATTAAGTGCGCAACGGTTTTTAAAATTTTGCATTTACTTCATAATGACTCTTGACAGTTTTCTTGATAGTTTCTAATAATGCAATTTCACATGACATCTTTTGAGATAAGAATCATGAATTCTGAAGCATTTTCTCGTATTATTCAAATTTTTTTCCCTCCACCCATGCAAATACCAGCTACATTCAAGTTCTTGCCTTCAGAAAGGAATAAATCAGAAACTTCATTGTTTTCATGTTGCTTTTAAGGTAATTAATACTTCAGTGTGGACATTATGGGAGTATTACACTGCACAAATACAAGAGAGCTTACAGTCATCATATGACAAACAAAAGTTAACCCCATTCTACCATGTAAGAATACTCATCACAGATCAACAGGATGAAAAAGCTTACCTAACTCCCCAAAAAACTGTTGAAGTCACTTTGGGGAGCTACACTGTTTTCTTATTTATACTTGGACCTGATCTAAAGATCAGTTAAGACAACTAACAACATGAATGAGTATATTCCATCTTATTTTCTGGAGAGAAAAGAGTACATAGAGGAGGAACTTTATGTTCTACTTTACCTTTTACGTTGCCAGGTTCCATATCTAGTACCTTCTCACAATCCTGCAAAGCACTGTCCCAGTCCTGAAGTTTGATTTCTGCTTGAGCTTTGTTATTATATGCAGCTGCAGTTGGTATTACTGATATACTCCTAAAAAAAAGGAGTATTAACCACGGTGGGCTCATAAGTAGAAAACCTGAATGTAGAAAGATTTCACTACTGGAAGCTGAAAATAGTATTATAACAATATTAATACTGATATTCTAACCACAATAGTGATTAGAAACTCCCTCCTATGAGACCAGAGCCAACCATCCACCACCTAGATCTACTGTCTTCAGAGGCCTGTTGCTTGCCAGGGCTTAAATCCAAGATGCTGCAGAGAAGATGCCATGGCTCATCTGTCACTTACACTACTACTTCTTCCTGCCATCCATGTATACTCCAACAAAATTGCCAAATGAAACCTTTGAGAGGGTTGAGTAACCACAGAGATCTGTAGGTCATGATAAAGTGCACAGGGGTGGTGGGCTTCTCCTTGATCTTGCTTGTAAAAGGGAAAGACTCATTCAGAAGTAGTTCTTGAATGCACATGACAAAGGAGTGCAAGAGAATCCTTGCCAACACCCTTGCTAACCTAGCAAGGACAACCCTCAACCGAGTACACTGGGAAGAGTGGCAAAAGGAAAGTGTCAGGGGCATAGCACACTGGAATAGACTCACACTTTCCTTATGAAAAAGGCATGGCTGGAGGACAAGATCAAGTGTTTGTTCACAAATGCACAATGCGTGAAGGAAAAAAAAAGAATAAAAAAATAAAAGGTCTGTCTCAGTAGGATAAGAGATATGGTAGGATAACCTCTGTGGCTGTGCTGTGATGGAGACATTCAGGCTCTTTAGAAAGACTAGGAGGGTGAGGAAGAGGAAGGAATGAATTCCAGTCTAAGCAGTGATTAAATGTGTGAAGGTTTGTCTTGGAATAGGCAAGATCTGACAAGCTAGTCAAGAAAGCCAGTGGATAAGAATGAGAGATCAGACTGACATGGTGGCATCATGGTAAGCACTTGCTTCAGACTGCCTGATGACGAGCCAGCATATGAAGTCTTCTTCAGGTAGCTAGAGGAAGTCTCACAATTTTAGGCTTTGGTTAAGAAAACAGCATATACCCTGTTTTCAGATGGGGTGAAAAAGCTTTGAATCTCTTTAGAAATGACAGAGAGGTTTGTTTTTTGTAAAATAGAAAGTGCTCTCTATGTTCAGCCTAGAATAGTAGGCCTCATTGCAAGACAAATGGGATGAATAACTGTACTCTAATTATTTTAATATAGAGCTCTATTCTTTTTCCATTTTAGCCATATACAGATAACCCCTTGGGACTATTATATCAATTCACTTCAAAATATTTTATTTAAATATTTCTACATCTAAGAAAATAGGAATTTTCAGATAGGATTAGAAAAGTGCCCAGTTAGAACAGCACTGCATCAATATCATGTATTTCAGAAGGGCTACAACACCCCATGAGGGTTGAATATGGAAAGGCTCTCCAGTAGGAAAGATTCTGCCCATTTTTAATAATTCATACGTTAATTATGTCCCAAAGCAAAGATTTTTACCTTTTTTTTTATATTATGGATTTGTATTTCATTTATTGCATATGAAATACAGCTCTAGATTTTTTTTAATGTTCATATGCTAAAGAAACCCCCCAAAAACAAACAGGAAAGATCTTAAGGCTGCAAGTCAAGAACAAAAAAAACCCATACATCAAATGCTTCAGTTTAAACAGCTGGGCACTATTAATATCATTACCCTTTTTCATACACACACACACACACACACACATATATATATATATATATATATATATATGTATATATGCATCTCAACAACCTCCAGGTAAATCTTCGTAAGATGTTCTACAAAACCTTGCCTCCTTCAGTGACAATATGAGTGGTGCTTCCTAAACATAAATCTGTTAAGGATTTATTTTATTGCTGTTGCATACTATTCCTATTCATTATTTTCCCCATACCTGTCTGTACTGACCAGAGACACATTAACATTCTCATACATTTTTCTCAAGGTTATCCCAATATAATATCACAGCCCATCAATTATCTTCACGTTTCATCTCACAGTAGTGCCATATCATTAACCTCAGTTTACACTGGTAATTAATGTCTCAGATTCCCATGTAACTCTCAATCTCTAAATTACAGCTTTGACACTTGTAGGATTTGTGGGGTTTTTAAGATCTTATCACTTCACAGAGTAAAACACAAAATTGAATTTCCTTTAACATAAGTTTAATGTGCGAGCAGTCAGCACATCTGCAAGTCAGACCTCTATTGTCTCAAGCTAGGTAACCGGCCAGATAGAAACAAATGCTGATCTCATGTGAAAATCTTTGTTTGTACAAATGGCATCACACCTGAACACTGCGAAAAAGGCAGAGGAAAAAATCTAGTTCTCCCAAGGCAGCATACAAATATTTCAATGAAACACGATCCTTCTTTTCCTATCATCCTCAATTCCATTCACCTTGAATTTTTCTACTTTGGAAACAAATACAACAGAGATCCTGTAGCAACAACCTCTACCTATATATATATATAAAGTCTGAATGTAGTCCACTGAGAATATGACAAACAACTTTTAAAAATCTCATTTTCGCTAATCTTGTGTTCATACACTTTTTTCCTGGACAGACAGTGTTGAAGTTGCACACAGCAATTTTTTCTATCTCCAAAGAGGAGGTTATGAAATCAGTTTTTCTTACTAACAGTTAAGACAATCCTACCAATGAGAAAATCCTACCAAAACATTTAATTACAATTAATTTGTAATTAATTTAGTTTCTCAACACACTGCTTATCCTTTTGTTTTTGTAAACATGCCCTTGAATCTCAAAGGGTTTGAGAAATCTGAAGAAGTTTGTTACTGCATTCCATCAGTATTTAGCCACATTTCTTTCTGATAAATAAAAATTAGTATCAGGATGCAAGAGTGCTTTAAGTATTTTCCCGTCAAATCTTTTTGCCCTTTTGAAAATAATCTAATTATCATTTGTTGCTTCAATTACATTACTCTAAAAATAATATTCACCAGTAACAGTCATTAAAATAAAAGAACACCATAGTATTTACTCACCGAGTGTAATATGTCACTGCTTCCATATAATCGCCAATGGCAAAGGCTTCATTGCCCTTTTCTTTTTCACGTGTAGCAATAAAAATTTTCTCTCTCTTTGTCATTCCTAGCAAAAAATATTTCTACATAACAACTAACAACTTGCACAGAAGTAATCAAAACACCACCAGGTAAAATACTTTGAATGTCATAATCTGTGTGTTTTTAAAAAAAGCATGTGGTTTATTAAAAGACAAATTCATATTTTACTTTTTGTAGTAAACCCTAAATTTTTCTGATAGGCATACAATTCAGAGTGCAAGCTGAAAGAGGTTGGCTAACCTCTACCTCATTTATAACAGCAGATGTATGCTTTACTTCTTTACCTGGAGCTCTCAACCTAAACACAGCAAAAACATTCTAACTGATTATTAACACCTAGATTTTTTTCAAATGTGGCATCAAGCTCGGTTGATGATCTAACAATTTTTAGCATATCTAGGGGCCGAAAATTAAAGATACTAACTCTACGATATCCTTCTCCAATTTGTATTCACACTCTACAACACATTGTTACAATTAAAGAAAAATTATGTTTCTAAGACCTTACCAGTTGTGTCTATTCTGTTTTTGATAACAGGTAGACTTGGCCTACTGAAGAACCTTGCTTTTGAGTTACTTTCTTCACAGCTTTCATCAATTTTAGAACATTCCTTTTCCACATCAAACCTTAAATTAATAAAAAATGACAAATTCAATAATGCTGCATAGCAAGACTCCTCGACTAATAGAAAGGCATACTATACTTCCATTATAAACCAAAGGAAAAGGGATAAAGGCTGTGTTCAATTATCTGTGACTAGTTAGGAAAAAGATGTTTCAAAATAGCCTCAGACACTTCCAAAGCTACTCTGAAGCAGCTTTTGAAAAAAGTGTTTAGGAATTTTTTTAAAAAAAATATTGCTGTCACAGTCTTATAAAACAAATACAGTAATAATCAATTCCTGCACTACCTAGAAACACTGTGCTCGATGCTTATCTGTGTAGGGCTTAATGAAAAATAGCCTTTGCTTTCCAAAATGATCTTGACAATACGAATAATTTCAACCTGAAAGAGAATGCCGCTTTGAAAATGTATCCAATTAAAAACCTTTTCAGGTAAGGCTAATTGTTCTCCAATTTGAATCTGATCTTTTGCTAGCTTACCTTTACCTTTTTATTATAAATTAACCACATTTCAAATACGTGTTTTTAAAATAAGAAGTGAAACATTTTGTCCAGAAATTGCCTAAAGAATTATTGGGAAGTTTTGAAATTATCCTCAAAATGTTTTGAAAACATGATACGCTTCAAATTGGAAAATTTCTTTCAAACAACTTCTCTTTCAGTATGCTAATAAACTAAAATAAGTACATTATATGGGAAAATTTACAAACTGTAGTACTATCAACATGCTAAAGCACTGAAAGATTCTGTATATAAAACTGCAAGCAAAATCCACAAATTATTACTTTGGAAATTTGGATTACAGTGGAAAGAGGAATGAAAGAATAAATTGTTGCAGAAGTTACTCAGATAACCTATTTTCTTTGTCCACATTTTAGCAGGAAGGCCCCAATTTCTGAAACATACACGCATGAAAATAACTGATCTGTGCAACCATTTGTAAGAACAGCATCTTACGCAGAACAGGGTTTTGGGGTAGAGTTTCATTACCCAAACCTTCATATATCTAGATTTAGATCCCCTTCTACAGCACGGAAACTCATGCCTCCTCACTGATTCTACAGCAGCAGATTCCGGATTTCAGGAACTACAGAAACATTTCTACCATGCAAAACAGAAGTATTTGCTTTTACTCCTTTGTGGTCAACAATTTGTCCACCAATTTGTCATATAACTTGGGAGGGTAATATGCCACCATTACATGATGCAGAGACTGTTGTTATATCAGGACTTCATCCACTCTCAAAATAGTTACTGTCTAAACCTCTATTATGTGTAATTGCATCTGAGTAAACTGAGGCACCTGCCTGAGGCTCCTTCTTTGAGGTCAGTGGGGTTCAGTGCAGGAGTAAGTATTCATCAGTTTTGTTTTTAATTTAGAACTGTGGTTTTAGGTATAGAGAAGATAAAATTTATAAGCCCATGTTAAATAACCCTAGAACTGCTTTCAACAACAATCTAATTAAACAAATAAGATTTATTAAAAACACCAATATAAAGGATTTAACATACTTGTCCCATTCACTGTAATCCCGTGGTATGTTTTTCTTGTTTCTCTGCTTGTTTTGCAGTGTTTTGTTCTGAAAGAGAAACAGCCAATCTGTAAGACAATTTTTAGCAGTGGAAATGAACAGCCTTTTTTTTTTTTTGTTTTGTTTCTGCAATACGTATTCCTAGTAACCACATGACTAATCTCAGTGTTGTCTTGAAAATGTAATTTGTCTTGCTTTAAAGAAAATCTTTATGTATTTCACATATCACTGCAATCTGAGGAGCTGTTGAGTCTCACATCTTCTCTCTGCTACTCTGGTAGGTGTCACAGAGGTACTAAGTAAGACTTTAAGACAGGAGACTGCTCTTTCCTAATTGGCCAACCATCCTTTCAACACAGCAAGGGAGAACTCAGTTTTGGAAAAAACCCAGCCTTGTGATGAGGTGTTTGATGTGAAGACTGAATCAGTAACTTTGTTTTACGCATGCCTTTCCCAAGAGAATGCAATGCACAGATTTTGATAATCCCTGGAACCCTCACAACAAACTTACACATTATTGACTTCAAAATAGTGTCTGGACTTCTTTTGACTAGCACTTCACTAAAGTTAATTCCTAAGATGATTTACATTCCTTCTAGTGTTTAGACAAGGTCCATCACTGGGGTTTGCCTTACCTAAATTTTATTTTTAGCCTTCCTACAACAATCGCTCCCAATAACAGATTTGACTGACGTGCATTGCAACCCATCTCGCACACTAATGGAACCTACTTCCGTAACTGTCACCTTTGGCATCAATTCTACTTCAGTCATGAGACTATATTTCTGGTATGTCCCTCCCTGCTTGTTGACTTCAAAATAATAGCAAGGTGTGGTTCCCAACAGGTATTTCACAGTGGAACAGCCAGTTCAGAATATTCCCATCTACTCTGTCCTGGCCATTCAGCCCTCCTTGCAATCCATCATTCACTGAGTTAGACCAGTGTAATTATTTGTAGAGTGGCAAATTTACAATTTTCTGCATTCAAATAAACCACAGAGATCACAGTACAATTCCCAAATATCTGTACTAGTTCAACTGAGCAGGTGATGAACTGGATCAAAGAAACAAGCAGCCACCTCTTAAACTCGCTTTACCAGTGCTGACACTGTAACATACTTCTGTAGCTGCATGTAAACAACTCAATTTACATAATGCAAATCTGACCCTTCCTGTAATCACTGACTATCTATAATGTTAGGTTACACAAACTTTTACAGTATATAACTTCAGAATTACTTTTAATGTTCTGTCTTTCAAGAAGCTAGACAAAATGACAAATACATTTAGTGATCAGTGCATGTCTGAAGGAGGGAGTTCCTAAATATGCCTTCCTGAAACAGAGTTATCATTATATATGCACCCTGGTGTATACTACAAATGTACTAATTTAATAAATATCAAGGGGTTTTTTTTGAAACCAGAAGTCATTAACTTAAATGAGCACAAAAATATTGAAACTCGCAGAAGAAAATGCATAAGGTACTTACACTAAGGCAACTTCAACTCAGGGAGAGAACTACAGCATGTACTTTTAAGGAATAAGGCAGAAGCATTGACTCAAAAATTCAGATTTTAAAAATTCTAGGTCTCATATTCTTGAGACAATTGTAACCAAGTTGTGGTTCCAGCAGAGTCAGTAATATTTCAGAGCGTCTCATCCAGTGAAAAATGTAAGTTTGCATACTGTGGGTCTAAAAAAGAAAATCTTTGTGCTTCTCATTTTCCTTGCCAGAACTCACAATGCACAGATCTCACAGGCTCTGAAGCCCAGCGAACATTTTCTGGACCACAGATCAACACACAGACTGGCTTCAGATCAGGTGACACAGAATTTGGCCTTGGTTCTCCAGTGGGCTCTGCGTAAGATGCTACTATTCTCTGTCAGCTAACCAGTATTCTTTTTCAGTTCAGAATATCCAAAATAACATGAGAGTTATATAGATCCTATCACTGTGGATTTTTATAACATAAACCTTGGAATTCATATTGCATGCCCAGGACTATAGCATGAGGAGGTATCTGAGGACAGAAATCTTTCTGGAATAGTAGTAGGGAATAGTGTTTGGCAAAAGATGCTGAAATCCCATCAACACAGTCTTTTCAATGCGAGTATCTTTAAACCTGTGCTTTAGTTCTCTCCTGGAAAAATCAAGACAGTGTGATAGAAAAACAGCAAAGAAAGACAGAAACTTCCATATTGTGTTAAAGAGGGAAATATTGCATAAACTTAATTCCTTTCCTAGTTATTTTTGGAAAAACTTCCTATGAGTTCACCAGTAAAAAGAAAACACCATACAGAATTGTAAGTTATCAGTAGTGAATTGAAACTGTACCTACATTTAGTATCAGGAAGAAAATCTGATTACAGACAAAACAAAATGTTTCCATTTACCAAACTTGTACCCGTTGGTGCAATCCAGTGTTTAGGCTCAATAGGGATTGTCAGAATCAGATTCACTGAAGATGCTGAACTTTTTATGCATCAGATCAGATGAACAGTCTCCAATCAAGTAACAACATAAAATTACAGATGGGTTTGTGCATTTCTTGCTAGCAGAGAGGGGAAATTTATCATGCCAACTTTAAACTTCGTACCACTTAAAAAATTATATGATGCCGATCTGAAAAAATAAATTAGTCCTAACTGATTAGCAAAACATGTTCAAAAATTCTAAGATTACACATAGTTTTATCAGAAAGAAAGAAAAGAAAGAAAAGCTGATTATGTATATTCAGATTTTGGGGGGATTTTATATTACAGGTATAAATTTAGTGTATACTACAGAAACAGCTTCTTTTTATTCAGTAGTGATGTAATTGTACTGTTGCATAGAAAGACTGAATTCTAAACTTAGTTTCAGGCCTCCCTTCTCTCTTTCAGGACAGGTTACAATTATTCCAGAGGCCATCTGCTTGGACAAAAGGAATGGAAGTCACATGCCACAGATAAAGTGTAAAGCTGTATCTAGGTTTCCTGAGTAATACTGCTAAGACCTAAACCTTGTATGGAGAATGAAAGCTGAAGAACAAAGGAAAAAAACTTGACCTGAAGACTGTTGCATAGTTTAAAGTAGGAGAAAAAAAGGTGAATAAATATTTTTATCTTTGAATGGAGAACTCTTTAGTAAAACTGTGTATCCTAGATTTCAAGAGACTTTTCATCGTTTGATGCTTACATTCTAATCTGGATTCAGAGTTCACATGGTATTTTATTTACCATTTTCTGTTCTAGCAAACACTCACACAGGACAGGAGTCAAGAGTAATACATAGGAAAAAAATGCAAGTATTTGTTCTGTGGTTGTGAAGATTTGTTAAGTATGCTGTATGACTGTAGTGGGAATGACAACTCAAGGTACGGAATACAGGCACTCAAGGGCTACATATACACCAGCACAACCCAATATAGAAGTGGCTATAGCATGAAACAGTTGGTGCAGAGGGTCTAACATCCACACTGTGTGTGTTTTAGGGTATTCATTTTGGACTAACTTGACTGGTCCCATGGAACAAAAACCTATTGGCAGCTGGAGGAAATCTCCTGGCATAATTTCATTCAAAAGAAACCTGATTCATATGCTTAAACACCATTTTTAAACATGAATCAAAGAACCTAAAAGCATGCTTAAGGGGATCTGCTCCAGCAGTGAATTCTTGATCAGAATTAAAACATTATTGCAAGACACATGCTAGTACAAAGAAAGCACTTTTGTGTAAGCACTGGTCCCTTGTAAGGGAGCCTAAAGGTTTTTATTTTCTGGTTAACAAAATAAATCTCGTGAAGAAAGCTCAATGATTGGAAATTTGTACACATAAAATTTCCCAATTTTAGAAAAACATGTAATTAACACACATTAGAAAACCAGAGATACCTGATTAGCAGGAAGACAGTTGTTGGAACAACGAATGGGAGGCAAATTATCTTGACTTTCATTCAGTGTGTCTGTTTGCAGGAACTGTGATTTCTCATCACCTTCATTCATTTCTGTTACCCAGTTCTGAAAATAAATAATATACCTGTACCTTAAAGTAGTAGAGCAAATATATTTCACAATCTATAATCACTCTAACAACTATCCTTATAAAGCATTGCTCTTAATGGGGAAAAGACAAAAAGTAATAGTGTTTTTTTGAATACAAAGTAATCTACAAAAAATCTGTAGAGTTTAAATAGGCACTAAGGGTTCAGTTAAATTAACTCAATAAAACAATTAAAAAACCACAACATAATCCTTTGATCATTTCCTCATTTAATCAAATAATTACATTGTACTTAGGCACAAGGAGAGGAAGATTGATACATCAAAGTGATTATATTATGGACCATTATAAAGTAGATACTGTACCATCAGTTCATCATTAATTGTTTCCCATTCTTCAGCCGTGAAATCAGAAGCTGTGGCTGCAGGCTTATCTTTTCTCAGAGCTCTGCTCCTTGGATCTAAATGCTCAATACGCTTTTCACAAACCAACGTAAGTTCAGGATAACATCCCTCTTCACCAGACCTTTCAAATACAAAGATATAAAACAAAAAAGAACTAAACTGCATCCCTCATATTTCCCTCCATCTGCGGTCACGACAGTGACTGCAAAGGACTATTTTCCTGTTACAAATCAATTTTACTCTCATCTAATAACATTTTCATCAGAAAATTCCAGTTAACCCTCAACCATTTTCCAATGTCCACACATCCACAGTTCAAAATTATCATCATAGTGCTCATAAAAAAAAAGTTTGCGTCATTTTCAACAAAACTTAAACAGGTGTGGCAGCTGCAATTACCAGAGTCGAGCAAGATGGATCATGACAGAACCAAAATACAGCAGCAGCATTTCGAGAAAAAGTTTGCATTGAGTTACTCAAACCTTTTGGATGGTTAAATGAGGACTTGGATTTCTAGTGTTATCATTGGGACACTTCTAACATGATTACTTTAACTTTTTATTTTAATTTTTAAATTAGAAAGTCACAAAGAGGTTCAGACAAGAGTATTTAGGTAAGGGTTCCCTCAAATTTTACAGAACAGAAAAATAATTATTAATGAAGATAAGAAAATATAATGTTTACCTTAATACCCTGAGAATCTTTTCCAGGTGCTTAACATCTGTGCATTTTTCAATGAATTTGTAGTCCAGATGACTAATAGGTATTTGATACGTTTTAGTGGTTCCTTGGTCCAGCAAAAATGGTACTGACTCATCACCCATAACTAAGTATTAAAAGGAAAAAAGTTTAGTGATCCTGTAGGCGCTTAGTTACATTTTGAAGCAATGTCAATTTCAGGAATAAACCTGCTCATGCTCCACTCTCTTATGCAAGTAGATCTATTGCTACAAAAGAAAAAATTACAGATTTCAGGCCTGATCATATGAGCTGTCCTTGACAGAGGTTTACTGACAGAAGTATGGTTATATATGAGAGGTTCTTTGTATGAAGGGTATGGGCAACTACTGTTTCTGCAAAGCAGAACAATTCAAAAACACTACTTAAAGAAAAATTGCCAATTTTTGCCTACCACATATTCTCAATTTTTCTTTATATACAATATGGTACTACCTACTTTAAGCAAGAATGATAAGCATGAAGGATAAGATGGTGCAGGACACTGCTTTCTTTCAGAGAGAAAATGTTAACCAACGCAGTGTATCCAAAGGAACGAAAACCTTTGCCTTCTGTGCAGACAAAATAAATTCAGTTTTCTTTCTTCAGTAACTGCATTTCCTGGGCGTCTGATTATATTACAGTAATAACCTAAGCCTTTTCCAGTAAGTCTGCAAGTGATGAAGGGAGGGGTTCAAATGCAACACTTCTGTCTCCTGTACCTTTAATCTGCTCATCTGCATATTTTTCTGTTTTGATCCCAGGCTCTATGGAGCTGAAATTCTTCTCTTTTCCCCCACTTAGACAGTGCATAAAGTGATGTTATTTTTAACAGGTACCTTAAGGGCAGTTAGCTAATGTGTGATAACAACTATGTGTAAATATAAACCAAATTAAAATAATTGTGTTCTAATGTCTAGCATAATTACACCTATTAACTTGTAGTTGCACAAAAAATGTCTACAATACAGTATCTCAAATAATAACTGGTCATAATTAGGTGTTGCATAGAGATTCTGCCTCAAGACTGGAAAATTAACAACATGCATGGAAAGCCGTAGGAATGCAGTAAATAACTAAACAGGAGTAAAAAGGTCATCGTAAACCAGCGTTTTCTCCCGTTTCAGTATTTCCACGGTGAGGGAGCTGCGCAGGGCAGCGCTGCTGCTCGGGGGCGCAGCATCACCGCCGCCCGGCACATACCCACCCGGTACACCCCCCTCCCGCACACCCCTCTCCGGTACAAACCCCTCCGCTACCCCCCTCAGTCGGGAATTCACCGGGGCCCCGCAGCCCCCTCGGGGCAGGGGCGCCGCCGCGGGCCCTGCCTAGCGACTGTTGCTATGTACAACATGGCGGCGCGGCCGCGGCCCCCGGCACACCCCGCCGGGGCTCCCGCTCAGCCCCGCCGAGCCCCAGCGGGCACACCGCCCTCACCTGCCGCGCTGCGGCCTCCACGGGCCCGGTGCTGTCCCCGGGGCACGGGCACGGGCAGAGACGCGGACACGGGCAGGGACTCGCCCGCCGCTCGGGTTCGCCCGCCCCTGGCTCGGCGCGGCGCAGGCGCTGCCCGCCCTCACCCGCTGTGGGGGGTCAGAAGTGCAGCCCTCGGGGTGCGGTTTTAATAAACATCACTCTCCTGCTTCCCGCGGGGCGCAGGCCGTGCCCTCCCGCCGCCGGTGTGCCCAGGTGCCCGCAGCAGCGCTGTCGGCCAGCCCCGCGCTGCTCTCCGAGGCAGCTCCGCGCCCTTTCCCCGTGGCAGAGGGAGCTCTGCTCCCCACGCCCGGCACAGAGAGGCACCGGCGTGCCCGCAGCACGGCCAGAGCCGCCCCGAGCCCTGCCAGACCCTCGGCAGCACCGCTCCTGCCCGCTCCTCCTCACCCTGCCGAGCCGCCACCGCCACGGCGACCCTGCCTTCTGCTATGCAGGCCAGACTGGTGTGGTAAAAACATTGTATGGGAAAAACGTAGTGTTAATTGAAACGATGAGATAACAAAGAAAATCTTTACCAAACAGCTCCAAAACATCTCAAAGTGCTTTTCTTAATCCGCTATAACAAGCCACTGTTGCTCATGTATGAGCCACTACAGTCATGCACACCTGAACAAAGACACCTTACTACTCTGATGAGTTAAACACATTATCTCAACGTAACAGCACCATCAAAACAGAGATCAAGCATGCATAATTCAGCAGTATTTTGTAGTAGACTTTAGTGACATTACATAACACACATTCCAAACAGACAGATGCAAAAAGTTTTGGCTCCTCAAACCAAAACCACCACCACTGTGATCTTTCTATTACAGACCCCTGAGAAGTCACCTGAAAAGCAAAACAAGATGCTATTTTAGATTTGGGATGCTACCCAAATTATCTCCGGAACACATCTCTTTTCCTTGAGTAATAATTCTTTACTTGAGTACAAACAAGTCATGCAGCACTTTCGTAACTTCTGTTTCCCTCTCTCTCTTCTTTCCTGAGAGATGGTTTTTTTGACACTTCCAGACATCCATACTTTTGACACATTCACAACCAGGTGCCAGAATTGGGTGCTCTCAGGTCCTTTGAGATTTTCTCTTAAGAAATGAGTATCTGTGTTTCAGACCTAGCCTCATGTAGCCCTTTATTTATTTTCAGTGGAATTTATTCAAACCACAGTTATTTTATGTAATTCAGAGGAATAAAAAAAACATTTAACAAAGTTAAAATGCAAATTAAGTTTAGACAAGAGTAATGAAAACAGGGTTAACTCAAAGAGAATACCACTGAATTTAAAAAATACTGCATACTCTGACAATTTGAACAGCAACTTTAGAAAACTATTGCCAGAATACAGTATAGACAAAATTCAGTATTACAGTAAACTTTAATAATATCTTAAAACACAGATAAGAGTGTGCATTTGTACACAAATAGTTTTACAGAGCAAAATTGTCAGAAAAATTAAACTGCATCAAGAAGTCACTGTATCTTCAGCAGGCATCATCGGGCATCAAAAACCACCACTGGAATAGCTCAGTTAAAGAAAAAGTGTTGTGGTTGGAAAAAAGAAAAAAAAAAAAAAAAAAAAGATGAGGAGAGGAATAAAAGAGAGACTGTCTAAATCTAAGGTCACAACTAACCACATAAAAGTATTTCAAAAGCCATCTTTAATAAAAAGTTCAATAATATCAACAATTCACAGAACATCACCCAGCAGACTATAGTAACATACTATATCTTGCATAGAAAATGCAACAAAAGGAGAGGAAGTGCCAGGAAAGAAATGAAGGTGCCAAACCACACTACAAAGATTGCCCTATAGTGGTTTACTTCCTGTATTCATTTTTAGCCTTGAAGGACTGTTACATAATTACTCAAATCTTCCTGTTTCCCTTACATACCTTGTCTTCATCCACAGCTCCACAAGTGCATTCATTCAAGTGCACTTGTAAAAGGATACATCTCTTTGTCCTTTTCTTGTACATTATTCTGTAGCCACATTCTCTGCATCTGATAGGATCTCTTGCCTTTATTTCATTTTCTGTATGACATTCTGGTGTTACAGAAGAAGACAAAAGGAGTGGGTAGTGGGTAAACAAGAACAACATTGTTAATGCACAGATAAGTTTCAAAAGTTGTAATAATTAAATTCCTATTTGTGGAAAACAAACATAATAAGTGTAGTGAATCTGTATAAAGAGCTCAATGATATCAAGATACTGAGAAGAAAAAAAACCAAAACAAAACGCAAGTTTAACTTCTATTAAGGTCAAAGAGAATCTTGCTAAAAATGACCAAAATATTACTGCACAGAACACATTCCACTCTTGATACTAGAGTGTCTACTAATGAAAATTTCAGCTCAGCCCTCCAAAAGCCCACAATTCATTTTCTTAAAATACAAAATATTTCAGAGATTCCTGAAGTGCCAACTCAAAATCACCAATTTTTAAGTTGTTGACTTATCTACAGGTAAGAGAAAATTTGACTACTCTACTTCAGTAAAAGCTGAGTGCCCATACTGCATTTTCAATAAAACACTCAGAGATGCGCTAAATAGAAGGTCCACTATTTGCACCATGAGCAAACACTTAGAGAAAGCATTCTCTGGAGATGGAGGAGCTCCACACAGCAACACAAGCTCTAGGGAATTACTTCCACATCCATATCCATATGGTAGCCCATATACATGTTACCATTGATATGTAAAGCTTTAAAGATCATCAGGATCCACACTGCAATTATTTGTATCCCTGTACTCTCCAGTATAATAGCTAAGCATTACTCATTATTAAAACACTAAATCTCCAGTAAAAAAATCACTAATCTTTTCTTTACCTCCACAAATGTAGATCATTGGCTGCTGCTTTGGGGGCTGAACATCCTTCTGTGAATCCATGTTCTAAACAAAAAACACACAACATGCACATCAGTTTGGGGTTTGGTGTTTTGAGTTTCTTTTTTTTTTCTCCAAAACATACACAATCATTTCAGTATCTCAATTTAAAGCTAAGGGAAGCTGAAAACACTTCCTTAAAAGTAAATACAAACAAATATAGTCTGTATTTGATACACAGGGCATGAGATAACTCAGGTTGAAATAGACTTCAGAAAATCATCTAGTTCAACTTCTCAAAAAAACCAGGTAACATCAGGTTCCTCAGAACTTTATCATTCCACTATAGAAAACCTCCAGAGACAGCACAATATTTTCTATTAAGCAGAATTTTAAACATTAAAGCCCAACGAATAATATTTTCTTTTCTCCCTCATGCTAATGTTGGGAATTTCCTTGCTGGAAACATAAAATTCAATCATTTCTTATGTATCACTCATGTAACAATAGCGCTACGAGAAACAAAACAGTATCACTGCTAAGGACAGCAGTGGCCCACAGCTGTGTGTTTTGCAGGGAAGGAGGTGCCATGGTTTGCCCTGCAGCCCTAAGTGCCACCAAGCTGGCAGAGCCGACAGGCACAGCAAGGCACCAGCACGCACTGGGGTGCGGCCGGAGCGGCACACAGAAGGGGGCGGGCTGCAAGGGACCACAGCAGGCCATCGGCTCCAACCTCCCCTGGTTAAGCAGCATCGTCCTAGCACGGGATTGCGTCCAGAGGGTTCTCGAGTGTCCCCAGCGAGGGAGACTCCACAGCCTCTCTGGGCAACCTGTTCCTGTGCGCAGTAACTCGCACGGCAGAGGTCTTAGACACATTCAGGTGGCACTCTCTGTGCACCCGTTCCCGCCCGTTGCCTCTCGCCCTAGTGCTTCGCACCACCGAGAGGATCCCGGCTCCACCTTCCTGGCACCCCGCCCCGTTAGGTATTTATACACATCATGCGGTCCCCTCAGCGAGCCTCTTTCGCGCAGGGGGCCAACCCGTTCCTTCACGTCCCGCAGAAGCGGGACGGACAGCCATTCTCACAGCCCACAGGACCCTAATCCCGCCCCAATTCCGCACGGACCCGCGGACCCCACGAGGCTGGGCTCGGCCTTCCCCTGCCCGCCACACGGCCAGGGAGCACCAAGCCGGTCGGGACGGGACGGGAGCAGCCCGAGCCCCACTCGCTCACCCACCTCACCACTCCGCCGCCGCCGCTCCCGGCGCAGGCTGATGACGCGAGCTGCCGGCGCCGGGTGATGACGCGGGCCCGGGCCCCGCCCCGCGGGCCTGTCAGTGGGGGCGGGGGCGTGGCCGGGACTGGGCTGTCGGTGCGGGCCCTCGGGGGGAACAGCGCAGAGAATGCGGTGGCGATCCTTAAGCCACGAGCTTTCACATAAATAGCAGTGTCGGTTTCCCGTGAAGAAAAGAAGCTGCGCGGTTGGGTAAAATCAGCCGCAGGGTTGTCGGTGTTTCTGTTGTCCCTCGTGGCCGTGCCCGACCCGCTCGGGGCGGAGCGTGCCATGGGCCGGGTCTGGGCACAGGGCTGCCGGGTTTTAAACCGTGGAGCTGCTTCACCTCGAGGGCCTCTGCTTTTTCAGAAGTGTTTTCATTAAGTTTCGGAGGTATTTTGATGCTGTGGCAGGTATCATATATACCCACAGAAAGCCAAACTCGCCTACTCCAAACATACATGCTGTATATCTCAAGCGTAAGGTCGTACCGTGTACGGATGCCGGCGCTTCCCGACGTGCTGAGCTGAGAGAGCGCACGCGAGGTTTGAAGCGACACCGATCGCGCTCTGTCGTCGGCCCCTCCTCGCGGGCTGTAGGAGCTTTGAACCTTCGATTGGCGTTCTGAAGAACTGTCTGTCTTGGCTTTATTCCCGGAAAAAGTGTTTAGCGAATACTGTGTTTTGTGAATATGCCAATTTAAACTACTCCACTGTTCAAAAGATTCTCCAGTTTAAGGAAAGGTCTTTCTATTTCTGAGTACTGAATAATTTGTCTTCCCTAAGCACCCAAATGCCTTTATATGGAGGTTTTAACAGTTGTAATTAATTGATGTTCTCCTATCAGCAAATCACCTTCATACATGACCTATATCTTATCTGAAATAAACTTGGGGAATAATAAACAGCTGTGGTTTTCCTAATTGTGTGTTCGAGTTGCACGTAATGAAAACACGGTAATGATTTTAGACTTGCTTCTTCATGCTGCTGTGTACGAATAAAGCTAAACATAACTTTTGGGGTGCCAGAATAAAGCGCATGTAAGAAAAACGGTATGTGAAAGGCAGAGCAACCCACCTGAATTCTGACTTCCCTGCGTCCTGTCCTCCGCCGCGGACCCGTGGGTGGGGGTCGATACCAAAAGATGGAAGCAGAGGAGAAAAAAAAAGCTTGAGAGCTACTTTTTCTTGGTAAACACACGCTAAGTAATTACCATTTCCTAAATAAGCAAATAAAAAACAACTAGTATTATTCCTCTAGGCTCGTTTGCATTTTAAAAATGCATTTGTCAAACCGATAATTTTAAAAAGACTTAATAAAGATACCACCATGAAAAATTCTGTAAATTTTGTGAAAATAATGTCGCCACTATTAAGAAAGAGGTCATGTAATTGCACGATTATTTGCATCCTTTAACTGTTCTTTTGGAAAAATAGGATGTTTTATGAGATGTTAAAGCTTCGGTTACTTCGGCCGTTTCCGATAAAACCCGCCCCCTCCGAGAGGAGCGCTTTAACAGCAAGCCCCCGTTCCCATGGGCTGATAAACTGTAGCCCTAAAGATGCTCCTTGGATTTAGAGTAGCAGAAAGTGCTGGGACTACGTAGGAGACCTCCGCTTTCCCTTAAACAGCTCTTAGGGAACTGGTAGGAAAGCTGGAGGGAAAGCTTGTGGGGCGAAGTGGGGAGGAGGTACAGGTGCTTCTGAGATTTTTGAGATGGGAAGGAAATGCAGTCGTAGCCGAGTGCAGCGCGAGTGTTGCAGAATATCTTACCTCGTTTTGCCTGTTTAGAAGTAGCGTCCTCAGGTTTTGGTTCGTTTTTTTGTTTGTATTTTTTGTTTGGTTTTGTTTGGGTTTTGGGTTTGTGGGGTTTTTTTGTTTGTTTGTGGTTTCTAGACGGAGGGAGGAGGGTGTTGTTTAGTTGGGTTTGATGGTTGGGTTTTCTTTTGTTGTTGTTTGGGGGGCAGGGAGGTGTTGTGACGCTTTTTTTGTTAATTCACGCTTTCTGGCGTGACGCTTCTATGTGTTGCATTAAATGCCGCAATTACAACTTGTTACGTTTATTGAATATTTTTGATCCAACTCGCATAAGTGAATTGAGGCTTCACTGAATGAAGAGGCAGCTTGCAGCTGCTGTGTCCCGCTAGCAAGATGCCAGTTTCACCGACAAGATAGTTTATTTCATAAATAAATACAAATACTTGAAAATCAATTGCATCCAGTTCCTGTGAAATAGACGATACTACAGAAAGCACTTTCAAAAAAGTCCTATAACGTTCCCGAAAGTTTCTAATATTTTCTCATTTTAAAAAGGAAGTGGGAGATACTCCGAGAGCATTTCACTCTCTAGCCACAGCTGTTACGTTGTAGTTAGGGATACGTTGTAAAGGGATATTCTTTACCTAAAACTATCAGTTTCGGCCGGCTCCTGGTCGGGAAGTTTTAAAGAGACTCAGGGTGTTTTTTGTGTCACCGGCCGGAGGCTGCGAGGGGCTGGAGGAGCGGATTCCCCAAAAGGTAAGGTCAGATCTCACCTACAGGGATTATATTACCCAATTTCGGCGCTACTTTGAAAAGCCTCGGGTTTGTTTCTTTAAACCCTAAGTGTTGCTGTTAGAGTGGGGTTTAGGTGTCTCGTTCAGGTCTGGCGTTCCCATCCCGCAGGTGTGAAACCAGCAGGCAGGTGAGCCTGGGTGGCTCCACGTTATCCTTGCCGAGCCCAGGGAAACAGACACCCGCGAACTGGTGGGTTTGGTGCTTTTGTGTTTGTTTAGTTCTGGGGGGCGGGAGGGTTTGAATACAGGAAAAGTGACCCCACAGCAAAACCCAGGTGCCATCAGCGGCCATCTCCCGCCCGGCTGCTTTGAAGGCAAATTGACAAATGCTCAGTGATTGTTTCTGTCTCGGACCGCCGGGCACAAACGTACTAATTAATTAAGCTGGATTAGTTCGCACCCTTGCACCTCAGGCTGGAAGGCTGCGGTGCAGGTGAGGGTCGGTGACTGTGGGAGCCCCGGGAGGCTCTCCAGCCGCCCCTCAGCGGGGAGCGGGGCGGGAACGCCTCGCCCTCAGCCCCGCCGGGCCGGGCCGGAGCGGCCCGGAGCGCTTTAACAGGGGGCTGGGCGCGGCGGGATAAAGAGTGAGGGGCCCCGCCGGTACCGCCTCGCGTCCCGGGGGACCGTGCCGTGCCGTGCCGTGCCGTGCCGTGCCCCTCAGGCTGCCGCCCTGCCCTCGCCCCGGGCCCAGCGCGGAGGGGGCGGGGAGGGGAGGCAGCGGTTGGTGAGGGCGGGCAGTTCAAACCCGAGCGAGGGAAAGCGGCGGCGGCCGCACGAGAGGGGCCGGTGTGGGTGGGGAGGGCGAGGCGGCGCCTCGCCAGGGGCAACGGGCCCCGGCCCGGGCGGCGAGCGCGGCGAGGCGGCCCCGGCCCCGCTCGCCCCCCGCCCGGCCCCTCGGCCCCACCCGCGGCAAGGGCGGCCTCCGGGCTGCGCTCCCGTGCCCGGCGGTTCGCCACACCAGGGGCTGAAGAGGTCGCTTTGCTCGTGTCCGGCGTTCCGGGTGGCTGAGAGACCCTTCGGTGCTGGTCCCCACGTAGCCGTCAATTATCTCCGTCGCTGGGTAATTGGGCATTGCACACATATGCAGATGGACTGAAACCCGTGTTTCAGCTGGATAATGTTTGTCTTGCACCTCTTTCTTTTCTCTTCACATCCTTTCTCACTTCAGGTTCTCAGTAGGGGTAAGCGATACTTCGAATACAGCACCTTCGCGTTGGAAGATCTCGAGTTGCTTCACAGGTTAGGGTAAGTGACTCACATCGTATGGACAGGACTTGGCTATGTCCTCTTCAGTACTAATACCTTTAACAGTATCAATGACTTCTCTGTTTCCTCTGGGGGGTCAAGGAGCAGAGTCTTTAGATAGTTTTACGGCAGATATGGGATGTTCAAGTAACAGAGAAAATATTCTTGTATGACCAAAATTTTGTCTTTATCTGTTTTGTTAGCAATGGCGAACAGTGATAAACAAAGTCAGAGAACATCTTGTTCAAGGTGTAACTGTTCAGTGTGTGTTACTGGGGAATGTAAATTAGTATCAGGAACATCCTAGAACTTTTATCTAAGAGGCACTGTTGACATTGCCTTCAGGTGACCAATATTTTTACCTCTTTAGGGTACTTTGTAAGACTAACTTTGCTAAAAATGATTCCTTGTTTAAATATGTGAATCCTGTCCTGAATTTAGTTTGGGTCAGTTTAGTTTATTTTTGTCCCATAAACTTTCAGAAATTTTGCAGTTGATTTGTAGATTGATTTGAGAACTACAAAATTAATAATAGTTATGAGAAATGCACAGAGCACCAAGAATCTGCACTTAGCAGATATGGATTTTGTTACTTGCCCTGTAATTGACTTGCTGTGTGACCAGCCTTTTTTACCCCTGCATATCTGTTTTATGACGTTTAAGACAAGGCTAACAATACTTTCAGAAACTATTTCAAGATCCCCAGACAAAAAGGGATCTTGTGTTAAATTAAATCTTAATTTGTATGAGTAATACATTTTGGAAAAAAAATTAATACATATGTAAGCTTGAGGTGTATACTGGGATTTGCAGTAAATCATAGAATGATTCAGGTTGGAAGAGATGTAAAGATCATCTAGTTCCAAACCCCTTCCATGGGCAGGGACACTTTCCACTCGACTGGGTTGCTCAGAGCCCCATCCAGCCTGGCTTTGAATGCTGCCAGGGATGGAGTCTCCACAACTTCTCTGGGCAACCCGTGCCAGTGTCTCGTTGCCCTCATAGTGAGTCTAACCTAAACCTGCCTTCTTTCAGTTTAAAGCCATTACACCTTGTTCTATCACTAAAGGCCCTTGTAAAAAGTCCCTCTCCAGCTTTCTTGCAGGCCCCCATTAGGTACTGGAAGGCCACAACAAGGTTTCCCTGAAACCTTCACTTCTCCAGGCTGAACAACCCCAACTCTCTCATCTGGTTTTCACAGCAGAGGTACTCCATCCCTCTGATTGTTTTCCTGTCCTCCTCTGGATTCACTCCAACATGTCCACGTCCTCCTTATTTTGGGGGCCCCAGTACTGAACACGGTACTCTTGGTGGGGTCTCACAAGAGCAGAAGGTAAAGAAGTAGAATGAAGTATAAAATAGTATGAATGAATGAATAAGTATAGAATGAAGTACAGCAAAGAGGTGAAATGAAGCAGTTTATTTGTCACTGTTCGCTCAGTGTCTGTACTGGAGTGTGAATTTATTTATATTATCCTATAATATTTTTTTCTTGTAGATATAAAGCAATGCAATGAGCTCACAGGCTCCCCCTGCCGGACATCGACCTAGGCGCAGCATATTTTTGGCTTTTGCTTGAGTTACTAACATTCCTTTAACTCTGCTATTCTGATCTCCCTTACAGCTGTAAAACCTTGCTATTCTGTCATTTTTATGTTACTTGAAATACAAGTTTGATTAAATTATTTTATAATGTTATATTTTAATTTTTTTCTGCTCTCAGTTTTTCAGAAGGATTAGATAATTTCTCCTACAAAATGCCTTAGAATGAAGCTGTAAGCATGAGTTCCTTTTGTTGTTTCTTCAGCATGGTGCCTGAAAATTAATTTTCTAAGCCTGCAAGCCTGTGGGCTTTTGTTAAATGTGTGTGATTAGTTTGACTGTGACTGTGTTTAAGGAAAATATTAATATTTTTTTAAAGGTAAGTGTGGGTATGTGATTTTGGTTGGTTTGTTTGTTTTTGGTGTGGGGCTTTTCTTGGGGGGGGTTGTTGTGGTTTTTTTGGTTTTTTGGGAGGGTGTGGGTTTTTTGGTTTTGTTTGTTTGATTGGTTTTTTTCCCCAGTATTGAGGTTTAGGAAGGAATATCTACTGGCAGCATTTGCTAACTGCAGTTCACAAAATTCAGCATAAAAATGAAGCCTCTATTCTTTTTGTAGACTACACAAAGATCATGCCCTATTGTTACTACAGGTTTCTTATAGTTCTTCTTCCTCTTACAAAAAGAAGAGCTGTGTTGCTGTGGTCCTTTACTCATAGAATAAATAATCAACTGAAGTGCAGCAGTGCACTACACAGAGACTTTATACCTTTAAAAATATAGAAAAAAGTTATTTTCTAGTTCATGACACAGCATTTCCAGCCTATTGCCTAAAATCAGGGAATCATGGATAAGTGGAAGGAACCACTGGAGATCACCTATTCTAACCTCCCTGCTCCAGCAGGGTCCCCCAGAGCACATTATTCAGTACTGTGTCCAGGCAGCTTTTGAACCTCTCCAGAGAAGGAGAGTCCACAACCTATCTGGGCAGCCTGTTCCAGTGCTCTGTCATCCTCACAGTAAAGAAGTTTTTCCTCGTGTTCAGGTGGGACTTCCTATGTTCCTGTTCCTGCCTGTTTCCTCTTGTCCTGTTGCTTGGCACCATTGGGAAGAGCCTTGGGTCCATCCCCCTGACACCCTCCCTTCAGATACTTATAGACATCGATGAGGTCTCCTCTCAGTCTTCCCTTCTCCAGGCCCAACAGGCTCAGCTTCCTCAACCTTTCCTCATAACTGAGGTGCTTCAGTCCTCTCATCATCTCCATAGCCCTCTGCTGGACTCTTTCCAGTATTTCCTTGTCTTTCTTGAACTGGAAAGTTCAGAGCTGACCACAGCACTCCAGATGAGGCCTCTCCAGGGCTGATTAGGGGGACAGGATCACTTTCCTTGATCTGCTGCCAGTGTTCTTCCTAATGCACCCCTAGATACCTTTAGCCTTCTTGGCCACAAGGACACTGTGCTGGCTCATGGACAGCTTGTTGCACACCAGGACCCCCAGATCCTTCTCTGTGGAGCTGCTTTCCAGCTGGTCAGCCCAGCTTGGGGTTACTCCGCCCTAGGTGTAGGCCCCTGCACTTGCCTTTACTGCATTTCAGATGATTCTTCTCTGCCCATCTCTTCAGCCTGTTGAGGTCCTTCTGAAGGGCTGCACAGAACTCTGGAGTGTCAGCCACTTCTCCCAGCTTTGTGTTGTCAGTTAATTTGCTGGGGAGGCATCTGCCCCTTCATCCAAGTCACTGATGAATAAATTGAACAATACTGGGTCCAATATCGACCCTTGGGGGACATCACTAGGGACAGGTCTGCTAAAACATTGAGAAGTGCTGTAGATGAAACACTAGATGCTGTTTGGAGTTGGTCCTGTGACGGCAAAGTTACCTCTAATTCATGTGAGTCCTGTCTCGAAGCTACGTCCTCGTGTTTCCTATTTGTGCTGTCATTTACTTCACAGGGAATGAGGAAAAAACAATGATGGAAAACAATGTGAAAGTAAGGTACTTGGAGAGGTAAATGAGAGAAGGAAAGGAAGCAAACTAGACTTCAGTTTGTTGTTGTCTTGGAATTATTTTCACATGCCCTTTTTCTCCTGGAATATTTTTTCTTGGTTATGTGGGTCAGATTTTTTGTTTGTCTATTTTGAACTTGTTTGTTTTCATACTGATATTAGCAAGGTTGTGTAGGTCTTTATGCTAAGGTGTTACTGTCTGCTGTTCAACATCCTGTTAAACAGAATATTGAGCAAATCCTTTTGAACTTCTACATGTTGCTGTCTCCTTAAAGCAGAAAACAAAACAAAGCATTTTCTATGTTGCAGTGGTCTAAAAAAGTGCCTTCAGCATGGGTTAAGAAATCCTAATGGCTCAAGGTCATCAAAGAGTAGTCGTCCCCCCACCCCACCGCTCTCAGGCAGATTGGGTTCCCACTGCTTGTATTTGGTGGCTTAGGGCTTGACTAAGTCAGGACTGTTGGAATATTAGCAATGTCTTAGTATTTGGTGTTTAAGCCACCTATAAAGGCTTCTAGTTTTGCCTGTTTTGAAAGTTCAGTTGCTATTTCCAGGCTTTATGTTCCAAAATATCAGGTGCTGGAGGCCAACTAGATTCCAACTCTGACAGTCTTGGAGCATTCATGTGAACTACTTTGGTGTCTGTGAGACCAGCCCTCTTACTGTCAATGCTCATAACATCTTTTGTATAATTACTGTCTTGTGTGCTGAAAGCAGTGACCCAATGCCACTATGGTTATGGTGCAGAAACTCTGCTATGTATGAAGTGCAAAACATAAGCCTGTTTCCTCGCATCTTTTATTTAAATGTGTGCATCAGGCACTTCTAACTTCTCTAAGAAAATATATAGTAGCTCTTAAATTATCTGTCCCTGGTGAGTGTGTGTGTGCGGTCAGTTCACCGGTTTCTTTAAAGTGCAAAGCTTCAGAACACTCAATTTACCCACAGAGCTGAGAAAAAGCAGAGAGCTTCCTTACAAAATAACATTTAAAAGTTAAGGTAGACAAAAATGCACTTTTCGCTTTGAAACTAAAGGTCAAATTTATTGCCTGCAGGGACTCTAGGGATCTAATAATAGCGAGACTTGGAGACTTATGAGTTCATGATTAATCCTCTTATTTAACTTAAAGAGAAAATGCCTCTTGTCTAAACTCACCTATTACCACAGCATCTGCTCATTCTTGAGGATTGAACTGATAGTGGTTGGATGAACACAGTGGTAATAAAAATCTTGGCCCTATTGGAATGATACAGGATTTTGTTGCCAATTTCAGCACCAAAGCTGAAATTCCAGGTGCGGTGGTGCTTATTTGAAGTGTTTTTCCACAGATGAGGACTGGCAGATCGATTAGCTAACTGGATATATGTTTGAATTTGCCTCACAGGACACTATGAATTTTAATCACTCATTCTAACATCTACTTGATAGCAATTTATATTTGTGTTCATTTACAAGCACTGTTTCTACTAAGACTAATGAAAATACTTCTGTCATGGCTGCTATCTTGATCAACTTATACAGGGCTTTCTCACAAACCTGAGGGTGTTTTGGTGACTACTTTTATTGTTTGTTTCAGGAACAACACTAGTATCTTCATTTACAGAGCCAAAGCATAAAGCAGAAGATGTCAGACAGTCATTCAGTGAAGTTCAACATTCTTAAAAGAAATAGCTTAACATCTCCCAGCAGCAATTTTAAATACTCCAGTTTTAAAGACATGTGTTGCACTTTAGCATTCCTGGACAGCAGATGCAATGAGTCAGTAAAAAATCCTGATGCAGAACATAAAGAAGCACCAAATGTAACAAGTAAAACATTGCTTCAAGAGCATTCCAAGTGCATTCATCCAAATGCTTTCATTCCTGTGTCAGCATCCATTGAGAAAGAATTTAATTCTATCTCCTTATCAGAAAAAAGAGAAGCAAATAGAAGTGCAGATTATTTTGAAAGTCCTAAATCAAGTAGAAAAGGCTCCTTGGTACGCAGGAGGCTGCTTTTACCCAAGACTGTTGAAGCTGACACAACTGTAGAATGTGGTGAAAGACAAGTTAGTTCTTCAGGAAGTATTAGGAAAAAAAAATTCTCTTGTGTTTTGAACTCTGAAGAAAAACTTTCAAAAACTGCTGCAGATTCTCCAAAAGACAAAAGTTACAACCCTGTGACAACTAGCACTTCAAAACTCAAGGACGCTAATCCTGATTCTCAAAAATGGAGACTTTCCTTTTCACAACAAAGGACTTCTACACTGGATGATTCCCAGTGTAAGGAACCCTTATTGCTAGAATCAGAAGGTTTATCTCCAATTCAGTGTAAGGATGTAATTGTTAGTAACACTAATGAATTCAATGGAAGTGTTCTTATGAGAGTCAGTGATGGGGTCCTTAGGACTTTTACTTGCAGTCTGTTACCTGAAGCCAATGAGAGTAAATTCCTGACTTCTATCAACAGTCCTGCAGAGAACTTGAACTTTGGACTGTGTGATATAAACTCTTCCCCTGTGAAGGTGGCAAATTATGCAGATCTTTCAACACCTGAGGATAGTGGATATAATTCACTTCCTTTGGACAAATCAGGAGACTCACTGTCTGATCATGATGGATCTTTCCAAGAGCTCTTCCAAAAGCACAAAGAAGATTCCAAAATTCTAGATAATAAAAGGAAGACAAGAAAGCTTGAACGACTTCGAAGGTTATCCACTCTTCGGGAACATGACTCGCAGTCAGAGACAGATGATAATCATGGCAGCCCTACTTCAATGCACATATTAACAGAAGAAAGACATTTTGTCAGGGAAGACCATGAATTAATTCTAAAAGAACAGCCTAGTGGAGAACTGGTTGTAAGCCATGGAGATTTCTCAAGAACTCCAGCTCTGAAAATAGTTCATGAAATTTGCTTGCAAAGACAAAGATTGAACCAAAAGCAAATATCAGAGAATATTGACAGAACAGAAATATTTGCACTAGATTATGTTCTTCCTGGACTTATTGGCAAGAAAATGGGCCTTGAGAAGTTAGACATTTTAACAGAATTAAAAGACAGAAATCTAAAACATGTTCTTGCTATAGTTTTAGATGCTTTGACAGTGGAAAGCCTATGCAAGTAAGTACTATGGCTTCACATACATACATAAGAAAAGGGGAAAGTATGTGCTTCTGCAAATGAAATAGAGTAACTTGTGGACTACGAGGTGTTCTCAATAGAATTTGGTTTTGAGGAAACCAAAAAGTTTTGTCATCATTAATCATGTAGGTCCTTCTGTGTAGTTCTAAAAGTATACAGGGGAGTTTAAAAAGCAAAATAAACATGAAAATTAATAAACTTGAAACTAAATCACAGTACTTGTAAATTTTAAAATATATTAAAATTTGGTTTGTCTAGAAAATAATTTGTTCTCATTACAAGTACCCCAATAGTGCATAGTACTCAGACCACATTTTCTATAGCTTTTCTTGTGTATTATATTTTCTTAGTTGCTTCTAAGCATAAAAAATCTCAAATAATTTCTATTCATGAGTAATCATCTAGATTAATTGGTAATCAATAGGAACTGTCACATTTTGAAGAAATCAAGTGTTGTGTGTTGTTAGTGACAAAGGAAATGGGCAAATAGGTGAAAGAATAAGGGCATGGATGTTTTCAGAACATTTAAAACAAAAATATGACTTTAGGGACAATCTTGGCAAGTGGCTTATGTGGAGGGAAGAAACTGATTTTAATCTTCTAAGTCAAATATATGCTGTTATTTATATTGCAGTTGCTCTTTAGAGTCTTCTGTTATTCTATACAGTGGTGTGTGACAATATGAGGTCTGTGTTCATAACAATATGATGAAGTAGTATATTGCAATAGTCTGTGAAATAACCAAAGAATATAAAACTGTGCAAAAATATTTACCAGGTAGTCTTGCTTCTGCACTACTTGGAAAAATGTGAAAGTGGTTAATTTTTTTCATTAATTTGTTCCAGCATTTGGAAAGTAAGCAAAAACTGGCGTGAAATTGTTGTACAAGATAAAAGTGCAGATAAGAGGAGAAAGTTATACATAAAACAGCTGAAAGAAGAAGCTGGGGTAAGGTAGTTCTCAAAGGTGATTTTTTTTTTTTTTTTTTTCAAGTGTGAAAGAAGACAGGTCAAAGGAAAGAGGAAACATACTTTAAAGCTGCAGAAAGGTAGCTGATAGAGACAGGTCCAACATGAGAATGTGAAGGATTCTAACAGGAGAATGTAGTGGCTCTTACTGATTTTCAGCTGTCTGCAGTTTGAGTACTTGTCTTTCAATAGTGTGAGACTACTTCTTTCCCTCTCCTGCCCTTTCTTGAGAATTCTGTGACTGATTTTGGTTTTATATTTTTAAACCCTGTTCCTACCATTTTCCATGCTGTTCCCTATTTTCCACTTCACTCTAGTCTGCAGTGCTGTCGGACCCACTCTAGAATACTTCCTGATTATTTTCAGGACTGCTTGTGGCTAAGCAGCTAATCATGGTGTATTTGTGAACATCAGAAGGACATAAAGAAGTTTTTTAAGGGATATCTAAAAAGTAAGCATACTAATAGCAGTATATTTTTTTCAGATCCTGGGCATGATACACTCACACATCAGTGTAACCTTGCTTTAATTGTGAAAAGAGTTATGTTTGCTATTTCCTTACTTGCTACTGAGATGTGTCCTAACTCAGAAACACGAGGACCAATGGAGTATGCTAAAAGACAGTTGGCTCTTTACCCTGCTTATGGGAATTTGTTTTTAATGATTCCTGTCCCTTGATCCCTTACTAAATAAAAACATTTAATGGGAAATATTTACACTAAGCTTAATTTCCTTTTCTAATGTGTTTTAGCAGAGGGGAAAAAACCCAAGCAAAATCCAGCTGCAAATCCTAAATGAAATAAAACCCTAATTTTCTTCCTTTTTTCTTTTCTTTATAAACTAACAGGAATATTTATTGAAGGCTGAAGATGCTGCCACAAGACTTAATAGTCTCAGTAGATCTGCTCTAAGGCCTGTTCAAGCTCAAGCCAGAACTCCCATATTACAAACACCACCTTCATGCACTGAACTTACACCCAGTAACACTAGTTACTCAGCTAGCAGACAGGAAGAATACATGAAAGTACGTATCTAAGAAAAGCCCTGCTTTCAGTTTTTAGAAAGTTTTCATTTACAAGAACTAAGTAGCTCTTTTCTCCTTCCTCTTGCTACAGGTTGCTAAAACTCTGTTCTCTGACGAAGCTCTAAAACCCTGTCCAAGGTGTCAATATCCTGCTAAATATCAACTGGTAAAGAAACGGGGACTATGTAGCAGAGAGGCATGTGCATTTGATTTCTGTATTTTATGTCTGCATGCATTCCATGGGTCAAAAGAATGTAATAGTTTGTCTGCAAAACGGAAGAATAAAAAAGATGCTCCTCCAGGAAGTGCTCAAAGCAAAAGAAATTTAAAAAGACTCTAAATTTGTAAAGCATGCAACTCCTTACATTTAATTCCTTTTCTCCTTCCCCTAAATTTCTAATCTTGTTCCTGTTCTTCATAAAGATATAAATTTTGAAATTTGTTCTTGCTGACTTACCAAGATAACTCCTTATGTATATATCTTAATCAATATAGTATATTTTTGTTTTTTAAAAAAATGAACATTTAAAAATATTTTATGTCTTGTTTTACATGTTCTGTTGTAGGCACTTACTAACATCTTAATTTTTAAATAAAGTATCTTATGTGTAGTCTGCAATATTTAGCTTACAACACCTCAGATGTTTAAAAATGTGATTCTTGTCTTAAAGACAAATTAAAGAAAATTATTTTTTAAAAAGTCTTTGAAATTGGATTTATTTATTCACTTTAAATAACAGTAATTGTTTTTAAAAATCTCAAACTGGGCCACTATGTATATTTGAGAAAAATACTTCTATTTATATAAATGGTGGCACCTCAAACCCAAAATACTAGTTGTCTGAATTTTTTATCAGAACAATTAATTTGTTTGTCTCACTCTTGTAATGCAAGTCAATAGAATAGTGATTTCTAAACCAAACTGGTTCTGTGTGGATATTCTAGATTTTACAAAGTTTTTGTCCTGAAAACTTCAGGTGATACAGTATATTAGGTATCTAAAAATGCTGTGTCATTAACTTTGCTGTTGTGAACTTAACTTTATACTTAATCTGACTCTACTTCAGCTTCCAGATACTAGGTCTTCTCTAGGCTTCTGCTTGAGTTAAAGGATTATCTACAGCTAGAAATCTGCAGATTTAATTAGGGAATTCACAGGTTTTGGTCTTGAACTAAACATGCTGATTCTTTACAGAAAACTAACTTGTTCTGCCTCTCAGACCTCAAATAATTTTTGTGTGGTTTTGCTGTGTTTTTAAACCTCCTAGCAATTGCAAACAGCTTGAAATACAGGTGACAGAAATGGACACAGTACTTGTTCTATGAAGACAGAATATTAATTTACTTCCACAATTGATATTGTCCTATTTGTCCTTTCAAAGAACTCATCACAAGCATCTTGCAGAACACTTGTAATCAGGTCAGGTTGTGTTTACTCCCTGCTCTCCCTCTGATGTTGTTCTTTGTGTTTTATTTGTGATGTTATTTTACTGCATGTATTTTTAGGTAAGCTGTAACACTGGGCTGTTTAAAAATTAGTCTGATTTAAAAAAAAAAAAAAGGACCTTTCAAGAAGACAATAATCTGCATATTTGCCTCTTTCAATATTTATTCAGATATCCCTTTATTTTAACTTCTAAGATTTTATCTTTTTTCCTTCTCCCCCCCCCCCTTTATTTCTTTCTATACAGTATGTGGATACTTCAGCCAAATGGGCCAGGATAATTCACTTCAGGATGTTTTAATAATACCAGTTCTTGTTTCTTGTCTCTCACTGTTGTGATTTGTAATTTAGTTAGTACTTCTAGCATACTTGGTTTCTGGGATAGCAGTTTCACATAGCATTTGGAAGGAGAAGAAACAACATGGTGAATAAAATGCTATAGAAGTTTTAGTACTAACTCTATTAACCAAACATGGTATCATTAAAGAAAGGATCAACCCAATATATTTGCCAGAAAATCATGTTTATTGCATGGATGTAATTATCAGCACTTTAATTCTGTACTTATTTGTATTTGCTGAGCCTTTGCCTCCTTCTTTTCTCTGGTTACGTTGGTAGCACTTGAACTTGAAGACTGTTTTGTCTATTCTGAGAGAACAATTGAGGTGAAGGATTTGGGGGCACGCTAGAGAATACAGAGGTATGTGTATATAGCTTTGGTTTAGGAAGAATGAATGACATTCATTTCAGAGGAGGAGGCTGCAAGTAGGAAAACACCTAAATGACTTAATATTTGCTTTTCTCTAATGGTTTAGAACTTTGTGTTCAAGGTCTACTTAAAAGTTAACAAAGTTCAAAGAACCATTGGATTTGTTCTTTTATTTTTATGTATAAAATAAGTAACTATACATTTTTAGAAATGTTTAATAGTTTCTCTTAAAGGTTAAACTGAAATGATTAACAGCTTTCTGGGCAGAAAGTTATATTACACAAGAATCTGAATACATATAGTTTATAATAACTTGGATTAGTTTTCTTTCTTGTTGAATTACCAAATAAAGTAGGGGATGTTAGTAACGGCAATGCAGAATAAGTACTGCATGTCATAACATTTCAGACTGCTATTGGCATCACTGCATTTTAACTTTGCTAAATACTTATATCTCTAAGATATCTTGCTTTAAATGTATTATTGAAATAGATGGGAGAGTTATGACAGACAGTGAGGGGATGTAGCTTGCCTGTATTGCAGTACAGTCCAAAAAATGCATGAGGTGCAATAGTTCTGAAAGTATTACTGAAATAGGTGCATCTTTGCATGCAAAGTCATATAGGAACTCAGTTCGCAGTTTAAGAATCAGTTATTAAGTATCCTTTCCATTTAAGAAAATCTGGTAAGAGTTGTGTGAGCCTTTTCAAATAGTTTGCTTTTGCCAAAATCTGAGTAATTCAGAGAATATGGGTAGTAAATTTGTTCTGGTATAGGCATTATTTGTCTTTTAAAGGTGTAGTCTCTTGGATGTCTACAGTGTCTATTCAACAAGGAGTAGCTTGAAAGGAAAAAATACTGGAATCCTAACTCACAATTTTAAACATTTATCTCCACTTTCAATATATTTGGAAGTCATTTTTTTCCCCCTCCTAAATCTGTCTCACAAAATGTCTTCTTGAATCTCATGCCTCTTTTTCTGTTCAGTCTATCACAAATGTAACTTTGCTCTCGTGTTCAGGTGAAATGTGTTCTCTGCTGTCCTCCCCTGTTACACCACAGGTGGGGGGAAGTGAAAAAGCCAGACTCCTCATCTATGGGTAATGGTCCTCTCTGACAGTGATTTTCAAAAATTTCATTTAAAATAAAATTAGCTTTACATCTTGGTACAAGGGAGAAACAAAATAGTGATACAATTAATTTGTTGGTAAGGAATAACACATCAAATAGAACACAAGGTACGGTATAGTTATCTAATAGCCTCTAATAGTTTGAGTAACATGAATCAAAATTATTTCATTATATGACTGGCTGTTTTATTGACAGAAATTAAGTATTTGGGGTAGGGGAGGGGAAGTAACTGTTTTTGAGTCCCTGTTAGTATGGTTTTTTTCTGTATTCTGTATCTCTGTCTCCATCAGATACCATAAAGATACAAAATTTTGGACTTGAATGAAACAGCAAAGAAGGCCTTCTTAAAAAACCAAACACCCAACACAAAACCAAAATAACCACAGCACACAAACATCACCACCCAACCCCTCAAACAAACCCTCCTCTTCAAAAAGAAAAAAACAAAACAAACGAAAACAGCAAAAAGAAAACAGCTTATGAGTGTCAGGGAACCTAGGGATTCATGTCCAGCATCTTTCTTTTGTCTACTGGGTTGAATTATTTCTCAGACACCTGTGGTCAGGTGCTATCACAGAGGAGAAGGATGCAAAAGTGATCTTTGGATAGAAATGGCAATGGCCAAGATGTTTTCTAAAATATCCAGCCCATGATTATTCTCCAGCTCAAAAATTCTTCTTACAATTGACAATAGATGGTTGGAAAAGGAGAAGTGAATTTTCTTTCACTCTGGAATATGTGAATAATGTTCAAGATAATATTTGGATTATTAGTAGGCTGCTGAAAACCTTATTTTTGCAATACTTATTTCCCTTCAGACAGGCATGATCTATAGTGGGAGGAGTGATATTGCCTGCAAGTGCCCACAGAATTAATTTAATTTTCTGAAGATGATGGTTTCAGCCAGAGCTGTGGGTTTAAATTCTAAAATAGAATTATTAGAAGCAACCTTTTGCTGCTGACAGAGGTTGCTGCAAGAATGGCACTTCATAAATTTCTTGCTTTGCAGCAGCCACCATAAACTTCAAGTGGTTTGTGAGAGGGAAATTGAAATGACTCAAGTCTCTGATCATTCTTTCCTTGGTGACAAGTATGAAAGAACTTAGACAAAAAATTGTTATAAATCTTTTGAATTGTTTATAGGCTAGAGAATGTTAGTATGTTTTACCACTAGCTAGCTAAATATGATAAAGAAATTTTGTTCATTAAATTAAGGATCTCATCAACATATATCACATTATTTCCCTATGCCATATATTGGTTATTCTTTAGAACACCTTTAGCAACTTAGGCCATGTTGGTTAATTTTAACACAAGAATTAATTTCTTTCTGTTCTCATAGGCATGTGAAGAAATACAGCAGTGTCAGATTAGAGAGGGACTTCTGGAGTCTAGTGCCAAGCTCTTATGGCAGTTCTCATCAAGTTCTATCTTAAAACTCGATAGAATACTATCTCATGACCATGTTGGTGACCTATTCCAGATTGCTTTACTATTCACTTAACCCATTGCCTTTTTTTCAGCACTGCTATTAAAATAGCTCTTCTGTACATCTGATCATCCCCTTAGACCTTTTTTCCCTTCCAAAGTTACGATTATGTTATTTCACTGACAGAAACTCAGAATTTAGTCTCATCTCTTAAAACAATCCAACAACAGAGGTTGTGTCTAACAACTCCTCACTGTTTCCACTGGAATCTATTGTCTGAATCAATGTGACCACTCTTTCAGGTAAAATATCCTCAAGACCTTGAATAGTACTAAGGCTTTCTTTTCTCTACAAGAAATACTTTGACCACTGCATAATAAGGTAAACATTTCTATTTTATGTCTTCTGCACAATCACAGTTTAGTCACTAGGTGTAGTAGTCCCACTTTCTTTTCACAAATTTTGAAAAGATACCAATATTTTTCCCATAAATTTTTACTGAACCTTAAGTGCGTAACCTCGTATTTTGTACTGCTAAGGTTCAGGCTTTTTTCTTTCTCTGCTTCAGACTTGTGATGATTTAGTATTTGGTGTGATTATATTTTTACAGGTGCAAATTTTTTTGTCTGTCCTGAATCTTATAGGATTTTTTGATTCAAAACATCTAGCAGATTCTGTTATCACTTGTCAGATGCCCCAACAAAATCTGACTGCTTCTTGGGAATGACATGTTTATTTTTAGTTAAACAAAAACAAAGCCTGCTTTCACTTTCTGACTTTGAGCTCTGATTAGTTGAAATTCTCATTACAAAAAGAATTAACACATTTTCCCCCTCTATGACAAGCTTCTGTACGTACAGTGTTAAACCTACCCAAACTTGTCAAAAGCCGAAATGCTACCAAGTCCTTATTGAGCTGGGTGCTAATGGATGAGTAATAAAGAAGCCAACTCCTCAGCTGAAAATATGGATGGCATAGCATTTTTAATGACCTTATAAACACTGTTGAACAGTGGAAGTTTAATATAAAATTAAGATTTCTGATCTGGAGTTTGGAGTTCAAATGTTAAAAGCCCCTCTAATTTTTCCCCTCTGTACTTTAATGCTCATTCTGAAAGCAGTTCTGCACGGGTCAATGTCTTGTGTCTTAATTCTGTAGGCACCTCTAATCTCTGGCAAGGGGCATGTGGAAACTATGCACGTATTTCAATTGCTGCTTTTCATCTTGGACTCATGAAAAACCTATTTCCATAAACTATTTAAACTTAGATGTGCCATGACTAGAACCAGCTGAAGTGTAGCAGGATAGTAACTTTTGGGAAAAGAGGGACAGCTAGTTGGGAAGCAGTAGTTCCCTAGATAAACATAATAATGCTTGGTAAAAGTTATCATTTGAAGCTGCAAGACTATTGCTGAATTACTCAGTTATGCAGTGATCTTCCACTTTAGCAAAAATGTTCATTATCATCCTGAAGTGCTGCTGTTGCCTAAATTGAGGACTCCTATCTCATGTTCTCTGAGCAGACACTAGAACTCCTAAAGTACTGAATTGTGTGTAATACATTATTCAGGGCCTAAAGAATATATATCCTAGAAGTGCTTTGTTCTGCCAGGACTCAGTGGCTCAGTACCCAGCCTGTCCATAGGCTGCTGGGAAACAAAATTTAGTTTTCCTCTAGTATGAATCCATCACATTTTCCTGGTGCACATTTTGATAGATTAGACGACACAAAGACTGTGACGCTAGCAATATCTTTGGCTTTTAACATGAGTTTTTCTTGTGTTAAGAACATTCTCCCCTTTTTGGAAAAAAATGGTCCAAAAGCAGCACTCCTATGAAATACTGCAATTTCAGGTTTCATTTTCCTTTATCCCTTTCCTCTTATGTACTCTGTTGTGGTGTACAAAAGCTTTTATTGAGATGCAACTACCCTTCAGCCTTTCTGTTGGATGTGTTTCTGTCAGGAAATTGTTCAACAATCAGTATCCAAATAGGCATAATAAGAGGGAGCATGATGGGTCCTGTTTTGTGCTCCAAATGGAAATGTTCACTGGTGCACTAAGTTCCTGTTCTGGACTTTTTTCTTGGCTTAAATAATTGTCATAAAGTAGTCCAGGAAGAATGTCATACAACACAGGATGGATAACAATAAAATAAACCAATTCTTGAAGTGCTTCCTCAATTAACTTACTTAAATGTGAAACCATGTTAAGGGTTGAACTGCTTTCCTCACTGAAGACAGTCCTTTATGTCAAATGCTGTTGAGGAAAACTTTTTATCACAAGGGGGCACCAAAGATTTTTCTTACAGAACAGAGCTCAAATTGTTTTTCTTGCTTTAACCCTCGCCTGCTAACTCGACGTTACAAATGCAAAATGTTTTGAGTGGCTTAAAGCAACAGTGGCCGTAATTCCTGCCCTCAGGAGCTGCATACCAAAATCTACAAGAGTGGCATCCTGGGAAGCAATTTGGATGGTATTACTTCTCCAGAGTCTCCTGTACAAGGTGAAGCTGTGCTGGGCGCACAGCCAAGTCCTACAGCAACCAGGCAAAATCACAGAATGGTAGATTGGCCTAAACAGTCCCTTCAGGTTCAGTTCCTCTCTCAGCCATGGATTTGGATTATCCAGCAGTCTCCATGCCAGTCTGAGGTTGGCTACCAAACATGACTCCCTCATGAAAGTGTTGCAGTTGAAGTATTTGAGAATTGATAGTTTCAGGACTGCACGTACTAGACTTTATTCCCCAAGTAGAGAAGGTATATTTGATAATCAAATCCAATATTGTTTTATGAAGTATGAATACTGTACAAATGCCTCCTCTGAAATAATCACAGGAAAAATATTGCATGCATTGTATTCATATTTGATTGATGTTTTGAAGGCTTTAGTGAATAAGAAAGGGAAAATAATAACTTTTTTTAAACTCCGATTGGGAAGAGACTAAGTATTCCTATGTAATATATTTTAAACAACATCAGAATGACAAGTTTTTGGGTGGGGTTTATTTTTTTTTTTTTTTTTTTTTTTTTTTGTGTTGTTTTGTTTGGGGGTTGTTTTTTGGTTTGGGTTTGGGGGTTTTTGTTTTGTTTTTGTTTTAGTCTGTTAAATGAAGACTGGGTAAGAATTTGATGACTTAATGTGTTCTTTATTCTTTAATTAGGTACTTCTGGAGTCCAGCAGAGCAATAGGTAAGAAAGCAGAATACCTAGAAAATAAGGTGGCTGTAATTTTGCATGCTTTTGGAATCTTAAGGAGCACCTATTAGTTATGGATTCTTATACAATTCTCAGTACCTGTTGAGTGGACATAGCTGTGTTCTGCAAGCTGACAAACATGAAGTGTTTTTCTTTATTTCTTTTGTGGTTTTTGGTTGTTTCTCCTGTTGGATCAGTCTCCCTATCTGCTTCATTATAGAACTCCACAGCAGCCATGGCACTATAACAGAAAAAGGTGGGAACTGGTGGTCAGTGGGATGTTTTGTCTCAAACAGCACTGCTGCTATCCACAGCAGTAATATCTCACATGGGTAACTTAGCTGGGGAATCCTGGGTTTGGGGACTGTTGTTGACACCTGTTTGATAGCAAAACTGGGAAGACATGCCTGTGTTTAGTGTTCCTTGTTGGGTATATGCCACCTACTGCCAGGAGATGATTTGCTAAAGGACATGTTTGACACTAATGGCATAAGTTATTCCTGTCTGCTGAAACTTCTTCATATGCCTCTTGCATTGGACCTTTAGTGGCCTGGAACAACGGTTAAGCCAAGACCAAGAAACCCACCTGACTTAAACCAAGCCGCAAGTAACACTAGGAAAAAAAAATCGTCAGAAATTTGCTTGCACAACTGAAAGTAAGAAGTTGCGGTAAACTGGGAAAGCTTAAATTAGTGCAGCCAAAATGTATTACAAACTGTGACTCCAGTTTATCTACATGAAAAATAGATAATAGACAATAACAATGAGATTTTTTTGTATGCAGTGCCAGAATTCTGGATACATCCACTGATAGTGAAATCTCTGTGAGAAACAACTGTCACAGTTTCTTCTGATCTGTATCTTGTGTTTCAGTGGAAAGATTTGCTACATTAACTGGAGTAGACCTGCTAGCAGAAAACTCTCTCTGCCTTGCTGTAAACTTATGCACCATGCCAGTGTTTTAATCTTGTATGTGGTTTGATAGCTGCGGCTCCAGTAGCTCTTTCCTGATTTTTATATTGTCTTCACAGAATGACTTCATTTCTAATAATTATTTCCAAGTAATTTCTTTATTTCTATTATTATTTCTAATAATTTTATATCACAATCTTACTGAGTAGTTTTTTCAATTAAGTCTTTATGCTCCTTTCCAAAATTAGAAGCGGTACTGTGATATTCTCCTAAAGTTCTAGGAGTTAAGCCTTAAGACACTAATACAAATTTATGAAGGAATCAGATGTCTGCAGGTATGAAGTAGGCAGCTGGCATGTAAAAGTACAAATGTGTATCACAAATTGCTAAGTGGTCCTTCCAAATTCCAGTTCACTTTCCAGGTATGTCTCTGTATTTGCTCTGTTTTCCAAGACCCATATTATACAAATGGAAATCAAACCTTATTTGATAAAACACGTTTACATTGTCTTGATAGAATAAGATTGTTATAGGAATCCTTGGGTCATTGGTGGCATGGACACATCAAAAAGTATTTTCCAATAACTATCCAAATAAAGACTTTTGTAGAGGTCAAGCAAGCTCTTTGGACTTCCCTCTGAAAGTTTCCTCCCGTAGTAAAAGGTTTCCAACACTGACAGCCCAATGCTAAGTTGCATTTCTTCCTTTTCTATTTCTGGAATCACAAAACTCTTTAGGTTGGAAAAGACCTGTAAGATCATCCATTCCAGCTCTTAACCTGGCACTGCAAAGTCTGCCACTAAACCATGTCCCTAAGTGCCACATCCACACATCCTTTAAATACCTTCTGGGATAGTGACTCAGCCACTTCCCTGTGTAACGCGTTCCAGTGCTTGACTGTCCTTTTGGGGAAGACTTTTTTCCTAATGTCCAATCTAAACCTCTGGCACAACTTGAGACCATTTCCTCTTGTCCCATCGCCTGTTAACTGGGAGAACACCATTCCCCCAACCCCCACCTTGCTACAAACCCCTTTCAAGTAGTTATAAAGTGATAAGTTCTCCCCTGAGCCTTCTTTTCTCCAGGCCAAACACGCCCAGCTCCTCACAGGACTTGTGCCCCAGACCCTTCCCCAGCCTCACTGCCCTTCTCTGGGCCCGCTCCAGCCCCTCAATGTCCTTCCCGAGCTGAGGGGCCAGGACCGGACACAGCACTCGCGGTGCGGCCCCACCAGTGCCGAGGGCAGAGGGACAATCCCTGCCCTGACCCTGCTGGCCATGCCATTGCTGACACGGGCCAGGATGCCATTGGTGAATCCTATTTTATTTTAAAACACTTTTTTCGCTTCATCAAGGCTATCTTTAGGAAAGGTTTTTCTTTCTCCTTTTAGAATTCTTTTGATTGCTCATATATAGCAATTTCCCCATGTGTTTGCATGGACTTTTTCTGACAGCCACAGAATTGCATTAAACTGCCTGTAGACTAGATCAGATTCAACATAGAGGCTGTACGACCACAAGAGGCAGCCTCGGTGACTTTGCCAACCAAGTAATTTAAGGCATTTAAGGGCCAGCTATGTGACATCAATTTGTACTTCCCTCTGTGTCTGACTCCCAGTTTGGCATTTCTGCAATGAATATTTAAATAGGTTTCCCAGCACCTGTTTTCAGTTTATGAGATTGCTGCTTTCAAATGCAAAGCTAAAATCTATGTGGTAATCATAAAAAAAACCCCAAAACAAAACAGTAGTCACATTTAAATAAAATTTGATTTCTGTAAAGATATTTAGGTATTAGAGATATTACATGAAATTCCCACTTATGTTTGAGATGGGGTATTTCTATTGAAAGTAAATAGGTGCGCTTGAATATCTCTCTAGAGGTGTATCTGCATTTTTGTTAATAGTATTTGCTACTTTTGAATGAGTAACTAATTACGAGGAAGTTCATGATTTCATTGTGACCACTGCCAAGAATCAAACACTGGTTCACATCTAAAAACACAAGTGTGCATTTGGATTTAAAAAAGGAATCCAATATATGTCTTGTCTCTACTTGCACAAGTCCCAAGGAGACTTGTTCACCCACCAAGCTGGCATAGCTTATACCTGTGGCTCTTTGAGTGCAGAGTTGTCTCAGCAGTTTTGATCTGCTTTGCCTGGATGATATTTTGAAACACTCTCCCTGATAAACGGCTGAAAGTATAAATTTCAGAGAATTGTGGAGGAAATGACAGTTTAAAATCTTGACTGAAAGTTCACCTCTCCAAATGGCTCCTCAGTAATGAGCAGGGGAGGGAGATGCCAGCAGGTATGAAGTGGACCAATTTATGTTTTCCTTTCGCTTGTCTTCCTGTGCAGATCTCTCCCTGTGCTGGCCTTTTTCTAAATTACCATTTTGTAAAAAAATCTAACAATTTTAAACCTACTTTTAGTATTTTCCCTTCCTTTCTTTGTCTGGTATTTTACTGGTATCATCTTTTTTAGAACTTATTCTCCATCCTGTCTAGACATTCATTTTTTTTCTACAAGATTGGATGCTTTTTCAGATAGACCATGACTTTGTCTATCTTTATGAAGCATTTTGTAGGCCTTCAGTTCTGCTAAGATAAATAATAATCAAAACTAAAACAAAAGAAGAGCATGGAAAGAGAAAAATGTTCAAAAGGAGAAAAATGAATTTAATCTTTACATTGCAGCTTCAGCAGCTGGTGAACTCTTAAGTGGTGATATAAAATCAGGACTGAAATGCACATACATAAACCATTTTACCTGTGTGTTGTTAACTAAGATGATGAGAAAGTGGTGATGACTGCTAATGACTTCTCCACCAGAGAGGACAGTGTGTATTTTCTGAGAAGCTTTATCCAAAATGCAATCTTGGAAGCACACGACAAAGAACACGAAGATCTAAGAGTTCTAATAAAAGTATAGCAGATGACAAAAGGAGAAAAAAAAGAGGGTTATTTATTTTACTTTATTTTACTTTTTTTAAAATTGACTCCTTTCCAGACTTCAATTCTATTTAAGCTGACTTCTAGCTTCCACTTTTAATTAAAAAAGGGCACATTCAGTCATGTTTTTTGTTTTTTCTTCAAAAATTACAAGCAACTGGGGAAGTTTAGGAGAAAGTTATATACCAAATGGTCTATGTTTACATCTACATCAGAAAGAAAAAGAGGCAAGGGGAAAATGAGTAGAATCAACATTAGCTTAAACACTTAAAATCATATGAAGTAGTTGGTTATGAGACAGTCCAGCCTCGTGATACAATGGAGTGCAATTCTTCCACCTGTTGCAAAGGTTTAACTTTACATTTTAGGGGCTGTCTTGTAATGCACAGGTGAGGTGTGTGACTGAGGGTACCGTGCTGTTCTGTGAAAGGAGGCACAAATGACGGACTTTGTTGGGAATGTGAAGGTCCTGGTGTGCTTTGGGCACCTCCTGAGCACAGCTGATGGATTCGGCTTCTCGAAGGAGCCCTCCACGTAACTTGCATACATGACATCTTGTACGGTGTCCACAGTGAGACTTTCGCCAAGCTACTAAAAGCATTGGAGAACCTTTGAGTGAACTTTTCATGCCAAAACACCCCTGAAGGATTTATGCAGTTCTAGCATCACACAGTCGCAGTTGTGAAACACCTAAACCCCACCGAAATCCTCAAATAGGAGCCTCAACTCCTTCTTTGTGCTTCCGCTAACCATGGCAGAAATGAAGCTTTTTCTAATATCCTGGAGTCACCCCCTCGAGTCAGGGAAGTAACTAACATTCTGGGAGAGTTTTAATGTCATTAAACTCCGCGCTGTGGCAGAGGAGCCCCGCTGCCATGGCAACCCCGCGCGGCCCGGCCCGGCCCCGCCGCTGTGCCGCCCGCCTGGCGCTCCGCAGGCCGGCGCCGAGCCTCGCCAGTGCGGCCAGCCCGGCCCGGCCCGGCCCGGCCCGGCCGGGGACACAGCGATGCAGTCCAAGAGGCTCACCACAGGTACGCCGCGATCCCACCGGGGATGGGCTGGGTCTGGCCCCGGGGACGGGGCGGGGGCACCCACAGGGACAGACACGGTGACGGGGCGGACCGGGGTTTTGAAGCTGACAAGAAGTTCACTGATATGTATGAGAAATAACATAGTTAAATAACGCTTTAATTATGTTGAAATAATTCTTGTGGTAGTTAACCTTTTAATGCATGGGTCAGCATTACTGTGTGTTCTTAGTTTGTTTTATTTCCTCAGGCTTGGTTATTTTATTTCAGAATATCCAGGAAAGGGTGTCACACCTCACCAGTTTTTGTTTCTGTGTTGTAATTGTAGTTGAACCTGCTTGACTGTATTGCTTGGATGATGTATGATACTTCATTTATGTTTTTCAGAACCTCCATGTATAACAGAAGAAGTGTTTGTAAGTATGCTTTACAAGGCTTTGTCATTATTTTTGTCATGCAAATATAGCGCAAAAAAGCCAAAAAACTATTTTGGAAACTTGTCTGTTTTCTCATTTCTTTCCTTTGTTGGAGTACTGAGTAATTTCTTACGATTTTCTCAGACAAAATAATACTTAGTTTGAAAAGAATTTTAAAAAAATGGAACAGAAGACTACAGAGAATAAAGATGGAAATGGAAAGGAAAGTGAATTAAGAGGAAGAAAGGAAACAATCAACTGGAAGGTTCAATGTGGCGGGTTTAACAATCTCCTTACTTTACTTTTCTGCCCTTTGCTCATAGCTCATTGCAGGAGTTCCCTGATGTTTTTCTTCTTGTTTGAAAGGTATATATGTTTGTCTGTCACCTCATATGAAATGGCACCGTGGCTGGATGGCTGGGCCCAGAGAGTGGTGGTGAATGGAGTTAAATCCAGTCGGTGGCTGGTCACTACTGGGGTTCCCTGGGGCTCAGTACTGGGGCCAGTCCTATTTAATATCTTTACTGACAACCTGGGTGAGAGGATCAAGTGCGCCCTCAACAAGTTTGCAGATGCAGTGACTTTTCTTCCACGTAACAAGCAATAGGACAAGTGAAAAAGGCCTGAAGCTGTGCCGGGGGAGGTTTAAGTTGAATATTAGGAAAATTTCCTCATCAAAAGTTTTGTCAAGCATTGGAACAGGCTGCCCAGAGATGCGGCCAAGTCACTATCCCCAGAGGTATTTAAAAGAATGTGAATGGGGCACTTGGGGACATGGTTTAGGGATGTACTGGGTAGTGCCAGGTTAATGGTTGGATTTGATGATCCTAGAGGTCTTTTACAATTAAACAATTCCATGATTCTATGATTTTATATATAAAAGATATTTGGCATATATAAATATGTACATGAGAACATCTCCTAACTGCATATTTAGATTGCATTAAACCTGGATTCTGCAGGCTCCTTAATGTGACTAGATATGTCTATCTCCAGGTGAGCTTCGCACACAGGCACAAAGCTGGTAGAGATCTATTTAATATGGGGTTTTATACTAACTTTTAGCTTTCAACGTTTAAAGGTGTCATGTTTTGTATTTTTGTCAAGAGTGGAGAGGTATTTATTATTTTAGTGGGTGCTGCAACATGAAATGCAAACCTTGCAGATGGTGCTGCTTTTATCCACATTCAGCTTCACCTTTGGTGTCTAATAATATTGCTGTGTTTCTTTACTTTTTCACAATGGCAGTAATAGAGAGTGGTATCAAATGCTGTAGATAGAAGTCACTAGGTTTGTTTCCAGAAAATACTTAAGAAATAATTGTATACTATGCCAAAATGATTTTTAAATTCCCTTTAATGTTAAAGGAGTGATAGAAATCAGGCCCAAGATATTCCTGTTCATAGAAAAATTGCACGAAACCAGGTTTTGGACCAACTTTTAGCACACCTTAACCTTGAGTTGCAATTCTTCAAGAAAGGCAGCTCTTTATAGTCATAAGTTGGACTGTACAACAGGAAAGATGGCAGGGTAAGAAATGAAACAAAATGCTTCCTGACACAAAAATCTAGGCTATAAGATTGTACCTGCAACTCTAAACCTATAATGTGCAAATATGAAAGTGCAATTATTTCAAATGAACTCCAAAAACCAGAGAAAAGTATATTGTGTATAGATGCAGTAAGATCAATGAGTAGTAAATCTTGCATTAACAAGATCATAAACATTTTATTGATTAATCAACCACTGTGTTTACATTTCTTGCTGTTATAAGAGACTACAGAGTATTCTATCCTTGGGAAATTAAAAACACGTTACCTGCATATTCCTAAATAAATTCTCTTATTTAGTCAGTGCCCAAACATTTCTGGGTCCATGGTACTGCAATTGCATTGGCTCACAGGTTTGTGATCCAAATAAAGCAGGATCTCTGTAAGGCAGAAAGCCTTGCTTTCAGCATTTTTAGCATTTTCTAGGAAAGAGCATGAGCTAACTTGCCTGTCCTGTGTCAGTCCCAACAGCAATTACAAGTGCTAAGGAATAAATATTGTCAGGCTAGGGCCAGACGAACATCATCAGATCTGGTTCTGACTTGCACACAAGGGCCTTCCTGAGTTCATATTAAGTATGTTAGCTCAGATTTCTTCCTTACTTGAGCACAAGCTGTCTCTGTCTAGGTTATGCCAATGGGGTTTGGATCAAGGTACCGCCTGTCTATGCCTGATACCATGTAGACTGTGCAAAACCTCTCTTTAATACTATTCCTTGCTGTGCAGTTCAATGCTATGAGCTTAAGAAAGAGAAAAATATTTGTGTTGCAAGACCTTTGCTGATATTGGCAAATACATTAGGTTTAGATGCATTTTCCTTGCCTTGCAAGGCAGAAATAATAGAATATTTAGGGGTCTTCATTACACTGAAGACACATATCTGAAGACCAATGGAATAATGTTCTACTCTTACCCTTTGTTGAATTGAAATTTCAATGATGGTGGTATTGAGTACAAAAGAAGTAAGATTTGGATCCATACTTCTAGATTTGTCAACAGCAAAAAAATTCCATTTACATTCTACAGTTTTTGAGTCTTGTTAGCAATATTTAAAATGCAGAGGTCAGAAAGGATACAAAAGCACCTGTAGATGCAGTCTTCACTTCTCATGAGGTCAACAGGAAGCCTCCCAGGTCTGTCAGATTCAAAGTATGGTATCACTCCTTTTCATTCCCCAAACATCCCCAAGCAGCAGTGTGAGAGCAGAAGGTGGTCCTGGTGAACTTTGATAAACCCCTTCTTTCCAAGTGCCAGAGAGAAAGGTACAATGTGGCCTATGCACATTTTTTCAAATGTAAACATGCAAATTTTCAGCCCTTAGAAGCTGTTGGGTTTATGAAGGCTTTATCTGTAAATTTGTTGGTAAAGGATTTACCTTTGTGTGGGTTTTCTAAATTGCTAAGGACCTTGGCAGTGTGCAGTGGTTAGAACATAACAGTGATGCAAGATTTGTATTCTCAGAAGTGGGAAATAATTATTTTGCAAAAGTTTCAATGTCATATCTCGTCTAAAAAATATTGTTTGAGGAAATAATGTATTCAAACCATGTTAGCACAGATTACTACAAGCCATACTTTATGGTTTTGTCTCTCTGTAGGAAGAATGCTTAGCCACAGATGATATGCTTGTGGACTACTTTAATGAATTTTTGAGTCTTCCGGTAAGTACCTTACAGAAATCCCTTGCAAAATACAAGAAACTAAGATTAAGAGTAACTTAATCCATCTTAGAAAATTTTACCCTTGCTAGTTAAATGTCTTTTACAGTATGTCTGTATTTTAATGGTAGCAACTCTTACTGCTCAATGTTATCAGTATCAGAAAAAAATAGCACAGTATCTGGACTTCTGGGGCCAGATGTTATCTTGCTAATTTACAGAATCACAGAATGGGTAAGGCTGGAAGGGACTACAATGGGTCATCTGGTCCAACCTTCCTGCTCTCCAAGTTGGCACTTCACTCTTCTTCCTCCCCCATCTGCAGCTAGAAGGGTGCAGGCTTACACTATATTCTGTGTGCTGATTCAGTTCCAGTTAGACCACCACAAGCAGTGCCCTGTTTTTAACCAGTTGCGCTATACTTTGCTCCCTTTCTCCATCAATTACCCTACCTCCCCACACTGTGATGTGAGTCACATATATGGTCCCGCTCCTTCTATGTGCCAGTGTCATCCATCCTTTTTAGTCTTGGCCCTGGCTACCCCCATTCTCTTCATCCCACACCTTACACCCATACTCCCTTGCCAGGTGGCAGAGGCCTTTCCCTAGTGTCCCTTGTGGATCCCACCTAGTGGACCACAGAGCTGCCCCACAGCCTGTCCCCCACCTGAGGCACTGTGGTCCGACAGGATACACTACAAGAACATATACCCATGTCTGCAACTTGCTATGTAGGAATCACCACCAGCAGTAGGAAGGGACAGAATATTTCTTGATGCTCTTTGGACTTCAGACTCCGGTGCAGCCATTAATGAAATAAATTCAGTTATGATTCATAACTGAATGCTTTGGCTTACCCAACTGAACTAGACATAGCTGTGTTCTCTAAGCCATGCCATAGATTTGTGTAAATGTGCACAAATAATGGAAATGATACTACTAAGGATGGTAGAATGGGCTCCCCATGCCAATTTTTAATCTTAAAATAGAATCTGAAGATATTAACTCTATGCCAGAGTGTTGATTTTGTGCACAGCATCAATACTGACTTCTCTCCAGAGCTCAGCCTTTACATGCTTTTGCCACACTATAAGATTCCTAAGAACAATTTTTGCAAAGCTGGAGAGACACAGATAGAAGAAAGTGTGTGGAGAGAGTGGCGGGGGCTTTTTCTTTCTCCAACACCCTCCACCTCACCTTGCAGCTGCTTTATATCTGACTAAATCCAAGCCTAACTACTTAGCTTTTAAACCCAGGTCTCCTTCCATGTGCCAGAATTTTCTTAGCACAGGAACACCATCCTCCATGCCTTTGCTGCTTATTTGGAAACTATGCTTCAAGTTTTCCCCAAATCTCAGAGGATGAAGTGGGTAAGAAGTTCAGCCTGCTTAGTCTCTTGATCTCCTTGGACATGCACAGATTTCAGGACATCTGTTAGAGGCCAAAATTCTCCTTGGCCTCAGAGGGCTGCTCAGCCCACAGTCCTGGTGCAGCTCAGCAACTGTGAACCACAGCAATTGTGCAGGCACTCCCGACGGCTCAGGGGGCCCAGAGAAAAGAGTTCACAGTCACTCCTGAGTAAACACTGTTTTACGCTGGTAATCTTGGTAGGCTTCTGAGATGACACATGGTCTCTCTTACACATATTTACAAATCTTCATGAAAACAGATGGTCTATTACCTATTTTTAACTGTAATGCTCTCATAATGGGTTTTATTTTCTTTTTGATCTTTTCCTAAGTATATACCCTCTTCAGGATTAAGTTGTATTAATGCTTTGAGTTTTGTGGTTTGAATAGCTTACATTCCCAATTTCCCTCCCCTTCTCAGAAGGCTTCTACTAAAACACCGCATTGAAATTTCCATTGCTTTATTCTTGTTGTGCTTATATGCTGTTGCCTGGGAACAGTATTACCCAGGTGTGCTAGTAGTTAGGCAACAAGTTAAACTGAAAATATTGTGTGACTTGATACAAGAAATCAGGGGTAGCATATGCTTATTTTAAGAGACTGCCTCTGTACTGATTTATAGTGCACCATTAGCATACGGAAAATTGTATCACTGGGGACTTGCTATAGCAGCAGCAGATTTTTTGTGGTTATTTTTGCTTTGATTTACAGTGTATCCTTTAAGTGATCCTCTTGTTATAATGATATTTAAGACAATCTGACATGAATATCTAGGTACTCCAAAGAACTGCATCCTATAATGAAGGATAGTTTGTACAGAAAATATTTCTGAAAGATGTAATGCAAAAAACCTCGGGAGGGCACTTGTTGCCAGTAGTACAGTGATTTCACAGTAGCAGAAACCAATTACTTGACACACAAATGAGTTACACCTTCCTTAGTAACGAATGTAAAATGAAAGATTTAAGATAAACATTGGCCTGGATGTATTTCCATTTCTAGGTGGTCAGGCAGCCCTAGAATTTGAATCTTTGATCCATGTATTTAAAACATCCAAGAATATGTTTAGTGAGGAATGAAAATTCAAAAGACAGAAATTGCTATCTAGCTCAGCAAGTGCAGTGATGTCAGCTTGTTTCTACTGCACTCTACAAGCTGCCTATTTCTTATTCCACCTCAAGTCCATGCTGTGGTCATACCCCTCATTTTCCAGTTAGCAGTGGTCCTAAGGAAGGCACATTCCTCCTCTTTGAAACTGAAGGAGTTGCACTAGAGACAAAAGACCTAACTGCACCTCAGCTGAAGCACATTCAGGAGATGACACTTTGATGGTGAGTCACTGGCTGTTGGTTTCCCTTACAGCAGAAATCTACCAAGTGACCACAGTATTATCAATCTCAGATTTGAAGACTACTTCTTTTTGTAGTTCTCACTGTAAAAGCTCTCCACCAAGTAGCCTGGGGTCTGGCATTTGATGTGGATGATGATTCTGAAAACAAAGTCCAAATAACAAAGCCTGAGCCTGTCTTTCTGAAGACAGGATGGTCCTGAAAACCTAGTGCTATCAAACATAAAACCAGGCCTGATTTATGAGTACCAGATGACAGAACGGGCAGAAAACAAAAAAGCAAACCCGCTCTGCTGCACAGTTGAGGCCCTTCACTGTTTTGAAGATGACTTTTAATAATCCCATGCATCCAATCATCAAGTCAAGGCATCAATGCATGCTCATTAGTATTCTCTTGTCTTTTCCAGGTGTGTGGAGGGAGGCTGCACATGCCTTCCTTAAAAAGGCTTTGACATAAGTAAGGTCCTACATGCATGTTATGTTGAGACTTACCCAGGACTAAAATTTGCTTTGTGTTTTTGACATTCAAGGAAGCAAACTAAACATTCCTGACTTTGTTTCTTACTGATAGAGTGTTTATTCTAAATGGTCTTCTCTCTTAATTAGGTTGTGGTATGCAATTGTGACTTTTGTCTTACTCAGCAGAAGGGAAAGCCTGAACTTGTTAAAGTCAATGGGAGATTTGATTTGACCATGTACAATATGAATTTTCCAGGCACTTCACAGAGCTGCTCAAATTCTGGTCTGGACTGTCACTGACATTTATTTATGATACACACATACCCGTCTCAAGGGAGTTCTGGCAAAGCTCTTGGGTGAGATCTCTATTCATTCCCACCCTTAACCTAAGAAGCAGCCAAGCTGTGGTCTTCTTGTTTCTCTTGGGATCAAACTTTATTTTTTGGAACTGGAATGGGGTGAGCATATTTACACACTTGTTAATTGTATCTGAAGTTAAGTATATCTGAAAACTGTTAAGACAGAGAACAGTGAGATTTATGTGTCTGATACCCTGGCAACATGGTGATGGATGCTGTTTTGGTTTCTGTTATGGGAGGACTGAGAGAAATTTGTCTTCCCTTCAGTTAAGTGTGTAACTTCAGGTTTCAGAATTATGTATTCCGTTTATTCTTCAGATGAAACTATATTCAATATGCATTTGACAGCTAAGAAATTTCTTTGCTGTCAAAAAAGTACATGCAATTGTTTATTTATTTAATAGTATTGTTGTACCAGAATCTGAAAACAACTGTTTTTTATTTGCTTGGAGATGTTTTCTGAAGCTGAGATTACTACACTGAGTTACATTGGTCATACTGGGTTCAAACCTGTGAGTGAAACAGTTCACAAAGTCTGTAGACTTCTTATTTGTTGGCGTTTTCAAGTCCTTGATCCTATTTATTGTGCTAAATTGATAATGTAGGAATTCCAAGCTTCAAGACTCCTGCCAAACCTGATTTATTTTTTCTTAACATCTTGAGGTATAATTTGGATCTGGAGTTTTCCCCTTTATCTTCAAAGCATTGAAAATTGGCCCAAATTAGAGAGAATGATACACTTAGTCTTTGATTGGTGTATTTTACTTGTCTTTAAAAAGCCAAAGCACTTGCAAAATGTGGAGTAAGAAAGAAATTTCTTAGTATATTAGATTGGAATGGATAATTTTTTCCCCTTCCTTTTTAGTGCAGACTGTCATCTACTCCACTGAAGAGATTCCTCATTATTGCAATGACCTAGAATACTGGTGGTGCCATAAACCTCTCTTGTTATTGTCCCATGAAACACTGTAGGATTTTACAGCACTATGCTTCTGTGGGAAAGGTTTTAAGTTTGCTACAGAGTATTGAACAGTTTTTTGGTGGGTTTTTTTAATGGCTTGTAATGTGTGGGAATGGTTAGATTGTGTGTTTTGCTCCAAAGTTCTTTGCATACTGAAAGGAAAATTGATTGATCCTCTCTCCTGTACTGTAGGTGGGAAAATGTTTCCTACAAGAAATCAGTTTTGGGGCATTTTTTTGGTGTGTAGTCCCATTTGATTTTTGTCATAACATTATCACTTCTATTTTTGTGGTGGTGATGAATTAAGATGATTAGGAATTACTTCTTCATTATTATGCTTATAAAAACATTCTGATTTATCATTCTAGGTTTCTTTAGTAAGCAAGAGAAATATGCTTCTCCAGAAAGGTTTTAACTTCTAAAATGCTTTTATATGATAGTTTGAGAGATAGAGAGTTGCTCTATTGGGTAGAATTTGGGATTTGTACAGAGTCATAGATCATTCAGTCTGGAGGGGGCTTTGGGGAGGTCTGTAGTCTGGCTTCCTGATCAAAACAGTGTCAATGCTTTAGTAGTGAGACCAGATTGCTTGGATCTTTCTTCAGCTGGTCTTGAAAACTTCCAACAGCTGATTCCATAGTCTCTCTGGACAGTCTGTTCCAATGCTAATCATCCCATAACTACCTTTTTTCTTATAATGCAGTTGAGACCTCTGCTATTTCTGTGTATGGTCTCTTGTCCTCCTACCATGCACTTCCATAAAAACCTGGCTCCATCTTTTAAGTAATCTCCTTGTGAGTACTGTAAGGCTGCTGCTAGGTCCTCTCAAAGCTGTCTCTCCTTCAGGCTAAACAGCCTCTCCTCACAGGGCAGGTGCTCCAGCCTCTGACTGTCTCAGAGGTCTTCTGCTAGGCTTACTGAGATGTGTGAACATCTTCCTTGAACTGGGAACCCAAAACTGGATGCAGTGTTCCAGATGCAGCCTTACTAGTGTCAAGTCTACTGGCCGCTCTCTGACTGATACAAGAAGTATGCATGCCTTTTGATGTCCCTGGGGATGTGAGACTACACCTTAGTCCAAACCCCAAAAGTCTGACAAGATGTTTTAGTCAAGTATGTAGTGTATGAAGTCTCAGTCTTCCTATCCCATCAGTGCATGTTCTTTTGCTCCATTAATAGATTTGTCTTATAAATGATTGGTAGTCAGACTCCCAAGATAGCAATACACTTTATATTTTAAAAATTGTCACTAGCATCTGTTTCACTACATTAAAGTTGCTGTTGTTTTCTGTTCCACTAAATAAAATATGTATTGAAAAAACCTAGATCTAGAGTAAGGTACAAAGGATTAAATAAAAGTAGATGCATGTGATGAACTGAGTGTATTTGCTTCATTTTTAGTTTGAACAGCATGCAACTAAAACAATCTAGTCATGTCTAGTCACTTAGCCGTATATTATAAAATTTGCATTTTGTTTGATTTTTTTTCTGTGAGCAAGAGCATTTCAAATCCTGAGAGACTTAAGTATCTTGTTTCTTAGTGTACTTTCTTCTATTTCTTTTTTTAAAACCATGAGAAAACAAATAAGGAAGAATACATTTGGAGGCTATTAAGGTTGCACAGTCAGTCACTTAAAAGTTGGTAGCAGCTCAAATTAGATTTGAAACTAAATGAAATGTACACAAAAATTGGGAGGAGGTCTGAATGTAGAGAAATCTACTACACATAAAAGACTTTTTAAAATGCTGTTCAGTACATCTGGAGAAAAAACACTAAAACCTGCAGAGTGCCCTGGAGAAAATTAATGCCAAAAGGGGCACAAGGTGTCAGAGAACAAAAACCAAGGCGTAATTTCAGCTGAAGTTGGTAACTGAACAGACTCGTGTGATTCAATGCCCGGCTCTGAGCAGTGACAGTCTGATGTCATAGGCACTAATCATACACTTAAAGCTCTCAAATGCTATGTGCTTTGCCAGGCTGAGCCTCCACAGTGGGACATTATGGGATAAGTAGGGAATGTTAAAACCACGTGTTGCAGCCACATGGCTAGATTCTGGGCATTGCTCTACAAAACATTGATCAACAAGGGAGCTTCAAACAGAAGCAACAAAATAGCTGACACTAATATCATTACTTTGGGTTTATACAGGTGTGAAAAATAAAATTGGTCAGTAATATATTTGTATGTTATATGTAGGATGTATTCAGCATATGGAGTATGTGTATGAATTATGTCTATATGTGCATGTATGTGATACATGGAGAAGTTCAAGAAAATGAAAAATACAGTACTTGAAAAATTAAACTAATCTTATTAAGTGCAGAGGAATGACAACTGTACAAACACCAGGTGGGATCCTGTCTGGAGCAAAGCCAAAATGAATTTTGGCCCTAGGTCTAGATGTAGCCAGTAGTTTCTTGAGTCCTTAAATACAACATGCCTTCTTGTCTTCCAGCTGAGTGCGGAGATGCCTATATGCTCTGGTTATATATAATCTCCTATTCACAACTGTCTTGAGTATCCCCCATTACTTCTGAAAAATCCATCCATATTTTCCCTTTTCATTTCAAGTAAACGAATCTGAAAGATAGTCTTTTAGGGAAATACCTAATACCAGAGATTAAAAGATGAAAGATGGCTTTGGTTTAGTGTGTACACATGCAGTGGGGTTTTGGGAGTTGGCAAAAGTCACAATTGCATAGCTGAAATTGGAAGTTTGGTCTGTCTCCCATATTGTGCAGTATCTAGCTGAAGTAGTGATGTATCATAAAATTTACTACAGGTCATGGATTTTAGTTGTTGTCTGACCTACAAATAACAATATGGTGTAAAACCTTTCCTACATATGAAACCCTCCAGATTCATTCTCCTCAAACGCCTCTGATATTTAAAAGGCCAGCTTCATTGCTAGTATTTTCATCCCTTGACTGTTGGAGGTAACAAATGGGAGAAAAACGCTGGAGATCTGATCCTGTAGGTAAGTACTTTCCTGCAGAAGTTACTAAAGTCACTGTGAATTATATACCATAGACCTTCTTGTACTGGATCTATTATTTGCATATGAAAAAGAATTGCCTGTGATCTAGAATGAGTTAAATTCGTGACAACTAAGCATAGCTGAGGGAAAAAGTAGGAATGCTTTGGAAAGCTACACAGCACAAAGACTAAAGAGCAAATTTACAGAAAAAATACTATTCCAGGCCCCAAGAGGAAGAAGCCTCATAATAGCAGCTTGTATTCTATAGGATGCTTCTACATTGTAAAAAGTAACTTTCTTGAATAAGAGTTCCCTTATTACAATGTCAGCTTTCCAAACTTCTTTTGTAGACTTTTGCCCAGCCAGTGAAGTTTAACTCAGACTCTGGGGCTTTTGAAGTAGTTAATTATGCCCCAAGATGCCTGGAAAGCCGGCTGAAAAAAAAGCTACATGATCAGAAATCTCCAAACCCCATTTACAATGTTCTAAGGAAAGCAAAGAATGACCGGCAGCTCTCCAAAATGCACAGCGCTTCTCCAACCTTCAATATTGATCCAAATTACAACACTATGGTAAGCATCTTATAGCCCCTGATTTTATATTTAGATCTTACTGTAGAGATATTGGCAGTAGTTATTGTTGTGTTTGGCTTGGTAGCTTGGGAAAAATGTTAATTTATGTTAGGAAAACATAATGATGGGCCAAATTATGCCCTGTAATGCACATGTGTCTAGCAGACAAGTGAATGGAATTACAGATGTACATCCTGTAGCACAGAATTTTGAAGATTCTGTAGGGCAGGATTCAGCTGTGTGGTCTGAATACTTTTTAATATTAAAAGAAAAAATATTATGACAACAGTTACTTTACTAGTGATCCCTGGAATGTGCAAATTGACTGAAACTAATGTAGCTCAGTCTTTCCTTATTAATTAATTTCCTCGTGTGGCTATGAGCTCATCTGTGGTCTGGCAGCACATAAGTCTCTCTTCCATTAATTCCCAAAGGATTTACATAGTTAGCGTCAATTGGAATGGCCAGAAAAAATAATCGTTGGCAACAAGAAAGCTAAATTAATAGAAAGATAGGTTGGATTTTAGGAAAAAAAGTCTTATTTCATCCTTTATTAGACAGTATCAATTTTGGTATTCTTACCTGCCTACTTTCAGGGCTGTCTTCAGCACCATATTAGGCAGGTTAAAATCAGGAGTTGAAACACCTGAGAGAACACAAGGCAGTATAATTGGATGTGGGAGTTTACCTTTAAACAGCAGCTTTGGAGGAAAAAAATATTTCACTGGGATACTTTGCATTGATGTGACTGACATGACTTCATTTCACTCAAGGCCAGTCTAAGGTCTTGCTACATATTTAGCAGTGGCTGCTCTAAATTACATCATAGCTGGCAAGCTGAGAGAAAAGTAGGGAGTTGTAACAAACTGTTGCTTTTCCCAGTATAAGCGTAATGACTTTTAGAAAACAAAACAGTGTTGAGAGGGTTCAGAAGGCAATGATGGTTAACAAAATATTTCTAATGTGACATTGCAATTATTGGCATTTAAAGTGGACAAATGCTACAATAGGACAAGGCCCACTGACATCCTTACCATGTTAAATAATTGTTTTCACAAATACTTTGCTTGAGAGCACAAAAGCAGAAGAGCTGTTCTCAATTTCTTATTTACACTCAGCATTAAACTGAGGAAATGCTATGAGGTTGTGCAAGTGTTGCTAACATTGCTTTCTTGCATAACCTCACATCATTGCCACTGGGAATGGCCTTACTTGACAACTTCAAAGCCATTTCCCTGTTATTTTCATCTTTAATGTAGTTGGGAGCAACAGGGCTTCTGTATTATATAACAGTCAATTTCTTCTTCCCCTGGGCCACTTTCCATAGATGGGAAGTATTATGGCCTTTTGAGGAGCAGTATACCTAAGTACCCTTTCTTCTCCTTTTGTCAGGAAAGGGTGATATTTCTAATTTTTAACTCGTCCTTTATGGAATGGGTGACATAGATGCCTCATCTGGTTCACCTTGGCATCTAAAGTCTGAGCTGGAACAGAATGGTCTATGAAACACTGCACCCAAAATGGTTACTGCAAATACATAAGGTGAAAGAAGCCAGCTTCATTCATTATACTACAATGACTGATCCAGAAAAGGCTACTCCAGACCAACTGCATCAAGTAGTTCAGTTCAAGTCAAATAGGATTTGATCTTTCAGGCATCAGAGGATGCTGTCTGGTTTGCTTTGGCTGCCTTCTTCACACTGACCAAAGAGCGATAGTTGCTTTGAATGTTACATTGCTTACAAAAAGGTCACCTTGAGTGGCCATCACTGGCAGTTTACTTATGAAAAGGACCTATGATTGGAAAATCCTAGTAGGCCTTTCAGGTTACAGCTGGAATTTAAACACATCTTGCCTAAGAGAAGCATGCAGTGGTATTTTTCTCTATTTTTTACTTCCGTCTCAGACTGTTACAAATTCACAGATAAGTAATAGTTCTCTGTATGTGTGCTTCCACATTTGCAAATCATTGATATGGAAGTAAGTATCTTCTCATCAATAGTCAAGATCAACTTTGTGTAAAATATATTGAGAAAAGAACCTGTAGAGTTGGGTAGAATTGATCACAACTATGGAAAGAAACTGGCTGGCATCCTACATACCTTACTTCAGAGAAACCCCAGTTCAGCAAAGCACTTAAGTATGTGTTTAACTTTAATCAAGGGAAGTTAAACACATGCTTAAACTTAAACACATGCTAAAAGCTTTGCTGGATTGGGTCCTAGCAAGACCTAAGGCTGACTGGGTAAGGAAGCTAACCAAGGTAACAAATCCCATCAGATTAAATGTAGCACCTTTCTCTGGGGACAGGGAAAGAGTAGAGATTCTTTCCCTCTGATATTACGTATAACTTTGTGTACCAGCCACTTACAGACTTGAACATGTTATAAATCATTCAGACAAAAAACTGGGCTGCAAGTCAGTAAAGACAGAAATATTAAATGCCAAAATGAAGAGACTATCTTCTGTATTTCAAAAATGCTTGTCAATTGCCTAAAAGAAGCGTACACTGTGTGGTTGGGAGTAATTAGTCTCCATCTCTACAAATTACATTTTATGAGCCACTGCCAACATAAGCTTTCCATATTTTGAAATATTTTCTTCTCTCTAAATGAAACCACCCACTTTCTGAGTAATTCAGATTTTTTTAATCCCCTACAGATACATATGAGGCAGAAATAACCCTTGCCCCTAATGGGATATTAGCTCATAGAAAGAAAATCTAAGCTGTAATCTACATAAACTGATTACTTGGTAGAGGAAGTAATATCCATCCTTACCCACACTTCACCTGTTTTTATGGACAAGGGTAGTTACTGCATTCTTCAAACTCATTAGTTTCACCTTCACTAAAAGGAAAAGTACACAGATAAATAAAACAGGTCATCCCCTAAGAGTGGAAAAAGTACACTGTTAAAAAAATTAAAAAGTGTGCTGTGTGCCATTTCTAAGGGAAACAGCTGTGGATCATTGTAGCCTGTAGTCAGAAATCGTACTCCCTGTGTAAGATCCTATGCATAGATTTTTGGTTAGCTGTCTCTGTAGCTTGCTGCTCAACACTCTCTTTCATGCCCCAAACCACTCTTTGGAGGCCCCTTCCCTTCTGCTTTGACGAGGCACTGAGGCTCAGACCACCTGAGCAGGAATCTGTGGTGGTTCCAGGTCGTAACACACTTAGGTTTCCACTATGAGAGTTACTGTGTGCAATGCAGTTATGCAATGATACAACATGAAAATGTGAGAGGTGGTAACTGACTTGATTTCTTTTTGTGTGATTTTGGTGTTAATATCCACAGCTCTCTCATTCTGGGAGTATAATTTAATGTAAGGGTTCCTCTACTCTTCAAATTGTAGAGGAAAAATGCAATAGTTTTTATTTGTGAAATGTGAGTAAGTCAGAAAAACTAGCAATTTGCTATTGTAGAAAATTTGTGTACATTTAATTTGCATTTGGAATTGTACAGTAAAAGCATGATTCATACACACATTATTTCTGAAGAAAAAACACTCATGATTTGTTACAAAAGTTGTACTGTAATAGATGAAGTCAGATCTAGACCTTTTTAGCTTTAACAGGAAAGTAAATTAACTCAGTTGTCCCAGCATGAAGGTGATGTTCACTGAGTATTTGTCTTCCTGAGACAATGCTTCTTAAGAAGGGCTATGGAGAGAATCAGTTACATGACAAACAAAACAAGAAAGTCAAGAATACTGCAGATTTTGGCATTTCTTTTTTAATAGTGTCTTGATCGAGAACAGGCAATTCAGTGGATTAAGAAAGAACGGCTTCCAGCATTTCTAGAAAGCGACTGTTACTTTGAATACAGGTATTGCAATCTTTTGTGCTGTCTTTCAGTTTTAAATTTGTACCTTTTCCTCTTCTGTTTAATTAATCTTGATAATGCTCCTAAAAAGTTTTTGCCCACCTCTTATCCTGTTTGTTTTATTTTAACATTTTAGTGACCTGGGTAAGATAAAGTCAGTGACTTGTTTCACTCATCATTCTGTAATTTTCTTTGACCATGAATTACATCCTATTCTACACAGAGAGTAAGAAAGGGGTTTACTGATTTCTAAATCCCTATTTTGAGGAGATATCATGGTAGCAGTGCATCTTTTTCTAATCAATATATAAACCATATAAATAGAAATTATGAATCCATGAAATCCATTTGGAAAAAAACCCCAATCTTTTTCATTTCCATTATTAGTTTTGTGGTTTTGGGCCCACTGTCAGAGTGTCTTTAGCAAAGTTTTCTGTGGGATGCCATGGCATAGCTGGATGATTTACTGTTATGAACTTGTTATATTTTTCCAGCTGTCCTCTCAGCAGGTGTTCAGGAGGTTTAGTGTGCTTTTTAGGGGGATCTACTTCTACATCCCTTAAGGTTGTGTCTAGATGCTGCTAATTGTAGTGTGTTTCAGGGACCCAGAAGGAGAGCAGCCTGGCAGTACGCTTCACAAAACTCATATTTGCTGATTGTAATGGCAGGGTAGTTACTGGGGTATAGACTTCTACAGTAAATATTTCTAAATATTTTTTATTTTCAGTAATTTGAAGACTGCACTTAAGTTCCAGGGGAAAAGTGTGCAAAGAGCAAGGAAACCATGAGACTGTTCCATTTTACCTTTAGTAGCAGCTGTTTTATACACCTGTTTGGGCCTCATGAAACACTGACTTTGATCTTCTGCTATAGCAAACTATTTGATCAAGCAGAGTTACCCAAGAGAATGACAAAAACCTAACTTTATGCATGTACCTATATGCTGGTTTAAAGGTAAACTGGCAAGAGAAATAAACTCAACTCAAAAAGAGATTACAAGTCAGAGTTACAATCTAATAAAAAGATTACAGTAAATACAGTGATATAGAGAAGAAATTTGTTTTAACCCACAAAGAACAGATGCGTAACCCAGCACTCTGGGGCACGAACAGAATGGTGCTCATTAGCCCCTGTGCTGAGTGCCATGTGGTCCCCCTGAGTACAAAGTAAAAGGAAAGGAAAACCTGTTGGTGAGGATGATGGTCGCAGTCTTGTCCAGAGTGGCAGTCACAGTCCTGTTGAGGTTCTGGTCCTTCTCTGGATCTGATGAGTGGTACCAGAAGTCCCAAAAACCATGATTATATATGCTCACGTTCAGGTGAGAATGCCCAGTACCTCCCCGAGGGCAAGGAGTTTCACAATGGGTGATTTAATCTGTCAGTAATGGGATATTTTTGGGATCTTTGATGGCCCATTAGCAGACATGACCCCTCAGGCTGGGTGTGAAGGTTCTGATGCCTCCCCAGAGGGCAGTTATCAGGCCGAGTCGTTGGTGTGAAGACAGGAACATTTCCCTATCTCACAGGGTCTTTTAACACCCAGCTTGTAGCCTGAGGGGTCAAGTGTGCCCTGGGTCGCTGATGCAAATGATTCATTATTGACAGTTCTCAGAGATGACACAGAGGGTTTAGAATACACAGTTTTAGTCACATCCACACAGTGATAAACTGGTCCCCAACACTATAACTGGGACAACCTAATGTCAATTGCCCTCAGTAGTTCAAATGCTTTCCTGAATCAGAATCAAGATAAATTTAGATGCTAAAAGGGAAATTTGTGCTTAAAGATGAAGACACTCCAACCACAGAATTAAATCTTACTTGATCTCAAATAGTTGGCACAAATGAAACTGGGTATTCACCAGGTTGTAGGCTGAGGCACAGGCTTCATCTTCCCTTCATGTGCACCTTGATTGGTTATGTATTTTTTTCTAACTTAACTGAGTTTTGCCTCAGTTCCTGAGCCTAGAGCATCCTCATTATCATCATGTGATTGTAAGACTGCCTTTCCTGAACATTGCCAGGTTCACACTAAAGACAAGATAGCACTGTAATGCTGTTCAGTACTGTGACATCCTTGTACAGCAGGCAGATAAACATGAGAGTGCCAGATGTCCTGTTATGATCTGAAAGTTTAGTTAATATGTTCAGTGCTGTGGCATTCTGCTGGAAGATTGTATCACAAACCAGAAGTGTAGTGTCTGATGGTGATACAGTTTAATTTTAGCAAACAAAATGTTCACTAAGGCTTCTTGTCAGGGCTTGAGACTGCAGAGACACATGAAAAATCATCCTGACAGAAAGTGAGTTTTATTGGTAAAGCTTGATAATGCAAAGCAGGCCACTATCTGTAAAGCTGTTGAACTATGCAATGGCAGTTCTGGCATTTACATAAGTGACAGCAGGTGAAGGCTGAAATAATAAGGAATTGGACTCCATGATCCTTGTGGGTCCCTTCCAAATCAGGATATTCTATAATTCTTTTATTCTAGGGATAAAGCAGATCATGAAGTTCCCTGTAACAATTTTTTTTTTAGATGGATCTTGTTTTTTATTCATGTATTCTGTGGAAAAATGAACTGTGTCTCTGATTAAGAGCTAAAATTAATTATTTTTTTTTGTCTCAACATTTAATTTCAGACTAGCTAAATTGATATCACAGGTAGAATGGAGCAAGAATGGTATGAACTTTATTATAGATAGTGACTACTATCCCTGGATAACATCGCAAGACCTAAGTTCCCCCTCTCCTATGGAACATGACACTTCATTGACTATGAAGAAGTTCTATGTATCGCTTGGCCAGGTAAAATAAACACATTTAGTGAGTGTAACATCAGGATAGATTGAATGCATTGGGTAAAATTATTGTAATTGAGGTCACAACCTAATGGGACTACTGATTCCTGGGTAGCCTGGTTTAGTGGAAGGTTCCCTGCCCGTGGCAGGGAGGTTGGAACTGGATGATCTTTAAGATCCCTTCCAGCCCAAACCATTTTATGATTGTATGATTCTCTTAATAGCCCTTATATTCAAAGTTCTTCGTACTATAAAAGACGGTCTGATTGTTGTAATACAGCTTAAACAGAAGCCATGTTGCAGTTACGCTGAGCTGCTGTCATACAGCTCTCTTCACTGGGAACTATCCTTACAGAAGTCTACACAGACTGCACAAAATGGCCATGGAGAATAAGCCCTCTGCTCACAGAAACACTGCAATAAATAGAGAAATTTGAATTGTTCTATTGCATTTCTTTTCCTAGGCTATGGTTTCTCAGGTGAAGGATTGGTTTACATTAGCAAAACAAGGTGATTCTGTGAAAACTACAGATTCAGCTACACATCCTGTAGCTTCCAGTCAAATTCAAGATACTCAGCATTTGTCTGGGCAGCATGAAAGGGATGAATCATTAAGTCAAAAAGATAGCCTTCTGGGTAAGTAAGAAAGGCCCAACCCTATGGTGTATAATATAAATCTGACTTGATGGAAAGCAAAGGCATTCCAAGGAATTGTTACTAACTCCCCTTATTACCTTCTGAGTATCACATGGTATCTGAGGCTTCAGACAGGCATTTGTTTCTTTCTATAGCTAAAACATTAAGTGAAAATTTGAGCTAGTAGCCAAGTAATTTTGTGATAGTAGTAGTTTCTTTTCTTACATATTTCTGTCTCATAGAAATATGTATGTTTCAGTTGAGGTTTTTTGTGGAATTTTTTTGTTTGTTTTTTTTTCCCATTTCATGTGTTTTGAAAGATTTTCTTGTCTGAATTCTTTGGGTATTTGATAATGTAAAATCTGTGTTGCAGCCATCTTCTTAGGGTATTTATGTTGGGCGTTTAAGGGTCTTTTGACTGCCAATTTTTATGACTCTTATAAAATGTAATCATTTGGAATCCTATCTTTGAATTTAACCAAAATTGTTAGCAGGCTTCAAAGTTCTGGGAGAGAACATAAAGATACACATATGGATATATACCTGATTGCATAGGCTTGATTCTGCTTTTTATGCAGTAGCAAGATGAACAGAGAAGCCTCAGCTTATGTATTAGGAACTCGCTCACTCCCATTCTCAGAGGAAAAAAGCAGCCATTCCACTTTAAGACTTGTACTGCTGGGACTCTTCTTCCCCAAACCATGAGGATCACCCCAGAAAAAATATATTGCTGATGTAAGGATTATTAATGAGGTTATTCAAGTCACACTTGTTTGCAGCTCATGACTCTATCAGTAATTTGAGCAGTGCTTTGAACAGAGAGGTCACAAATGCGTCATTCTTGCAGAGACAACCTGCAGTTAGACTTCAATAGTTGAAGGTATTTGCTTGGACAATCCAAAGCCTGGACAAATCCAAGCTCATTGCTTCAGTTGAATCAGGGTTATCACCTAAAGTCTTGAATAAACCCCTGAGCCACTTTGCTTTTGATTGCTCAGGAGCTGTGTGTCTCTCTCCCTAATGCCTCAGATCCTGTGAAATCATTCTCCATGTTTCTGTTTCACAGACCTGTGCTGAGAATTTATAATTTTTCTTTTTCAAGTGAAAACATTTGAAATAGTTTGGAAACAAGAAAAGATATTTTAAATCACACCAATTTTTATATTAATATCAACATATTGGCCATAGGTAGCTAGTAAATTATATAAGTGCAGAGCAGGAGATGTCTATGCCATGTTCCTAATCCAAGTGACTGTGACAGTGGTCAGCACTGGTTACGTTTGGCTCATTTTTGGAAGAAGTTGAAAGCAATGTCTAACTTCCATTGCCATTTATTGACTAGGCCACTGTAGAGAGTTACACAGGCTCATAACATTATAAATGTGAATTTAGTGGATCTGAGAGATTTAACCCTTTTCTGTCACAGCCTCATGTGGTGCATGTGCTCAGAGATTGTAGCAGTCTCATCACTGACAGTGTTTTGCCTTAGGAATACAATGGAGCATGAAAGCCTACAGCTTAGCTTTAGCGAAATACAAAAGATATAGATTATTCTATAATTTAAACAATGGATGGATTGGTATGAAATTCTTAGAGAGTCTCAATTGAATTATGACTTTTTTTTTTAACTTAGATACTGCTGCTGTTCACAATATCTGTGGTTATTCTGCTCAGTTTTACAGGACTGACTTGTACAATGAGAGTGGCATTAACCTAACTAAGCAGCATGTGTCGTCAAGGTCACCTTTGCTAATGTGCTCCAGAAAAAATTGATTTTCTAACAGTCTGGCAGAAGTAGACAAGATAGCTGAGCAAGTTAAAGCATCAAGTTTCTTTTTCAGCAGACTAGGATGGCGAAGCATGCTTAATGGCACAGGGTTGATGAAGAGTTGGGTAAAAGGAATTAATTAGAGGAGTGTAGACCAAAAAAACAGGGCTGGTCACTATTCTGAACTTCTTAGCTATAAAACATCTCTAAATGGAAAGAAGCTGTTTCTGGGTGGTAGACTGGTCTGCAGGACTGTTAAATGTTTCCAGAGCCCTAGACGTAATCATTTGTTTTGTCATCCTTCTATGTCTGTCAAGATTTTACCCTGTTGACAGAGGTGTTTGATTTGCAATAACCACAGACTACTCTGAGTTGGAAGGGACCTACAAGGATCATTGAGTCCAACCCGTAAGTGAATGGCCTATGTGGGGATTGAACCCACAACCTTGGTGTTATTAGCACCAGGTTCTAATCAACTGAGATAGTCTCAGGGCCAGCCTAAGCAGAAAAAGAATCATCACTTATTAGCTTCCTCAGGCCTAAACAAAACAGTTCTGCTACATACTGTGACTTTGATCAAACTATGACCAAATGCTCAGGAAGGAACCAGGCTTTGCAGCACAGCTAGGTGGTTTAACTGCTGTTGAGGAATAGGGATGTTTAGCTGAGTAAACAAGACAATTGGCTCCAGAGGGAGCTGTTTCTGAACTCTGCTGCTCTGCTGGAATTCAGTAGAGAATGAATTTCTGAGTCATGGGGCTGAGTTTCTAGGCAGATAGCAACTCTGCTATTCCCTGCTCTACAGAATGACATGGTGTGATTGTTCTGCAGCAGCAAAATATAAATATGTTGCATTTTTTAACTGGGCAATGTTGATATGCAAGAGAACAGTCCTGACTCAAAAGGGTGTTCGGTGTTCTTTTCTGATTTAATGCAGAAGCAGGTTCACTGTCTAAGGAATGCCAACAACAGAGTTTTCTTTGCCCTTCAGGAACTGCATCCACAAAAGCTAATGTTATTATTGAGAGATGCAGTGAGGCTGAGGAGGACTCTTCTGTGGCCATTGCGGAATCTCCTTCCCACAGGCAGTTAAGAGTTTATGTAGACCCAAAATGGGACAGCGCAGCGAAAGGAGAAAACAAACAGGAAAGCACAACTTTTCAGACAGCAGAAGAATTCATACCAGCTTATACTCAAATTGTAATGAAGGAATCCATTTCAGAACAGACTCACCAGCCTGCGGCTGACATTGCTGCCTGTGGTACTGCAGAGTCACTCTTTAAGCAAAGTTCTGCTCCACTTACTGCCTTGGACTCCAAGGGAGATGTCAGAAAACAAGATCCTGAAGAAGTAAGCTTGTGTTCCAGCTCTGAAAGTGGTGGGCCAGACAGCAGGGCTGCCTGGTGTATTAGTCACAGGACTTATGACACTGGCAACAGACATGAGTTTGAAAGATTCAAGAAGTTCATCAAAGGAACACTTGGGGAGAGGTACTGGTGGCTCTGGATGGATATTGAAAGATTAAAGGCTCTTAAGAACACTACAAGACAGCAAAGGTATTTCCCATTAGTTAACAGTTATTCCTACTGCTTTAACACTTGTAACCCAGTTAGACCAATGCACATTTTGAGATTTCAGAGTAAATCGTATACTTTGAATAGAATAGACACAATTAAAGTAGTCATGAGTGTCCTGATGACAAGGTATGTCTGGAATGACTCTGCTGAAGCTGATAAAACTCTTTTTGCAGAGTCAGGTTTGCAAAGCTTACATGAGTCAGAATCACCATATTATTAAGGCTGTTTTAGAAAGAGATTTGGAAAACAGATGGCAACAGAAAAAGAAAAAAGAATAAAATAAATTAAATTCACAGATAGGGCATTCAGTATGACAAACAGCTTTAATGAAATGCTCTGCTGGATTCAACTTGTTCTAAGACACTGTACATTTTATCTTACACACAACCTGTCTCTAATTTGCAGGAAAATTGTTTTGGCTTCTGCCACTTGCAATTAAAAACATGTTGCATGACAGCAGTTTAATCAGTAGGATGAACTGTACTCAGTTCTGTACAGCATGATACATGCTTATGTGACTGTTTTTGTTGACTGCAGGCAAGTGACTAAGATGAAAAAACTGTACCTGCTGAGCAGTGGAGACTATTTCCTCAGTTCGGAAGTGTTACTGAGACTCGATCTACTGCATGGAGATCAGTGGAATATAAGGCATTTAAAACAGATTCAGCCTGAAGTAGTGAAACCTCTACTTCTTTACTGGTATGAAAAAATGGACAGGAACTAAAATTCTGTTTAACTCATTTCCATTTTCTTTGATAAGCCTATTAGGTTTATTTCACCTCACTTGCCCCACTGCAATTTTTGGAAGCAAGGTCACTGTAAGTACTAACACATGAGTTTTTAGTTAAGTCTAAACTACACTGCATTATTCTGAGAAGCCAGGTAGATCTAACTTACCAAACCCTTGATATTTTTCTGCCAGAGCATCTGAACTGTGTTGTGTATCTCTGCTTTCGATAACATTCAGCTAAATTTTAGTCTGTAGTGCAGGGAAACCCCTCCAGGCACAGAAGGATGTCATAACCTATTCCCCTTACTGCTCTTCTCAAGTTTCTGAGGGTGCTCTGTATATTCATCTATGTGGAATTTGACCCTGAGACTTTACTTTTCAATGTCTGTCATACAAAATGCCTTTTATATATTGAGACCTTAAGCAAGGATACAAAATCTAACCTATTTCCAAAACACAGGCTGAATTTTTGAAGATGTTCTCTGCTTCCCAAGGAAGATCAACAGATTGCAGGCATAAAATAATACCTGCAATTACAAACTTTGCTGTGGAGCTTCTTATGACTTGCAATGACCCTGAGATCTGCTCAGTTGGTTACAGCATGGTGCTAATAACACCAAGGTTGTGGGTTTGATCTCTGTACGGGCCATTTGCGTAAGAGCTGGACTCAATCTTTGTGGGTCCCTTCCAACTCAGAATATTCTGTAATTCTGTAGTCTCTCTCTCCTGTGGCCTACAATCCTTGCCTTTGCTGTGGGATGGATGGAGCCTATCCTACTGCAGACTCATAGAAAGGCAACTATGTACTGGTGCAGAATTTGCAGCCTATTTATCTATAGTTTGCTTTTAGATTTGGAAGCATGCAATGTCTAAACATATCTTTAACACTGACTGATTTTTAATTCTAGATGTATATAGCACCATATCTTGATACAGTAAATGGCATCATTGGCGGGGGGGGGAAGAAAAAGAAGCCTAATAGCCCAGTGTTTCATTGTTTTGGAAAGTTCTGCTCATTAGTTTTTTTCTCCCTAGGGGTCCCAGATTTTGTGTCACTCATTCAACAGCAATAGAAGCTGCCAGTGCAAAACTGAAGTTCTGGCACTCATGTCAAGAGAAACCAAGGGTGGACATTGATCCTTTTCCACAAATAGTGTCATTGTTACCATTGACCAAAAACTCTTCCATACAACCTTCCTCTCTTCAGGTAAGTAGGATCACAACAGTGAAAAACAAAGCTTTATCTCTTAAAAAATAATGACAAAACTCCTTGAATTCAATGGAACAAGAATATAGTACTTGGTTGCAAGTCAAGATTTAGCAAATTGGTATATCGCAGATTATTACATATAAAAATGCAAGAAAATTTTATTATGTATTATGCAACAAATTGCTACACATTGAGTCAAATTATCTTCTCAGTTACATCCTGGCTATTTCCTAAGCCCTTTGTATAGGTATTGTAGCTGGAAATTCTCAGAACTGCAAAACTAAGTATCTAGGAGTGCTGGTTCTGCCCTTCAAACAGCTTTATCCTAATCCAGAGTAATTCTTACAACTTCACTGTACTTACCCTGAATCTATCCCTGATGTTTGTAAAAAGGGCAGAATTCTGCTCATTTTCTATCACCACAGCCCTTCAATCAGCTGCACGTGGTTTTTGCTTTCTATAGAGGGCGATGAGCCACACAACACAGAGCTTTTCACAGTGTGCAGCTTGCAGGTGGCCAGTTTAGTTTTGACTGTTTTCTTTCCTTGAAAGTCTGAATGTGAGAGGTAATTGCAATGAAAGCTTCAGGTTGTCAGAAGCACAGTGTTAAGCCTTGGGACACAAGGTACTTGAAGAATGTGAATTGAAACTGTGATTCCAGTATCAAGAACTGAACGGGCTGTGCCACAGATCTATTAACACACACCTCAGTTACTTTGAATTGGTTTTAGGCTACAGTTATTTAATTTGAAATCTAATTCGTGGAGATAGTGAAGGGAAACAGTGTGACAGATTTCCTGTTCAGAAGAAACTGAGTTCAGGAGCCAAATTCCTGTTGCTGACAGCAGGAATGGGAGCAAGAAGCACCTGTGTCTTACAGTGACCAGGTCTGGCTTCACAAGGTGTGTTAAGGACCCAGGGCTAGCTGTAGGTTAGGCAGACAGGATCTTAACTCTGCAGGTTTTCCAGCCCCGGTTGAATTCAGCACCTGGCAAAAACTCTGACCTGGCAGCATGAACCTCCCAGAATCAGCAGATGGACCATTTCTTGCTCCTATTTTTTTTTTTTTTTTTTTTTTTTTGGTAAAACATTTGGACTTTTGAATCTTCCAGCTACATGGTGCTTGCAAGAGCTTAGAAAGAGCAGTAACTGGGTGAATTTCTGAGGGCACTCTGAATGCAACTGGCATGTCCAAAAAGTCATGGTTTTATTCAAAATCGTCAGTGATGGTGTGACAGAATGCCCCCTTTCTCTCCCAGTCTGAGTGATTGTTTCTGTCTTACAGTGAGCTAGCTTAAGGTAAACTTTGTAAACTTCCACAAAACATGTTCACATGCTGTTCACCTGACATTCTCTGTAACTCTGTACAAGGTGCATGTAACATATTTCTACCTGTTAAAAATGTAATTTAAAGCTACAGTGGTTATTAAGATATACTGAAAAATCTTGAAAGATATTCAGAGATTTTTGCAATTTGCAGTTTTACATATTGTGATTGACAAGAAAAAGTAGTCCTGAAAACCCTTGAATGTTTTTGAGCCATTAATGAGAACACGTTAAGAGAACATAAAGCTGGAAAAATAATCAGAATTGCCTTATTTTTCTGTAACAACAACAACAAGTAGAACAAACTCATCAACAACTTTATTAAAACTAGCTAACCCAAATTTCTCTTTGAAGAGATCATCAAGATTACCACCCACCCTGACATTAAGTCAGAGTCTCCAGAAGGATGACATTTCTAGCAGTAGAATGTGGTAAGTACAGAAGTCGCTCCTATATCTTTCTGCACAGCAATATGCCTCAAATATTTAGGAAAATCTTTTAGATCCTACTGTTTTCATGAATAATTTCCTGTAATACAATAATCTGCCTAGTGAAGCAGTTATGGTATAGATTGTATGCATGGAGAATTCCTCCCTGGCTGATTATTTTCTCTCTCTCTCTTTTTTTTTTTTTTTTTTTTTTTTTTTTTTTTTTTTTTTTTTTTTTGTGCCACAAACAAAAATAAACCCATAAAAGGGTTTATTTCCCCAAATACAAGTATTTTCTCTTATGTAATAGTTTATATTCTCTACATATGTTCATATTCTTTTAACCTGTCTCAAGTACTAGCTCTCAAACTCATGCTGTGCCAGTGATTTCTGCAAGGCCACATGAAAAAGTGTTCTTCTACATTTTTTCCCATTTATTATAAATTTGAACTCTATGTACTTTTTCCTCTACTATTCACTATGTCATTTTACCTCTTTTGTGCCCCTTCTTATTTGTTTTATAACCAGTCCTACATTTTTCTTAAATATGTATTGAAACGTCTTTGTGATTCAGGTCAAAGTCAGTGAGCACAGACATGATTCATTTCTCAGATTTGGATGGCTCCAAAGACTCAAGGTACCAGGGTTATAGAAAGTACACCTATGCTGAGCTGCTCCGTGTAAGTGCTGCTTGAAAATTTTAGTTGTCTTTAATCATGGGTTTAAATACTTTGTTCTGCAGTATTAAACATGAAGTAGTTAATAATGAAGAGGAATTGGTTTGATTATATCAATGTCAATGCTTTATGCAGAGGTATAATTAGAACATCGGCATTTTCTCTGTGGTATCTGTCACCTATTTCGTAGGAAATCATGGCACACACAGAAGTTTATTTTCACTAGAAAGTGTTGATATTCTCCATAGTAACCATGTGTTCAGTAGGCTATTACAGAAAACTCTCTGGATAAATGCTTCAGTGGAATTGTTGCCTAGGAAAGTATTCCAGACACACAGTGAAAACTGAATCTGCCTTAGCAAGTCATTAAAATAGTAACATTCATAAGAGGAAAAGGCTTCATCTGTACAATCCCTCTTTATTGCTTGTGTACTTCATTCTTGTCTTTGTTGAATTATTGCCTGCTAAACAGGTCCTCGTTCGAACAAACCTCAGGAGAGACAGGCTACGCAGAAGAGCCTTTTCATAGTAACTGTTAAAATGCTGACAAATAGAACATGTGAGATTGTCAACATCTGGCAATCTAAAATATATCCAAAACCTTTCTCATTTGTGGAACAGTCTCAAAACAACCTGCTGTTTCATGGTGGTATTGTTACCCGTGGCCTCACAACTAGAAGAAAAAGCATATTATGAAATCTGAGCCCATTTATATATGCATGGAGTTTGCTGAGCACTTGAGCACAATCTGTTTTGCACATCGAAATTGTACTTTGTGTATTCCTTCACTGCTTTCATTTTACTTCTTTGTTAATTTTGACAGGAAAAAATAAAGGCTAGTCTGCGCAATTAGGGGACATTTGCACTTAGAAATGTATATACAGGAAACATTTACACCATCAACTGTTATTTTTTTTACATCATCATAAAGAGTTTCCCTCTGACTGAGGGAGGAAAATACTGTCTATTTACACTTCCAGGGCTAGACTGGAACTTACACTCAGGACCCCACAATTTGCCATTACAACTATGACGCAGGGGAGAATGCAGGGATTAGTAGTTTAACTTCATACTGGGAAGGGAGATCTACCTACTTGGCTTCAAAAGTCTGGCTTCTTCTTGCCCTTCTCCATCCCTGTTATTGTTTGGAAAGAAGCTGGTTGCCAGCCACCACACTCATCTGTTTCCATTTCTTCTATCAGAGACAGCAAGTCAGCCAAAGTTTCTCTCTTGTGATCATCAGAAGCTAATTTACTACTTACTAAAACCTCTTCTGGCTTCTCTATGAGCATTGACAAAATGGATGTATTCTTCCTCAAATGCTCTAGGAGCTCCCACAGTAAAAAGCATGGATTTCTTGCTCCCTGAATTGCTCATTTTTGTTGCTGATGTCAGCGGTGTAACCCCAGTTGACATCTTTTGTTCCACGATAGTTAAACGTTTTGAATCTTGACCAAATAACCACCTGTTAACTTCTCTTAATTCAAATCACAGTAGCCTGAGCTGAGACAACTCTTGACAGCTAAGTGATGTCGTTTAGTATCATTGGAATTCCCCAGATTCAGTGCTAAAGAGTAAAGAGTTAATGACAGAATTAAGGCCAGGTTTGTTTTTCTGTTTCAAGTATCGAGGAACCACCTAAGGGATGCTGTGGTCACTTTGCTACTCTGCATGCCTTCACTTACAAGATTTATTCCATCAGATGTGAATGTTTAGTAGGAAAATGGTAAGGAGAGCTATGATCGATTGCATATGTAGTAGAAAATGGAGTCTAGTTTCTTGGGATGAAGATACTAATTGAACACACTGCATGGCTCTCCATTGCAATGTACTGACATTTGAAAATAATGAAAGCCTGTTATTCCTTGCTGTATAACTATGTTTTATTTGTCCAGAGAAAAAGTGCTGCTGGCAGCGTTGTCTTAGGGGGATCAAGAATGGAAAGCATGCTGCAGTCTCTTTATTTGGAGAACAGAGCAGGCTACTACTTCACACAATTCTGTGAGAAGTCAGGGAATAAGGTATGAACATTTTCCTACTTTGTGATAATTTAGTCCACAATTGACTGAGTGCCAAGTTACAGAGGGCAGCCAGACTTAAAAAAATAAAAGGAGAAAGAAAGATTGATGACTGGATGAATTATTACTTATGAGACTTCAATCCCTCAACAACAATAAACTGTTCGTATGTATATGCAAACTAATGACAGGTCTTAACCAAGCTGTCAGATTCTAACTGTCTCAAACCTATTGGAATTCTGATTGTACCGTCAGGAATAAAAAAAAAAAAAAAAAGACTAATCATTTTTAAAAACTAGCCTTTTACTTGGCTGAAAAAATGAGGTCTTAACCCACAAAGACATTTTTAAAAAAGATGGAAAATCTGCTATGCTATTATTCACGATAATCTGCTTCCTTCTTACTTGTTGGGTTAGTGATGTCCAAAATCTCCAATGTTTTAAAAATGTTCTTCTGCTTCCATGAAGCTCCTTGGATTTCTGAGAAATGTAACACTATTTCTTCTCTGCAGTCAGCAGATCCGTCATTCATTGCTGGGTGTAAATTGAGGATTGGTTGGAACAAGTTATGAATCTGAGTCAGTGCTTAGTGGCTTTGCAGAAAAACTGAGTCTTCAGGGGAGATTTGAATGCAATCAAGATGGACATCTGTTTCACTGCTGGCACAACTCAGAATCCAGCAGCAGTAGCTAGAAATGCCTTTGGCTACTACAAGACAAGAGCCAGTGTTTCCAAAGCTGAATACCTTCAGCTAAAAATGTTAAATGTGTATAGATAGAAATCTAAATAAAAGAAACGTACTTTTTCATTGCATCCACCCACATGTCCTCTAGCCTTTGCAGGTGCCAGACTCCTTTGAAAATTATTTGCTTAAAGCTTTCTCTTCACCTGTGGAATCTATTTCAATCATATGCCAGGTCTGGAAGGCTACAGTTTGTGGAGCAAATTTCCTTACCCCTATCTTTTTGGAACACGTTCTTTATTGGCTAGCTGTGGGGGTTTCAGGGTATTTTTAAAGTCTGAACCCCATAAGCATATGATTAAAACAGAGGACTCGGGGAAAGATCTAGACTTCTGAAAGATCTTTTGCTGTTTGAATTTATGAAATGAGGCCAAGACTCTGTGTCTCAGAAATGCATGTAATAAAAATGTAATGATAGTCCCAGTAACATATGTCAAGTACACAGTATTTAATTGTTTTGGTTATTGCTGCAAAATGCTATTTTACCATGGCACAAACTCTGCATGTCCATTATCAAGATTTCTTCTTTAGCACTGGCTTTATGCCACTGAAATGTGGTTACTCTTCAAATGTTAACTGCAATGTTAACAATTTTAATGGCCAATTATGCATAAAGGATACAATAAAAGATAGAATATCACAGTGACGATGCCATTAAATATGTTGTCCTTCTGCCAGTGTGCAACAGAAGATTAAATCCATCTTAAATTGAGTTTGATTTATGATGACCCCAAGGAGATAAATAATGCTTGCATTGGAAAGTCAACCTTTTATAAAACTGTGATATTTGGGTAGCAATAACTTAACATGTTTTTCATCTCTAGTTGTGGAAGAACTGTGTGTACTTTTGGTTCGACCTACAGGCTTATCATCAGCTTTTTTACCAAGAAACTCTTCAACCTTTTCAAATATGCAAGCAAGCTCAAGTAAGTTGTAAATAATGTGTTTTCCCTTCACAAATACATTTGCCCATTCCCTTCACAAATGCATTTGTTCAGTGCAAAGACTGAAAAGAAGATAGAAAGTAGAAAAGTTTCCAAATCCTGACAACCCACTCCAAAGTAAATCTGGGTTGTGGACAATAAAAGAAGCTCTTTGGATTGTTTCCATGGAATTTCTTGATTCAAACGTTAAACATGCATAGTTTGACTTCTGGGCTCTGCTGCCTGTTCCCAGTTTTGTCAGTTATACTCAGTTTACCTAAACTCCCCTTTGCTACTCTGCGTCATATTTGGAAACTGTCTCCTTAGTATTACCATCAGAGATAGTACTTTTTCTAAACCATCTAATTGGGCTGTACCTTTCCTTCCATCTCCTGTGTGGGTTAGAATTGCAGGTCTCACAGTCCAGAGGCCTCAGATAATGACCTCTGTAGTGAAAATGGATCTTTGTCAGTCTGGTTTTAATTTTTATGATTGTCAGAGTATCATTATTATCTTTTAACAGTTGTCGTCCCCTGAATAGATCCTTAGACCCTCATTTAATGTCAAGTGGAATTGATATTTCCTATAAACGAGCATTCATAATTGACCATGCACTTAAATCACGTAATAAAGCAAAACTAAACTGCTTCACCACAGTGGTGCTGATGGCTGTCACTGACAGCAGGGTAGACTTATTCCATCAGGAAAGAAAGTTGCAGCAGCATAATACCATTAGAAGAACTCCAAGGAACTTTTCAAATCACTGTGTGAAACGTTGGTCTGATTTACCTCTCTAAACCTTGTGTAGGAGTATATCCTATGTACATATTTCAGTATATACTGTAACAGAGCAAAGCTTTACATGTCATTAGAAGAAATCTGTAGAGAGCAGGTAGGAATAATCTCTTTGTATGGCTTATTTTACTAAGCATCTGGACATCCTTGAATTTGTCTTTTCCTTCTTGGAGGTTTTACTGAGATAAGTGACAGAATTTTGTGTCTTTGTCCAGAACTCTCACCTGAATCAGTGTTATTTGTACAGAAACTCCAAGCAGAGGCCGAGGCACAGATTATTCCTTCTCTCCTGTGTGGGTAAACTGAACTGCCACCCTATTTAGATGTTCTCCCTCCAACTCTATTTATGGCCTGAGCTTGTGGGCAACTGAATGTACTCTTAAGTCTGACTGTCTCCTGTATCTGCCCAGGCCTGTGTGTGGTGAGGGACGCTGCTCACAGCAGACATGCAAGTTACTTACACTGTATCACCATTTTCCTAAGTGTTTTCTTGCAGGCCAGATTCACACCAGCCTACATTCTTTCTGCAGTGGTTGCGTGGCTGAAAATTAAGGCCCAGGGTTTTTTTACTTATTTCCAGTGCTGGCCTGGTGGTGACAGCAGAACATCGTACAATCATTGTTACCAGGCAATTGCAGAGAGTACATACACATAGCCATTAAAGTAAATACATAAAAACGAAATATGTGAAACTGTTCCATTAGCATAACTAACAGCTGAAATGTAACATAACAAATCAACACATGTGCTGCAACATTTGGTATCATTCTCAAGCTTGCCTTTTAAGGCTGCAGAAAAATTATACTTGTTTTCATTGGAACACGGTAAAGAGTCAAGCTGCAACCAATCTACAGGGCTTGCTTAGGGAAGAGATGCCTTCCCAAATTCTGCGCTCACCTTTGGCACAAGAAGACAGTCGTTCCAAATACTCCTAAGAGAATGTGGATCAGATTCACACGACACATTGGCATATATATTTTACTATTTATTACAGAAAGAGACGTGCAGAGTATTCTGTACATGTTCTGCCTGCCTCCTTTTAGAAACAAGAAGAAACCTGGATTGCTGTGGATCTACTACTCATTGTTTCATTTTTTGGGCATTGTTATCTTAGCTTTATGATCGAGTAATAAAACACATTCCAAGGTGTATATGCATTCATCCAAGGAAAGAAACTACAGTGACAATGAAATCTGATGGATAAGAATAGTGACAAGTAAGGACGGTAATCATCTAGGAACATACAGGGTTATTCACTATAAACATATGCACAGGAGTATTAAAAAATTAAAAATAGAAGCAATAAAGAAACACATAATGCAGGCTTTGGTTTTAAAAGAAGTTATTCAGAGTTAGAAAATTTAATATAATTATGGTAAGTACAATATTTTAACACTGGAATCAATTTAGATAAAGGAAGTTATCATTACTGTGAACTGTTAGGGTCAGACACAAGATTTATGTTAGTGGGAAGTGATGATGGAGGTTAAGGCAGTTTAGCCTCTTTGTTTAAGACCAGTCAGTGCATTACATTCTTCCCTCATATGGTTCTGTCAAGCAGCTGCATAAGCCCCTCATTTAGATCAGAGCAGTACCCGTGCCTATGGGCAGCAATACAAAACATTTGGACCTAAATCTTTCTCTCATTTCTTGCTTCACTCTAGTCATTCTGAAATTGCTTATCAAAGCCCTCTCATCTGGGGATGAATTCACACCAAAACCCAATACCTGTACAATCCCTGATTTGGAAAGTCATAAATGAGGCTGAAGTCTTAATCTGAATTTTCTAAACATTTTTTATATTCAGATTTGTGCCATTTTAAGTAATTTCCATAGGCAGACTGACCAAATTTTCAGATACAGTTTTGGGTTCAATCCATCACTTATTCTAATACATTTACAGGAAAATTTATAGCTGGCAGGTAGAAAAATTCGTTGTGTTTTCAATAGGAACAAAGCTATTAATCAATGAAGTATGATATGTACACGTCACACACTTCAGATTTTTGTATGAATGTGCTAACCTATAAGTTCATTTAATGTGATTTTTCCTGTTGATTCTTTAGGAGATTGGCTAATACAAGAATTCCAATATTCCACTGAGATTCAGAAAACCACAAGAATTCCGTGACATGGGAATCAAAAAAGGCTATGAATATTACTTTTTAAAGGATATAATATATAAATGTAAAGATTTTTAAAGGATAAAATGTATCTTGCCCAGTGTTGAAGGCTGTGAACACAGACCATTTTACTCTTTTTGGCATGTCTGGACCTCTCCTTGGTTGGTTTTCCTGCAGTCCTTGCAATCAAATCCATGCAGATCTACACATGCACCTCAGCAAGGGACACAAGGATGAAAGCTCCTCATTTCTGCCTTATCTTCAAGTGAATGCATTCACTTTGTCACTTTGTGATGCTATCTTTGTATTTGGTCAAATCCCATAGCAACAGATTCTTACAACAATTCAAGTAAAAAGATGGCATTATGCCAAATCCTCAGACACTGTACATCTGCGCCCTTCAAAAGTGAAGAAGCCAGCCTGATTACTCCACCGAGGGTCTAGTTCTTTGAGTTTGGAAAAGTGCATTCCTATAGCTAGTTTAACCACTGCTAAATTTCAGCTTCATATGTATTGCCAGCCATGCTGTTTCGGGGAAAAAAAAAAAGTCTCTGCTATGCTCTGGTTTTGCATGTAAAATTACAGGGGGCAGTTCTGCAGGTAAAGCAGCGTGCAAAGGCAGTCCCTAGTATGGCAGTATATTATGACAGTGTTTATGTGAGCAGATTGTCAATAGTTTTTGGCCAAAGCTTCCTTAGTCTGGGCAATTTCTGACTCTGCAGGCTGATATTTTTTGTCAGTTCTAAAGAAGAGTAACAAATATACTCAGTTAACCCATTTCATGCAAAATAGGGCAAAGGAATTGCACCCAAGAAACTTGTGCCATGTTTGTTTTAATTTCATTCTTAAAACTATGATAAAATGATCAGCTGTTGAAGGAATCAAGTTAAATGTGTGTTAAAATATTGAGAACGTATTTTTGAAGCTTTTTACCAATTTACAGATCCCTTGTGTGATTTTATGAGTCATAACAGGTGGAGCAATGTAGTCCTAATGACAAATGAAGTGGTTAACCCCGCTTTAAAGAATTTTTTTAAAGGTACCACATCTTTATATCACTGGACTTGTCCCTTCTAATTTGACTGTTTAATACCAACTGGATATTTTATATTAACTGGTTTTGATCAGACTGGAACATGATTTAACTGAAACTTTACCAGTATTAGGGCTCTTCAAAATAACTTTCAACTTTTTGAATCACTGCTAATTTAATTAATGCTATCTATGTTAAATTTAAATGTATTTGGGGACTTACTGAGAAGTGCGTAAGGTAGGATAAACCTGGTCTTGTTCTCTTCCTAGAACTCTTCTTGTGGAGGTCCTCGTTCTCTCACCTTACCCTTACACCTGTGTGTCTTCGTTGCACTGATAACATAGGCCACAATGGACACAAAACATCTTTGTTTGCAGTGATTAGATCTCCGAAAAAAGAGTGTGGAATCCTGCATAGACAGGAAATACAGTAATCATAACAAGTGCTAACTGGGGGATGGATGTCAGCCATCGAAGCCCTGTATTCCTCAGTGACCTAATACCAGGAGAATCTAAAGGCCTTGTTTCAAATTGTAAAGGTCCAAAATAATGGGGATGTAATCTATTGCTGTTGCTGTTTGAAAGAAAGAGTCTCATAAATCAGAATTTAATTTAAAACAAACAGAAACATAGTTATTTAACGTACTCAAACATTCTCTCCCTGTGCTTGAAATCTAAGCACACCAGTGTTTTATTACTGCTTGAACAAAGAGTAAATGTATTATTTTCTTCTTTTCTATTGCTTTGTACATCTGCTAGTTACAGCTGGCTTTTAGCAACATTAGGAAAAGGAGAATTATCATATTCATGAATTCTTTGTTAAACCTCTGCAATAATAAATAGTAAAGATGGATTCATCAATGCCATCCTAGAGAGAAAATCTGATTTATGCTACTAACCTGATCCCTAACTGTATGTTTGAAAATTAGTTGGACTTTGAGAATATGAAGAAGAGAAAACAAGAGTTTTACTTAGGGGACTGTTTGAAAAAAAATTGAAATAAATAAAAAAATTACTCTCTGCTTCAAGAGTGAGCTGCTAATGAAAAGAAAACATTCTCCAGATTTGGTTTTCTTCTCTTTGTACATGTTGAATGGCAAACTCTGTATGCTTCAGATAAAAAGCATATTGTAAACATTGCTTTGGTAAAGATTTAGACATCAGTGGTACAGTGGAATCTCCTGCATAGATCCTGTACTGTGATGGAGTCTCACCAATGTCAAAAAACTATATAAAGAGAATCTTTGCCCAGAATATTGTATAATTTTTCATTAATTTTAACCTTAAATTTACAAATTACCATCTATTCAGAAGTAAGATACCTTCACTAGTTGGCCCAGCACATATTCTGCAAAACAGTAATGTGACTTCATGAGCAGCATAGTTGCTGTAATGATCGTGGTTATCTGAATCTAAGAATCAGCTAAATATCTCCAAGAGAAAATTGCATTAAACCTTATTTTTTTATCTAACAATTTTAACAAGTAGGAGTAAAAATAGCAGGGGGATCCATTATGGCAATAACTGAATTTTGGACAAAGTAGTAATATTGGTAAAAATAAGATAGTTGTAATTAGATATGTTCAGAATATACAGCAGGGCAGTGGGAGACAAATATGCATTAATCTCTCCTTCAGTAGTCTGTGACCACTGAAATGGATGATGGCTAAGAAACAGTTTTCTTCTGTTTTATTGTAGTTCCTTTATGCAACTTACATTGCCCCATCTGCCAGTATGGACATTGGACTTCATCAGAATAAGAAAAACATGATTTATAAGAAAATTGACCCAGCTTTTGAGGACCTTTTTGACCCAGCAGAAGAATATATTCTCACCATTCTCCTAGAACCGTGGATGAAGATGGCGGAAGCAGACAGACATAGTTACAGAAAGGTAACAGACCTGGATGACACCATGAAAAAGTCTTATGTCAGGGAAGAAAATCACAAGAGCCTTCATATGCAATCCTGTTGTATTTATAGTCAGGAAGGGAGAAGTATTACAAAATGTTTTGTTTACCCACTCCTTTCTGTGTTGATAGGTGGAGTAGGCTGAGCTCCTTGTGAAGAGCAGACAGCTCCTCTGAAAAGGAAGGTGCAAACTTCATAGACTCCTTGGCCTGTGAGCTGGGGAGGAATGCATCTTGATATGGAAAAATTTCTCTTTGCACTCAGCAAGCATCATATTTCTGGAATCTTACCATTGATCGGAAGTAATTTGTTTGTCATGGATTGCCCACAGGCACTTTGTATTTTTAATCATAAGCAGAAATAGGCTGTGTTTCTGAAGTGTCAGCACAGTGATACTAGCTCCATAGTAATTGTATCAAGAACTGCATCAGGTATCTTTTGGTGTTTAGAATTTAAGTGCAACTACTGCTTAGCATAAGAAGAAACGTGATACGGTGATGCAGCTGTATTTGTCCCAAACACTTTTTAGATTGCTGCTCTGCTGTGTAAGGGCTAGCTGTGCTTTGTAGGTGGCTCAGAGGTATACTCAGTTCTAATTCCAGAAAGCTCTGAAGGCTTGAACTGAGCAAGCTAATGCAGGTCAGAAGAGATGACTGCAATCCTGACTGCCTTTGACAAGTAAGAGCAAGAAGTGGTGGTGACAGTGGTTGATGCTGTGCCTCTCTGTTCTTTGTAAACTTACCTATAAGTTACCAGGTGTAGATCAAACTTCTTTTAGGTGCCACAATGTAACAAAGATGTAAAACTATTAGAAAGTGTCCAAAAAGGAGGGCAGTGAAGATTGTGAAGGGCTTTGAGGGGAAGCTGTATGAGGAGCGGCTGAGGGCACTTGTTCAGCCTGGAGAAGAGGAGACTGAGGGAAACCTCACTGCAGTTACAACTTCCTTGTGAGGGGAAGGAGAGCTTCTCTGAAGAAGACACTGGTCTCTTCTCTGTGGTGACAGTGACAGGACCCGAGGGAATGGCCTGAAGTTGTGTCAGGGGAGGTTTAGGTTGGATATTAGGAAAAAGTTCTTCATGCAGAGGGTGGTTGGGCACTGGAACAGGCTCCCCAGGGAAGTGGTCACAGCACCAAGCCTGACAAAATTCAAGAATCACTTGGACAATACTCTCAGACAGATGGTGTGATTTTTGGGGTGGTCCTGTGCAGAACTGGGAGTCGGGCTTTGATGATCCTTTTGAGTCCCTTCCAGCTCAGGATATTCTGTGATTCTAATTTCAAGTCTTTAACATCTCTCTTGGATGTGGAAGGAGAAACTTAAAATGGGAAATCAAGAATTGGAGGGCAGGAAGTTAGTTCTTGTTTTTCTCCACTATGACCTTAGATGAAGCATCTCCAATTTACAGGAAATACAGCATTTATTACTGATACTTCTATTAACTTGTATAGAGAACATGCCTGCACTACCTCCTGCAAAACATTTTGAAATCCTATTTTTGGTGCTATATCATGCATGCATGTATGAACAACTAGGTGAACAGATACCTAAAATCAAAGTTGAGAATGATCTTCTAAGCTTATTAGGTGGTGGCCAGTATTAAACATTTAGAAATGGAATATAAGAAGAGAAAACACCACAGTACAGTATGCCACATTCACCACTTTGCAACCAAAGAAGTTCATGGAGCAGAGGTCTTACCCACATTTTTGTATCTAATAGTTTTTAAAGAGGTTTTTTTTCCCATGAGTTTATGTAAATGTATCTTGAGTGATATATCTTCAGCCTCACTGTAGAAGTAGGTTCCATGTTTTAGTCCTGCAATAGGAGAAAAAAGTGCTTATCTTGATTTGTTTGCAAACCCCTCCCTGATAATTTCACCTGGTGCCCTAGTTTTGTATGTCATGAAGAACAAGTGAACAATTTTAATCTTGTCATATTTTCAATGTTGTTATGCTTTTGCAAGTTTCTGTCATATCCCACTTCAATTACACCTCCTTGAAACTCGAGAATCCTAGGCTGGTCTCTTCTCTTACAGGAAATGGTCCATACCTTTGTTACACTTATTGCCCCATCTTTATGTTCTATTTTACATTCTTTTGATGAGATACAAGCTGTACTCAAGGTCTGGATGCACTAAGGATTATTCCGTGGCAGAATAATGTTTTCTGTTTTGGTCTTTCTTCTCTTCCTAATTGTTCCTATAATTCTAATTGCCTTTTGACTCCTGGTGAACTTTGAGTGGCTGTGCAAAATGTAAGCTAATAGCCATCTGCCTGATTCCAAGATCTCCTTCCCAAGTAAAAACAACTAATGGAAAGCCCTCATTTGGAGCTCATTGGAATGACTTAATGTTTATTATCATTGAATTCAGCTGCCCTTTTATCATGCAGATGCTAAAGTGTCCCAAAATCCTGCAGCTTTACACAGTCAATTTAATTTTTTTGCTCTGTGGAATCATTTTGCAAACTTTGTTGTCTCCTCACTCACCTACTTTTCCATATAGTTACTGAATGTTTAAAAAAACAACCTCAGTGCAAATCCCTGTGAGACTCCAATAGGAACCCCACCCTACAATTAAAGTTATTTATTTCTTTGGTTTTGATTTTCTACCTTCCAATTAATTCACAAGGGGACTTTACCTCTCATCCTGTGATAACGTAATTTCCTTTAGAAATTTTGAAAGTTTGAACACTGATAAAACTTACTGAAATGCAATATACTAATCCAAACACATGTTCAAAATATTTTCTTCACTTTTCAGCATATTTTCTAACCTTTCAGATAAAATACTTTTTCTAAACTATTTCAGCTATAATTCTTTATGACCTGCAGAGCACTGTGTAATTGATTGATACTTTTATGAATCTGAAATTTTATTTACTTTCCATCAGACTAGTTTTAGTCTTTAGAAACTGTGTATTTTACATATGTATTATCAATATTAGTTGTCTAGTATCTATTGCTGGTCCTCACTGAGTCAAATGATCAGCTCAACTGAGTATTGTTATACATAATTTTTGTATGAAAAGGAGTCTACTTTGGAGCTCTCTCTGAATACAGTGTTTTCACTGCTCCTAGCAATGGAAGGGTTCCTCCAAAGTAAGAATTGAAAAGATATGCTTTTCCTTTAAGTTAATATGTGTGTCAGTTTATGTATCCTTGAGTTAACCGAGGGATAATCTATTGTCCTTTCAGTTTAGAGGATGTGTTGCTTTGCAAATGTAGTTTTGTGCAGACTTCTCAGTGCTCTAATAACACAAATATCTTAATCAGAGCATAAAAAACCAGAACTAAGACCTTTTGACTGCACAATACATGCATTTGTGAAGAGTTACAATACACAGACATACAGCGACCTGTTCTAGGAGGCACTAGAGTCTCTTTGTACTAGGCGCAGACTGATACTTAGGCACACTCCTTCCTGTGCACAAAAACAAGGTCTGCTTTGAATTTTGTTCAGTCCCTGGCTCTACTCTTCCCCTTTGTTCTACCCTATAGCAGGATATATTTGGCCCATAATGAAACAAGATAATTTTATCAAGAATTAGGTGAGTCCAAAACTTTTTATTTGGGATGTGGTCAGTATGTTTATCTACATTTTTTCTTTAAACGAAACATGAAAACAGGAGAGTTCCTTTTTATTGTTGACTCTCATCCTGCCTCTATCTTTTTGTCTTTAAACTTTTCAGAAAAATGTTCAGAATTATTTTACTCTTTACTTTTAAACTATGTTTTCTTTTAAGGGAAAAAATACTTTATAAGAGCACTTTATAAGTAGTGGAATAGAATCACACTGAGCCTGAAGAGATTCAGATAACACGGTGATTAGTGTGGTATTCCCATTTAGACGAATAGTAATCTAAACACTCTCTTCTTTCTTGTGCGTGTAAGCTCTTGTATAAGACAACCACAGCTTTCTAATCTCTGTAATGGACATTCTAATCAGTGTAAGGCATTGGCTCAATTTTGCTAAATATCCTAAAATCTGAATTTGAATGGTTTAGTCAGCTGAGAGGGTCACGAAGATAGCCCCTGTGCACTTACTGATTATTTGCACATAACATGGAGAACTGCCCTAGTTATATATATAAAGCTTGTAATTAAGTTAAAAAATGCCAATACTTCCATGAGTTCAAATCATGCACAATTTATTAGTTAAAGCATTACCTGCTGTAAAACTGAGGAAGGGGACAAGCTGGAAAGTCTGAAAGCTTTCACCTTCATTGTTTAGATTTTTTAACATCTTTCTCATCTTAAATTTCTGTTTCTGGAAATCTGTGGCACTCTGTCTCTTTGACATTTTCCATTAAGAGTCATAGTTTTCAGAACTGTTTTTCTGCTTCTCAGTGGCACTTTGACACATGATTTGCTGGTAGAGACATCAAGTAAGTCTGACACAAGATACACAATATAATGTATATATACAATATACACAATGTATTATATACACAATATAATTTAGCCATTTTTTAAATACAAAGTTCTTTTCTTAAAGATATAGTTAGGTTTTTTAGTGGTGTGTTGCAGAAATCTATATCTGATCCTATAAAGATAGGAAAATTTTGTTCTACCAGTGCTTTTAATAGAATTGTTTCTCAGAAGAACGTAACTTCTAGTGTCATCTAAACATCAGTCTCATTACTGGCAAATTTATTCTTTTCTATCCATCCATTGTCACTGGCAAAGTGCCCATGTAGTTCTCCATCTTTCTATAATGTGTACTGTAGGGATGATATAAGATATTTTTATTAGGTGGAGTTGGTGGAAGAAACTCGACAGCTGGACTCCATGTGCTTTAGAAAGCTCCAGGCTTTGCATCAAGCGAGTGGTTCCAAGAAGGATGAGGTAAGACAAGTACCTACTAATAAAAACAAACCCTTTTTCTATCAGAGAGGGTTAACACTTTGAGTATCAGCTATGAAAGAGTGACTACATTCCAGTTAAAAGAAGCAAATAGTCCAATTTCTACCATTCATTTTGGGGACTGATTGACAGCCATTGGTGTTAATTAGATATATGGGTCTTCTGTCAGTTATATCAGCATCAGACCACTGTATGATTGGAGTCAATGAGACAGTTCCCACTAAAGTCTGTGGAATGTATTTTGGGCCCTTAATCTTGAGCAAATGCCTGCATTTCAGGTAAATTACAGGTATATATTGGTTTATTTGTCTATGGAGCTGGCACACAGTGGTATTTTTAAAGCAAACATAAAAGTAAAGCTAACTAGGAGCTGGAGCCTTAACTCAATTTATTTTCTCAGCAATCAAAAAGCTGTTTTACAGAGACAGGTTCTCTAATGCAAGGATTATTAGACTGAGCAAAATATAGAGGTGAAAAAAGCAGTTATGCAAGCAGAATAATTTTTTCCTTCAGAGTACTGTTGCTGACACTGGTCTGCCGTCCTGCCCTGATGATCACCACTTGGGTCAACTTCCCAAAGGATTGGCAGGTCCTAGTCTGTCTGACATGATCCATGACAAAGAGAAGTTAAAACAGTTCTGGGCTTTTCTTAATGAGCATTCTGCTGGGTATGTTTCTTCATTATTATTATTTTACCCATTTCTAAGTTCAGAAGGAATCTTTGATGGGGATCTTGGCTATCTAAACATTCACAGATTGTAGTCTTTTTAAAAAATGTATTGGCATATTTGTGAAATACAAATGCACATTGTTCAGACAACTGAATTGTCTTAATATTTTGGGGGTAAAAATTCTCTTATCATAACATGTTTCTACTACAGTTCTGCTTTCCATTTCTGCATTGATTACTGGCAAACCCCTGAGTGGAGCAACTAGCCTCTAATTAGAGTAAAAAAGGTCTAGATTTTTCTACAGATTCAATTTAGTACATTTTATAAATTAAAGCTGGATATTATAAAAATGTACAAATAGTAGAAGACAGACACATTATTCTCACAGTGCAAGAGGAACCACAGTTTTATTTTTGTTGAACTGACTTAAGTACCAGCCTGTAGCAGGTACAGTTTAGGCAGGGTTTTTGAAAAAGTGAGCCTGTTTCTGGTGTTCTTTTTTCTTTTTTAGTCCTTAAGTTATAATTTCCTTCCTTTAACCCAGGTTCCCATGAGCTGATGCTTTGCATATTGCCTAGTGCTTCGAGTCAAGCACTGATACAATTTTGGATTGGATATTGGTCAGCTTTTTCAAAAGTGTCCAGAGATGGGAATGGGGCACAGAACTCACCTGGTCAAGACTCCATGTCATCACTTCTACTTATCATCTTAGGTTGTTTTTGTAGTCAGAGAGAGAAATAGAGTTCTGGACACATTTCTTCTAGTTCTGAAGGTAACATCTAAAACCAGTTTGGATGGATAATTCCTAAGATGGCTATTTCTTCTCACTGACTACAAAAGGACTGTAGATAATAGATAGTCTCATGCTGTGGGTGCCCATAGTCAAGTGACTTTTGAGTTAGTTGTCTAGAGCAGTCATCTTCAAACTTTTTTGATCACATACCTCATTTGTAAAAAATTTTTGAGCATGGACCCTGATATATTTAATTTTTTAAACATTGCATACGTGTGCTGCTGAAGTTATAATCTTTTCTTCCTGCCCCTCAACAAATGGTCTTGAACACCCCCTGGGGTGTACACACCCCACTGTGGAGACCACTGGTCTTGGGATCCTCTCTAGCTGAGGAAATGGTAGGAATCAGCAGGTAATAGGTCACTGGCTAGGATGAGGTCACAGACAAGTTCCATCTTAAGTGGTAGAGCCAGGCAGAGAAATGTAAAAATTCATAATGAAGAAAAACGTTTGAAAAAGTCTCACAGAATTGTTTTAGAGTTGGGTCCAGACCTAGTAACTCTGTAGTCTACTGGCACACTACAGTAAAGGTGCTTAATGGTACTGTAAGCTGAAGGGATACTAGAACTAATGCAGCCCAGAAAATTTCAGAAAAAACCAACAAATGTTGTCATTTACATGTTCATCAAAATTTATGGTTCTGGTATTTCCAGCTATAGGTGATCTAAATTTCAGGAAGGACAGGCTGCTAAGTATCTGTGCACAAATTCTGTTAAGAAACTAAAAAAAATTCAATTAATTAATACTTCATTAGATATAAAGGACATATTCATACCTTTGCACCACAATTTGTGTTACTTTGAGTTAGCGGGTTACCACTTGTTAGTCTCACCAGACTTGTTGATTATGCATGTGCTCCTAATCTGTTAAAAAAGAAAAGTGCAGTAAGCCAGAATAAGCCACCACTGTAAACAGTTTAACTAACACACTTTAAGATTATGTTTTACTTTTTAAATAAGATGCAGTTGTCATAGGTAGATGCCAAGGAGTTACTCCATAAACCACAGTAACTTGGATCCCTTGCATTTGGGTGAATTTATTCATGTTGTGATGAACTAGGAAATGAAAGAATTTCAGTCTCAATAGATCTTAGGTCTGTAAGGGTCTCAAAAGAGAGAAAGGAGAACATCTGTTCTTAAATCAGTTGGATGCTTTCGAAAGTTTTACCTGTAGATTAATACTTTGAAAAAGCCAGTTATTAACTGAGTGGAAAAGTGAAACAGATTTGTCTGAATTTAATGTTTCATATTTCTTGCTGCAAGTACAGTGAATGTCCTCATTAAAATGCTTGCAAGACTTCAGCTAATAAGATACCATCAGAAAGCAGTCATATAAATGAAACTGAAACTGTAGATATGTCACTTATTCTGTCTTCTGATTTAAAGAACAAAACCATTCTCTGAAAAAAAACTTAGGTTGAGAATTGCAGATGGAGATTATTTGTCACTGACTATGAATAATGAAGTAAGTAGTAGAATCAATAATTTTTGAAAAAAACTCCCCACAAAAATCCCTGGAAACAAATTTTATGATAAATTTTTTTTGTCTGTTTGATTGCAGACTGACTTTAGCACTTCATGCAGTGTACGAAGGGGGTGATTTTTGAGGCTGGTGTCATCCATGCTCCTTTCTCAGGTGATATGACAAGGGGACAGAAGAGAAGGTGTCAGCTTGTCTCTCAGTGGCTCACAGCCCCAGTACTGGTTCAAATTCTCATCTGTTTAATTTTTCATTCTCTCTGTGAACTCTACACTCTGGTTCATGGTTCTGGTGGATTTAGCAGAGGCATATTAAGGAGGTTACTCCTTTCAGGGTACCCCAAAAGGCACCCTAAATGAGATCTCTATGATGTATGCTTGATCAACCTCTTTGGAAAGTGCCATGGTCTCACCAGATGGTACTAGGAAAAAAAAAACCTTTAAAATTTCAGCCCAATCTGACCTGGTATTTAGGTCTTGAATACTTTGTTGGCTTGTGGTTAAACAAATAACTCCTAGAATATTGGTGAAATTAACTCAATATTGAAATAACATTCTGTTTAAATCTATTTGTAGCATGGATCTCATGTGCTGGCTAGATATTGAAGAGTTCAGAAAGATGCTCCACGAGGATAAAGAAAAAAGTGATGAAAAATCTAAGGACATTGAAAACAAGTACTTAAACAACGAGTATTTCTTTGGACCCAACAGCCCAGCTACCAGAGAGCAACAAGAAAAGGTATCAGTTACAAAACCATTCGTAAAGAACAATCACACTGAATGTCACTGAGATAAAAGTCCACAAGCATGTTTGCTCCAGTTTTTCCCCAAGCTATCTTCTCAAATCTTACCTATATTTTTGGCCAGAAATCTGGTTCTGTTCTGATTGCAGAGGTCCCTTCCTTCTTTTCCAGGTTCTTCCTCCCTGCCCCTTACAGAATATCTCTCTTAAACCCTGATCTGAGACCACAGCCAGAGCACGCACAACACTGCTCAGAAAAAGTGTAAAAATGGCTTTCAGGCGCAGTGACTTGTTCCAGCTTTCTATTTTAGTATGTCAGTAAAGCCACAGACAGTAAGTCTGAGCTGTGGTACTCTGATATATCTTGAAACTTAAGCAATTTACTTGGTCAAGCTTGGGTATTATTTTGCTGAGTCTGTATCCTATTATAGGTAGGGACAAATGTAATCTGTTCCCTTTTATGAAAAGTACATGTGAGCCTTGGGTAAGCATGCATTAAATGCTTTGCTTACAATTAAGCTCATGCTTTGCTAAATCAAGGATGTAGAGAGATAAAGGATTTTTAGTATACACAAAAGTTTATGTCATGTGTTATTGTATTTGGATTGCTTAGCTAACGCATTCAGGTGGAGGAAGGAGACAAATCCTTCATGATCAACTGTCACCAGCGGTTCTGCTAGAAGTTCAGCAGTGCGTCCAGAAGAGATTAGAAAAACAATGGCTGCCATTGTTCCTGGCAGATGAACACTGTGGGGCCGAGGGACAAGCAAAGGTAATTTTTTAACAACAGCAACACATCCAGACATTGTTTTTTGTTTGGCTCATAATTTACCATTGGGATAAAAAGGTTCAGAGGAAAAGCAGCCCACAACTCACTTTCAGTTCACATTGAAAGAGATGCATGTACAGGTTGAAACATTTAGCTTGAAAATTTTGAAGGCAGTTCCTCTGAAGGCTTAGCTTAGCTGACAGTATTATTGTTAGATCCTAAATCTGAAAGAGCTGGTATTAGCTCTGCTGCCAGGCAGGCTACCAGGAGAGTCAACTAATCTTTGCTGTAGCACTACACTCTCCATGTGCCATTTTGGCCTAGCCATACAGTTGCACACTGAAGAAATGCTGGTTTGTGTAAAGGATTTGCCCAAGGGGACCAGAACACAAGCAAATGAGAGGACTTCCCATGCTGTAATTCTTTCTCTCTCTTACGGTGTCCACGTTTTCCCATCTGGAGCTGCAATGCCTGTAGAAATTACTTCAGGACTTGTGAAATGCTGCTTAGTGGGGAGGTTAACTGCTATAAGCCTTGTTCCAATTGGTTACTTCAGAAAGTTGCCAGAAAACTGGGAGTGCTGGCTCATTAGAAAGACTGAAAATCTGCCTTTTATGAGTGCCTCTGTGGCGGTGATCTGTGTAAGGAGATCATGCTGCTGGTGACAGATGCAAAGAGACATGTTTTTCTGCATTTCCACAACAGCTCTGACATGCAAATGCCACGGCAAAAGAAAACTTCACAGTTCCACCAAGCAGACACATATGCAACTGCATTGATTCATAAAACTTGTTTTTTGTCATCTTTATAACAAGAAGGTTGTCAGAAGTCCTATGAACTGGATCCTTTCCATCTATTCAGAAGACTAAGGAATGTGAAAAGTATAGGTTCTGACAAGACAAATTGTAATTTTAATAATGATTATGTAATTAAATCAAAATTTTCTAACGCTCTGCCCTTTTAAGCTGAACTCTGCTTCTTTTACAAGCCCTGGGACAAGACTATGTAATAAGGCTAAGCTGTTTGCAGGTCTAGAAGCTAACTCATGCCTCTTGCACCTGCTGCACTGCACTGGCAGGGAGAGGAGTCCAGGTAGTTTAGAAAATGTTGTATTCAAACAGTTTACAGGAAAGACATACTTCTAATGAGCTTTTAGTCTTTTCCTAGATCCATTTATGACTAGCTGCTCTTTTTTCTTTCTTATTGCAAATTCAGAGGATGAAAAGGTCCTTTGAAGAAAGTGTTTTAGAAGAAATGAAACCAGATGACATTCTCCACTTGGCTTCATATTTCATAATGACCCAATACTGTGGGCATGCTATGTAGTCCTTATTCAGAAAACCTGCCCTTGATTTGAGGTGTATTTTTGCTACAAAAAAGTTGCAGGATCAAGTCTGTATTTCTGATACAGCCATCCAAAGGAATGAAAACTGTTTCATACTGGGAAAAAAAAAAAAAAAAAAACCAAAATTTTTTCCTAACATAAGTGGTCCCTCGTGGGTAAAGTGAAACAATGGAAGTGCACAGTTTCACTGCTGTTGCTTCTTGTCTTCTCTAACTCCCCAGTCTTAATGAGCAGGTGCTCATTTATAGCTGAAAAAGGGCTGGCATTCAGTGTGGCTCCACAATTAGTTTCAGACATAAAATCCAAACAAAGACATATAAATTATTCTACCACCGTGATCTTTATCATTAGAGGGCTAAACAAGAAAAAATAGTTAAAAAAATACAATGATAATATTCTTTTCAACTGTAGATAAGGGACATAACTGAAGATCTTTTACACAAAGACCAGCAGAAGACAACCAGAATATGGAAGGCAAGTGAAATTTACTGTGTCTCTTGTGTCTGCAGTATCGCTGTCTTTTTCATTTGGACCTTGCACATTCTTCACAATTTCCCTCTTGACAGTGTGAGGCCCAAATGTAATGCTGTCAAAAGCAGCCATGATTGTATTGGCTACAGTGGACTGATTACTCATATTACTCCTGAATTTAGCTCCCTGCTGGATAGTCATGGTAAATTTCACTCCCTTCATGGCTGGAGAGGTCATACTAGAAAGAAACATGTCTCTTGTCCTGGGCTTTGGAGCACTCAACCCTCCTCAAACTGATATTGTACCTTTAATTCACATTTATCTGTATTTTGCATGCAGTGGACTTATTGGGACAAGCTGTTCATTCCAGCATCTGGTAGTTTATTTATTATTGCAAGTGGATTACGTGCAGACACAAAAGGGAATGTGAAGTATGCAGTGGAGTGGGCAGGTTTAATCATATCTCACAGTGTCTGTTTCATTTAGAATTGTATTTTAATCTCACAGCACTGAGATAATATCAAATTTAAACTTCTTAAACCTTTGTAATAATACATGTCATCAGATGTTTGCCAGTTTTTTCCTCTTGAAGAGCAGTGAACTTTTTGTGATTGCCAACATACAAGCTGTATACATTTGTTCAGTTGAACTTTTATTGTCTGTTGAAATCAAACTGGAGACCCGGTCACCAATTATCCATGCAAACCATCAGCACAAAAGGGATCCAAAGTGCATGTGGGTTCTGTTAACTGAGTTTTCCCTTTGTTTGTCAGGAAGATGGTTATTTTCCATGTTCTGCTTCAAGGTTGTTGACCCATAAAATAAGCACTTTGTATATTGGTATAGGGATGGGAGCAATGTTTTGTTCTTCCCTTCATGCATATGACCCAGAAATAATTTTTCCCAAAAGTTGTCTAAATCCTGGTCACAGGGGATAGAACATGTTTGGAGAATTGGAGAAGGACTGAGAGGATCCCACCCTACTGCCTAAATTGAGCTGACTTTATTTTAACCAAAGAACTCTCTGGACAGCCACCACCCTCCCTCTCACAAGGGTAGACTCGCCCCGGCAGGCTCTGTGGCAGGACACTAAGCATAACCCCTGTTTTTAAGAGAGGCTACAGAAACCCTTTCAGCTTAGGATCAGGTTAGATTTCCAGGACTGTTGGCAACAACTGAAAAATGGTTCTGTCCCATGCTGACCATTGAACAGCACTCCACCCCTCCAGGACTTCAAGAGTTTTAAACCACTGTTAGAAGATGGTTTTCATTCATCCATCTGATAACAAAAGGGGGTTGTTTGGCTTGCTCCTCAGTGACAGTACAAGAACTGTTTGTTCAGGAAGACAGGCCAACATGAACTTCATTTCAAACAAACTGTCTCTGAGTAAGCCATCTTTCTTTCTCCACCCTTTCCTGGCTGCCTACTGTTCTGTGCTTGGCAGCATGAGGATTTCCAAAATGTCTCAATGACTCTAAATTCTATTTTACTGTTGGTAGCTTTATTCCACAGAGAGCAAACTCTCTGGCTTCTGTTGGTGATCATGGCAACACATTTGAAAGCTCATTTTGTTGGTAAGATCCTTGTCAGAAGCATTTTACAACTCTAAGCTGTGTGGTTTGTGTGTTCCTTTTTCTTTGTTTGTTTGCACAAAATTCAAACTGTTCTCTAGAAAAGTAGCCCATTGCCATAATCAATAACAATAGCTGTTTCCATATTTTATAGTATGTAGTCATATGGTCTAAATCATTGTCAGTCATTTCCTCTCCCATGATGTCTTCCAAAAAATGTTCCCCAAACCAAACTGGAAAAAAAAAAAAAAAGAAGTAAAAAGAAGAAAAGAAAGAAATGAAACCTTGCCACATTTTATTTTATCCATGTCATAGACTCATAAACTACTGAAAGTTAGGGTCAGTGGAAAGATAAGAATCAGACAGTTTACGCTAACGAATGCCTTTGTTATTGCTTTTTGAATCAAAGTTTATTCGGTGCATTTATTTCCTCTTTTGACAGCATGTGGACAATACGTGTGTTTCTTCATCTAGTGACATAATCACTTTCCGCAAAACGCTGTTGGATCCAGTGACAGCAAATCTGTTTCAACGCTTTGTGTCACTGCAAGGAGACCTTCTGGGGAATGGAGTGCAATTTTGGCAAGAGGTGCAAAAGTATAAGGTATGGTGGTAGAATGGAGCAAGGGGAATAGCATTCAATTTGTAAGCAAATGCATCCATTTCTGCAATTAGGGGAATTTTAACAAGAATATCTTTAGGCATTCAGTTGTTCATAGTAAAACCTCTTTCACTGTTTATACTGGTTTTTAGTTTTAGTTTATACTGGTTTTAGTTCAGTGAAGATCCTCACTTCTTCAGGGTAGCTATTTTTAACTCAAATGTATTATCCCTGAAGTTCTTTATGCTTCTGCAAACTGTAACATTCTTCTGAGTCTCTAAAGGGATACTATATATATATATATATATATATATATATATATATATATATAGATATATATATATATATATATATATATATATACACTAGCTAATGCCCAGAGTTGGTATATATCTGTTGAGCAACAGAAAATATGCAAGCATTTAAAATGTTCATTCTGTCTTTTTAGCTACATACTGTTAAATAATGGGATTATTGCTGAATTTGGGAAATCCTCAGAAATCTCCAAAAAGAAATAACTTTTAAATTCAATCAAATCTACAGATGTAAAGATAATATCTACCCATAAAGCATCTCTGTACAATGCAGACCCCAGGACTTTTGACTTCAGCTGAGGATGGGATTAAAGTGAAATGTGATGGGGAGGGTCAGCAGGAATTCTCTCTCTCCCAAATACATGTACTTCTGTGAAATGTCTGCTGTGTGGGTTGAAAAACAATGGGAAACCTCTGAAGTGAGCCTTTCAATCACACTGCCACTTTCTAGTAGCATCCTGAATTTAATGCAGGGACACCACATCTTTCCTTTTGCCTCTGGGATATTCCTGATGTAAAAGTGCTACCAGAGTGCAGAGCCTTTCCTGGGCTCCTGGACACATCTTGTGTGCACATGGCAGGCGGGGAGTGAGAGGTTAGCTAACATGCTCAGAAATTAGGAGGTAAACACAGCTGATGCTGCAGTAGCACTTGGAGATCCTCTGCATACATTTGGGTGCATTTTCACTGCTAATTTTATGAGTTTGAATTTCGGGGTTTGCTTTAGAAGCTGACACTCCTCTGTTTCCAGGGATCAATCTTTCTTCTTCGCTAAGGCTCTGATCCCCAAGTAACGAATCATCAGCTGAAATGCTCTCTGGGGGTGCTGCTTTCTCTCTTGTGGTTACAGTGACTAGCTTAGACTAAAAACCTAATATGAAGGCACCCGGTGTTCCATGACCTAAATCTTTTTCAAAATATTTGAGATTTTTTCAGATTTGTGACTCTTCATTACTACATTATGAAGGACATGGAAACTTTCTGCAAATTAATGTGCACTGTAGTTTAGACTCTTTTCCCTGTAGATTTGCTCTCTGAAGAAAGCCTTCATTGTTTTTTGTCCCAACCCTTCTCCTGCATTTATGTTAATTTTATTTGTCTTCCTATCAAGAAAAAGTACAGTCTGACCATATTTCTCCATGCATGTGATTTGTCATGGTTGGCAGTTGATGCTCTTTATAGAAGCAAAGGGCTGGAGCAGTAGGAGTGTTGTGGGTCAGGCTGAACTGGAGGAATATTGCCAAAGGCGTGGGCAGCACTCTGCACAGTGTATACTTGTACTGTCTGAGCCCTATCATGCCATCAGTTTAGACAGAATCCCTTTAGGAGTCAATGACTGCATTGCTCCCTGTAACCCATCAGGCTGGCGGCACATCTTGGGACAATCCAAAACCATGATTTTTTTTAAAAATAAATACGAAGAAACATAAATCTGTGGATCATTTCCATCTGTTCCTCTATGCTCAGTCTCATCTCTCTTTGTATCATATGGCTTGTTTGCCTTTCCTCTTACTACAGCTCTCCGCTTTCTCTTCTATGCTAGATGAGCAAAGGAAGCCATAATATATTCTTTGGATATATTGAATATGTTTTTGTATTGCCTTACTTTCTTTATTATAGCCGTTATCCTTCTTTTTTTCCTTGTCAGAACTGAAAAGTATTAATAATAAGCAAATTCTTTCACATACCACATTTCTGGTTAAAAGCCCTGTTTTTAATTTTTTTGCAAAATAAATATCCAGCCTCCTATACCAAAACTAAATGCAGATTCTTCATTTAGAGAGCTCTCTTCCTGAAAATTCTCTGGAGTGCTCATTGTGTCTCTAGTAGGTGTATGTGATAGTCTCCTGGTGTTATAGAAATTTCTTGATGTTTATGGATAGAGGGAAAGTTCGTGTTTCAAAGGGTTTGGAGGAAGTTCTTTAAATTATTTTTCCTTCATGTCAAAGTCCAATGGTAACATTCTCAGAGCATCAAAACTCAGTAATAACAGGTGTTCCATCAGAACAATAGGATCACATGAAAAAAAGAGTAGAAAGCCCCCAGTGTTCCTCTGAGATCTCACTTTTATAAGTTCAGGTTCATTTTGTATTCTGTTCTGCACAGAGTTCTTTCAAACCCCAGGTTTCTGTGCAACTAGAAAATCTTAATGAATGGTGAAACTAGAAGATTTCAATAAATAGGAGATTGTACTGGTAGCTGAAGTTGTCCCCCTTGTGCCAATATTCCTTGTACCCTCTAAATACCCTCTTTCGCTGGAGCATTTAGAGCATTTCTTTGTCTTTTCGTTACCATGGCTATGCTAGTCATAGCAGACTTATTGTGAGAACCAGTGCATTTCGCACCTGTAGGTGTTTTTCTCTTTTCAGAAATGCCTCCTATTTGCCAGTAATGCACTTAAACTTAAAAACTATTCTGTTCTGTCAGAATGTTCAGGCAGAGATTACCACCCAAAAGCAGTGATTGCTGTATATCTGCATTTGCAAACCAGAAGTCCCACTCATGTCATAACTATGGCTTTGACCATTCACATTTGCTATACAAATTTTGTCCTACATACTGAAGGAATCTATTGTATAATTACTTTTGTATGACTATTACTCTTTGATCACTGGGCCTCTGTAAAGGGCCTTGCCTCTCTCTCCATCGACTGCAAATGCTGTTTTTCATCTTTCAGGACTTGTGCCATTCTCACTGTGCTGATGCCATAGTCCAGAAAAAAATCACAGCTATTATCAACTGCTTTATTAATTCTGCCATACCCCCAGCTCTGCAGATTGACATCCCAGCTGAACAAGCAAAGAAGATTTTGGAGCACAGGAAAGAACTAGGACCTTACATTTTTAGAGAGGCACAGGTAAGAAGCTGGGTGAATCTCTGTAATAGGTCTAGCCAGAGTCTGCATGCCTGATTTTAAGAACAGTCTTTGCAAGCCCAGGCTTACGTGTGGAGTCGTAATTGTCACATAAGCAACAAAGAGAGACTTCAGGCATATGCTGCTCAGTAAAGGTGGTTTCTGACAGCTAGCTGATCCTGGAAAGGTGTTATCTAGGTCTGTGTTAGCAATTCTGGCAGTAGAAATGAATTCTGTGTTCCTAATTGCTTGTTCTCTACCACTTGATTAACGTCAGAGAAGTAATTTGTAGTTAGAAAGTCTGTAGTTTTCATGGTTTATGAAAAATGCAGATGCGAGTAAAGCACAGAGACAGCTTAACTTGCTGAATCTCTTTCCCTTCATTATTACAGAAAGTGGGTATTAAATGGCTGTAGACAATTTTCTCTCTGATCTTTGTACTATTCAGACTGAACAGCAATTTGTGAACCTTTACTACAGACTTTCTTATCTCTTGATACTGCCTTGTCTGTCTTATCTTCCAAGTTAGTTGTTCTTCTTTTCCTGTAAAATTGCCACCAATGCCTTTAAACATCAACTCGGAGTCCATAAAGTGTTTGGATGACAACAGATAAATGTTTTGTAACAGAAAAGGGTTTGCATAGGTTCAAAGGGAAACAGAGGTTTCCTTTCAGCCTTAGTAAAACCCCAGTGAACTCCAGAAATAAGGCACAAAACCAAAGGAAGAACTTGGCTAAAAAGCTGTGACTGGAACCTGACAGTGACTCACTTGTCACTTGCAAGTCCATTGAGCCAGAAGCAGCAAGGTGCTGAGCATGCTTGGCAGTTTGGAAGCCAAGTTTCTCAATGTGAATTAAACATCTAAATAAATTGAAAGATGTGAGCCTTGGTACGTGCAGCAACAGAATTTACTGAGCCCTTCTGTTTGCTTTTCTAAAATTGTTTTCCTTATTCCAGTTCAAAAACGACCCTGTGAGAGATTATATCATTTTAAAATTATCCAAGATTTGCTCATAGATCTGTAATGTGGTTTAAGAGCCTTTCCAGAGGCAAAGAAGGATTTCCTTTCTCTTAAGGAGGGGAAAAAAAAGTTCTCTCCCTAATGAACTGAATAGTTGAAATATTTGAGCACAACAGTGGTGCAAAAGCAGTTCTACTGGTGTGTATTTTATCAAGAATACTTGTTAAAAATGATGGATGTTTTCATTAATGCAAACAATTGTTTAGGGAAATATAAAAAAAGAAAGTGCCTTTTAACAACAGTGTTTTAGGAAGGTTTCTCACCAGTAATAAACACACTGATGAAAAGCATGTGACGAGCAAAGCTGGGCTGAAATGTCAGGACAGAATACGTGGGAGGAACAAGGCTGTGTGTTCAAAAAAATAGTTATTTCATTCTCATGGTAAACTACATTTTATTTTACAGTAAACTGTTTTTTTAATATGGTCAAGATTGACTTTCTTTTATTCCTGTGCAGATGAGTGTTTTTGCTCTTCTGTTTAAATTTTGGCCAGAATTTTGTAAGTTGCAAAGCAGTTCGGATAGTGATAAAATTCTACTTGCCTTGGAGAAAGAAAAGGAAGGAGAGATGCGAAAGAAGGAAGGGATAACAGCAAAGGTAAGGTTCACAAACTGCATAAAAACTTGTTCATGAGCAACTATGCGTGAATTAAAAGATCCCTTTGTCATCCTGATCCAAAGCTACCAGATCTTTTTGTTAGATTTCAAACTTTGCATGTGACCCAGTCCTAGGATGATTAATTCCCAATCCTGCCGATGCATATACATATGTTTAACTTGAAGCAGATGAGTGAATGGAATACTCCTTTCATTAAGTAGAGGGAAAAATGTGTTCTAGTCATCTTTTGTGCCAAGAGAAGAGTGAAAAAGAAGGTTGAATTTAAAAAAATAAATCCGTGTATAGTGGGTAACTGCAGACCTGCTTGCACTATCTTGTTATATTGTCCTACCTTAGAATTTACAGTTCTGGATCACTATTGAAACCAAACCAAACTCAAAATTGATTTCATATCTGTTTTTCAGAAAGCAAATCTGAAAAATCTGTGCATTATTTAAAAAAATATTTATGTGCTAATTACTTTGCATAGTTTTTGCCTTTTCTTGAGTATTTCTCATCTTTGACAGTGAAATTGTTAGACTGTTCACAGTGAGTTTCCAGACAGTTTCAGTGCCTTAACAGAACTGTGATCTCTGCAGTGGAATGCTTTGTAACATTGTTTTTCTTGGACTTTTTAATTAAAAAATAATGAATTTCTTTTTCTATTGATTATAGGCTTTCAAACAGTTTATTTTTTATGAAATACAGTTGTTTCACCAGCTTTGACAGGAGAGCATTCTTTCAAGGGCAGAGAAATTACTGGACTTGCAAACTATCATAAGTAGCATTAAAAGACCTTTACATATTTTAAATACCATGTACACATGTGTTGTGATGTTACTTGTGATAAGAACCACATGAGTACCTGGACAGATAAAGACATATGCCCATCAGAACATGTACATGTTCTTTTAGGCACATAAAAGCTGAGGACCAGTGAAGCATTACTCAAGGCCACACACCAATGTCAAGGGAAGTCTAAAATCCAAGAACTCATGTTCCTTCCTCCAGGGCACATTGTCTCCATACAGATATGTCTGGCAGGGCCATTGGCAATACTTATACTGCAAGAGTGCAATATTTCAAAGTAATGCACTTTTGCGTTTTCACAGACTTATTTTTTCCATCTGTTTGTTGCCTGTCTATAAGTTTTCTGATTAAGATCAAGGAAGTAAAAAGCAAATCTTGGCCAGGAGGGCAAAAGCCTAGCTTTTATGGAGAACAAATGGGAAAGGTGAACTCCCCTTCTAAGCTGGAAAACAGAGTAAGAAATTTTAGAAAGTGACAGGCAGAGAATACAGTTCAGTAAACAGTTTGCAGACTATTCTTCTCACAAAAAAATGATCAGTAAACCAGTTACCTTTTAAAATTTCTTGAAAGAATAGGTGGAACAGATAAATTTTTGAAATGTTTTTGAAACCCTTTTCCTTTTCTGTTATTGTTTAAAGAATTTGCCATTTCCTGTTCTCTTGCCTGAGATTTTTGTCCTCTTGATGACAACATAACTATTCAAATGATTCAGTGTCCCTGAAGGATACTGATAAGGTTCATCTAACATAAGCAATAGCAGGTTCACTTGGCAGCTTGTGGAAGGTGGTGATTTCTTGGCATTGAAAATAAGGTATATGCTCCTCTGCCCCACCAGGCTCATGCTGAATGAGAGAAAAGCTCTGGCAAGGGTTAGAAACAACTTTTCTTATATATATTTCTCCTCCACCCCACAAATCAGTTGCTATTTTGGGTTTATGTCAAAATGAACAATCATAGTAATGGGGGAGGCATTTGCTTTCTTCTTCCTCACAAATGTGTCCCTGGGGTGCTCAGTCTACCTGGGCTCACCTCAGGTGTAGAACTGAATGGATAAGAATTGGACTTCTGTGTAGTATAATGGAAAAAATGGACAGATAAGGAACTTTTCACTGAACAGTGATGCATAACTTGGCATTATTTAACTTTCTCAATATTTTTTCTGTGTGCCTATTTGTTACTTACAGAGCAAATTCTGTTGAAGGCTTCCTGGCAATGGACTTGTTCCTTGTTAACTTCTAGATGCATGTGTCACATGTTTTAAAATATACTCGTCACTTTTTGCAGACTGCCTTGATGCCAGTGCTAGTAATTTGTTGCATAATTGCACTTTATGAGCAAGGAAACAGGATAGTCTGATCCTTTTCCAGATATTTCAGGGACTTGCTAAGTGACTTTGAAAAAAATTTCACCTTTCGCCCCCCCCCCCCCCCCCAACTTTCTCATTTGCAACATAAGAGAGTTATATTCTTGGAGATGTTGGGGGGTTAACTATGTGAGGTCAAATATGAACATTGATTAGTGTTTATAAAGAATTTTGGGAGCATCAGACAGAATGTGCAAAGGTGCAGCCTCTGTAAAACACACAGGCAACATGAAAATGACAAATAATCAATCACCAGAGCAGTTTACAAAGGGTTACAATGTCTTGTTTTTCACTGTAAATGTTTTAAATCAGACTGTATGTCTTCCTAACTTGTATACTATAGTACATTCACAGCTACTGGACCAAGCTGGAACTACTCACCACAAATGCTTTGCTCTACAGTTATACGTGAGACCAAATTGGAGGCTCAAAATGTCCTCTGTATCTGTAAAATATGTTCTGTTTCAGATCTGCCCTGTTACTTAGCTATAGTTTGGAGCAGGTATTGCATCTGAGAGGAGGATGGTCTGCAGGAGTGTAGAGGCCAGGAAACATCGACTAGAACAAGGAAATGCTTTAAAAAAGCAGTATTGCTATTTTTTAATATGACCAACGTGATGAATTATGAAACTGAGCATTACAAAACATTACTGCAAATTAATCTGTCTTATTCCCAATTACAGTTTTTCGTTCCTTAGGTTCCTTTTTACTTTAGATCCATAATTATTTTTCACATCTAATTAAGAGTTTTTATTATTAGCAGGGTAAAGAAGTGGAGAGAAAATTCATCAACTTGACTCAACTGTCAAGGCGTGCCTTGACTCAGCTGACAAAGGATGCCTTGACTCAACAGGCAAAGGGTGCCTTGACCCAACGGGCAAAGGGTGCCTTGACCCAACGGGCAAAGGGTGCCTTGACTCAACAACCGAAGGGTGCCTTGACTCAACAGCCAAAGAGTGCTTTGATAGATGAGATTGACGTGAAGAGACCATCAGTACCATCTTTAGATGGATTTGGGTGGGAGGTGAATAATATGTTTCTACAGATACCATTCAAGAGAGATAAAATGAGCTTGGGAGAATGAGAAGGGGGAATATGATTTTGAATACTGTTGTCACATAGTTCTTCAATAACTATTCATTCTTCTACAACTAGCTTTGCTGTTGTAAGTTTACCTACCTTACAGGTGGGGGTTTTTTATTTCTTTATTATTTTTTTTAAGATTTAGGTACTGAGTAGTATTAATAGCTAACAGCATGCTAAGCTCTTATGGTGTATGGATTAAAAAAGAATCTGTATTTAATGATAAATTGAAGAAAAGGTAGTTCAGTTCTGGAATAAGCAGCTTTTCATTACTTGTGAAGTTCATATCCTGAAATAATTGAATTTAGGCTAGAGTCCTGTTCTGCTCATATGTCAAAAACTGAAGCTGAACTCTTTAGGAAATCTAGGTATGTGAAAAAAAAAAGCTGACAGTAAATACTACTTTAGGACTTCTTCCACAACAACTGTCACTATGCATCAAATCTCTAGTGAAAAGGTAACAGACATTTTATTGGAGAAATGGGAAGAACAGACAAGGTATATTAAGGGATCGTTCATGGCTGTGTTTGCACTGCCACAACGTAACGGGGAATCTCTGCAGCCACATAATCCCAGCTGTGCCATTCGATGCAGGTGTAAAGCGCACTTTGGTCACTGCTTGTATTCCACAGAGCACTTCTCATGGCATTATCTTAGTGATGAGCAGAATATAGAAATGGGCAGTCTGAAATACCCCCAACATCTGAAACCACAGTTAAGCTTACACCCTTGTCCCTTAAATGGACCTTTTTATTTTTGCTCATACCTATTAAAAAAAAAAAAAGAAAGGCACTTGAGCGAGCCAGTATATCCATGGCATATGCTTAAGCCCTGAAGAAGAGGCAAATAACTATAGAATGAACAATAATCTTTTAAAGGGTAGTTTCTTTTTATTTTTCCTAGCCCCTCTCTGCTATAGAGAGGTGCTAGAAGTTCTTCTACTGAGTCCTGATACGACAAATTGGTCCCAAACTTCTCATGATATAAGGAAAAAAAATCAGGCCAAATAAAAGTACAGTTCCCATACTGTTTTGGGAGCGTGACCTAATATTTACATGCAACCTGAACTGTGGTTGTTGCATGCAAAGAGCAACATTTGATCTATAGAAAAGGAAAGGATGACATCTCCAGTTATCAGCCTCTAGTGGTAGCAATATTCTGCTGGAGAAGGCAGGCAGAAAGAACTGTGAGCCTAATGAGACCTTGTGTGATGTAAGAAAGGACATACTCTAGGGATGTGGCAGGGAGATAAAATCAAGTCCTCAATAGCACAAGTGACTGATATTTGGGAGGGAAAATGTCTGCTATATTTAGGTTTAGCAGATGAAAAGAGAGAGAATAAGACTTAGACCGGGGATGAAGAATAAATGCAAATACTACGTCTGCCAAACTTGCTTAAAACATGGTGTTTTGACATTTGCTTTTTTGCAGCAATACTGTTTTTCCCATGATTCCAATATTATAATTGAAAAAATCTTAATAATTGTGATTATCCAATAACAGGGATTTAACATAAGCAAGTTTTTTATATCACTGTTGGTATGGTCCCAGAACTACAGTGACATGGTCTGATGGCTGATGGTTTTTAATGGTTCTTGCAGGCTTCCTGGTCCTATTCCAAGTACATAGAAGCCTTGCAGCAAGAGAGAATACTCCTTAAAAGGCAAGAAGATCTGGAGAAAACCTCCTCATCATTCCTTTCAGGTTATTAACCTGTAGTTTATCAGGATAAACTTACAGCTTAGGTGAAATTCTCTCAGTGTAAGGACTTTGCTTGCTCTTCTTTTGAGTTGTGTACGTAAGCCTCTGCCTCTGCTTTTCCGTCTGCAGTGGAGTTGCTCTCTGCATCATACTTGTGAGTGATAAGTTTTCTAGGAAAGGGAAAGTAGAAGTTGCAGGATATCAGCATTGCCTTTACTGCACAGGTGCTACTGAAGAGGGGATTCAGCCATTCCTTCATTCTGCAGAGTGACATGGCAATCACACACACATTTCATCTCCTTGGCTTCTTGTGCTTCATCAACTTACAGGCATGCAGATACTGAAACTTCTTTCTCATCAGTTTGTCATTGTCAGTCTATTTTTTTGGGGATGTGAGTGGCATTGCTTCATCCTGGTTTCAGCCATGAACATCCTGTTAAGTCTTCCCCAAGGATATTATGACCTGTTTGTTTATTAAATACCTGCATGTAGCAGTAGGGCTAGCGATAGCACTATGTAGTATTAAACTCCTTCTGTTTCACATAATTTTGGGTTTTTCCATATGTAGGTTCCTTGTCTGTGTCCTCCCCAAAGCCTGAAAGTTCTATGAAAGCCACAATTCCTACAAAGCAAACACTCTCAGGTCTTCCCAATGAACAGGAGGTGAGTACCAGACTGCCAATAAGTGTACTTTGAAATGTGGGTTCTTAAAAGCTAGTTTTCCTGCTGACAGTGCTCATGCTCATTAGTAGCAAGTTACTCCGCTCCAAATTATGTTTAACTGAAGCTGTACAGCCCTGATATGAAGAGAAAATTATTTTTCCCTCTGACCATGGTTAGCAAATGTGATGTTGACCTGATGGAATTTTGTTGCAAAATGGTAGTCTCTAAAATGAGGTTATCTCAGCTTTCCAGTTAAGATATTTTAAATAGGAGCATGAGATGGCTGGAAAAGTCTTGGACTCCATGGAGTTACTGGTAAGAACCTGACAGAACTAGCAATAGATCATCTCTACCAAAGCCAATTAAATATTAGTTGTGAGAGAAAGAAGTAGGACAGCAAAGAGATCTGATAAAGACACAAAAACATATTTTGTCTCAAAGCTTGAATTCCTAGAAGGAAGAATCCTCTGGAGGTTTAGTTTAGGGGTTTTTTTGTTGTTGTTTTTTAAGCCTATGATGAAATTATGTGGACTTAAAAAAATTAATAGAACCTGGGACTATTGCTCCTCTTCCTTCTCTGCTCCTCTTTCCTCTTAATTCTGTACTCAGCACTGGTATTTTAGCCAAGTTGCTGTCCTGAATCTGAACGTGGCAGCATTTTCCGTATGTGACTTCAGAGACAACTGCAGCATTCCTTGGTCTTCCCTCACATTCTCTTTCTGCCGTCTTATCATGTCCTCTAGTTGCAGTTCAAGTAATCAAGCCTCACAGGCGTGACTGTATTTCATACATCTCTGCCCTCTGTACCACTGTTCTGCTCCCCACGAAGCTGGATCATTGTGGGGAGTGCTGGCACAGGGGTTTTGCTCCCGCCCTATGGCTGAGAAACCTCTGGTTGGGCCCTGTGACCAGAGGGCTCACAGGGCAGCTGCAGTGCTTGCAGACCAGCCCGGCTGCCTCTGCCCTGCCCTGTTGTTCCAAATCTGAGAGCTGCATTCCTGCCAGGCATCAGGCTGTGGCACAGGCTAATGCAATGAGAAAGTCAAGGTTCTGAGTGATTTGAGAGGTCTCTTCCCCCAGCTTCAGTTGCAGCCCACTCTAATGCCACTGGAAATTTGCCTGCCCTGCCCAGTCCCTCCTCTTCTTCCATCATGACTGTCTGGGCATTTGCCTCAGCTGAGACCACCACTGCTCTTGACAAGCAGCTTCCCTCCACTTTGTTAAAGGGCAGGTCACACCTTGTCTTTTGGGGATAAATGGTAAGGTGCTGCAGCAGGAGGGCTGTGAGCAGAGACCAGGGCTGCCCTGTGCCAGGCACAGCCAGGTGCCTCCAATGGACTCGTAGAATATGGCTGATTCCCACAGCCAAGATGGTGGCACCATGAGGAAACACATTTCATAAAGAACAAAGAAATTCAGAGAGGAGAGGATGGAATAAAAAGAGTGATAAACGACAAAGGGAACACCAAGGCTAGAGGAGGAGGTGGAAGAGGAGGAGTTTGGGGAGGAGGTTGAAGAGGAGGAGGTACTCTGTGTTGGAGCAGATATTCCCTCAGTCTGTGGAGTACTCAGGCTGCAGCAGAGGAAAAGAGTGAGAAGGAAGAAGGAGCTTCCCAGTGCCTCACCGAAGGGACTGAGTGCAACCTGTGGTGATAATGAGGAGGGGAGGAGAAGTGCTTGGAGTGAACTGGAACCTGGGAAAGGTTTTCTCTAAGTGTATACATGCTAGTTTCTCCCCTGCCGCCCCCCCCGCCCCCAGCCCAAATGATTTATTCTAATTTGCAGTAAATTAATTTCCCCAGTTTATGTTTTTGTTTTGCCTGTAACAGTAATTGGTAATCTATCTCCCCATCTTCATCCTGACCCAAAAACTTTCTCCTTCCGGTTTTTCCTCTTTTCTCCCTTTGTCCTGTTGTGCGGTGGCAGAGGGTGGAAATGAGTGGATGAGCTGGGTGAGGGCAGTCTGGCTGCTGGTGAGGGCACATTCCACCACACCTTGTCTCTCTCTTTTTAATGAATTTATTGAATGTTCTGATTATTTCAACTGGCTACAACACAGCAATGACATTCTGTTACCTTTTCAGGCACATTAAATCTATGCGAGGAAGAGAATGCAGAGACATTCAATGGAGGTGGCCAGAAGACATAAATATAATGTGCATGCAAGGTTGGTTCTTACATTTCCAGAGCAACGATGAGGACATGGAATATTTTTAAGAACCATGGGATGTTAATCAAGGGTAGAAAATAAACATATTCCAATGTGTTCCATACCAACCTGATTGTGATACTGACTCTTGTCAGTATCTTGTTAATAATTTAATAATACACCTTGAGGCTCAAATAAGAGTACGATTCCACTGAAGTATGCATGGTACAAACTACAAGGTAGTCTCGGTTCTAAAGATCTTATAATCAATCCCAGTTCTTCAGTGCCTGATCTAATGAATAAGTAAAACACTGCAGTGAACTGACAGCCCTGAAGCAATGTGTCATGGAAAACTATGCTCTCACTGTGCAATTCATGCAACTTCTGTTCATCAAGGATAACTCATGAGGTCCGTGAGTTATTACAAAGTCAAACATTGTTGTGGTTTCATCCCAATTCAGTCTGATTCCTGGTCCAAAATGGACCTTCTGCCTCATTTCTGAGTTTTGATTCACACTAAAGGCTTAAAATCTATCAGGACACAGATGGGATTGAGAATTTTTGTAAAATGTCATTCCTCCCAAGGCATTACTCACCAGAAGGCTGCAGGAGCTCATAGCTCTTGTGTAGCTCTCCCTGCTTTAAAAAAGTTTTAAAAAGACTTGGAGCATGGTTGATGTTGGGAATAAGGACAACAGATTAACTGTGGAGTTAAGAGGGGGTGGGGGCAGAATTAACTGCTAGGCAAGGGACAAGATGATGATAGACCTCTCCACATTTTTCAGACCACTTTAAACACCAGTCCCCAGCCACAAAATTGTTGGCTTCACTCTTCCCTGCATGTGTGTAACGCATGTAGAAGAAAAGCAGATCACCAAGCTCCAGCTCACTGAGTTCCCAAGGACTAGCCCTGAGTTAGGGGTGGGACTGTCTTCTGTTGCTTTTTCCAACCTCTTGGACAAGGAGAATGAGCCATGCATCCCTGTCTCCTTTGTCAGAAGTAAAGGTTCTTTACTTGGAACTCTTAAGTCATAGTGGTAAGGACCATTCAAGAGTGCTTTCCCCCTCAATGAGAAGTGGTGGATAACAACTAATAGTCTTTTTCACTCTTGACACAAATGACCAAGAATTGTAAGGAATTTCCATTGGGAGTTCCTTCAGACAGTCTGGCAGGGAAGAAAGTTTCTTTTATGGATATAGCTGCCCTGCTCGTATATTCTCATTGAAGGAGCAAGAGAGATCACTCTTTCAGTTCCTACTTTCCCCACAGTTCAGAGTTTGCTTCATGCTCATCTCTGTTCCTTCTGTGTTTGGTTTGTTTGCTCACCTGATATTACCTGAGAAAGATACCTTGGGAGGAAGCCACAAGAGAGTAAAACATTAAACACTTTTCCCTGGTTTTTATGATTTCCCAAATTTCACAAATGCGGTAAACTTTAGTGCTCTGTACATCTTAGGAGAGTGGAGTGCAGCATCTTGTAGTGAGCAGAGCACATATGGTAGTGTGTGGCCTACTACTCATTAATGAGAAAAGCAAAGAAGAACCATGAAATGCGATAAATGCAGTGATGTATGTCAGTATAAAAAGCATGTGGAAGGCCACCTTCTACTGCTGTGGTCAGCACAGTACACACAACCAAATGCTGGAATGTGGCAGGCAGTTTCTGATTTGCTGCATTCTTGCCTTCAAGGCATTTTGAGGCAGTTAAATAATATGTAGATATTACTTATCTGATGCTGGTAGTTCTGAGTTAAATAGCAGTTTGATTACTTCAAAAATTAAAAATATCCAGATATTTGTCACAAATGATAAAACTCCTCATGAATATGTTCCAGCCTTGCCAAACTGTTAAGAAGACTTTATCAGCAAATTTACTTCATGCAAAAACTACTGTCCCAGACAGTTATGATTTATACCATACATGTCTATCAAGCTTAAAAACAAACCAAAATAAGTACTTGATGCACTACAATGAGTGAGTAGAATACCACAAACTGGCCCTATTCACTCAGAGTTCTGCAAACCAAAGTTTACTCTCAGTCCAGTTTGCAGTTCTGTCTCCATGTTAACTGAGATACATATGCAGATATATGTGTGTACACACACACACACAACATGCACTATCATTTACCGGCCATATTTTTAGTTTGCTGGACCTACATTATTTCATTTTATATGTTAATTTTAAGGAAATATTGAGCAATTGAACAGGGAATATATTGGGACGGGTGCCCTTTCTGGGTTCTGAATCTAGTCTGATGCAATGGCAGATACCTTGAACTGCTATTTGGTGATACACCTGAAATGGAATACTGGTTTTAGTCTCAACCTGAGGGACCAGTTCCAGCAGAGAGCCTGAGAACTGACTGTTACTACTCTAAATGACGATTCTGTATCACTTCAGAAAACTTGCACTCCTGTTGCCTTTTTGTCGTGTTCCTGAGATCTATTTTCTCTCAGGTTGCTGATCTACCACCTATATGAGCTCAGCAGTTTTAAAGGACTAGAAAAGTTTTTCTCAACAACCCCAGCACCTCTCCCTTCAGACACCTAAAATTTATTCCTTGTTTATTTGAAGTATGTATACTTTGAAACTTTAAGATGTCTACAGCAGAACATCAGTTCTACGTGGAGTTTGCTGCTACAGACAATAAAACCAATTCTCTTTTTCAGAAATCTGCAAATGTAGAAAACTATTCTGGGTAGATCTATGCTATAGTGTCATTCAAAATACACAATTCAATCATATTCATTCAGCCTTACTTCTGTGGTGTACTCTCAAGTAATGCAACATATTAGGACTATTTTGGAAATTTTTTTAAGCCATCTTTTAGATTTGTAACTACTTTTATTAAGATGCTATTACTGTGTACTCCACTTTCTCTCATCAGATTTGGCATATTTATTAAAACATTTAATAATCTTTAAGAGTGCAGTCCTGAAGTTGCTCATTCAAATACTTTTGATATCAACACAAACTGTGATTACGCACTTCAAAAGAAGCTTTATACATTTTGCTTTGACGTCTCTCCTGCTAATGCATGACTCAAAATATCAGACTATGAGATGAATTCCTGAAAATTCCTAATGCTGGACTGTGTTATTAAGATGCACACTTAGAGCAGTTTACAAGAGCTGCAGTGGTCATTACCAGGCCATTTAAAAAGGGCAAAATGGTTTTTCATTTGTGTCTGTACAAAGCTCCTCTGCCATTACCTCTGTACTCCTCGTGATCCCTTTTTAATGGCTGTTTCTTAAAGTACTGTTAATGGGAACTAGTCTTTAATGATGAGCTGTGGGTTCATTTGTCTCCCTCGAGGTGTAGAAATCTAGTCTTTAGTCATCAGGCATTGAGATCAGCAGTGGAGAGAGTGGTGCTTTGCAGCTACAGTAGTAGACCTGATTCAGCAGACCCAGTTTCTATTACTGATTTTCTTATTACACAGTACCTGGTGGCCGAGGCCAGACTGGTTTGTGCCACATTTTCTATATCTTTTACATAAGAAGAATGATTGTGACTCACTTTGCAAATATGTTTGACTTCTAAAAAGAGAGAAAAGGGCATTAATGAAGTCTACAGATAAAAACATCAGTGAACTGGGTATTTGCATGGATTTGGGACCCTTGTTTTTCTGCCGTTGAGAGCACTGAAAAATGGCAGGTGTCCCTCACTGCTCCTTTTGTGCCTTAACCCTCTCTAGTGTTACAGGGGGTATTTTCTATCCTCTACCACTTGTATGCTTTTGAAATGGCCTCAGTCCCACCCAACACTATTGCTCCAGACAAAAACGTTGACTTTGGCATGTGTATGTAAAAGGGACTGAAAAGAGACCAGATGTTTTAAAGTTCTCTCCCAAACTTGGAAAAGAAAATCCTTAAATTATTTATGTTTCTAATGTTAAATACTGGGCCAAAGTGATCACTGTGGATCTGTATGTCTCCAGTGGAGCTGCAGTAATCCAGCTTGAATTTGACCTCTTTAAACTGTCTCACTACATTCAGCTGATGATTTTTTTTCTGCCTTTTTATAGAAATGTTTTTACTCAGCCATTGAGAATCATGTCTGAATACAGCTAAGATGGGGTTAACTGGTATTTTTTCCTTAAGCTTATGGAACATCGTTGGTTTTTATACATTCAGTAGTTGCTGTAAAAATGGTAGGGAAAGACAGGTTTGAACAAAAATGTTAGATCTGGTTGTGTACTTAGAGTTCAAACCTACCTCTAATGGCCTGATTTGGAGCATTCCCAGGATCTCAGAGAGTTATAATTCACATCTGTGTTTCTAACTCCTTCATGCATGATTGTTTGAATGTGCACTTTTGGAACAGGTCCATGTCTAATAGGGTAAATTGTAGTTCCCAAATCAGAAGCCACATGGTATTGCTATATAGTTTTTTATTTTTCCTCTTATAACATAGTCTTCAAATAAGATTCTGTCATTCCAGCACATTGGATTAATACAAAACACCGAAGTCTACACTTTCTGCCTACTGCTAATGAACTCACACATTTTGATTTCTACCAGTGATTTAGTAAAACCATGATGGAGACTTCTCTGCCAAGTAATAATTTATCAGAGCATTGGAGCAGATTTGAATTATGCAGGACCCACTGAACTGTCCTAGTATGGTAAGGGTAGTCAAGGTAGAGATGAGATTCTCGCGTTTTTAATACTCATTGAGCCAAGCAAATTTATATGTCAAGCACAGGCTGAATTTACTTGGATTTTCCTCTATTTCTCTACTAATTAAAATATTTTTAGTTTCATGCTAACATATGTGAAAGCATTGACAACAGCATTGCTTATTCCACATGTTAATTTTGTATTTGCTCACAGCATGCTGATGAACTGTGTGCATTTCTCACGTTAAGATTTGATTTCATATCAAAGGAAAAATGGTAATGTAGTAAGTGGATTTGTGCTTTTAATTTTAGATATTTCTTTTTGCTCTAAAACAATCTTGTACAATTCCTCAGTACCACATGCCTTTGAAAATCTTTTGTTGGCAAGAAGTTAAAGAAGAAAATAATACTTGCTTCTCAGAATAGAATTTTTGAACAAAGCAAAGCAATTGTATTATTAATGAGAAAGTTAAATGAAACAAATGACAAGGCAAGCAAAAAAAAACCTGCAGCATCACACTGAAGGAATGCACAGGCACACAATAGTTTGTGTAATATTCCCCATCTGACAAAGTCAGTAAATACAGAGATTTCCTTGGAAATATTCAATACAACAGCCTATGGTGTGTATGGTTCAGTAAATGCAATCAACAAGCTTATAACATTCTTAGAAGCTTCACCTGTAGGCAATGTAATGGATTTCATCCCAGCTGTGAGACCCAGTTGATCAGCACTGAGTTTGTAAATCCCAGCTCCTGACTGACTTGGATACCACTCATTCCTGAAAACAGTATGCTGGGAATTGAATTTGTCATATCTCCAGAAAAATTTACACCTTTACAGTTTTGAAACTGTACACACTCATATGTGTGTGCAGGCATGTACACATACATATATATACATACACTATACAACATATGCATATAATTACTTTGTTTGGTCAACTGCTTTATTGTCATAATCACATACGGCTTAAGTTTGATGTATATCATCTTTTTCCTAATACAATATTCCAGCCATTTTCTTCTGTGTATTTTTTTGAAGCGAAGATCTTTGTTTCATTAAAATGTTTGGGTTTGTACTTATTTGCATTTGAGAAGACAGAGCCATTACACTGGCTTTGTTGAGGGATATGGCTCTTTCTAGAGGTCTACACAGCTGCTGGAAAGAGAAATAAATGCATTTTGGGGGAGTTCTTTTTCCTCTAGAAAGTATATGCAAGGAAAAAAATTAACTTCTGCTATGTTTTTTCTCACAAATGAGAAAGTAATTTACAGCATGTGTTGGGCCTTCACTAAAGACTGCAATAAATGATTTACTATTTTCAAGCTAATGAAGTGAATGTTTGATCTGAAAAAGGACAGTGTGTATGATTATGTTCATTTTCCAGTTATTACCTTCCAGTTCAAAGATCATCTTAACTTCTGGCTGCCTGATCCCTGTAATTTGCTGAATGTATTGAAACTTGTTCTCTTAATTCATGTCTCCAGAGGTCCTCAGCACCTGGCAGTAGTAGGCCTTCAGAAAGCTGTCCAAAGGCAAAACCAGTGTTTTGTGGGAGGGTTTTTTGGTATTTTTTTTTTCCCCCTTGAGTGAAACACCAGGAAAGCACAGCTTTGTAGCTGCAGTTCCACGCAAAAGTGTATTAAAAAATAACAAAGCAAAACAAAATCAAAACACAGAAATACATCGGCTTATTTGGGCTTGCCAGGGTAATATAGTACTAGCTGGAGATTGTATTCTGAGACAATAGGTAAGCATTGGAAACAAACTGTCCAGAGAGTTTTTGATATCCGTATTGTCATCAGAGGGGCTCTAAAAACAGATAAAGTATGCACATCTGCCAGGAATGACTTAAGTATTTTCAGACCCATACTGGGGCAGGGGAGTGAGTAGATGAACTCTTGAGGGACTTATTTTCTCTGAATCCATATTCAGGTTGTTCTGAATGCAAAAGCTTAGCCCCTGCTAAGGCATCTTACGAGAGTCAAGGGCCGTGACACTTCATTTGCTCTGCACCCGAAACTCCCACTGAAGCCAATTATTCAATCTAATTTAACAAAGACCACAGCTTCTCTGGCTGTGCAATTGTTGGTAACCATCAACAAACTGATTCATCTACAATTGGGCCAAATGTTACAAAATCTGTTTCTGAGTTCTTGTTTGTACCTCCATCATAAGATTACACCAAAATTAAAGCATGCAGTACTTGAACTAACTTCAAAGGCTGAGCTTGCACTTCTAGCTAGTTCAGCCTTTTTATTGGTTCATGTTTTCCATTTGGCTTCAACATCCTGTTCCTTACTGATGCCCTTCTAGAGTTTCATTTACAAATATTACGTCCCCAGTTAGTGAGCCATGCTAATTAATACTGTGGTGGAGGCTATGGATTATAGTAATCTCATGCCTCCTGCTTGGAAAAACACTGCAATTTTTCCAGACGTTTACATGTAATGCCATATTGAACATGGCCAAATTTGTCTCAGAAATGTATCCTGAACTCATTTAACCAAAATATATTTAACTAAGGTTGCTTATGCTGTTATCTATTGCCAGTTTTGTTAATCATGAAGCTCAAAAATTTCAGTGCAGTAGAAACCTGAGACTCACAATTTCCTAATTAGATTATTTCAAACAAAACAGTAAAGTTAAAACAGGCTGGTTTAAGTATACATATTTTTAAAAGTTTATGCCAATAACAAGTTTGTTAAAAAAACATGAACAGATGATTAGACTACTTTCTGGAAGCCTCACACCTTGGACTGTGCCTCACCTTTCAAACCTGGGACCACAATCTGACATGGATTTTAGCTCCACCAGGGATGTTGTAGTCAGAGACTCCCTGACTTCTGAGACTTAAAGTGTTGCCAAGCTTATGAATGTAAAGAAAATCTATTGTATTTGCAGTACCATCAAATGTAAAATAAAAGCTATGGAGCCTTTACAAAACATAGCAATCCTAAGTCAATAGATCCTTCCAATACCAAAACAAACAAAAGTAATGGCATTTTTTTGGGAAGACTCTTTTATTAGACCAGATAATGTCATTGGAAACAATGAACAAGCTTTCAGGCTCACAATTTGTTCACCAGATCATAAAGAGGTCAAGAAGTACGTCATCTCTGGGGTACTTTATTTTTGATTTTTTTTATTGTGTTCATGAACTTTGTTTTCATAAATGGACATGATTTGGTTGACGTGACTGCACTATGATGATACAAGGCACAACAAATCTGAGACAGCCCTCACTCCTTCTAGACTAATTTCAGACACAGCAATGAAAACTTGCCAGCATCTTACGATGTCATCACCTCAACGTGAATTAAAACAGACTAAAATGAGATGTTCAGAAATCCATGAGAAAAAGTCTGAAGACTTGCCACACAAACCAATTACAAAGTGATACTTTATACATAACTTGGCCCAATCTTTTTTGTCAGAATGAGCTCTGTATTGTACTAGGTAAATTGAATAAATGGCAAAGATACCGCTAGGTTAAATCCTACAGCTGCAAATTTTTAGGTGTCGCTCTCTCAGGGTGCAGTCCCCAACGTGAGCAGGACCCCTTCTCCTCTCTGTGGAGCTCTCTCTGAGAGGGGCACGCTGAGCCAAGAGCTGCCCCGAGCAAGTATGTTGAATCTAAATAAGAGAGGGGCAAATGTAATGCCTTGTGGGGAGTAAGTCCAGTCTTCAATTTGAAGGAGGCTTTCCCACTTCACAGTCACTGCTTTACACCCACAGGGAAGTTGTTCTGTCATCTTCTGTGAGAATGTATTCCTTGAACAAAATGATAGCTGTGTGAACAGGAGCAGTTGGCCACTTTCTGCTTTCCTGGAGGTCTGTTGATCACTGGTCACTTCCAGGTAAAACAAAAGCTAACAAAAGGTCTGGCCTAAACCCTATTAAAGTATGAAGAACACTCCTTGTTTCAATGGCTTTGGACTACTGAGGGGTACCCATGAATCTTCTGCTCAGACTTACTGAAATGCCTCCCTGATCGGGGAGGAGAGCAGTATAAATGTACCAGGTGCTTGTGTGTAGTATTTGCCTATAAAGGTGGTTTCACTCCACATGTTCCTGGAAGAACAAAGATGAAGAATGAAAAAATGTTCTCTGAGTAAGGCACTCCTACTCAAATACAGAGGAGTAAAGGAACAGTATAAAAATATTGTCTTTGATGACTTTATTTCCATTGCAGACAGGCTACATAACATTTTAAACCACAAAAGACAGAAGAATCTTGGCATCATTTAAAGGGCTTTGAGCAAGGAATACGGACCAGAAGGAGGTGTTTCTTGTGGGTGTGGTTTTGGGTTTTGATAAGAAAACACATGATAATGTAGAATGTTTATGGCAATGAACGATGAAGTCACACTTGTGTGGGTTCAACTTCTATGCAAGAACAACACATTTAGAAAGTTCTATTTGTTTAAAAACTCAATTTATCTAAACCAAGGGTTTCCTTTTGCTAAACGAAGCAGTGTATTTATTTCAGATAGTCCCTCTGAACCTGGAGGACAGAGTGAGAACAATTAATGCAGAACCATACTCCAGAAAAAGCGGGGGGAAAGTGCCACATCAGTGTTACTGTCTCAGCTGTGGAACCTAGAGTGTTTTCTGGTTCTTGGGCCTGAATACCCACATTAGCTGTGCTGGGAACTTGGGACATAGCTCTTTTTTTAACAATATAACTCATGATGGTACCAAACACAGCATCATTCACATAATTAGATCACTATTTCATGTGTATGGAATACACCAAAATCTGTCTATTTAAAAGTGGAACAAAACTTAAGAAATCACTTTTTTTGAGATTTTTCTGTTTGAGAAACATGCATACAATCAACAAAGACTTGTGAAATCCCTGTCTGCTCCATCTATTGTGATGTGAACTTATTTTTTTCCTCCTTTGTTTATAATACTCTTTTGGAAGTACAAAAATATTTTTCTTTCTCCTACTAATTTTGACTTTTTCCATTAAGGAATTACTGATTCACCCTCATTTTTTCTTGGTGCAGCTACCATTCCTATTCTGTTAAAAAACTTGTGCCACAATATCTTTGTTTGTTCCACAGCACCACTGGTTGAGGTAGACACAGCTGTAGCAAGAGAGTATTTGATTATTTAATTTCTGGCACAGAAAGGGGAGGAGGAGCCCAGATGTATGCATTTTCATATGTGGCACATAGCACTGTTTAATTTCTTATTCTTTTGTGATAGAGAGGTATATTTTATATTAATCTAAACTATTTGGGAATGCAGCTGGCTCAGGGGATTGCTGATGTCCCATGTTATCTTTTTCCAGTAGATTTTTGGGTTTAATTTGATCCAGATTATGACTATCTAAAGACTTTTTGTGGCATATGCAAAATCACTTGAAAGTCACAGTCTAGTTCCTAGTTGGTGTCAGTCCACACCACAGAAAGTAGAGTCCTGAGTGTCACAGCTGGCACTCTGTGGAAAAGGCAAGGATTCACTGTCTAAATTGGCTCTCACTAAAGTCAGAGGTAAATTTTATTTCAAATTTCAATGGAGCCCAAGTGAGAAATTATTTAGCATTAATACTTTCCTTCATTGTTCAAAAGATGATCCCTTTCAAGGGCACCATGGAGGAGTGTAAACTGTTGCTGACACTTTGGTATTTTGGAGAGGAAAAGAGGACTGAAGATTCTGCTTTGATAACTGTGGCACCTTTTGAGCAAACAGTCCCAAAGACAACTGGAGTAGGTGCCAGAAACCGCAGAGCCTGGGTGAACTGGGAAGGAAACAACTGCTGTTGTCTCTGTATTATGTGCATTCATGTTTTCAGAAGGTTTATTTGCTTTCATGTATTTGGATGCACAGGGTCCACTCAGGTCCAAAACCACATTCAGCCTTATAATCCATTTGGAAACTGACAGGAAGCAACTCTGTGCACCGACTTAATGGAGCCGATTATCTCTGCCTTCCTTCCATTGCTCTTCCTCCAATGTATCCTCAATCCTTTTTTATCTCCTACCTGCACAGTCCAGAACTGCCCTTTACACAGGACAATAAAGAGATGGCTGTATATTCCACAGTAACAATATCAAAGAATGATAACAATTAGCACTTCATTTAGCATCTTAACTATAACACAAAGATACCTGGCCAGCAGTATCTCAGACACATGGGAAAACTGGTCACACAGAAAAGAATTCAATGACCTGGCCAGCCATGAAGTAGGCTATTGAAAACAGTGATCAAGTTTTTTTATTTGCAGGCCTAGTTCCATCCACCAAAATACTCTGCCTCCACAAGACTGCTATTTTTAGAAAAAATACTCAGATATAATCTATGATGATATTAGCCATGAAACCTGCCATGCTTTTATTCCAATTAATTTTGTATTCTTTTTCATGAGGGCAAATTCAATAAAGAATTTCTTCCTTATATCTAATCTAAACCTGCCCTCTTTCAGTTTAATTCCATTTCCCCTCTGTCCATGTTGTTGACAAAGATGTTAAACAGTGCTGGTACCAATACTGGCCCCTGAGGAAGGCCTCTCATCACTGAATATTGAGCACTTGACCACAACTCTTTGAATGCAACCATCCAGCCAATTCCTTAATTCCTCATCCACAGAGTGGTCCATCCACAAAATCCATGTCTCTCTAGTTTAGGGATAAGGGTGTCGTGCAGGACAGTGTCAAATGCTTTGCACAAGTCCAGGTAGATGACATCAGTTGCTCTTCCCCCATCCACCAATGCTGTCACACTGTGGTAGAAGGCCACCAAATTTGTCAGCACAGTTTGCCCTTGGTGATATATCTTGCCTTTCTTTCTGTGTGACATCGTTAACATTTGGGGATTTTTTGTGTTAATCCACATGGGAAAAACTCTTGGACAGGCATTCTTCATTTTGGTCTCAACTATTGTAACAAATTTTTCTTCAGTTTGAGGAATGTTGTCCAAATTGTGTCTGTTCAAACCACTGTTGCAAAGACCATTCTCCCAGCTTGTAGCCACAGCTGTATGAGCTCCAGCTGCAATTCTCTACCGACACTTTCCTCTTCTTAATCCCATCATAGGAAAAGCAACTTCTCTTCAATTTTAAGGGCCATCTCCTCTGTCATTTTATGTCAGGATCTGCTGGCTTTGGCAAAGGAGTGAAAGGCTTAAATGAATACCTCATTGCACAGGAGAGACTTGTTTTTTCAAGGCAGGAATTTATAGCATTTAGTGTAAATCCCACAGAAACTCCCTGGGAATAAAAATGACAATTCCACATGCAGGTGGTGATTATGTGGAAATCATGGGCAAAGCACATGTGCCTCATTTCCAAGAAAGGTACAAAACCTGGCTAAGGGATATGTAGAAAGGATTCCAAATGGCTTAAATTGTTTCTAGGCTTGGCCAATAATTCCTGGCAAACTCCATATGTAAAAAGGCCTGAGCCCCTTAGCAGCACAGTGTCACTCTGAGCATCTTTCAGGGGGTGGCTCTTAATGGAATCACAGAATGGTTTGGGTTAGAAGGGACTTTAAAGACATAAAAGGGACCTAAACATGAGCCATCAGTGTGTCCAGGTGGCCAAAGGGGCAGTGGCATCCTGGCCTGTGTCAGCAATAGCTTGGCCAGCAGGGCCAGGGCAGGGATTGTCCCCCTGCCCTCGGCACTGGTGGGGCCGCACCGCGAGTGCCGTGTCCGGTCCGGGCCCCTCAGCTCGGGAAGGACATTGAGGGGCTGGAGCGGGCCCAGAGAAGGGCAGTGAGGCTGCGGAAGGGTCTGGGGCACAAGCCCTTGTGAGGGGCGGCTGAGGGAGCTGGCGGTGTTCGGCCTGGGGAAAAGGAGGCTCAGGGGAGACCTTATCGCTCTCTACAATTCCCTGAGAGTAGGGTGTAGCCGGGGGGGATCGGCTCCTTCTCCCGGGCAACCGGGCAACAGGACGAGAGGACATGGCCTCAAGCTGTGCCAGAGGAGGTTTAGATTGGGCATGAGGAGACATTTCTCCACAGAAAGGGTGATTGGGCATTGGAATGGGCTGCCCAGGGCGGTGGTGGAGTCACGGTGCCCGAAGGCGTTTAAGGGATTCCCACCCGAGCCCGCTCCATGCCCGGACTCTCCCGCGCGCCCACCCGCTCCGCTCCGCCGTGTTTGACCCGCACTGCGCGCCGTACGCCGCCGGCCCGCGCGCATGCGGAGTGGCGCGGGCGCAGGGGGGGGGTGCAGCGGGCGGGCGGACGGACAGACGGTCGGAGGTGAGGCCGGGCCCGGGCCCTGCGGCTCCCCCGCGGCTCCCCGCTTCTCCCGGAGCCCCTCCGCCTGCCCCGCGGCTCCCCGCCTCTCCCGGGGCCCCTCCGCCTCCCCTCAGCACCCCCCGCGGCAGCCCCGTGACCTCTGCGCGTCCCCGAGGGCGCCGGGAGCGGCGGTGCGGGGCTGGGGCGGGCTCGGTGCGGGGCTGCTCCGGCCCGGCCCGGCCCCGGTACCGCTCGGGATGACATAAACACGGGGACGGCAGGCCGGGAAGGGGAGGGTTTAGTGTGAACAGCGAAGGCCGGTCTGGGTTCCGCAAGCAGTGGATGGTGACGAGTGTAAAACGTGATTTAGGTTCGTGGCGTAAATAGGTTGTCCTTGAATGTTGTCCCTTAAATGGTCATTTGAAGGTCAGATACAGGGGAGCGCCGTTGCTTATGTCGTGAAGGTGATGATTACACAATACAAAAAGCACGATCTTTCTAGTTAGAGAAGATTGTTTTGGTAGAGCTGCTTCTCCCACAATTCTCTTACCTCCTTTTTTCTTTTCCTTTAGGAAATAAAGTCACTATGTCGTCTGCACTGTTGCCCAAGCCACAGATGCGGCGCCTTTTGGCCAGGAGGATGAAGTTTCACCTCTTTGGGGCATTTTTTGTGTCAATAGGATGTGCAGCTTTATACAAGGTGGGCTCTGTAGTCATTCACGTATAAACTGGTCTCAGTAGAGTGTTTTAAGAATTAATAATATTTTTCTGTTGAGTTTTGGTTGAGCTGTTCATCAGGAAGGTTTAGTAATGTATTTTTGTAAGCATGTTTCCAAAACATAAATAAATTCTCCTAATCTTTGTTTGAAGAAGTGATGTGAATAACCTGGTGCTTTAAGCTGTGTGGTCAAGATCACACAATTCGTGACAACTTCACCTGGAGTGTCCCAGTCCCAGACTGCTCTTAACCATTGACTGATCCACATTAACTCTAGATAGTTTGTGTGTCCTCTGTCACATTATCCTAGACTCAAAGTTGTCAAAGTCTTGCTTTATCTCTTGACTGATTTCAGAAAACTTGCTCTTAAGCAATTGGGAAAACCCATCCTTCACACTGAAGATACCAGTGTGGGAAGGGCTAGTGTGATCCTTTTGTCCTCTCTGTTGGAAGTATTGTGGAAAACGAGCATTACATTTAGAGAAAAACACACTTAGAGGTTGGTCTTCTGATAAAGAGCAGTAGTTGTTCTTGAGTGCCTTTACTAAATAATTTTGGGATCTCATACACAAAGCAAAGAACACTGAATTCCTGTGTAAGAACACGATCTTGGTTTGCCCATTGAACTCAGGCATATACTGTTTGCACCACAAAGCTCTATAAAGTGACTGGAAATGAAGGCACTTTCAGGTTGTTTATGAAACCTCAAACTTTTCAGAGCAACAGACATCTATCAGAAACAATAAGCTCGCACAGTTATAGTGCAGCAAGTACTTATCACATCTGTTAAGAGATAGACGCGGTTGTTTGTGGTCAGACTCACAATAAAAATTTTTAATAGTCTCTGTGTACCTTATTTGGCACCCCACTGTAATACCTTGGTGAGGTGGCAGACTGTACTTAGAACAAGTAACGTGGATCTCAGTAGTGATTTACTTTGTTACTTCTTAGATATTGTTGCACAAACTCACCTTGGACTTCTCTTCACATCTTTGCAGGCTTTTTGAGCATATGCCTGTGCCTCAAGTGAATGAGTATCCAAGGAGTCAGGATTGTGTCTTTTTGTGTTGGTGAGCTGTAGGAGTGGCTTGGCAGTCTTGTAAAATTTTACCAGACTGCTATAGTTGACTTACAGTGTAACTCAAATACAGTACTTCAGTTTAGGATGCTATTTTATCTGAAGTTGCAGTTTTGCAGCTGCCCACAGGCATAAAACTTGCCATAATTACATGTTTCATGTCTAAAACTATTAGCAGGGAGGGTGTTGAAAAGTTGAGTACCAATATAGATGCAGTGGTTTCGGATCTTAAACGTGTGATGTGCTGCTTTGTACCAGACTTTCTTCTTCAGGTTTACTTCAGACATTTTTCCTGACAAATGGTCAAGTAGCCTGAACTCTGGATTTTAACCGGAGCAAAGTAATATTTAATAATATCAGCTAAAGGCCTTTTAGACTAATATCCACCGATAGAAATTATAGTACTAACAGAAAAAAATAAATCTCTTTGTACAGCTTTGCAAGCTTTTATTTTCTGTGTATTACTTTCCAGTTTGGAATTGCTGAACCCAGAAAACGAGCTTATGCAGAGTTCTATAAAAACTATGATGCTATGAAGGACTTCGAAGCCATGAGAGCTGCTGGTGTTTTTGAGTCTGCACCACCCAAATGATGGTAAGCTACATTTGCAGGAGATAAGCTACTTTACGTTATGACAGGAGTGAGATTGTTTCAGTGAGATGTTGTGCTTCTGTTTGGAGGTTCTTCCTCATTTTTCAAATTGAAAGAAAAAGAAAAAGGATACAAATTGCACTTAAGAGACCTCTGGGTAATAAAAACATGAAGAAATAGGGGAACTGAGGACTGGGGGGGCAAGGACAGGATAGAAGCTCCTGAATAATACCTTTTGGGTAATTTGTTTACCTTGCGTGATACAGGACACAGACTGGTGATGCCAGGCCTTTGCCCTCCTCAGGCAGCCATGGAGAGGAGACAGAGCTCTTGTGTTAAATGTCAAGGCTTTCCTGATGCCAGTGTTATGTTGATGCTGTCGCATCTTGAACTGCTTAACTTGGGGCTGTCTGTATCTGCTGCTTACATACTTGTGGTGTACAGTGAGTGAGAAAATGGAAAGGCTGTTTCTCTCTCATGGCTTGCGTCTTAATGCATGAGACAGCCTCTGCGCATCCTTTTGTATTTAGAAGTTGATGAGAGGGGGAAGATAACTAGTCATGGTGGAAAAAACATTTATATACACACACACACATATATATATTTAAAAAATTGCCATGGCAGACTGCTCTGTGTGCTGATATTCACGTTTTTCTGCCATACTGTATTAAGCTTCAATAGAAATTTGTTCACAATGCTGTTTCTCCAGCACTTGCCACTGCTTTTTGTTTGAAGATTGCCAAACTTTGTTCTCCCTCACTTGTAACACCAGGAAAAAGGTCTTGATTTCAGCAGTGTTGTAGTTAGTAATAACTACACTCATTAAACTGCACAAGCTGATGTGACAACTCAATAAAGAGTCCTTCTGCCTTTCTTGATGCAAATTTTTTACATTGAGTTCTCTGCTTCTCCTAAAATGACTTCAGACTAATCTAGAATGATAGCTTTTTCATTCTTTTGGAATGTTTTCATACTGTGATCATTACGTGATAATCTGTGGCTCTAATTATCCTGGCCAGCTGGATTTTCTCAGCCTGTTTGCATGAAGCAGCAACATTGAATGAAAGATTTGTACTTAACACTATTAATACTATATTCTGTTTTATGACAATCTGCAACTATGTGGTTTCTTTATAACACAATTACATAAAAAGCCCAGAGCTCCATCTCTTCTAAATGTTAGGAAAAAAAGGAAAAAAAACCCCTGTGTCAGTCTCAGTTTTTAGTAGTTTGGGCTTTTTTGTTTGTTTGGGTT